>JAEHOD010000058.1:0-715164 GCA_016834595.1 Chlamydomonas schloesseri | reverse complement strand
CATGCGAGCATGGCTCAGGCCTGGGCTTCACTGCCCAGCCTGGCAGAGCCTCACACGCGCCCACGCTGCCACAGGCCTCCGCACATGTAAGGCTGTGTAGGGTGTGCGTGGTAAGGCAGGAATCCGCAGGAGCAGGTGTGGGAGGGGGGCAGGACTGGACTGGCGGTGACGGTTGGGTGAGGGCATCATGCGAGCATGGCTCAGGCCTGGGCTTCACTGCCCAGCGGCAGAGCCTCACAACGCCCACGCTGCCACAGGCCCTCCGCACATGTAAGGCTGTGTAGGGTGTGCGTGGTAAGGCATGAATCCGCAGGAGCAGGGTGTGGGCGGGGGGCAAGGACTGGACTGGCGGTGACGGTTTGGTGCGGGCAGCATGCGAGCATGGCTCAGGCCTGGCTTCACTGCCCAGCCTGGCAGAGCCTCACCCTCCCAGCTGCACAGGCCTCCGCACATTGTAAGGCTGTGTAGGGTGTGCGTGGTAAGCGGAATCCGCAGGAGCAGGTGTGGGAGGGGGGCAGGACTGGACTGGCGGTGACGGTTTGGGTGTGCGGGCAGCATGCGAGCATTGCTCAGGCCTGGGCTTCACTGCCCAGCTGGCAGAGCCTCACACGCCCACGCTGCCACAGGCCTCCGCACATGTAAGGCTGTGTAGGGTGTGCGTGTAAGGCAGGAATCCGCAGGAGCCAGGGTGTGGAGCAGGTGGGCAAGGACCTGGAACTAGGGTCGGTGACGGTTTGGTGCGGGCAGCATGCGAAGCAATGGCTGCAGGCCTGGGTCTTCACTGCCTCAGCCTGAGCAGAGCCTCACACGCCCACGCTGTCACAGGCCTCAGCACATGTAAAGGCTGAGTAGGGGTGTGCGTGGTAAGGCAGGAATCCGCAGGAGCAGGGTGTGGGCGGGGGGCAAGGACCGGACCGGCGGTGACGGTTGGGTGCGGGCAGCATGCGAGCATGGCTCAGGCCTGGCTTCACTGCCCAGCCCTGGCAGAGCCTCACACGCCCACGCTGCCACAGGCCTCCGCACATGTAAGGCTGATGTAGGGTGTGCGTGGTAAGGCAGGATCCCGCAGGAGCAGGTGTGGGCGGGGGGCAAGGACTGGACGGCGGGTGACGGTTGGGTGCGGGCAGCATGCGAGCATGGCTCAAGCCTGGGCTTCACTGCCCAGCCTGGCAGAGCCTCACACGCCCACGCTGCCCACAGGCCCTCCTGCACATGTCATGGCCTGTGTGGGGGGTGCGTGGTAAAGGCAGGCATCCCGCAGGAGCAGTGTGGTGGCCGGGGGGGCAAGGACTGGACTGGCGGTGGGTGACGGTTTGGGTCGCGGGCCAGCATGCGAAGCATGGGTCAAGCCTGGCTTCACTGCCCAGCCTGCAGAGCCTCACACGCCCACGACATGCCACAGGCCTCCGCACATGTAAGGCTTGTGTGGGGTGTTTGCGTGGTAAGGCAGGATTCCGCAGGAAGCAGGTGTGGGATGGGGGCACAAGGACTGGACATGCGGTGACGGTGGGTGCTGGGCAGCATGCGAGCATGGCTCAAGCCTGGGCTTCACTGCCCAGCCTGGCAGAGCCTCACACGCCCACGCTGCCCACAGGGCCTCCGCCACATGTAAGGCTGTGTTGGGGTGGGCGTGGTAAGGCAGAGGAATCCGCAGGAGCAGGTGTGGGCGGGGGGCACGGACATGGACTGGCGGGTGACGGTGGGTGCGGGCAGCATGCGATCATGGGTCAAGCCTGGGCTTCACTGCCCAGCCTGGCAGAGCCACTCACACGCCCAAACTGCCACAGGCCTCCGCACATGTAAGGCTGTGTAGGGGGTGTGCGTGGTAAGGCAGGAATCCGCAGGAGCAGGTGTGGGCGGGGGGCAAGGACCGGACTGGCGGTGACGGTTGGGTGCGGGCAGCATGCGAGCATGGCTCAGGCCTGGGCTTCACTGCCCAGCCTGGCAGAGCCTCACACGCCCACGCTTGTCCACAGGCCTCAGCACATGTAAGGCTGTGTAGGGTGTGCGTGGTAAGGCAGGAATCCGCAGGAGCAGGTGTGGGCGGGGGGGCAAGGACCGGACCTGGCGGTGACGGTTGGGTGCGGGCAGCATGCGAGCATGGCTCAGCCTGGGCTTCACTGCCCAGCCTGGCAGAGCCTCACACGCCCACGCTGCCACAGGCCTCCGCACATGTAAGGCTGTGGTAGGGTGTGCGTGGTAAGGCAGGAATCCGCAGGAGCAGGTGTGGGCGGGGGGCAAGGACTGGACTGGCGGTGACGGTTGGGTGCGGGCAGCATGCGAGCATGGCTCAAGCCTGGGCTTCACTGCCCAGCCTGGCAGAGCCTCACACGCCCACGCTGCCACAGGCCTCCGCACATGTAAGGCTGTGTGGGGGTGTGCGTGGTAAGGCAGGAATCCGCAGGAGCAGGTGTGGGCGGGGGGCAAGGACTGGACTGGCGGTGACGGTTGGGTGCGGGCAGCATGCGAGCATGGGTCAAGCCTGGGCTTCACTGCCCAGCCTGGCAGAGCCTCACACGCCCACGCTGCCACAGGCCTCCGCACATGTAAGGCTGTGTGGGGTGTGCGTGGTAAGGCAGGATTCCGCAGGAGCAGGTGTGGGAGGGGGGGCAAGGACTGGACTGGCGGTGACGGTTGGGTGCGGGCAGCATGCGAGCATGGCTCAAGCCTGGGCTTCACTGCCCAGCCTGGCAGAGCCTCACACGCCCACGCTGCCACAGGCCTCCGCACATGTAAGGCTGTGTGGGGTGTGCGTGGTAAGGCAGGAATCCGCAGGAGCAGGTGTGGGCGGGGGGCAAGGACTGGACTGGCGGTGACGGTTGGGTGCGGGCAGCATGTGATCATGGGTCAAGCCTGGGCTTCACTGCCCAGCCTGGCAGAGCCTCACACGCCCACACTGCCACAGGCCTCCGCACATGTAAGGCTGTGTAGGGTGTGCGTGGTAAGGCAGGAATCCGCAGGAGCAGGTGTGGGCGGGGGGCAAGGACCGGACTGGCGGTGACGGTTGGGTGCGGGCAGCATGCGATCATGGGTCAAGCCTGGGCTTCACTGCCCAGCCTGGCAGAGCCTCACACGCCCACACTGCCACAGGCCTCCGCACATGTAAGGCTGTGTAGGGTGTGCGTGGTAAGGCAGGAATCCGCAGGAGCAGGTGTGGGCGGGGGGCAAGGACCGGACTGGCGGTGACGGTTGGGTGCGGGCAGCATGCGATCATGGGTCAAGCCTGGGCTTCACTGCCCAGCCTGGCAGAGCCTCACACGCCCACGCTGCCACAGGCCTCCGCACATGTAAGGCTGTGTAGGGTGTGCGTGGTAAGGCAGGAATCCGCAGGAGCAGGTGTGGGCGGGGGGCAAGGACCGGACTGGCGGTGACGGTTGGGTGCGGGCAGCATGCGAGCATGGCTCAAGCCTGGGCTTCACTGCCCAGCCTGGCAGAGCCTCACACGCCCACGCTGCCACAGGCCTCCGCACATGTAAGGCTGTGTAGGGTGAGCGTGGTAAGGCAGGAATCCGCAGGAGCAGGTGTGGGCGGGGGGCAAGGACCGGACTGGCGGTGACGGTTGGGTGCGGGCAGCATGCGAGCATGGCTCAAGCCTGGGCTTCACTGCCCAGCCTGGCAGAGCCTCACACGCCCACGCTGCCACAGGCCTCCGCACATGTAAGGCTGTGTAGGGTGTGCGTGGTAAGGCAGGAATCCGCAGGAGCAGGTGTGGGAGGGGGGCAAGGACTGGACTGGCGGTGACGGTTGGGTGCGGGCAGCATGCGAGCATGGCTCAGGCCTGGGCTTCACTGCTCAGGCCAGGGCGTGGGCATGGATGCGGGCGTTGGTGTTGGCGTTGGCGTTGGTGTTGGTGTTGGTGTTGGTGTTGGCGTTGGCGTTGACGTTGGCAGTGGCCGCGAGCGCAGGTGCGGGCGGGGGTGTGGGCGGTGACATTGGTGTGGGCGGTGGAGGTGGAGTTGGCGGCGGCAGTGGCGGTGGGCGTGGGCGTGCGTGTGGGCGTGGGCGTGGGCGTGGGCGTGGGTGTGGGCGTGGGCGTGGGCATGGGCGTGGGCGTGGGCGTGGGCGTGGGCGTGGGCGTGGGCGTGGGCGTGGGCGTGGGCGTGGGCGTGGGCGTGGGCGTGGGCGTGGGCGTGGGCGTGGGCGTGGGCGTGGGCGTGCGTGTGGGCGTGGGCGTGGGCGTGGGCATGGATGCGGGCGTTGGTGTTGGCGTTGGCGTTGGCGTTGGTGCTGGTGTTGGTGTTGGTGTTGGCGTTGGTGTTGGCAGTGGGCGCGAGCGCAGGTGCGGGCGGGGGCGGGGGCGGTGACATGGGTGTGGGCTGTGGAGGTGGAGGTGGTGGTGGAGGTGGCCGTGGTAGTGGCGGTGGGCGAGGGTGTGGGCGAGGGTGTGGGTGTGGGCGTGGGCGTGGGCGTGGGTGTGGGTGTGGGTGTGGGTGTGGGTGTGGGTGTGGGTGTGGGTGTGGGTGTGGGCGTGGGTGTTTGCGTTGGTGTTGGCGGTGGCGGTGGCGGTGGTGTGGGCGGTGGCAGTGGTGGTGGCGGTGGCGGTGGTGGTGGGAAGCAGATGGGTGTGGGCGTGGGCGTGGGCGTGGGCGTGGGCGTGGGCGTGGGCGTGGGCGTGGGCGTGGGCGTGGGCGTGGGCGTGGGCGTGGGCGTGGGCGTGGGCGTGGGCGTGGGCGTGGGCGTGGGTGGGGCGTGGGCATGGGCGTGGGCTTGGGTGTGGGCGTGGGTGTGGGCGTGGGCGTGGGCGTGGGCGGTGGCGGTGGTGTGGGTGGTGGCAGTAGGTGTGGGCGTGGGTGTGGTTGGTGGCATGGGCAGGGTGGGGCGGGGCAGGGTGTCGGTGTCAGTGTCAGTGGTGGTGGTGGTGGTGGTGGTGGCGTGGGCTTGGGCGTGGGCATGGATGCGGGCGTTGGCGTTGGCGTTGGCGTTGGTGCTGGTGTTGGTGTTGGTGTTGGCGTTGGTGTTGGCAGTGGGCGCGAGCGCAGGTGCGGGCGGGGGCGGGGGCGGTGACATGGGTGTGGGCTGTGGAGGTGGAGGTGGTGGTGGAGGTGGCCGTGGCAGTGACGGTGGGCGAGGGTGTGGGCGAGGGTGTGGGTGTGGGCGTGGGCGTGGGTGTGGGTGTGGGTGTGGGTGTGGGTGTGGGCGTGGGCGTGGGCGTGGGCGTGGGCGTGGGCGTGGGCGTGGGCGTGGGCATGGGCGTGGGCTTGGGTGTGGGCGGTGGCGGTGGTGTGGGTGGTGGCAGTAGGTGTGGGCGTGGGTGTGGTTGGTGGCGTGGGCAGGGTGGGGCGGGGCAGGGTGTCGGTGTCAGTGTCAGTGGTGGTGGTGGTGGTGGTGGTGGTGGCGTGGGCTTGGGCGTGGGCATGGATGCGGGCGTTGGCGTTGGCGTTGGCGTTGGTGCTGGTGTTGGTGTTGGTGTTGGCGTTGGTGTTGGCAGTGGGCGCGAGCGCAGGTGCGGGCGGGGGCGGGGGCGGTGACATGGGTGTGGGCTGTGGAGGTGGAGGTGGTGGTGGAGGTGGCCGTGGCAGTGGCGGTGGGTGTGGGCGTGGGCGTGGGCGTGGGCGTGGGCGTGGGTGTGGGTGTGGGTGTGGGTGTGGGTGTGGGTGTGGGTGTGGGTGTGGGTGTGGGTGTGGGTGTGGGTGTGGGTGTGGGCGTGGGTGTTTGTGTTTGCGTTTGCGTTGGTGTTGGCGGTGGCGGTGGTGTGGGCGGTGGCAGTGGTGGTGGCGGTGGCGGTGGTGGTGGGAAGCAGAAGGTCTCCATGCCGTTGCTGCCTGCCGGGAACAGTGGCTGCACGGTCTCGTCGTACTTCCAGCCGTTCTTCTTGGCTAGCGTCAGCACCCTGGTGAGGTTCGTGAACCCCTCCGAGGTGGTCAGCCGCACGTCCATGGTCACCGAGAACAGGAGCATGCGCTTCTCGGCGGCCGGCAGTCCCTGGAACAGCTCAATCACCGTGCGGGCGTGTTGGTGTGGGGGTCCGGTGAGCTGGGGAAGCCGCCTGCCGGCTCGGTGGGCCAGTGCGCCAGGGGATGGGGGCACTGGCGCGGTTGGAACTGCTCCGGCGTATAGCTGTTGCAGGCTAGGCAGCCGAACTGTTCCCGGAACAGGGTCTTGGTGGTGGCAGGCCACACGCCCGCGGGGCCTTGACTGCCCCCACCACTGCTGCCAGAGCCCCCATGGCTGGTGCTGGTGCTGGGCTGGGTGCGGGGGGCCAGGTGCAGGCTCCGCGCCAGGCTGCCTTTCGGCGGGCTGCCTTGGAACAGCTGGGTGCGCAGAGCTTGGATGCCGGGGGACACCTGTGGGCCCCAGGCCCGCTGTGGGCTGGCGCACGTGGGCGGCGGGCTGCCGTTCCGGGCTGGTGGCGGGGTGATGTCCCCCGCCGACTCGTCAAGCCCCGCGCTCTGCCCGCCTATGCCCGCGGGGGCTGCCGGCGGCAGGGCTGCCGGCGGCAGGGTTGCCGGCGGCTGGGCTGTCGGCGGCCGGGCTGCTGGTGGCAGGGCTGCCGCAGCTGGGGTTGCGGCGCCGGCCCCAGTTGGGCCCGCAGGCCCAGCCGACGCTGGCTCTGGAAGGCTGGCTCGGCGCCACCGCTCCTGAAGCTGTAGGATGGCCGGGTCGAGTTGGGTGGCTGGCGCTACCGCCCCCGTCACCACCCCTGCTGCTGCCATCCCCCCCGCCGTGGTTGGGCCTGTCACCGCCTGTTGCAGCAGCACCGGCGCCGCCCCGCTGGCCGTCACATCGGCGCCCGCGGCTTGCTGCTGCGTGCAGAAGTCCTGGTACCGCTGCAGGTACTCCGCGACGACCTCCGACCTCGACGACAGGGCCAGAGCGGGGGTGACACGGGTCGCTGCTGTTGTGTCCGGTTGGAAGGCGTTGGGTATGCTGGTCACGGTTGTGCCGGCGCTGTTAGCCAGGTGATGGTGGTGGCGGTGGCGTGGGTGGTGGCAGTGGGCGTGGGTGGTGGCGGTGGCTCGGGTGTGGGCGGGGGCATGAGTGTTTGCGTGGGTGGGGGCATGGGCATTGGCGTGGATTGGTGTTGGCGTGGGTGTTGGCAGGGGCATGGGCATGGGCACGGATGGGCGTTGGCGTGGGTGTTGGCAGGGGCATGATGGATGGGTGTTGGCGTGGGCATGGGTGTTGGCGTTGGCATTGGTGTGGGCGGGGTGGGGCGGGGCGGGGCGGGGCAGGGGGGGGGGCGGGGCCATTCGAATTGAGATGGCCAGATTCAGACGGACTCGCAGGGGGTACTACTGCAGTAGTCCCGCGTTAGCAGCCTGGTCTGCGGCCATGGCGTCAGCCAGGGTTAGCGACTTATCCTCCTCATTCCTGGCCCTGGCTATGCAGTGCGGCGGCCCCGAGCGAAAGTGCCTGGCAGCAAAGGCGATTCTGGCGAAATGGCAGCTGCAACGCCGGCACGTGTAACTGCCGTTCGCGTGAGATAGTGCATTGCCTTCGAAGGCTGGCCTAGGCCACAATAGGTGGGGTTGGATCGCTCTGGCTGGAGAGTCCATAGCTGCAGGTCGCGCGCCAGCCACAAATCCATGCGTGTACACCTTCTGCACTAATACACGGACGCTATACGCCGACGCGGACAGCAATACCAATACATATAGCCAGGACAGACTAAAGACCAGCTTACTGCTGCTTTGACAGAGTTAGGCGCAATTGGTGCGCAGTAACGTGGGGGGCGTGGTTGATATTGTGGCGCTGTGAACTCTTAGGTAGTTGCAGTATGTTACAATGTATTGGAACTGCTAAAATACGCGGTGCAAAAGAGGCGCCCGCCGTCCGAATTGGGGCATCGGCATTCGGACATGATTCCGCTTTCGGACACGCCCTGTTTGGGCCCGAGCTGCCGTCCGAACACCCCCCGTTCGAACCGGTTCGGACCAGGTTCGGACCAGGATCGGACCAGGTTCGGACCAGGTTCGGACTAAAATGCCCGGTTTCGAACGTCCTGTGTTTCCCCGAGTGCGCTACCTGCGTCTCTGAAGAACATCCATCACACGTTCCACGTATCCATGTTACGCAAGTACACGGGTGCGGCTGCTGGCGGGCGTGCTGAACCTGACGTTGACGTTGCTTGAGGGTCCGGGTCCTGTTGCATGGATTGATGACGAGCCTCTCTGCTGGACTGTGGGCCGCATCCTAGACTTTCGCCGCCGCGCTGTGCCACTGGGCAAGGGCCGCCGCCGCATAGTCAAGGAATATCTGGTTAAGTGGAAAGGCTACTCCTCGAAGCATAACAGCTGGGAGCCTGAAGCTAACTTTACCCCTGACATGGCCGCTGACTTACAGGCCGCTCGGGAGCGCAGCACACGCTTTATCGAGGACTGAGCGCGGGCGCTCAGTCTAGAAGGGGGATAGTTGTTGTGCCACGCCTGAGTGGACAGCAACAGTTTGTTTGGCCCATGGTTTGGCCGGTAAAATTGGGATGCATTGGCATCCAGGAAGCCAGCAGCGGGCGATCCCGCAGAGCCACTTGGTAGCAGAGTACGGCGGGGTGAATGGTAAAAGGTCCTTGATAGGTACTCAGTTGTGCTTAGAACTTAGACGGGTGAAGGACAGGGCCTGCAGGTCTCAGCCGCCTGGGGTGATCGCGGTTGTGTGTGTGTGGTTACAAGGTGGTGCGCACTTCTCGTGCCTTCCAACCTCTTGAAAACCGAAGGCCCGGGCCGGGGTGACCCGCGGTTAGCCTGACTGTAGGTAATGCCTGCATGTGTTTAGTCGTCGCTTGTATAGAGGTTTCAGCGTGTGAGACTGCAACCTTACGGCAAGGATCATCGTATGTATGCAATCTGCGGGCAGTGGATGGGGGACGCGTGCGCATGTGGTCCATGTTCACCAGGGTCCTGCAGGCCCTTGCTCTCGCACGGCGGTAGCACGGTTGCCGTCCGCGGATGCTTGCCGGAGGATGGCCTTAAGGATGCCGGATTGCAATTAAACCACGGTGTAGAGAATGTTGATGCGCAGAAGGTCTGATATCAATCCTGAAAGCAGGGGTATTAGGCCAGGGAGTGCGGGTCTGGCGGGGCCTGGCCGTCGCATCGGGCGTTGCCCACACGAACACGCACGCCAGTCCCATGTCGCGTTCCCATTCGTGCGCACGTGTTCCACAGGTCAGCTTCCACAGCTTTTATGATACTGTAATTTCATATTTTTAGGCTGCGCAACCCGCTGACGAGTGTCGGAAGATAGCGATGTATTGTTCCGCGGTGTTAGTGTCAGGGCCGTTTTACATTGCACGCGACTGAGTATGCTATATAAGCACATCATTAGGACAGACAACCAGCACGTGTTCGCTGTTGCAAGTCGCCGGTTGAGAAATGTCGCAAGCTCCAAACAGTGGCGCTTTGCAGCACGACGCGGCTGATGAGGCTGGCACAACCGAAGATGCTCTCATGACGTCGGAGGCGGGTGCAGCGAGCAGCTCCCTGAACGGCGCTGCCGCAGCAGACGGGAGCGGCACCCTGCCCGAGCAGCGAGTCACGCCTCGCAAGCGCACCCGTGCTGAGGGCGTGCCCGGCGACCACATGGAGGTAGAGGCTGCAGCCGGCTCGGCAGCAGGGGCAGCGGCGGCCGGGGCAGAGGTGGAGGTGCCTGCCAACAACGGCGCTCAGGTAGGGTTGACTCGCGAGGGGTACATGCGGCGCGGCCAGCCGTGAAAGAGCCTCATTAGCCGCACAGGCCGTGCCCCGAATTCGCTGCAATGCACGCAAGCTGCTGTCCGCCTGCTCCACTCATGTGGACAGGCGCATCAAGGTCAGGAGCAGGACTACCAGCAGCAGCAGCCCCAACCCGCGGATGAGGAGGCACAGGCTGCGGCGGAGGCAGCCGCAGCGGCGGAGGCTGCGGCCGCGGCGGCGGCTCAAGCTGCGGCGGAAGCGGAGGCGCAGGCCGCGGCGCAGCTGGCGGCGGTGCTTGCCGGCAACATGCCGTGGGGGCAGTACGTAGGCCGGCCGCTCACGCATGTGCCGGTCGCCTACATCAGCTGGGTGTGCCAGCAGCAGGGTGTATTCAACGACCCGCCAGTGGGCACGGAGCTACGAGACGCCATGCTGGAACGGGGCCTCATCCAGCCCGCGCCGCCCGGCGCCGTCACGCCGATCACCGGCCACCCATTCGCCTCCAACTTCCGACCGGTGTGGCGCGTGGCGCCTGCCACGGCCGAGGAGGCGCTTCAGGCGGCGATGGCGGTCATGGCGTTCGGTATGCACGCCGGCACGCGCATTGCGCTGGTGCCCTCCAACTACATCCTGTGGATGTGCGAGGGCGCGCATGGGTTCTGGAACCTGGACCAGGCCTACAAGCGCACGCTGCTGCGCCACCTGGAGGTGCTCGGGCGGGTGGAGTGGACGGCGGACGGGCAGGTGGTGCCCACTGAGGCGGAGCTGGATGCCCTCATGGCAATGGATGAGGCGATGTGGGACGTCCATGACGAGGACTGGGACAACAACCACGCCGACGTGGTGGGCGCGGTGCCGCCCGCGTTCCATGGCGCTGACGACGAGTGGATGAACGACGAGATGGATGAGGAAGGGGCGCTGGAGGTTGCCGGGGAGGGGGAGGGGCAGCAGCTGGTGCTGCTGGAGGAGGAGGGTGACAGCGAGGGCGAGGGTGCATGAGGCGGAGGTGGACAGGTACGGGGCCAGCAGAGGTGCGTGCAGGTGGGCAGGCGGGTTTGCCACGTGTGCGTGGGTGCACGGGGCGTAGTGTTGGCGCTCCTTGTGCGTGCGATGCCAGGAGAAGGTCAACGTAGGAATTAGACAGACACGAGACAAACAGACAGACAAGAAGGTATTGAAGCTGGCTGCTAGTAGAGGTCAGGTTGAGGACATACTCAGGTACTTGATGCATGGCCAGGCAGAGCGAAGTGGTATCTGCTGACGCCCATTGCGTGTATTAGGTGGCCCGGCACTGATTTTATTGCATCTCGATGGAAACGTAATTGGTGTACATGTTGGGCACATGCTGCTGCAATGCGGCGTTGCGGCCGTGGACGTGCCCGGGGGGCTTGCTGGCCACGGGGCAGCGTTTTGATGGTGGGTGTACAAGCGCATCGGGTGCAAATGACTCCTTGGGCGGACAGCAAGGTCGAAAGCCGAGCAATCTTTATAATGCAAGGGCGTTGTTGATTGCTGTGTTGTCTGGAAATGCTAGGTGATGGTGTCCATCGAGTACGATGCTGACAACTAAGGCACGCTGCAGTCCAGTAGTCAAGGCTTGTGCTTAAGCATAAAGCGCTGATGAGCGCCCAGGTAGTCATGTTTGAAGGTTTGCACTTGTAATTGAGAGCTCTTTGCGTGTGCGAGGGATATCGACGCGCTGTGCTGTTGCGCGGGTGGCGGCAGGAGGTTGGGTGAGTGGGCAGACCCGCAGGGGCGTCGAGAGGCCGGGTCCACCGGCAGTGCGTCAGGCTTGACACGTGTTGCGCCATGCAAGTACTTGGCACTCTTCATTTTGTGCTAATGTTCTCGCTAGATTATAGAGGAGAGTGCAAGCATGAACAACAAAACCAACCCCGACAGCTGATAATTCCAAATGAAGCGTGAAATTACGTCTTGAAGCTGCATAATATGGAGAATACATGAAATTCAGGACTCCAGGACAGAGGCGATTGCCGCCCACTTGAGGCTGTCGCGGGACCATGCGCAGCTGGTCGCTGCTCAGCGTTGCTCGCAACGGCTTTGGCTTATGGGGCAATCAGTCTTCGGTCATCTCGGCAGCTACTCCAGCTGAGGTAGCGCTCCGCTCGGCGCTGCCCGCTGCTGCAAACCCTGGCGTTGGCATCGGGGTCTCGCTGCCTAGAGGCACGGTCCCCTTCCACGGCGCCCTAAGCAGTCACCAGGGCGCTGCATGCTACGCGCTCGCCAGTGCTCGCAGCTTTTTCACCACTTCTAGCAACACACAGGGCGCAGGCATCGCAGCCGGCGCAGGCAGCGCTTCTCCTGATGCTGACGCTGCGCCGCCGGCGCTGGTGCTGTTGCACCCGCGGCACCGGGGGCCCGAGGACCGTAACGAGGCCCTGAGGCTGGCGGAGAGCCTCACAGGTGCGGTGCGTTGCGTTGCGGTGCGGTAGGTAGCCTCTCAGCGCATGGAGTGAAAAATGAGGGAAGGGCTGAGCCTGGTGACACATCATGTTCATGCTTCATCGGCAACGTGCCGCCGCTGGAGCGCACCCCTGACCACATCGCGACACCACTTGCTGCCGCTGTGCACGCAGGCCTGCCCTGCCCTTATGTAGAAGTGGGGGGCGCCAAGCTGCGCACCCGCAGCACGCCCCAGGCTCGCGCAGCACCGCCTGCACCCCATCCACCAACCACCAGCGCCAGCACCAGCACCAGTGCCGCCCGCACAGGCCGCACGGCGGCCTCGCCGCCGCGCTCGCCGGCCGCAGCCTACGACGCCCTGTACCGCAGGCGCCGCGACGCGGGCGGCGGGGCGGTGCCGGTCACCGGCCACCGCACCACCTTCTTCGGCACCGGCACGCTGCGCGCCCTGGCTGCCCAGCTGGACCTACTGGACGGCAGCAGCAGCGGCGGCAGTAGCAGCAGCGGCGCCGGTAGCAGTAGCAGCGGCGGCAGTAGCAGCAGCGGCGGCGCCGGTAGCAGTAGCGGCGGCAGGAGCGGCAGCAGCCGGACGGGTGGGCTGGGGCCGGGGCACGCCACGCTGGCGTCACGAGGGGCCGCGGCAGAGGCACAGCAGGAGCAGAAGCAAGCGCAAGACAGCGAACGGCGTGGGGAGCAGCAGCAGCAGCAGCAGCAGCAGCAGCACGGGACGGATCGAGTCCTTGATGCAGCGCAGTCGGGGCTGGGGGGGCTGGGCGGCTACAGGGGCGGCGGCGGCGGTGTGGCTCGCACGCCCGCGTTCATCAACGCCGTCCTGACCCCGCTGCAGGTGTGGCAGTCGCAGCAGCCAACGCCCCGGGCTCTGATCTAGCGAGGCACGTTGTGCGCGTAGAGCCACCGGTCAGTTGAGCAGAGCGGCCGGCCTAACTCAGCACGCTCTAGTGTAGTCGCGCCTTCGAGGTCTCAGCTTCCAACTTGCGTTCCCCGTTTATTGTCGTCTGTGTCTGGCTTCCCCTTCCCCAGTCTGCGCGCCCCTGGCTCGGGGCCCCACCCCCACCCCCGCCCCACCCCGCATCATTGCTCTGCCTGGCCCCCTGGCACCAGGAGCGCAACCTGGAGGCGGCGCTGGGGCGGCCGGTGGTGGACCGCGTGGGGCTCATCATCCGGGTGTTTGCGGCGCGGGCGCACACGCGCGAGGCGCGGCTGCAGGTGCGGGCAAGAAAGAGAGGGAGAGGGAGCCAGCAGGGGAGCTGGTTGGACTCCTGGAGGCTGGAGCACCAGGGGCAGATGGAGGCAGTTGCGTTCGCCCCACAGTCCACATGGATTCCTGTGGCCACCTCGCGTAACGAGTCAAGCACAGCTCTGTCAGCCACCAACCGCATGGCCGCCGAACACACAAGCGCGCACATTCGCTCAACTCAACTCGACTCTTTATCACCAGGTGGAGCTGGCGGCCCTGACGTACCAGCTGCCGCGCCTGGTACGGGTGCGCGGAGCCGACGGCCGCCGGGGGGCCTTCGGCGGCGGCGGCGCGGGGCTGGGCCTGCAGCTGCTGCCGGGAGGTGGCGGCGGCGCGGGCGCGGGGGCGGGGGCGGGGGCGACAGTGGGCACGCAGGTGGTCAGTGCACGCCAGAGAGGAGCCAGCGGTGCAGGTGGGTGCATCTTTGTGTGGGTGTGCCGCTGCTGTGTGGGTGTGCCGCTGCTGGAGCGTGTGTGTCAGCCACTCAGCCCTGCGCAGCTACACTTTGGGAGCGCACAAGTCGGGTAGGTTTCCTGGTGACAGGGTGTCCTAAACAAGCTACGCTGTGGTCAAGGTCGCCCAGGTGACTGCGCTGCCTCCCACGTGCGAGTGTGTGTGTGTGTGTGTGTGTGTGTGTGTGTGTGTGTGTGTGTGTGTGTGTAACAACGGGTTTACAGGCGGCCTGACGAGTCTCGTGATCGAGTACTCGGGACAGCCAGCGACAGCGAGGCATTTAGGCCACACGCTGCCGCTATCACGCGTCTCCCCTGCCCAGAGCGCAGCCAAGCTCCGGAGTCCACCGGGGGGACGCTCCAACCAACCTGGACCACGCCAGTAGCCTCAGAAGGGTGTGTGTGTGTGTGTGTGTGTGTGTCGCGTGACGGCGCGCGCAGGCGGCCTGGGCGGCGGCGGCGGCGCGGGTGACCCCGAGCTGCGGCGGCAGCGCTTCCGCATCCTGCAGCGTGTGGCGGCGCTGCGGCGGCAGCTGGCAGGCGTGGCGGCGGCGCGGGACGTGCAGCGGCAGGGCCGCCGCGCGTCAGGTGCGCCTGAGCTCGCAGCTGTGTTCGCGTGCGCCTGCGTACGGCATGTCTGTGATTGTGTGTTTGTGTTTGGTCCCATGTTTTGCTCTCTCGCACCGCCCCCCCCCCGTTCTCTTGGTCGTTTCGCTTTTGGTTTCTGGAATGAACTACCCCCTGCCATCCTGCCCGTGTGCGCTCTTCACGCAGGCCTGCCCACCGTGGCAGTGGTGGGCTACACCAACGTGGGCAAGACCTCGCTGGTGGCAGCCCTGGCGCCGCGGTGGGTGGGTGGAGGCTGAGGTGGCGTGGCGGCGTGGGGAGCTGGAGGGGGCGGCCGGGGCGGTGTTCCGACCTTCGGCTCACACGCCCCGAAATGAAACACCGAGCCACTGACGTGTCCGCTGCCGGCCCCTCACATCGTTCCGTGCATCCTCACCACCTCCTTCTACCCAGGCCTCCTACCCGCTCTCGCCCCATCGGCTCACGCTTCAGTTGCCCTACCTTAACACAGCCCGCGTCACGCTTTCCTGTCCCGCCCTGTCTCCCCCCCCCGCAGCGGCTGCGGCCTGCCCGCCCCCGCCGACCAGCTATTCGCCACCCTGGACCCCGCCGTGCGCCGGGCCTGGCTGCCGGGGCTGCGGGCGGAGGAGGGAGGCGGCGGCGGCGGGGTGGCAGGAGGACACAGGAGCGGTGGTGCAGGAGGAGGAGGAGGAGGAGGAGGAGGAGCAGCAGCAGCGGACGTTGCTGGCTTTGCTGGAGGCGGTTCGGTGGCGGTTGTAGACACGGTGCGTGTGTGAGCCTCGGGGGCCAGTTGGCGCGGGGCTGAGGGCTGGGGTGAGTGGTGGACCAGGGATGGGGGCCGGGCAAGTGGCTGGGGGAGTGGGGACGCATTGCGGTCAGGGGCCGGCTGGTGCGAGACGCACCCGGTTGCGGAGAGCACGTTGGGGGCGGAGGCTGCGGGGGCGGTGGTGCCGCACAGGGGTGTGTGCAGGCCTGCAAATGGAGACACCCTTGACCGGGGACTGGGGAACACGTTGTAAGCATGTGCGGCGCAGCCACACAGTGTTGGGAATCTTAAAGGGCACAAGAGACAAAAAAACAGACAGGCTATGCGATGCGATGCAATACACGACCACCTTGTGGGAACACGCGCGCCTGCACGCACACGCGCCCGCGCCCGCCCGCCCGCAGGTGGGCTTCATCCGCGACCTGCCCGTGGGCCTGGTGGCGGCGTTCAGGTGAGGAGGCGTCGTCTTCGGGGGTGGCCCGGTTCGGAGGGCGGGGGCCGGGCCCGTGCGCGGGTGGTGCTGCCACGGCTGCCTCCCTTCTTCGCTCCTGCGTGTTCGGGGCAACAGCTGCAACACCGACATGTACCCTTCCCCCCCCTTGGCCCTGCGGCGCTCTTCCTTACCGCACCCCTCCCTCCCTCCCACCCTCCCTCCCACACAAACGCCAACGCACACCAGGGCCACGCTGGACGAGGCCGCCTCCGCCGACCTGCTGGTGCACGTGCTGGACGCCAGCAGCGGCGGCGGCGGCGGCGCGCAGCACGTGGCGGCGCAGCGCGAGGCCGTGCTGGGCGTGTTGCGCCGCCTGGGCGTGTCGGAGGAGGTGCTGCGCCACCGCACGGTTGAGGTCTGGAACAAGGTCGACTGCATCAACATCGGGTCGCCATCGACGGGGAGCGCGCCAGGCAGCGGGCCGGTCTCGCGGGCAGCAGCGGCGGCAGCGGCAGCGGGTGCAGCTGTAACTGCGGCCGGCCCAGGCAGCGGCGGCGGCGGCGGCAGCGGCGGCGGCGGCGGCAGCAGCGCCGCAACGGATGGCGTCAACAGCTGGCGGGTGCGAGATGCGGCGCAGAAGCAGGAGCAGGGGGGTCTGGGCGCAGCGAGTCGTGAGGAGGAGCTGTGGTCGGACGGAGACGCCAGCGACGACCAGGGCGGCGGCTGGGACACGGGTGACGAGGACACGGAGGCGGGTGACGACGGGGAGGCACAGCAGGACTGGGAGGAGGGGGAGGAGGAGGAGGAGGAGGAGGGGGAGGAGGAGGAGGAGGGGGAGGAGGAGGAGGAGGAGGGAGGCGGTGTGAACTGGCTGGACGAGGCGGGGCACGCGGGCGGGGAGTGGGAGGAGGACGAGGCGTTTGGCGACTGGCCTCTGGAAGACGAGGAGGGCGAGGAGGTCGCGGAGCAGCAGCCGGACGCGGCGCCGGGGCCAGTGCAGCGGGGGCGGGCGCCGCCACCGCATGCGGCGGACAGGGCGAGCAGCGACGGCGCTGGGCGGCCGCCGGCCGTGCCTCGGCAGCCTCGGCCGCCGGCGCGGCGGCTGTTTGCCGACCCTGCATTAGACGAGGAGGCGGGCGGCAGCAGCGGCGGCGCTGCAAATGGGCCGCCGCCGCCGCCAGGTAGGCGGCAGCTGCACAGCTGTAGCAGCAGCGGCGTCGGCAGTGTCGGCGCGGCGGCTGCGGCTGCTGCTGCTGCTGCCAGGAGCCTCAGCAGCGCTAGCAGCTCCAGCAGCAATGGCAGTGAACGCGGCGATGGGAGTGGTGGGGCTGCGGGCGACGGGCTGTGGGCGCAGCAGCTGGCGAGCGCGCGGGCGCTGGTGCAGCAGGTGCACGCGACTGGCGGCGCGGTGCCGGCGGCGGTGGTACTGGCGGCGGTGGCGGCGGGCGAGGGCGTGGCGGAGGTGCGGTCCGCCATGGCGGCGATGCTGGCGCGACGCAGCGGCGGCGGCGGCGGGGGCCACGAGGCTGGCGGCGGGGGCGCGTGGGTGTCACCCAGCCTCTGGCTGTCGCACGACGTGCTGGAAGGAGGCGGCGGTGGCGCTACGACAGCAGCAGCAGTAGCAGCAGCGTCAACGTTGTCAGGCACGTGGCCGCGGCAGAGGCAAGGGGGCGCGGCTGCTGCTCCTGCTGCTGTCCAGTGGTGGCACCAGCCTGCGCCGTCGTCGTGGTCGTCGTCCCGCGCGCAGCAGGGGCAGCACCAGTCGTCGACAGAACGCCAGCGCGCTGGGCAGCAACAGAAGCAGCAGCCAGGAGCGGGACAGGAGCCCGACGGTGAGGAGCTGGAGGAGCTGATTCGCTTCCTGAGGAGGCGGAAGCCGCGCGAGTAGTGCTGGTTTTGGGGAGGGGGAGGAGAGGGGGTGTGCGGGCTCAACATGTGTGCTCGCCAATTGGCTGTAACGTGGTCACGCATAGGTGGTGTTTACTAACTTACATTTGTCTATGAAGTTAAAGCACAGAGTCTCGGAATTCAGGAAGACGAGGGCTCGTTGTGCAAGCGTCAATATATTCGCCTGCAGCTTTACGGCAGGCTAAACACCACTTCAATCAAGACCCATTCAGTACCAATCTCTAATTACGCAATGAGGCAAAGCATCCGTGGACCAGCAGCCCCAGGCAGCGCAACTCGGTCGGCACTGCGGAGCGGCCGGGCAGCATGCATCGCTGGCGCTCGTGAGTTTAATATATATATCGATTGCTAATGCAGATCATGCATCGGCTTCACAGGTGGTCAAGGGTCTCGCAGAGCGCGCATTCGCCTTTCCTGCTGTTCTAGAAATGCAGCGCTATTATATGGCTGATGAATCCATAAGTGATTCTGGGCTAGTCTGAGCATGGCGCTCGCAGTGCTTTGGGTGTCAGGCGGGAGGGTTGTCAGGCTGCGCACACTCGCTCACCCGCACCGCACCCCGCCCCGAACTGCTCGCAGCTCTATGCCCGCCCGGGGCTTTTGCCTCGACAGCCCCCTGCAGCAGTGATGCAATGCTGCGCAGCTCTTCCGTCGCCAGCACCAGCGGCAGCCCTGCGGCTGTGAGCCCCGCTGCCGCCCGCCGGCGCCAGCACGCTGGCGCCCGCCGCGTGGGCCCCCCGCCAGCTGCTGCCGCCGCCGCCGCCGCGCCCTCCTCCTCCTCTTCATCCACTGCCGCCGCCTGGACGGGCCCAGGCGAGGTGTCGGATGAGGACAAGGCGGTGGGCTGCCTGCTTGGGGCGGCGGTGGGCAACGTGCTGGCGGCGCCGTACCAGGGCGACCGCCACTTCGAGGTGCGGCGGCGCCCCCAGGGAGGAGGAGGGTGGAGCCATGGCGGATGCGGAAATAACGCATCCGCCGAGGCAGGGAAGGGGAAGCCGCGAAGGAGGGGAGGAGGGGAGGAGGGAAGGGCAAGCCCGCGTGGCTGCAAACAACCCGTCCATGTGGGGCTGACGTAGGTACAGCTCAGCCGCGTCCGCAACACGTCCTGTTGTGCGGACACCCGCAGGTGATCCGGCTGCGGCGCAACGGCGTCACGGACTTTTGGAAGTACGACATCGGCGCCCACCCTGTGCAGTACGGACAATACACGGGTGAGAGAGTGTGTGTGGCGCGGGGGAAAGGGCCTTGCACAGGAGGGGCGCGGCAAGGATTTGGTTGCTGGGGGGCAGAACTGCATTTAATACCGTATTCCCACAGCCCCTGCCCCACGACAACGTCAGCTCCCAACCCCCTGCAACGACCAACTTAACTTTTCACCAAAACCCTATTAAACACAAAACCCAACAGGCGACTACGCCAACCTGCTGGCCGTGGCGACCTCGCTCAGCGCCAGCCGCGGAGTGGAGCCGGCAGCGCTGCTGGCGGCGCTGACGGAGGCCTACGCCGCGGGCGGCAGCAGCGTGGAGCTGCAGAGCCCGGACGGCAGTAGCACCGGCTTCGAGCCGGCGCGGCGCTACAGCCTGTACGACCGCCTGGTGATGGACGCGGTGATGGCGGGGACGGACCCGCTCAAGGTGCGTGTGCGGAGGGGGTGTGTGTGCGGGGGAGGATCAACTGCTGATAACAGAAAACGGAAGGGGGAGCGGGCTGAGTTCATTCCACTTCCTGATGATACTGTTGTTAATGGGTGCGAGGGGGGGACCAGGCGGTTGCAACAAGGTTCTGCTTCTCGAGCGCGCATCCCCAGGATATCCGACGGGTTGGAATGGGCGCTGTGCATTCAGAGTTTGACAGGTCATGGGCTTAGGGTTCGCATGGGCAGGCAAGACGGGACAAGGAGTGCCGGCAGCACTTGCGGCTGAGGGCGCGCGCGCGCGGTGCCCCTGGCTTCCCCCACCGGCCCACCAGGTCCTCCCTGGACGACCACCGCCCCACCTGCCCATCTACACACCGACTCATTTTGCCCCTTCTGGTCATTACTCAACATGCATGGAATCCCTCCCTAGCTCCTCCTTCCATCACCCTCCCTCGCTCCGCCTTCCATCGTCCTCCCTCCGCCAGGTGCCCGAGCTGGCGGAGCGCTACCTGGCCGAGACCACGCGCCGCCACGCCTCCAGCAGCTCGGACCGGGCCGACCGCGAGCCGCACGGCCCCAGCGACCTGAACGCCGCGGCCCGCGCCGCGCCCATCGGCCTTGCCTACAGGTGCGCGCGCGCGCGCGCGCGCGCGTGTGTGTGTGTGTGTGTGTGTGTGTGTGTGTGTGTGTGTGTGTGTGTGTGTGTGTGTGTTAGAGAACACAAGAGAGAGAAGTGTGTGTGTGTGTTAGAGAACACAAGAGAGAGAAGTGTGTGTGTGTGTGTCTGTGTGCGGGGCGGGATGCTGTGCATGGTTGCGGGTTGCGAGGTGCGGGGGACAAGGAGGGAAGGGGCGTTGGGGGGCGACAGAAGCCATGCCTGAGCATAGATTGTGATGCAAGGAAGGCGATGCGGGATTTTGAGAGGCGGCGGTAGGGTTATGTATGGTGGCCGGGCGCCGGGGGGCTGCAGGCCTGGACTTCAGGAACAGGCCGTGCAGCTGTAGGCTCCAGCCACAGCGGAGCACACGCCGCGACAGGATGCGGCTGTCAGCAATTTGGGGATAAGGGAGTCAAGGGCTGACGCCCACTTCACCTCCTCCCTCGTCGCCCGCACACATGTCCCGTGTTGCAGGCGTGCCGGCGGCGAGCGGCTGCTGTCAGCAGTGCGGCGCTCGCTGGAGTTCTCCCACCCCACCCCGCTGGGTGAGCAGCCGCAGGGGTGCAACTGGGGGAGGGGGGCGTGCCTCGCCTTACTGTGTTGGACCATCCGCTTACGCTCCCTCGTGTGTTAGAGATCACAAGGGAGAGAACTATGAAAGACTTGTGCGTGTGTGTGTATCAAATACAATCAAATACACACGCTTGCATCGCGAGTCTTCTTGTGATCTCTGGCTCGATCTTGCACGGCCACTGTCACTGTCACTGGCGCGCGCCACAGGCCTGGATGCGGCGCACGTGGCGGCGGCGGCGGCCGCCTGGTGCGCTCGGCAGCAGCCCGGCGACGTCGTGGGCGCCACGCCCGCCGCGCTGCTGGCGCACCTGCTGAATGACGTGGCGGTGACGGCGGAGATGTGCGGCAAGCTGCGGCTGCTGCGAGACAACCTGTTCCAGGTGGGTGCGTCGGGCTGTGCCCTAAGGGTTGTGTGGGCCAGATGGCCGTGTATTGTCGGCGCACTGTGTTGTAAGGATGGGGCTGGCGAACAGCAGGGCGGGGCGGGGTGGTTGTGGGCGGGCTGCGGCCCCACCCGGATCACCGTGTCCCGTTGACTTGTCACGCTGGCTTGTCCAGATGCGCTGTTGCGCGTAGCTAGCAAGAACATCGGCAAAAGGCCCAAAGACGAAATGTGAACGACCCACATCGCATATCTGCACACATCCGTCCGCCCACCCACACGCTCGGCCCGCTCATTCGTCGTCCCATCCCCCCGCCCCCTGCTTCGCCCGCTCCATCCCGCCAACCCGCCCTCCCATCCTCGCAGCTGGACGAGGTCACCGACTGGCGCGCCTTCTACGCCGGGCCGCAGTGGGCGCGCCTCACTGCGCTCTTCAGCCGCCTGTCCTTCCACGGCTTCGCCACCGCCGGCTCCGAGTTCGTGGCGGTGGTGCTGCTCGCGCTGCTGACCAGCTGGGGCCGCCCCGAGCAGGCGGTCATTGTGGCGGCGTCGCTGGGTGGGCATGCGCCCGCCACGGCACAGACGGTGGGCGCGCTGGCTGGCTCGCTGTACGGGCGGAGCTGGGTGCCGGAGCGCTGGTGGCGCGGCCTGGGCGAGGGTGCCGAGGGCGAGGCGGGGCGGGAGGCGGTGGTGCAGGCGGGGCGCGCGCTGGCGTCGCTGGAGCTGGCGGAAGGGTTGTGAGGCAGGTGCCCGTTGGCTCGGCGAGGCGCGGCAGGGGTTCGGGCTGGAGGTGTGTGGATGTGGGTTGGGTTGACAGGAGAGCGGGCGCGTGTTGAAGTTGGTCGGGGGGGGATACATCGTAGAGGTGAAGTCAGCCAGACGGGCGGAGTCGGGCCCGTCGGGCACAGTCTTCGCGACTGCCACTTGTGCCGCTATAATCTTTTGGAACGCTGGTTGGTTAATGTGCTAGTCTGCGTGTTGGGTGCAATCGAGAGAGGAACCCACCGGCTTGCGCATCGGTTGGGCTCGCAGGATGGGACGGATGGGTTTTCTTATTTAGAGCTCCTCCGCGCCTCATGCCTGCAACACGCCAGCACCCACAAACCTGCAAACAAGCAAACCGCATCCTCGCGCTCAAGTCTTTTGTTCTGCTTTCAACCGAAAGAGCCTCTTTCCCACCAACGCCAATGGCCATGTTTGCGGAGTCGCATGCGCTCTCGATGGGCGACGCTGACTGCTGCAGCGATCTTATGGACATCCCAGTTCACCCGTCTCCGCCGGCCTCGGAGGCTGGCTCGAGCCTCCTGCTTTGGCGCGCTGGCAGCGAGGGCTCCAACCGCGCAATGGCTCGCCTCCTAAAAGAGCGCAGGCAGGCCGCGCAGCGACAGCGGAAGAAGCTGGCCGCCATCCTCAAGTCGCAGCTTGTGTGCTCGCGTGGGCTGACAGTCGGTGAGTCCCAGATCCAAGTCGGCACCCGTCGGCTCCAGCGACAGACGTCGCATGCTCTTTCAGCTCCCGAGGTTGGACGGCAACAGGCTTCAGCTGACGTCACCAAGTTGCATTCATAAGTGTGTATGACGATATATTCGCAGGCGCTGGAGGAGCGAGCCCTGTATATGTCGTGGTGAAGGAGCTGGACGTGGACGACTTCGAGGCGCTTCTAGGCCCGCAGCTCATGTGCAAGGCCGTCGTCAGCCCCAAGCAGGTAAGCTTGGGTTCCACCATAATTGTAGGCGATATGGGTTAGGCACAGCCCGAAGGACGCTGCAGGTGCCAGCGGGGAACGCGTCTGGCAAGGGGCCTGGGGCACGGAACGCGGCATGACCGTGCGTTGGCCGCAACAGACTTGACAGCGCGACACGGATATCCCCTGTAGCCGCTGCCAGCCCACGCGCTCAACCGTGGCACTTGCAGCTCTGTGGGCGGCGCACCTTGCACGATCCTCCCAACCTCCCGTCTCACCGTGTTTACCAAGCTCCTGATGCGACTGCTGCACACATCCTTGCCTTCCGTACGCCCTGCATGCAGGCCTCGCTGGACCTGTCCGCACCCGAGGACCAGGCGGCGCTGTTCGGGCGGCCGCCGCACCGTGACATGCGCGGCGCGCTGGGCTCGGGCTGCCGGCTGCAGCTGGCGAGCCTGGAGCTTTGCCACTTCCGCGAGAGCCGCACGCTGGTGCTCAGCGGCGTCTGCGCGCTGGTGCGGGCGCTGTAGCGGCCACGAGCCGCATCACTGTGGTGCTGACATGCAGGGCAGCTGGAGGCTGTGGCGCGCCATGTGGGCCTGGAGCTGCCATGGGCTGAGAGAGAATATGTGCGGAGGTATTCAGCAGCTATGGCAAACGCGGCTTAATCTGATTGTGAGAGCCTGGTGACTGCGCCATGCGATTAGCGCCTGACCCACATCCACATGGGTCAGCTTCGGCAAACAGACAGGTTAGGGAGGGCACTGAGAGCGTATGGACGACGTTACTGTGACGATAGGGGTTCGAGTCTGGGGGTCAGGGCCCTGATACACATACACACAGGTGCTATCAGAGGCTGTTGTCATGGCGTGCAAGGATACGTGAACTCTTCATACTTAGGGCTGGTGTTGCCCGCGTTGACTTTATACCGTAGTACGTATAGCGTTTACGAGAGATCCCATGCGGCCCATGCTATGGGCCAGGGCACCGCGTAAGAATGCAGTTGTATGCATTTGGAGCACGATGTGAATAAATCTGGCCCTGGCGTGGCTCGACACTGCAGCTTGCAGTGCGCTTGCCCAAGGGTACGGGATGCATGTAGTGGAATAGAAATGGCATACAATTTTCAGTGAAGATTACGGAGTGCTTCACGGGGACCACCTCCCTTGTCAGTGAAGATGATGGAGAGGCTTTTGTGGTGCTTATGCAGCAGGCAACCGACAATGGACTTGCCGCCTGTGACCTACCGTATTGTACACTACCTAATAGCACGAGTGGCATGGCGAACTTGTTGTTGTAGCCTTGTAGGCTCAAAGTTTGTGGCTTTGTGCTTGAAGTAGCGTGGGATGCGCTTGCAGTGCGTGGCATGGCTCCAGCCGTGTGTTCACAACTTCCGGTGTGTTTATTCTTTGTGCTCGACCTCAAGCCCCAGGGCATAGGAAGAGCTTATTTTGCGTTTGCATTGGATATGGAGATCGCAGGAAGCCTCAACAGTCAACAAGTATGCTTTAGACTGATTTTGGCGCGCGGGCGAGTGTGTGTCGTAGGGATTCTTCCCCAAACCAAAAGTTTCAAAAACGCGCCCTGAAAGGGTTGCGCGGGCCTTCACGCCCCGACTATCAGACCTGGTGTAACAGACTGTGCGCATAGCGGCCTGGCCCTTACTGCAGCGCGGACAATCCAGTCCCAAGCTGTGACCTACCGTCATACCAGCAGTGTGACGCCCGGCCTCTGCGGCTCTGCGCTGTTATCGTGCTTGTCCGTGGACCACGCTCTGCACCAGCCGCGACGCAGTACCAACACCTTAACACCACCCCCTCCTTGGTGACTACCAGTGGTCACCGTATCGTTTCGGCGACGCAGACCCTGCCATTCATTTCAGACCGGAATGTCGCTTCGTTTCTATCACGAGCAAACCTGCCGCGCATCTCGGCCCCTTCAGCCTCTTGTGCCAGCAATCAGCACGCTCTCTATCCCCGTTTGGAGTCTACGCTCCCTACGCACGACACTAAGATGAATGCAGATCGTTCTGATCATTCACACGAGGCACTCAGAACACGTGTGCCTCATCGCACTCAGTGCTGCAGCACGTGCGCTACGAGCCTCAGAACTCTCCACTGGATGCAGTCCTAGCCAGGCCAGGCGTTACCCCGCCTTGGCTGTCGCGAGCTCGGGCGCCGCCGCCGCCGACACCGACACGGGCACGGGCGCTGCGAGCGCCGCCTGGCCGATGAGCGCCTTTGTGGACAGGTACACCTGCGGGCGGCAGCAGCGGCGGCAGTGGCATGGGGCTGTGAATGGGCATCAGGGGATGCGCAACTCACACAAGCGGCAACAAGATTGACCACTTTGACGTTTGGGCCAGCCCTGGTCGAGCCCCACCCCGCGCTACTGGATAATTGACACCGCCCTCGCTTTCCCTGAGCAACGCCACCTCAGCCTCTACCGGAGCCCCACGCCCAAGCGCACCGTACGCTACAATCACGCCTATAAACCCTCTCCCCGACGTGAATCCTACCTGCGTTCTGGCCTGAACTATCCCCCAACACCACCTCCTACCCGCGCCTCTCCTCCCCCCACCTGCTCCTTGATGGCCATAAGCAGCGCTGCCGCCAGCACCGTCTGAAGCATCTTGAGCCGCATGCCCTGAATGTACGCGGCATCATATGTGCACCAGTGGACAGCACCAGTTGATAGCGGAATATGCCGGCGATAGGGAAGAGCGCGGACAGTGGACGGTCACGTGTGCGAGCGACTCCGATGAGGGCGCGCCGGCTGCCAAGACCCAGTCCTGAAACCGGCAAGTAAGGCCCACGGCAACTCCAACCCTCGCTGCCTTGCGGCCTGTTTCCGCCACCAATCACGCCGGCGTTGCCCCCGGGCCCAGCTTAGGTGCGCCAGCCCCTAACTGCCTTCCCTTCAGCCCCCAATCCCCTACACCCACACTCACTCGCCCGCTTACCCACCCCCCGCTACCTGCTACGCTTTTGCTGCACGTCCTTGCAACCCCCTTTCCTTGCCAGCAGCCTGCCCACCTTGAAGAACGCCGCCAGCCCCTCCCGCCGCAGGATGGCCACCACGGCGTCCAGCACGCCGCTGTAGCGCGCCTCGCGCGCCGTGCTGCTGTTCATGGCCTGTGAGGGGTGGGGTGGCGGGTGGGGGGTGGAGGCACGGCTTGGGGGCAGGAGGAGGGACGCAGCTGGTACGGTGAGGGGATCAAATGGCCCAGGCCCACATGAGTTGGAGCGGGCACCCAGCGCCCCTCCAGCCCCACCCGCCCCGCCCGCCCAGCCCTCCGGCCCACCCACGCACCCCCACCTGCAGGCGGCTCTTGATGAGCAGCATGGGGTAGGTGACCAGCGTGGCGCCCAGCTTGGCCAGCGCCGTGAGCAGGAACACGTCGCCCGTGGACAGCTTGGGCGGCCCGGGGCGGCCCCGGGGGTGGCCGCTGCGGGCGGGGAGAAGGGTGGGGGGACAGCGGCCAGGGACTTCAGGAGCTACAGACAGGCACAGCCGACAGCACTCATAGACCGGTGTGAAGGTTGTGTAAATGCCGCTGCAAGCGACCTACCGCTGCCTGCCGAGTGACTCGACAAAGCCAGGTGCCAGGGCCAGACGCCCTGCGCCTGCCAGCCCTTCCTATGTGCCGCCCCTCCCGTTCCTCGCTGCTGCCGGCCTCACTTACCCCTTGCCGCCTGGCCGGCTGCCGCCGCTAGCTGCTGCCGCCGCCGTGCGCATCTCCAGCAGCCGCGCCGTGAGCCATTCGTACAGGATGTACTGCAGCGTCGGGTTGGCGACCATGACCAGGCTGGGCAGCACGCCCTGGTGGGAGGGGGTTCCAGGTATGAATAGTTAGGAGACGACGAAGGCAATAAGGGGGGGCAGGAGGACGGGGGCCGGGAGGCGGGGAAGGGAGGGAAGGGTACCAGGGAGGGTGGGTTGGCGGAGTG
Source organism: Chlamydomonas schloesseri (assembly GCA_016834595.1). NCBI lineage: Eukaryota > Viridiplantae > Chlorophyta > Chlorophyceae > Chlamydomonadales > Chlamydomonadaceae > Chlamydomonas > Chlamydomonas schloesseri. Next base: position 688,841 of record JAEHOD010000058.1, on the reverse strand, counting down.
GGCGGCAAAGGGTTGATGAGATGGGTGGAAAGGGTGAACTGCAGGTTCGGGATTGGGCGGCAGGAGGGAGGTGGGAGGCAGGGCCAGGCGACAGGGGCACAGCGGGAACGCGGGCCGATCCCGGCATGTGATAGGTCTAGCCACAACACGTATGGGGGAATCTGCTGGAGGGTGGGTGCGGTCTAAACCACAAGCGACACAAATCCTTGTGAACTCTAAAACACACACGCTCCGTGCCTCACCTTCCAGAACCCCGCCAGCCCGCCCTCCTTGTACACCTGTGCCGTCACCTGCCAGGCGCTGCGCTGCCGCACCGCCGGGTCGGGGTGCCGCTGCAGCGCCTGCAGTTGCGTGGCCACCACCCAGCTGCAGCAGCGGGGACATGGCAGGGGTGGAGGGGATGCGGGGGCGGGAGAGGGCACAGGGTCGGTGTGGGATGTTAGTTGAGAGGTTGCTGGGGGAAAACGGAATGCATGCACAACCAGCCATTCAACAAGGTGAACAGTTGATGATATGGGATTGACGTGCTGGGCAGGGCGGCGTCTGAGCCAGCTCTTGGTACTGCGCAACCCCGCTGCCACACCACAAAGCAGCACCACCTGCACATGCACATGCATTGCAGTGCACCGCAGCACCTCGGCATGGTACCGTAGAGTGTCGCTGGCTCGCTGCCATGCGCCCACCGCCAACTCACACAGGCGTGGTGACCAGCACATTGCCGCAGCCCGCCAGCCCCGCAACCACCAACGAGCCCGCCACACCGATGGCCTCGCTGCGGCTGGCAGCGGCGGCCGTGGCGGCGGCGCTCGCCACCGCGGCCGCGCTGGCACCGCGGGCTTTGAGCCGCGCCGCCGCAACCGCGTGCTTGTGCGCCTGCGCGGTGAGGGACAATGTGATGCGCAGTGCCATGATCGGCTGGGCATATCATGCGCGCCGTAAGTGACACGACGCCGACTGCTCTGTCCAAGCCACCCGTGTGCTGGTGCCGCTTTTCGGACGCCCGTCTGGTCCATTGCGGCAGGTCAGGTAAACTTCTATGCCCGCCAGCTCACCACTATTCCCTGACGAAGCGCCGAGTACAGGTAGAAGTACACAGCTTGGCTGATGGCGGTCGCGGCCAGGCAGGGCCGCAGGCCCGCAAACAGCGACCGCCAGCCCCGGGACTCGGAGTACTGCAAGGCAAAGGGCCAGGTTGCGGCTAGGCCGATGTTCACAGCCGGCGAACGCCTCCCACGCCTCACTCCCAGCCCAGTCTATCCGATTCACCAAACTTCAACTGTTAATATGATATGAGACCATTGATAGCATGGGAAGGCCGCGACGGCACGCACAAAGTCACGACCCTTTCGCCACGCACGCAACCGACGCCCCTGAACTCTCCCCTCAAGAGTCAAAGCGCTTACGATGCACAGTTCCCGCAGCGGCGAGGGTAGGAAGGCATACTTCTTCCTGAGCTCCGGGCTGGCCAACTCGAGTCCCTGAGAGTGCTCTAGCGCTTGCCAGGTCGAAACAATGGCAAGGGGATACGTAGCCGCGAGCGCTATGACAGAGCCCACGGCTCCTCCCACCGCTTCAACGGCCGCTTCGCTGGCCATTTTGGCAAAGCTCAAGCCTTTCCCGCAGCTGCGAAAGTTGTAATAAGTTCAATTCTCTTTGAGCGTTGCTTCTACATGCCGACAGTTGTAGTTTACTTGAATTCGTAATAACCCAAATAGCATTGGCATATGGACTGGAAAGAAAAGCAGTTGACGTTTGGCGCGATGAGCCGGGAGCTCGCCGCAAACAGCTCTCAGCCTCTCATCCAACTGTAACGATAGTACGTAGACTAGAAAGACAAAAACAGCATACGTTCCACAAATCAAGCGCTGCCTGAGCTTTTGCCGCGAACCTGGTTTTCGGCGTCTGTTTGGCGCTGCCTACTCCTTCCTGCTGATCTAAATAATTTATAAGAGCATCTGCTCACATCAAGGACGCACATTTGCCTGCCAGAGCTTCTAGCAGAGGCGGATTCGGTCGGGCTTGGCCCCGCACGTCAGGCGCTCGCACAACGCTGCCTGACCTGGCGGACGGGGCCCATGGATGCCGCTAGGGGCTCTGGTGGAGCTGCGTCTGATGGAGCGCAGCCGCAGGACGTGGCGACGATGCACGCGCTGCTACGTGCCATGGGCGTGGAGGAGTTCGAGCCGCGCGTGGTGAACCAACTGATGGACTTCATGTACAAGTACACGACAGATGTGCTCCTAGACGCGGAGGTTTTCAGTGAACACGCGGGCCGACAGCCCGGGCAGGTGGACGCCAGCGGCGTGACCATGGCCATCCAGTCCCGGACAGCGCTGTACGTCCAGCCGCCGCCGCAGGTGCGCCGCACTCGCGCAAGGGCAGGCCAGTAGCGGCATACATGGCCGCTGGTTCAGGTGCTTTGAGGGCAAGCGGGAGTGTGGGACGGGTCAGCTTGGTTGCGTCGTCTATCTGCGGCACGTTGCACCCGCTTCTGCCCGCTCCTTATCAGACATCCTCTCTCTGCTGTCCACACCATGCACGGCTATCACAACGTTCGTTCTTTATTACCGTTGGTTCTCCCGGTCTCACAGGAGCGTGTGACGGAGCTGGCCCGCCAGGTGAACGACGTGGCGCTCCCCGACCTGGTGGCCAAGCCCGGCCTGCCGCTGCCGCCCGAGGGCAAGCAGATGACAGCGCCCAACTGGCAGTACGACCCGCAGCAGCAGTACCAGCGGTAGCAGCAGCAGCAGCAGCGGCAGCAGGTCTAGCGGGTGTGGTAGGTGTGGCAGAGGCAGATGCTGGCATGGAAGGCAGCAGCGCTGGCTGTGGCGGAGGCTCTGCAGGAGGCAAGAGCAGCATGAGCATTGGGCTGCCGGGGGCCGCACTGGAGGCAGCGGCGCAGAGAGGAGGACCGCAACGAGGAGGAGCGTTAGGGGTGCAGCCATCGAAAGCGACGGGGCTAGACTTCGGCCGCCGTGCCCACCTTGGAGGGGCGGGAGGCTGGGCCTGCGATTGCTGGGAGCATCACTTGGGGGCACAGCAGGACCCAACATATGGATGCGGTGGGTTTGACGTTGGTTTCACGTTGCGCGGTTGGCATCAGGAGCTGAAGACGGCGTCGCCGGTCACGCCCATGGGAAAGCGCAGTGTTATATGTAGATTGCCGCTCAGCGGTACAGACCTTGCGAGGACGTGCGAGCTTTTGCATGTGAGGCGCCAGTAGTACTCCTGCATTATAAAGAACCGGTGAGTAACCGCTCCATATATGCTGTAGGCATTTGAATTGCTGATGATTGTAAGACACTTGTCTCTCGCTGAGGCTGTGGCCGGGGCATTCTTGCGCATTCTGCGGGCGGTTGCGGGCCGGACCGTTAGTGACTCGGACAATCAAGAAATGCAACTCCAAAGCTTACAATGCAGGTGCCTCCCAAGCCTATTATCTTGAGAGAACTCATAGCTAACGCCAAAATGGACGTCGACGTCAGAAACTCGCCTCCGCCGCATCCCGAATACACGCCACACATGCCAAGTTCCGTGGTGCGAGAGATTCTCCTGCTCTTACCTCCGAACGAAGTCGCGGTACATGCTAGGCTCGTGGCTAGAGAGTACAGGTCGCTGCAGGCAGTTGTGCGCCTTCGCGAGCCGGTGCCGCCCATCGCCTTCGCGGAGTGGGTGGCCTACATTACGAGCAGATGCAGCCGAGCGGAGCGTCTGGTGACATTCGTTCTAGTATGCTACTCCGGCGTCATTGAAAATCTGGAGTGGCTGTTGCGGACGGCGAAATGGCCGATGTCGGTTCGATGTTACCACGCGGCGTGCGCGGCCGGCCACCTGCATGTGTTGCAGTGGTTGCGGCTGAACGGCTGCGCCATAGACGGCGACGAGGAGCGACGGCAGGTGCTCCGGACGGCGGCGTCGACGGGCGCACTTGAGAGCCTGGTGTGGGCGGCGCGGTCTCTAGCGGAGCCCGGCGGGCTGCTAGATGAGAGCGTTTTTGCTGCGGTCATGCAGTCGCGTACGCAGCTCCAGGAGAAGGCGCTTTGGCTGCTCAATAACGGCTGTCGTTGGAGCATTGTGAGTCCATGCCAGGCTCGTAGTATGTGCGCGTCTGTAACGAGGCACTGTGTCCACTGTTGCTCTGCTGTTGCTTCCACGTAACTTGCGCTGTTCGTTCTCTTGATATCCACATGCAGGCGACGGCAGTGCCGGCGGCGGCCCAGGCCGGCAACGTGCAGGCCCTGCAGCTGCTGCAGCTGCTGGGTGCAACAGCCGACGCGCCGGCGCCACCGCATGCAGCAGCGGACGCAGACGCGCCAGTGCTCGTGGCAGCAGCAGGAGTAGTGGAAGCAGCGGCCGGCGGCTGGGGCGCAGGCGGGGCAGGCGCGGGGCCATTTGCAGCGGTGGCGAATGCCGGGGCCCCCCTGCCTCCGGCCGGAGACGGGCCAGCAGCCTTGGCGCCTGCTGGCCCTGAGCCTGAAGCGCCGGAGGATGTGCCGGACGTTGCCGCTGCGGCACCTTTACCCGGCCAGGCCGCCGCCCCTGCAGCCCCGGCGGCGGCGGCGGCAGCGGCGGCCGCTGCCAGCGGCAGTAACGCCCGCCGCTTCCTGGACTGCCTGGTGGAGGCGTGCGACCGGGCGGCGGGCGAGGGCCGGCTGCGGGACTTTGTGCAGCTGGAGAGCTTGGCGCGTGACGTGGCGGCCGCTGCTTTGGCGCGGCCGCCGTCTGGGGCAGCAGGTGGGGCAAGGGATGGCCGCAGCGGCAGCGTAGGAACTGGAGCGGGAGGAGCAGGTGGCGGGGTTGACTTGGACGCGGCGCTGTGGCGGCGGCCGCTGCAGGATGTGACGCGCGTGCTGTGCTCCGCCGCTAGCGGCCGGCGGCTGCCCATGCTGCGGTGGCTTCTGGAGGTGCGGCGGCTGCAGCAGCTGATACAGCAGCACAGGCCGGCAGCAGCAGGCGGCGGCGGCGGCGACAGGCTGTGCCACGTCGCGTCACTGCTTGTACTGGCGGCGGCGGCTGGAGGCGATACACGCGTGCTGTCGTACGTCTTGGGTTGTGACTTGGTTTGGATGGCGGACCCGGAGCTGCGAGGCAGCGGTGGCGCTGGGCGCGGCGGAGGAGAGGCGGCGGCGGTGGGACAGATAGATGGCGGCGGGGGGCGTTTCGAGACGCGGCGGCCGGGGCAGCTGCTGGAGCAGGCGTTGGTGGAGGCGGCGCGGCAAGGCAGGGCGGCGGCGGTGCGGGCGCTGGTGGCGCGGCTGCAGGTGCGTGCGTGCGTGCATGGGTACTTGCTGTGCACGCGCACATGCGTCCGTGGTACCGCCTGGTAATGGCAGCGCAGATATGATGTGCTAGCTGCGTGTGTCCTTATCGCCCGGCGCAGCTCCTCCCTCACACATGCTGATGGCGCCTCGGTGTCTTGCAGGTGCCGGACCTGCCGCTGGGGCTGCGGGAGCGCGTCACGGAGCTGGTGGCGGCGGTGGGCGTGCGGGAGCCCGAAGAGGACCTGCGTGATGAGGAAGACACGGCGGATGCGGCACAGGACGTGGACGCGGCGGCGGATGGCGCAGGCGGCGGCGAGCGCATGCTGATCGACAGCGGGCCCGGCGCGGAGGCGGGGCTCCGCCGTAGCAGCCGCGGACGCGGCGGCAGCAGCTCCACCCTGAGCGGCTGTAGCAGCGACAGCAGCGACGGCGGCGGTAGCGCGGTCAGCATGGCAAGCGGCAGCGCCGCCGCCGGCCGGCAGCGCCGGCGGTGCTGGAGTCGTGCGCGCATGCTGCGCTGGCTGCACAGGCGCGGCTTCCCCATCGGGCCCCGCTGCATCGTGTCCTGCCTGCGGGCCGGCGATGTGGACGCCGCGAACGTGGCGGCAGCGGTGACGCCGCCGCCCGCCTTCCACGCCGGGGTCATGGAGGCGGCGCTGCGGGCGGCGGCGGCGGACGCCAGCGCGTGGCAGCTCGGCCTGATGCAGCCGGCGGCGGCGTTCGGGCCGCACCGCCGGAGCTTCTGGCGGCGGCACGGCCCCGGCGGCGGCGGCGGCGGCGGCGGTGGCGGCGGCGGCGGCGGGCCCCGGCATCAGGCATGGCAGGGCGGCGGCGCCGCCAGCGGCCCCGCCCGTCTGAGGATTGTCGGGCGGCCCGCGCTCCGGGGCGCAGACGGCGGCGGCGGCGGCGGCTCGGCGGTGGAGGTGCTGCAGTGGCTGCATGCGCATGGCTGCCCCATCCCGGGCGGCACGGGGCTCATGGCGGCGGCGGTGCGCGCTGGGGAGCTGGAGGCAGCGGCTTGGCTGTACGACATGGTGGGCGCTTCACCAGGGGTTTTGCAAGTTCGTGCCTCATGTCCACCTGAGTTTGCCGGTTGCGCTCCTGATAATCTGCATGGCTAGCTCGCGCTTGTACGCCCTGCCATTTGAGTTTATCTTGTCCTCTTGCCGCTTCAAACCCACATCCTGCAGCGCTGCCCGCTGGACGAGTCTGTGTTCTACGCCGCGGCCGAGGCGGGGCACGGCGCCGCGCTGACCTGGCTGGCGGGGCCGCCGGGGGCGCGCTGCCCCACCTGCCCCATCCCGCCGCCCGGCCGCGCGCGCGACGGCAGCCCCGCCTACGTGCGCGCACTGCGGCAGGCGCCGGGCGGCCCGGACTGGCCCACGCTAGAGGCGCTGCGGCGGCTGGGCTGCCCCATGGGAAGCGGTGAGTGCGCATGCTGTTGGCATACACGTGGCTGGTCTCTTTGATGGCTGTTTGCATCCGTGCTTGAGGGTTGCGTGTCATCTTCTGGGCCCCAACTCTTGTTGCTTGCCTCTTTCGTTGATTGTGATCCCGCTGCCCTTCTTAACCCTGTGGGCGCCACTGGCGGCTGGCCTTCCCCCTGTTGACCAGGCTCGGACCTGCTGCAGGCGTGTCGTGTGCTGGCCGCGGGCGGCGACACGGCCAGTGCGGTGGAGGCGGCCCTGTGGCTGGCAGCGAATGGCTGCCCCTTGAGCACAACGGTGGGTTCCAGGTTGCGTGCGTCCCGCACCTGTCCGCGTGTGTGCACTGTATACAGCGCCCTGCACTCTGTCGTTACGCTCCTCAAGAGAAACATTGGCTTCATGTGTCGTTACGGCGCCCCATCGCTCAATAAGCGTCCACTTGCCCGCCACGCCCCTTGCTGACTGTCTCGCCTGTTCCTCCCTCGCCTTGGCCCCTGTTCGCCGCGGCTGTGGTGGCTGCGGCTGCGGCTGCAGGACGCGTGGGCGCTGGCTGAGGCCTGCCAGCGACCCGACCTGGTGCCGCGCATGGTCGCCGCCCGCCCAGCTCAGCTAGCTCCGCAGCAGCAGCAGCAGCAGCAGCGGCGGCAGCAGTAGCAGCAGCAGCGCCGGCAGCAGTAGCAGCAGTAGCGTCTACAGCAGTAGCAGCAGTAGCGGAGGGTGCCCCCAGCGGCCGCGGCTGCAGAGGGGGGCGCGTGCCATGGTGCCGCACACGTTTGAAACCAAGTGCAGGCTTGGCGCTGTGGCTGGCCAACGCCGGTGCGTGCAGTGCATGCAGTGGTGTGGCCTGGCGCTGGTGTTGGCGGGGAGGGAGGCTCGTGAGGGCCCTGGCTACTACGGCATGATGAAGCAAGCGCTGCATGGTGCGTGGCACCAGGATGAGGTCCTAAGGTCCTTGGCGTTGTTCACTTGCGTGGGGGGACTTGGTGGTGAGGGCTTGCAAGTGTACTGGTAGCCGGTGTATTGCAGTGGCAACCGGAAAGCGTGTGCTCCGTGTGCGTTGCTGTCCAATTCGGGAGAGGTAGATTTGATGGATTCTGGATCATGGGGCCACGAGATGAAGCGCACGTGGGACACAGGGGCCCTGCAGTGTCACATGACCGGTCGCAGGAGCAGGAGAGAAGAGAATCCACACACTTCGGGAGTACGGCGGAGACTGTGCGGGATTATCCATGGCCATGGCCAAAGTGGGCTGGAAGGAAAGTGGGAAGGCGACGAGGACAGATGCGCTTAGGCCATGCGTCGATATGCCGCCCGCGGCGAGGTGGCACGGGCAGCACGCGGCGTAGAGACCGCACAGCCGCCCGTTGTCCGTGCACTGCCATACATCGCCGTACCGCCCGTTCGAGCTGTAAGTACCAGGCCCGCGATCTGCACCATGTCGCGTCACCAGGTTACGTATCCGCTCGACAAAGAGACTTCACGCCAAACATGCACTCTCGCTCTTAGCTCACCGCCGCATAAATCTATGCGCTTTGAAGTGGAGAACGCGGCGCGGAATCTCGAACCGCATCAACCGAGTCACACCTCTGCGGCTGTCCAGCCGACCAGCCCTCACCGTGAGGCCCGCTTTTTCAGTATGCAAGCGGACGCACTCCTCACTTCACGTCTTCACGTACCCCGGCTGCAAGTACCAGCGCGCCGCGCCCCGTCCTATATCCAGGTACGTATGCGCAAGAAGCTGTGTTCTGGGCTTATTTATGCACAGCCTAGCGACCGCAGATAACCGACGGTTTCGCGCGAGCGGCGGGCGGCAGCCGCACCCAGCGCAGCGAGCCTTGCTCACACACACGCCCGTGCCGCTTGTTCCTGTACGATACTCAGCCCTGCCATCCAATATGATGAGAACCTACGCAGATCCTGGAGATTTCACGCTGTGCTGGTCACGCTGAGGTGTCGGCGTAAGTAGGGCAAGTCACGCCCCCGTAAATTAGCTCGGCATGTTTAGGCGCGTTTACCCGGCCCGCCTCCTCGCCATCGACCATAACCCTTTATGTATCGCAATAAATATACTTAGCAGTGTCCGGGCATGCAAACCCACAATTGAAGTGGCCGCTCAGAAAGGAGTTCCGGTCATCCACTGCATGACGAAGCGGATCCATTTGCAGCCCGCCCATCTCAGCCAACCGACTGCGCAGCTTTTTATACTTCCCATCTCCACGCATTCGCCTTATCCAGACAGCCCAGACACTTTCAAGCCTGCGCTGCCTGCGACCAACTTGACGACACCAGCTCTCGCGACGCATAAGCTTCTGGAGGGACCCGAGAAAAAGCCTGACGCGTAAAGATGCAGCGCCTCGAGGTGCTTGCCAGGCAGCTGACTGCCGGTGAGGAGCTTGAGCGCGGCCGAAAGCGCCGCGATTCTCTGTTATTATTTTGCGAACGGGCCTTCCCAGCACGCTCCAGTGCCGGCCGCGGCGGATTACGCATACCGGTTCTCCACTTACACACATTGCAGCTTCGTTTTGCCGCAACTGTGAACGAACGGCAGTGTCGGAACAAACCCTGGAAGTTTTTGCTTCAATCGCTTTTATGAACTTGCCCCTCGCAGGCGCGGCAGTGGAGGACCGCACGCCGCTCCTCGCTACCAAAGAAGATTACAACCAAATGTACCAGCGCAGCATTCAAGACCCCGAGGGCTTCTGGGGCGAAATGGCGCTAGGCTACCACTGGGAGCGCAAGGTAGGCCATGCATTTCTTCATCTGTTTGATTCAACTCAGCTCTTGGGAGGGAACTGTCAAAGTCGTCGTCGGAGTCTTCTGCCGCCCGCCCGGGCGGCGCAACAGTCCCCCACCCGCTTCGAGGCCGCCAGCCGCACGTGCCACCAGTCAAGACACACCCCGTCTCCGCCACCCGCTAACCCTCACCTCAGTCCTCTCCCTCTCTGCCCCTGGATCACCCACCCCTGCCCTGCAGTTCCCGGCGCGCGGCCACATGGCTGCCAACACGGACGTGCGGCGCGGCCCCGTGTCCATCCAGTTCTTTGCCGGCGGCACCACCAACCTCTCCTACAACTGCCTTGACCGCTGGGTGGCGGCGGGGCGCGGCGAGCAGGCCGCCATCATCTGGGAGGGCAACGACGAGAACGAGCGCCGCACCGTCAGCTACCGCGAGCTACTGGCCGAGGTCAACCGCCTGGTGAGCTGGTGGAGTTGGTGGTTTCTGCTCAGCCGGATGCGCGGGTGGCAGGAGGCATTGCGACAAGGTTATGTAGGGTAGCCTTAGCGTGCACTGTCTGCCGGCCTCCTGCGCTCAGCCCGTCCTCTCCTCCCCTCGTTTACAGTCTAACTGGCTTAAGTCACGCGGCGTCAAGAAGGGCGACGGTGAGTGCTTCGGCGTTACCGTGCGCATCATCAGCTGATTGCGGCAGTGCCCCCGTTTCCCGCACCCGCGTAGTCACACCCCACCTCAATTCCATTACAGCCCACCTCCACTCTCCCACCTCGGCGCCCCCTGACACGCCACGCCACCACAGCCGTGACCATCTACCTGCCCATGGTCCCCGAGCTGCCCGCCGCCATGCTGGCCTGCGCTCGCGTGGGCGCCGTGCACTCCGTGGTGTTTGCCGGCTTCAGCGCCGACTCGCTGGCGCAGCGCATGGTGGACTGCAAGTGAGTCATTTCAGGGCAAGAGAATGGACAGTGCTGAGCGGTCGAATGGCAGGTGGCTGGCTGGGCAGCGCCCGCTGTCCTGCGGCGTCGCAGCAGGGCTGCAAGCGTGCTGGCGAACGCCATTTGCATTGCACCCACCAAATCCTCACCCGCTCCTCACTGCCCTGACCGCCCACCCCGCAACCCCAACCCGCGCAGCGCCAAGGTGCTGCTGACCGCCACGGGCGTCATGCGCGGCAGCAAGCCCGTGCTGCTCAAGACCATTGCCGACGACGCCGTCAAGCTGGCAGCCAAGGCCGGGCAGGTGGGTGGGTGGGTGGGGACGATGAGGGCGTGGGACCGGGGCCCCCCATCTCAGCGACCTGCTGGCCCATGCACGCCCTGCACGCCCGGAGGTGGATGCACGCACACAGCGCGCTCGCCATGCCGGGTGCGGCCCCACCCAACGTTTTTCTCTCTCTTTTCCTAACGGTCTCTCGTCCTCCACGCTCTTCGACCACCACCCCACCACCATCTCACGCCACCGCAGGAGACGAGCTCGCTGCTGTGCCTGGAGGTGGCCAACGCGCTGGCGGCCGCCGACACGCCATGGAACCCTGTGCGCGACGTGTGGTGGCACACCGCCATCCCCATACAGGTGCGGGAGGGCCGGGGGAGGGCGGGCAGACGATGAGCAGGAGCGGCATGTGCTTTCGATCATGCGGCGCTCCGCTCTTCCACAGTCCTGTGTCCTGTCATCCCCCACCAACCCGCTTATGCATTGGGTTTGGTTTAGTTTGGGCTGGTAACCACAACCCCCACCAACCCGCCTGTGATCTCTCGCGCAAAGCTGCCTCACTGCCCTCACTGCCGTCCAACTCTCCGAAACCCCCCGAACCGCCCCCCCACTGCATTACTTAACTCCGCTTCCTTTAGATTGGTTTAGTTTGGGCTGGTAACCACAACCCCCCCCCCCCAAACCGCCATTCCGCCCCAACCCCAGTCGGCCGAGTGCCCGCCCACGTGGCTGGAGGCCGAGGACCGCTCCTTCCTGCTGTACACCAGCGGCAGCACGGGCAAGCCCAAGGGCGTGGTGCACTGCACCGGCGGCTACATGGTGGGCGTGGGCGTGTCGTGCCGCTACCTGTACGACATGCGCCCTGGCGACGTCGTGTTCACCACCGCCGACTGGTGGGTACTGGGGGGTTTGAGGAGGGGTGAGGAGGGGTGAGTGGCGCGCAGGGTGTTGCATGTAGGGCGGGGGTGAGGGAGTGGATGCGTGGCGATGTCCAGGGCAACGCACGGGTACCGCACCACATGTTTTGCACCACCCCGACCACCCCAACCACTTTTGACTCCGAACCCGCCCCTTCCCTAATCCGTCTGCTCCTTCCCCTTCCCCTGCAAAACCAACCCACCCACCCACCCACCCACCCACCTGCCCACCCCACAGCGGCTGGATCACGGGCCACTCCTACCTGGCCTACGGCCCGCTGCTGTGCGGCTGCAGCGCCGTCATCATGGGCGGCATCCCCACGCACCCCGACGGCGGCCGCGCCTGGCGCATGGTGGAGCGGTACAAGGTGGGGTGGCGTGGAGGCGGGAGGCGTGGGGCGTGGAGGGGGGGGGCGGGGAGGCGTGGGGCACAGGGCGGGGGGCGGCCGTGGAACCGTGCCGTGGCAGCAGCGCGCAAGGTGGTGACGTTCTTCACAGACTTAATGCTTGCTTCACTTTGGTGTGAAGCTTACAGCTCACCACCGGCTCTCACTCACTCACCGGCCCGTTGCTGCTCCTCCCGCCCGCCCTGCCATGCGCCCTACCCCCTGCCCCCTGCCCCCTGCCCCCTGACGCTCACGGCTGCAGGTGCGGCAGTTCTACACGGCGCCCACGCTGCTGCGCTCGCTGCTGCAGCTGGGCGACGCCTGGCCGCGCCAGTCGGACCTGAGCTCGCTGCGCGTCCTGGCCAGCGCCGGGGAGCCCATGAACGAGCACGCCTGGCACTGGTTCCACGAGGTGGGTGAGGGGGCCGGCCGGGGGCGGGGAGCCATCCATGGACGGTGTTTAATAAAATAATGAAATGCCGGTGTATGTGTGTGTGGGGGGGTTGTGATTACCAGCCCAAACTAAACCAAAGCCAATGCACATGGGGGGTGGGCGCGGCTGGGGGAGCGGCAGGGAGGGGCACAGGGCGTAAGGGCGCAGCATGTGCACGACCGAACGTGAGTGTGCTGCTTTTGCTGCCAGGGGTGGAGGGCGTGGGTGGAGGGCAAGGCGATTTCTTCAAGGGAAGAGCTCCGGCGCCGTGAGCATGCATACCAACGAATGAAGCTATTGTGCTCTCGCTACTGTCGCGTCCTCCCGCGCCTGCCCCCTGCCTCGAAGGCTGTCACTCATGCTTCTCGCACGGCGTCACTCATAACTCCGATTCCATACCCACCGCCCCTTCCTTCCCACGCTTGCCAACGAGAAGGTGGTTGGAGGCAGCCGCTGTCCGGTGGTGGACACGTGGTGGCAGACGGAGACGGGCAACGCCATGATGAGCCCGCTGCCCTGCAACTGGTTCCTGGCCAAGGCCGGCAGCGCTGGGGTGCCCTTCTTTGGCGTGTGCCCCGTGCTGCTGGACCCCACCACCGGCAACGAGATCTGCGGTGAGTAGCATCGCGACCTACCTGCAATTGCATGCAAGTTAGCTACAATTTGCCAAGCCGCCGTAGCTGTTGCATGCACACGCAATGGAGGAGGAGGTGGTGAATAGCAGACCGCTGGAAATGGTTGCTTGTGCAGCACGAGCGAGTGGCGAGCCGCGCGCCATGCATCCTCTTTAAGCTGCTATGCCGCCAGCCCACCCATTGCAACACACCCTACCTGTATTCGCGCCTAACCAACTCCAAACCCACACCACCACCGCCACCGCCACTGCAACGGAGTGTGCAGCCACGGAGGCGGAGGGCGTGCTGGCGCTGCGCGGCGTGTGGCCCGGCATGATGCGCACACTGCACGGCGACCACGAGCGCTTCGAGTCGGTTTACTTCGCGCCCTACAAGGGCTACTACTTCACCGGCGACGGCGCGCGCCGCGACGCCGACGGCCACTACTGGTGAGAGCGCAAGGGAGCAGAACACAACGCATTGTTTGTCTTGGACCTTCACTGTTGCGATGCACCCATACATTCACCCATGTATGCGTCCGCGAAACACGCAAGGACTGACCGCACACAACACACACGTGTACACCGCTCACGCAGTTGCACACACGGTCTGCGTATCCCTTTTCCTCGTGTTTCTTAACACTTGTACGCGCACCACGCCGCCACCACAAATCCACCACACATCCACCCCCACACCATGACCCCACCCACCCACCCGCCAGGATCACGGGCCGCGTGGACGACGTCATCAACGTGAGCGGGCACCGCATCGGCACCGCCGAGGTGGAGAGCTCGCTGACGGAGCACCCCGACTGCGCGGAGGCGGCGGTCATAGGCGTGGACCACGCGCTCAAGGGCCAGGCCATCTACGCCTTCGTGACGCTGCGCGGCCACGTGCAGGCCGGCGACGCCATGCGCAAGCTGCTTTTGGACCACGTGCGCAAGTGAGTCTGTCGCCGTCGCGGCGGCAGTGGCCGTACATGCTGCAGGTCGTAGCTGCTAGGCGGTTGCATGCGTGTCTGGTGTATACGTCTACCAGCTCAGGCTACGCACATGTTCGCCGCCTTCCGGTTGACCGCGACCGGTCAAGGCTGCATGCACGTGCGCTCGCCCTCATGCTCGCCCTCGCCCTCACCCTCAACGCCTCAACCCTCGCCCGCGCAGGAGCATCGGCCCCTTTGCGGTGCCCGAGGTGATTCACTGGGCGCCAGGGCTGCCCAAGACGCGCAGCGGCAAGATCATGCGCCGCGTGCTGCGCAAGATCGCGTCAGGTGCGCAGCTCACGTATGAGCCATGCACGAGTAGCAGCCACTGCTGTGAACGAACTGCTGGGGGCCTTGGTGCGGCCGCAGGCCTGCGCGGCAGGCCCGGTTGAGCTGCGCGCTGCCGATCATTGGGTCAGCTGTCGGACGCCGCCTACACCAAGAAACATATCCTGTCGTGATCCACAGGCCAGGAGAAGGAGCTTGGCGACATCTCGACCCTGGCGGAGCCGGGCGTCGTGGAAATGCTCATCAAGCTGCGTGGCAAGTAAACGCCAAGTCACAGGCGATTTGCTTTGCTGCCTGCGCTTCGGCAGTGCGGATTGCGGCGCGTGGACACACCCCGTGCACTTTGCGTCCACCGGCAGTCCAGTCTCCCTGGGCACAGAAGGCCTCTGGTTGTGGCGGGAGCCAGACAGGCGGCGGCAAAGGAGCCAAAGGCGAACGCGCTCGGGTTAGTTGATAACGGTTTGGGTCTGATAGTTGAGTGGTGAGCTGAGAATTGCAAATGCTGCGCTTCCTGTCGTTTTTTGAGGGCGTCGAAGCAGTGTGTACCGATAGTAAGGGCTCGCCCTGGTGACCTGTGGAGGCGCCGGGTGGGTGCGCGGATGGCGGCGGCGGCACCTCTTGCCCGCGTTGCGAAGGGCGGGCATCCTGGGCATGAATAATGCTGACGGTGTCTATCTTGGGGGTGTCCGCCTTGGTTACCTGTGGCTACGCGCTTGATGAATCAATGCTTATGAATGAACCTCAAGGAGCAACGCTGCTTAGGTTGTTGCGTACACGGTGTAGTTGCTTGTGATTTCGTCGTTGCGGGAATGACACACCCTCCTCCCCGGTGGAGGTGTCGGGCACGCCAGCTCAGCACGCAGGTCGGAAGGGTGACGAGAGTAAACGTGTGTCTGTTAACACCTGATAAGCAAGCAATGGTAACCAGGATTCAGTTCGAATGGATGGCCGATGTTGCGGCTTGGTGCTACGACTGTACGAGAAGAGAAGCTCACCTCCCGAAGCGCAGGCGGGAGGGAGGTCAGAGTGCATTGGTTTAGCATGGCTGCTCTCGAATGGCAATTGGTGTTGGCACGGTTGGTACGGTTTGTTGGCATCGTGCGCGCGCGGCGATTTGACCACGGGGGGCACGTATGACGCGGAGCAGGCGGCGACGGTCACGCGGAAGCCTGTGCCTGCTACTCGCCCGCCCGGCGCAAATGTTTTGGGCCTCGCATGTGTTTGTGGTATGGATTTGGTGGGGAAGGGGGAACAAGAAGATGGTATAGGGGAGTGCACATGCTGCAGACTGCGCTGGTGAGTGGCCATGGTGCGGTACGGCTGTGACGGTGTGGCGCGGCAGGAGGAGTCTCGGGATTTGGTTGGGGCACCTGCTGTTGAGTGCGCGTGGGTACCGCGGGTATTACTACTGATGACTCGGGGACGTGTGTAGGCCCCCCTGTTTACTGAGTACAACGGGAGGGACCACACGGGGCGTGTGGTGTGATCGAAGGACAGGCCGGATAAGGGCAAGGGGCCGCCCAGGAGCCCTGTTGCCGATTTTCGCCCTAGAGATTCCCATGAATTGAGCTGTACGTGTCAAGATGCGTGGCACATGGGAAACGGCGAGGCTATAACTCTGTAAGAGTTTAAGAGACAGCTCACAACTGCACTTGATGGGTATTCTGACCCGGACGGTGGAGGGCTGGAGGAGCATCACACACACTGAGCAGGTACTGCGGCGGTGCCGCCCCAGTGGCCAAGCATTGGAGGGCGCATCTGCCTTGGGGTGGTAGCACGGCAAATACATTACTATGCAGGGCTCCGAAGGCTAAGGGTTGGGCGTGGCAAGTTGGGACCGTGGTGTCCTGCTCGGATGGCGGCAACCGCAATGGCGGCGCCGGACCCACCGCCACCGCCATGTGGCCGCCGCCGCATGCTGTTAGGCGCAGTGGCCGTCACGATGTTTCGACTGGCATTCAGAGTCAACAAAAAATACATAACATTTGTGCACGCGAGTGCCTATCCACTCCAAGCACACTACTACGGTTGTGCCATCGATATTTCGTAAAGCGCTGCCTCTGCAGGCCGTCTTAGGCACCTGCAGCCTTTTTAAATATGCTAAGAACGTAAGGATATCCCACAGGAGGCGCACCAGCGGCAGGTGGGCTACAATAGGTTAGGTCTCGCCTTCAAAGAAGGCGGCACAAACAACCCGACTCTGCTTGCGTCTTCCAGCATATGGTTTAAGATTATTCTATTTGCCAGTCGTGCAAGTGACGCGATGTGCCGGGGGGCGTCTGCGGCGCTCGTCTCTTGCGACGCTCACGTTCCCTAGCAACGGCTCCTGCAGCCCGCGCGGAGCTCCTACCAGTCGCGGCACATAGAACCTTCTGAACCAGGAATAAGAACCACAACCGCGGAATAAGTGCAGCCGGGCGTCGATGCGACGTTCATGCCACATTTTGGTCAGCCAACCCAACGGAGCTATGTTGTGCAGCGCGCCGTCTTGAGAGTTCACAAGCGCATACTAACATGAGTCTCACATCTGCCGGCCTGTGATTATGCGCGCGCGCAGGGCCTGGAGGAAGTTGGGTCAGGTTAAACCCCCCTGACTCCTGCCTGAGGGCAGAAGCTCGGTGGGCATCTTTCCCCGATGGATTTCATAGAGAGTGCATATAACGCCGAGCAAGCTCGCAGGCGTGGTGAGCTGGATGAAAGACTCTGGGGGTTCTGGGGTTCAGGATTCTGTCTCGCAACATCCCTCACACAACGCGGCGCCTACAAGGACTGAACATGACATGCCCATCCCTCGTATCATGCAGCGCTGTTGCAACAACAGCAACAACAGCAGCAGCAACAACAGCAGCGAGCGGCAGGCTACGCCGGAGGCAATGCAGCTGGCGCCGCGCAGGCGGACATCGCTGCCGCCTACGAGGCTGCCGGACAGATGGCGGCAGCCGCCGCCGCAGCCCGGCGCATGGGTGTGCCCGAGCAGTTCATTACCGCCTTGAGTGTCAAGCAGCAGCAACTACAGCAGACACAACTTATACTGCAGCTGCAGCAGCAGCAGCACCTGCAGCAACAGCAGCAACAGCAGCAACGGCAGCAGCAGCAGCAACAGCAGCTGCAGCAGCTACGCGCTGGTGGCTTGGCTGGACAGGAAACACCTGCTGTGGTGCGCGAGGCTCAGATGCTGCTGAGGGAGCACCAGCAGCAACAGCAGCGACAGAAGCAGTTACAGCAGCAACAGCAGCTGTCCAGGCAGCAGCAGAACCAGCAAGCCAGCGCTGCTGGGGCGGCAGTGCGGGAGCAGCAGCAGCGGGAGCAGCAGCAGCGGGAGCAGCAGCTGCTGCGCGCACTGGGAGACAGCCTTGCCGCCGGGAGAGCGGCAGGCGGCGGTGGAAGTGGCGGGCATGGGAGCAGAGGCCAGGAAGATGCTGAGCTCGCGGAGCAGCGGCGGCGTCTCATAGAGCAGCAGCTGGAGCACCAGCAACAGCAGCAGCAACAGCAGCAGCATCGGCAGTTGCTGGCGGCCGCGACAGCAGCGGTGGCGGCAGCGGCGGAGCGGGGGCAGCTGCAGGGCATTCGGGTGAAGCAGGAGCGCGCGCAAGCGGGCCCCGCGCCCGGGCCTGCTGCGGGTCCGTCAGCGGCGTCACAGGCGCGGCCGCCCGGCCATCAAACGCCGCCGCGGGCGCAGCGCCCGAACACACCGACCTCTGCGACTGCAGGCGCGGCAGCAGCGGCCGCAGCAGGTCGCGGAGGCGGAGGCGGAGGCAGCGCTGCTGCTCCGGCAGCGGCGTCAGCCGGGGCGGGGCGCGGCGGCGCTCGGGTGCCTGGCCTGCCGCTGCCCATTCACATGCCGCTGCTGCCCACGCCCGAGCACCTGGCGTGGCGGGTTACCAAGGATGGCATGCTGCAGTTGCAGGTGAGGGGGCCAGGCGGCCAGGGGGGGACAGGAGGTGGGAGTCGGTGCCAGAGCATGTCAGAGCCCAACGCAGCGATCGACGGGACGCCGGGGCGGGCGACGTTTGATGGGAGGGTGGCGGCTAGCGGGGCGATGGAGGGGCTCGCATCTATTTGCGACAACGAGACATCGGGGTGATGTCTTCATACTGTGTAGCAACGCCGTGGCGCACAGGCGCTTGTAATGCCCGCTGTCTATGGCGCCTTACGCATGCTGCTTCCGTGCTCTCCGCTGCTCCTTTCATCCCCCTAACCGCCACACCCGCCCCCTGCACTTGCCAGATCCCGCTGGACCCCCTGGACTGGATCACGGCGGCAGAGGACTCGGCACTGTCGGCGCCAGCGGCGCCCGGCGCTCGGCCTCCGCCGCCGCCGCCGCAGCCGCGTATCGCCCTGGCGCTCACGCCGCTGTGCCTGACCAGCGGCCAGCCCATCGGCGACAGCTGCCTGCTGCCGCTAGCGGAGGTGCTGGGGCACATCCAGCAGCAGCTCAACCAGCGGGCGGCGGGCCGCCGCGACACCGCGGAGCTCCGGTCCGCAGGGTGGGACATGTTCCACCCGCCGGCGACGGACGAGGCTGACCGCGGCGCCGGCGGCGACGCCAAGCAGCAGCCGTACAAGCTGCAGCTGCTGAGGCTGCAGGATGGGGTGGCGCTGGAGGCCGCCGCGGGCGGCGGCGGCGGTAGTAGCAGCAGCGCGGCGGCCGTCGCCGCCGGCTCCGGCGCCGCGCCGGCGCTGAAGCTGCGGCCTTTGGACGGCAAGGCGCCTGCTGCAGGCGGCAGCGGCGTCTTTGGCTCAGGGGGCCTTCTCGACGAGGCTGATGACCCCTCCTTCCAACGCGACGACGCGGCGGGCGCCGGCTATCCTGGAGGCGGGCCAGGCGCGCCCTCGGCCATTGCTCAGCTCGGCCTGGCGCTGGTCTCCAACACCGCCAGTCGCCTGGGTGCAACCATCAACGGCCGCGCGCCGGCGGCTGCGGGCGCGCGGGGCGACGGCGGCGTGCTTGACCTGAGCGGAACTGCTGCCGGTGCCGCGGGGGCCGCGGCAGCGGACCAGGTGGGTGACCTGCTTCGGGCGCGGCGCGGTGGCGGCGGAGCTGCCGCGGCGGCGACAGGCAGCGGCGGCGGCAGCCCCGCGCTTAACGGCCAGGGGTTGCAGGGTCACGGTGTGGTGACGCCGGCGATGGTGGGCCTGCCGCAGATCGTGGTGCCGCTGGGCGTGCGCCGCCAGGCGCCTGCCTCGCCCGCGCCCGGCACCCCGCCAGCGGCGGCCGCCGCGGCCGCCGCAGCGGCGGCGGAGGCAGCGCTGAACGGCGGCCTTGCGGCGCTGAGCCCGGCGCACTTGGAGCTGTTGCGCAACCTGAAGGACTCCATGGTGGCAGTGCACACACAGCAGCCGCCGCAGCCCCAGCCGCAAGCGGGCGCAGCGGCGGGGGCCAAAGCGGCGGCGGCGGCAGCCACGCCCGGGCCCACGGCGGAAGACGTGTCCACGGACGACGAGAAGCCGGCGCGGGGGCGCGGCGGCAAGGGCGGCGGCAAGGGTGGCGGCAGCGTGCTGACGGTGGAGGGGCCGCAGGGGCAGGTGCTAAAGCTCAAGCCGGGGACGGCGGCGAAGCGCTCACGCGGCGCGGTGCACTTCCGGGGCGTGCGGCAGCGGCCGTGGGGCAAGTACGCGGCGGAGATCCGCGACCCGCTCAAGGTGTGGCAGGGTGGAGCGCTGCAGGGGGCGGGGGTTGGGGGTTGAGGGTGTTCGGGGCCTGGGGCGAGGGTTGGGGGTTCCAGGTATGATTAGTGAGGGGTGAGGGTTTGGGACTGATGGAAGGCTGACACTGGAGGGCACAAGGAAATGGGCCAGGGAATGAGGCGCGGTTGCATGCAAGGAGCTGCTTCCTGCTCAGTTGTATGGACCAATTTTACGATGGCATTGTCCTGAAACATATGCCCTGGGCGGCCCCTGCTTGCCCTCCTGCTGTGCCTTCGCTGGACCGGACGCAGGGCGGCCGCATGTGGCTGGGGACCTTCGACAGCGCGGAGGAGGCGGCGCGAGCGTACGATGAGGCGGCGCGCATGCTGCGTGGCTCGGCGGCGCTGGTGCGTGTGCTGCGTGAGCTCCGTGATATGGGCGGTGGCAGGGGAGCTGGTTTGTCATGTACATTGGCGCTGCGCTGCAGTGCTGGATGTGTGGCGGTGCCGGCGAGGTGTCAACGCGGCGGACGCTCGCAGCCCCAGCTTGTCTTCCCGGTACCGGTCTGTACACTGTGTGCCCCCCTGCATGTCTGTTGTTTTACTTTGCAGTGCAATTTCCCGCTGCCTGGTGAGCGCGGCTATGGCGGCAAGGCAGGCGGGACAGGCGCTGGCGGTGGCGGCGGCGGCGGCGGCGGCGGTGCCGGCGGCGGTGACTCAGACGACGAGGGCGGCGCCGGGGCCGAACAGGAAGCGTACGAGGAGGAGGAAGGCGGCGCTGCTGGAGAAGCGTGGATTGGTGGCGGCGGTGGTGGCGCTGCTGCTGGTGGCAGCGCCGGGGCCTTCCGCACGCGTGGCGGCGGCCTGGGCGGGCTGTCTGGCCTCGATGCGATTGCCGCGGCCGCTGAGGCGGCCGAGGCGGCGGAGGCTGCAGCAGCCGCCTTGGCGGCGGCCACCGCCACGGGTATGACGGTGGGCACTGGCGACAAGCTCGACCTTGCAGCTGAGGCCGCCGCTGCCGCGCTGCTGGGCGCCGCTGTCGCCGCTGACGGCAGCCGGCCCGCAAAGCGCAGCCGCGTCAGCGCAGATCGAGCTGCGGCTGCAGTCAGTGCAGGCACAGGCGCTGGTGTGTCAAGTGGTGGTGGTCTGGGTGGCGATGATGAGGATGACCCGCTCGTGGGGCCGCCGCCGGGCCGGCTGCTGCCGCCGGGTGCCGCCGGCGGAGCGCGGCTGGGCGCCGTGGCCGCCGCGGGCGTCAGCGCGGCGAGGCTGGGGCCGGGGGTGGCCGCAGAGCCCCTCGCAGAGGAGAATGACATGGACGTGGACGCCAGCGCGGCGGATGCTGCCGCCGCAGCGGCGGCCGCAGCTGAGATGGAGGCGCAGTTGGCGGCTGCGGCGGCGGCCATGGCGGCGGCGCCGGACGAGGTGATCGACCTGGATGCGGAGCCCGACGTGGGTGAGGAGGAGCTGCTGGGGCTAGGGCTGGCGGGGCCGCTGGGCGGCGGCATCCGCGGCGGACTGATGGGCGCGGCTGCAGCGCAGGCAGCAGCTGCGGTTGAGGCCGGCGCAGGGGTGGACATTGACGCCGGTGCTGCGGACCAGGGCGCGGCTGTTGGCGGCAGCGCCGCGTTTGACGCCGGTGCTGCGGACGCGGAGCTAGTCGATGTGGAGGCGGCGGCAGCCCCGGCAGCTGCAGACGAGGGCGACGCCGCGGGCGGCGCTGGAACTGCTGGCGTTGATGTTGGGCCGGATGGCAGCGACGACGCCGGCAGCATTGGCGTGGATGCAGATGAGGAGGAGCCAGCGCGTGTGGAGGAGATGGAGCTCGGCGCGGAGGGCGTGCAGCAGCCGGAACCGACGTGGGTGGGCATGGGCGGCGGCGGCCCTTCGGCGCAGGCACATGAGGCGCCGGGGCCGTACCCAGGGGACGGCGCAGCCGCCGATGCCACCGGCGCCATGGAGGCGGTGGACGCATCAGGTTGGCATTCAAAGACGCGGACACAGTGATGCGCGCATTCATGGATCCCGGTGAGGAGGAGGATGAGAATGGGGGTGATAACGGCGCCGCAGTGTGAGCAGCTGGCAGCGTGGCGGGCGTGGTGTCGCCTGACACGGTGCTAGGCTCGGCTGTGGGCTCCTCACTTCGATAGTATGAGGCTGCTATCGCAGCCGCATGAGGCGACAGGTGGTGCGTGTCTGAGCTGTGCGCGAGGGGGCATTTCATCACCTGACGCACACGAGACGGGACGACAGCAGCAATAATGGCGCGTGCGTTGCCGCCACGTGGGAAGTGAGTGGGTGAGGCCTGGGTGCGTGCGCACGTTCGCTGGAGATGGCATGAATTAATACCTGGTCAGAGACCTAAGGCATCGGGATGCGCTTGCAACTGCATAGTGTGCTGAGATTGACGTGCCCCGTATACAGTACGGTAATAGCATCGCGACCGACAGAAGAGATCCACGCTTCTTGCTCTAAGGCAGACACCGTCCTTTGATCGGCTGCAGCGCTCAGCGCATTGCACCGCCTAGTACGGAGCTGTTCGGCCTTTGGACCCCAGACCACGCGCTTGGTGGATGGGACCAAATGGCGTCTGTACTATGAAATGTCATATTTAATGAACTGGCCGTGATGTGGGAGCATGTGCCACCGTTTCTGGGCAGTGGGCTAGGGGACACGTGCCTTGCATTGCCATCGAGTGGGATGCCGGATGCGTGATGGGCCCGTCATGTGTGTGTGCTCACTTCATTAGAACGACCTTGATTACATGGATTCATGCACATACCGTAGTAGCAGTAGGAACGAAGGGCTGCTGGGGCCAGTGGCACCGGATGTGTGTGCGAGCTGAGTGGCGCGCAAGGCACAAAGCGCAATGATAACCGAAGGGGCCAGCTGGGAAGCTGTGTGGCAAGGCCAGGATTCCAGAGTGGCAATGCTAGCGGTGTCTGCGTCGGGATTTAGGTTCCACGATCGTGTGAAGGCAGGAGCAACAGCACTCGTGCCGTCATGCTGCATCTTCCGCAGCTGCCCAGGTGCAAATTTGTTCCCGTCGCTGCGCCCTCGGGCATTGGTGTTTCCTGTAAGGAGATGGTGACGCATGACCTTTTGCTCATAACGCTAGCATGGCGCAAGACTTGGACTCGGTGCGAGTGGGGTTGCGAACATCAGCGCAGCAAGTGCCAAAGCTGTGCAGACCCCGTGCCGTAAAACACACGCAGCCCATCCAGGGCAATGCCGTCGTTGTCCGTTGAGGCGGTCGGTTATATCTCATAGGGTAACATTCTTGCCCATACGGTACGTTACTTACCGATTTACTCACGCCGCACGCTCCCTGCACTTGCAAATTTGCGACCTTTCGCTGCCAGGTTGCATTTATCGCATCTTCGAACCTGATCTGAGCTTATCAGTAGTTCTTAATCACTATGGCTGAGGCTGAGGCTGCCCCGGCACCGGTGCGCGAGCCGGTTCCGCCTCGCGTCGTTGAGTATGACCCGATTACGGGAGTGCCCGCTGAATTCAACGAGTACCTGCCAAAAGACTGCGAGGAGTACAAGAAGTGGAAGGCGGCGCAGGAGGCCGCCCTAGCCGGCGAGGGTGTGGACAAGCTGACGGTAAAAGAGAAGCCGGAGGAGGAGAAGAAGCTGCCTGGTGGCAAGACAAAGAAGAAGTCTAAGCCGCAAGTCGTGGTGAGCGTGGCGCAGCGCCAGAAGAACAAGAGCACAACGACAGTCGCCGGGCTCGAGCTGTTTGGCGTGAAGCTGTCAGAGGCTGGCAAGCTCTTCGGCAAGAAGTTCGCTTGCGGTGCTTCCGTTGTGAAGACGGCGTCGGGGACGGAGCAGATCGAGATGCAGGGCGACTTCCTGCAACAAATCCCGGAGCTCTTGCTGAAGAACTACAAGAACATCACCAAGGAGGACGTCTTCTACGTGGACATGGCGGACGGGAAAAAGAAGAAGGTGTGCGGGCGCGCGGGGAGGCGTTCGGGTGGCGGGCGGGAGGAGACGGAGCGGTCCAGGGTATTGACACGCTGGTTGCTGCGGGGGGGGGGGCAGAGGCGGCAACTACAGAACCTGAGTGGGCTTGTCCGCGCCACGGCATGTCGTGTCAGGGCAAGGGGATCTGTGGTAAACTTGTGTGCATCGGCAGCTTTTTCTGCGTCGCCTGCGGTCCCACTGGCCGCTTCCGCTCACCGCCTACCTCCCGCTGCTGCTGTCATCACAGAACTTCTTCGCGGACGACGACGACGAGGAGGATGACAGCTAGATTGGAGGCCTAGGCAGAGCTAGCTAGCAATCTGTGCTCCACGTTGTTCGTACTGCCGCCTGGCGATGTGCTGGTTCTCAGCGGCCTTCTTGACAGCTGTGAGGGTGTCACGGGCACGCTCTGAAATGCGAGTGCGCATGGCGAGGTAGTCATGTCGTTGATGTTGCTCTAGCAGGCAGCAGGGGGTGGCGCACGGGCCGGAACACCCACGGAACGCAGTTGCAGCCGGAGGTAATCAAGTTGGCAGCAGGGAGCAGGTAGTATTTTGGGTGTGATAGGCGTGGGAATGAATGCAGGTCAGCGGCTAGACGCACGTGTGCGAAACATCTTGTTTTGTGGAGTGGTGCGCGGACTCGGCTCTTGCCATCAGCTGGGGCAGGACTCAGCTGAGGATCGGGATGGCCTAGGGGACGCCCTGCCGCCGGCTCATTGTGTGCTTGGTGTCGCCATGTTCGACTTTTTTTAGGTTGAATGGTTGTTTGTTTTGCATGTAAATAGACGGCAGGGAAAACTCGGGCGGAGCGAGAAGTGCCTTTGCGCGTCCATGGGCATCTTGACTTTCGGCTGGGGCGAGCATAGCAGCCCGGCAGCATAACAATCTATTCAAATATGCGCACAGCAACCCAATAACGACTACTGACCTATCAAAAAACCAAACACCTTCTACCCAGCTAACCCAGGGCGGTGGTGGCCCAGGGCCTGGGGATGGTAGCGGCGGTGGTGGTGGCGGCGGCCACAGCCCTCAGCCCACCAACAGCTGCCATGGGCTCGGTAGCTGCAGCGCGCATGTGTGTCGCGGAGGGGGCGGGGAGGGCCACGTGGAGGAGGAGGGCGCAACGTCGCCTAGAAAGCGGCGCCGGCGCACAGGTTGAGGCCTGCCAGAGTCTAATTAGTAACGTCTATGCGAGCATGGCGTGTGCGGTTTAGGTGGACTAGCAGGACGTTACTGCTGGACGTAATTTGGTGGGCGGTGCCTGGTCAAACCGACCCCGGCTATGTCCGGGAGATGAGGTAGTTTCGAAACCTTCGGCCTCAGACGGTGGATGTGGTGCGGGATCAGCCCGCTTTTCCCGTGCTTCACGGGGACCACCTCCCTTGGTTTTAGGTTGAATGCCCGACGGGTTAGGAGATCTCATTAGGAGTGGGCGCGGTCAATCAGGATGTGTAGTTGCTGTGGACACGCGGTTGCATCTCACAGGTGGTGCTTATAACAGGAGTGCGGGAGTGCAAATGTGCAGCGGCGGAGGCCCGAACTGATGACGCGCTGTCCGCTGCCACGGCTTCACTGTTTCATGGCACTGCGGCGGTGTAACAAGCAGGAGGCTTCTTTGGTGGGAGGACCGCAAGTGCCAGGGTGCAGGTTGGGCAATCATTTCTGCACCTGGCATCCGCCCTGCGTCAGCTTTGGTGTTGTCGCTGCCCGGATTTTAACCATGGGGGCCCCAAACGGTACGTCATCTGCCACCTTGCCTGAATGGAGGCACCGCAGGTCTGGCAGCGGACTTTGACTGCAAGATGGCGAGATCAGCCACATGCAGCTGTCCATTAGCGATGGCGGCAGCCTATGGCACCCACATGGCCACATTACCCACGTACCACCTGGAGCACCCTGGCGTTCTTGACCCTGACTTGGCCCTGACGTCGTTGCAGCGTGGGAGATGGCGGGACCGCGGGAGCTAAGCTGGTCGGGCAGGGTCTGGGTCGGGCGCAGTCAAGGCCTGTCGCTGCACACACGCCGCCACACGGGCGTCCCAGCTCGCCACTTGCCTGACCACTCAACGGCTGGCGGCTGCTTGGAGTGGGGGCATGTGTGGGGTCGGTGTGGGTGGGTAAGGGCGGGGGGAGGCAGGCGCCTACGCCGTGTTCCTGCGCGCACCCGTCCGCCGGCATTTGGCCTGGGCACGGCCATAAACACCTACCGGCATTGCCCTGCAGGCGTCTAGACTCTAGTGTCACCCGCCCCCACCCCACCCCAACCCACCCAACGTCAAACCCCGTAGCACTCCAAGACACCGAGGCTAATAGTCAGGGCGTGCATGTGCGTGTGGGCCGGGGGAGGGGATTCGCCTGCGCAACGGAACTCCGTGTTCCTGAGCACAGCCGTCCGCCGGCCCAAATGGAACCATATAGATGGTTCCCTCATATTTACTATTCAGTGTTGCACATACTGATATTGAACTGCTAGTTCTTGCAAACAGATACTGACTCTGCTTTGCGCAACTCCTTCCCGCCCAAACGCATGCCTTTCGCCTTGCACTGGAATTCGGCAAGCGCCTTGGCACCTAAAGCTTTTGCAAATAGGATATGTATGAAAGGGCGACCGTTAGCTGAAGTACTGCTGGCGACGTTGTATACAGTCTGGCCATCAACGTCGCTGGTTGAGCTGTGCCCGTGCACCTCTTGCGCCCCCGGCACTATCAAGCACACCACATGGACACGGTTGCTGAACATGGGGGCCTCAGCTGCGAGGTTGGGCCCTGGGGCGGCCACACGCTGCAGGGCCCTGCAGAGGTCCCCCCGTCCTCCGACGGCAGCCACCAGCCGAGCTGTTCGCTGGTTGACCTGCTGCGGCAGCTCGACACAGCGGCCCTGGACCGCATGTTTCAGGGCTACAGGCTGCGGGACCAGCTTCACAACGTGCGCGCGGCCTGCCGCGGCTTAAGGGACATCGTGGACCGGCATGTGTTGTCGGCGGCGGTGCGCCTGTACCCCGAGGACCTGTGGAGCTTCGCTGTGCCGTCTCCGCTGGCGCGCTTCACGCGCTGCCGCGACCTCAGCATTCGCATGATCTACCGCGGGGATGAGTCAGGCTCCATCCCCGACACGGGCCTGACGCTGATGTGCGGCACGTGCGTGGCCGGCGTGGACAGCGCCGTCCGCGGGGGGCTGCAGCGCCTGAAGCTCGACCTCGGCTTCCGCCCCTGCAGCCTGCCCACCAGCATCGCCTGCGTGCTGTAGGTGACCGGCGCCCTCTCCAGCCTGCGCTCGCTCACGCTCGCCATGGGCTTCCAGCCCAGCGGCGTGGCCGAGCAGCGCTTCGCCTACCGGCTGCTGGCGGCCACGCTGCCGCAGCTGGAGGAGCTGAGCCTGCCCTTCATGCCGTACGTGGTGGGCGTGGACGCGTGGGCGGGCAAGCGGCTGCGGGCGCTGACGGTGGGCGCGGATTTCACCGAGGCGGAGGAGTGCGGCTACCTGTCGGCGGCGCAGGTGCGCAGCATCGCGCGGCTCACACAGCTGCAGACGCTGCAGCTCAAGTGCTGTATGGGCATGACGGCGGAGGGGGAGGAGTCGGATGACGCCACGGAAGAGGAGGCCGCTGATGATGAGGCTGGTCAGCCGGCTGCGGAGCTGCTGTCGGCACTGTGGGACGCAGATGACGAGGCCACGCTCGCGGCTTTGTCGCGCACTCGGTCCAGCGCGCAGCTGCTACGGAACCTGCGGCTGCTGCTGGCCGTCCTGCCGCCCGGGCTGAAGACGCTGTGCGTCAATGACTTCTTGCTCACTGATCGGGGGCCCGACGGCCAAGCTCAGCTGGAGATCAGCTTCTCAGATGCCGGGCAAATTACCTCGGTCATCTGGTTTGGGCGCTTCGATGACGACGTTGAAATGACAATCCCGCGCACGCCGCCTGAGCTGAACTTCCTTGCGGCTGTGCTACTGCCGGTGCTGGCAGCGCGGCGGCAGGAGCGGCTGTGCCTGTTGGACCTTGGGTGCTTGGAGGCCGAGTGTCGGGAGCTACTGGAGGAGTACTGGGGGAGGCTGGAGCGGCCGCTGGTGCGGCTGCTGCAGGCCTGTGACCGCGTGCGGGTTGACGTGCTGGAGCTGAAACTCGACACCTCCAGGGGCGGCGTGCATGGCGGCACGGCCGCTGACGTGGCAGCTCTGGGCCGGCTGCTGCACGTGCTGGGACCGCCGGCCGAGATCATTGTCAACCTGCACGGCCCCCAGTGCAGCCTGCTCGAGCAGGAGCTGTGTTTGTACCCCGACACGGGGGGCCACACGAGAGCCGGGTACGAGCGCGCGAGCTGGAGATGCCCGCCCACCGCCCCCAGCAGCACACCAGCATCAACAACGACAGCAAGCTTGGCCACCGGCCTGGCGGCCCGCGGCCTGGCGGCGGCCACCATTGCGGATGTACTCGGGGAGGTGGGGGAGCGCATGTGGCAGACGGCTGGTCCGCCTAGCGACCGCTGGGGGACAGACACGGTGATGCTGCGGGGCCCGCTTGTCTCGGTGCTAGCGAGCGAGGACGATAATTCAGCACTGCTGGCGTGGCTGCAGCATGTGGAGCGGCGGAGCGGGGGCGTCACACAGCCACCCGCCAGCGCTGGCGGGGCAGCGGTGGCGGCGGCGGCGGCGGCGGCAGTGGTGCAGCCAGGTGCACCTAGCAGTGGCGCTGGCAGCAATTCGGTGGCGATCTGCCTCGTGGCCGCTTCGGCGTCGTGGGCTCTGGTCAGGTGCCGCTCACCGGCGGGCGCAGCGCAGCTGGCTGCAGCCGCTGCGGCCCGCGCGCCAGGTGGCCTGCTGCAGGCGGCCGTGCTGGGATGCAGCCGCTGCGAATGGGAAAAGGAATTTCAGGAGGTGTGTGTGTGTGTGTGTGTGTGTGTGCGGCAGTGGACGGGGATGGCCTTAGCTAGGGGCGTCCGCAGTACCAACCCGACCCGGCCGTGTTCATGACCGTTACTGTGACCCATCACCAAGGCATAGGAAGGCTGTTTACCGCCGCGTGTCCCTTCTTTACATGCGCAGGTGATACAGGAGCTGTGGGACTCTGCGGCTGGGGCCGGCGGCTCCCAAGGTGCTGCCACAGACACCAGCAGCGCTGTGCCCGCGGTCTCCGACCCGCAGCAACAGCAGGGAGGCGAGCAGCTCAGCGCTGGGGTCGACATGGCCGAGCGGCTTCAGCAGCTGGTGCACTTTTGGGTCAGCGTGGGCCGGGCCGTGTATGACGAGCATGTACACTGGAAATACCGGTAGCAGGCAAGGAACTGCAAGGCGCGGCTCTGATGACAAAGGCTAGGGCCTAGCAGCAGCGGGAAAGTGGGTCCCGCTGGGAGCAGCGCGAGCAAGGTCGCAGCGCAAGAAAGGGAGCAAGGGAGCAGCGCGAGGAAGGGCAGAGACCACCGGGTGGACATTGTGAGCTGTCACTGTCAGGGCAAATGGCATTAGTGGGCTTGAGTTGCATGGGACATTGTGAGCTGTCACTGTCAGGGCAAATGGCATTAGTGGGCTTGAGTTGCATGGTTGCAGGCAGCATGGGCAGGATGGGATAATGTTGCTGAGGTTGGATTTGGGGGGAAGCTGAACGGCAAGATCGTGCAGCAGCAAACACGATGACATGTCAGTGGGGGCTTGCGGCGCGTGTTCGGGGGGGGGGGGCTCTGAAGGCAGTCGGGACAGGGGGCAGGCGTGCGGCGGCCGCAAGTGTGCGCTATCGAGGCAGAGGGCAGAACAGCGTGCAGGTGCGGACTGCAGACAGCTGAGGCCATTCAATCAGGGCGGATGGTGTTTTGGCGCAATGGTCTGGACCAGTGGCGACATTGAGGTACGCTGGTGTGATGATGGGGCACGGTAAGGATTATACCCGGATTGTCAGGGCTTGCCATCTCCGGGCTTGCCATCTCCGGCGTCGAGCAGCCCTGGAGCAGCACTGACTTCTATGTCATTTTAGAAGAGTAAGCCGGCGGAAGAATGGGTCCGCGGATAAGAGTTGGAGGCTGAACAGCGGGCCAGATATGGGCTAACGCGATTGCATGCCACGATGCCTTACACGAGTGCCAGTTGCGAACGTACATGACATCGAGGCTTTCTTCCTAACATGGTCTGTTGCTCGTGACATGCGCACGCCGCAGGTGTGGTGCGGTAGTTGCAAACTGCATGCGGACGCGGACGCGTCACACCTGCGGCGTGTCACACAGCCAGATTGCCCATGGAGTTGGCAAGGGGCAAGAAGGCAAGTTCCCGGTAGTGTCCGAAGCCCCCCATATATCCAAAAATACGAGCAGGCAAAGCATTGGGATCAGAGACAAAAGAAACGCGCTGCTGTTACTGTACCGACGTCGGTAGCTGGTTGGAGGTTGCTGGAGCGTTTTGCTGGCGCGCATTCCTCACTCTCCGGGCGCCCGGCCAGGCGACAGCCAGATTGCCGCAACAACAACACGCCAGGTGCCCGGCGCAAGCGGACCACATACCGTATGAGCTTTAAGGCCAGCCAGCCAACCAGCAGGCCAACCAGCAGGCAGACATAGGCGAAGGAACCGTTTCTTTCTGCCAATCTGCCGCAATCCGGCACATCTTTGTCGCCGCGCGGCGTCCTCCCCCGGCCCCCATGCTCGTTTCTTGAATGCATGTCGAGACTGCGCCACCCTCCTCCATCCATGCCTGAGTTTGTTATCACCAGCAGCCCGCTCCGCCCCACACCTGGTCCATGTCGAAACTCATACCACACCATAAATCGCCAGCACAGGCGCTCAATGTGCCGCCTTTCAAGCCAGCTGCTCCGTGCCCCTCAGCCACATGCCACACGCCACACGCAGCCACACGTGCCTACTCCACTGCCAGCTTGCTGAGCAGGTCCACCGCCGCCGACGCGCTGGCCTGCGCCGCCGCCGCGCGCGCCTCCTCCGCCGCCTTGCGGATGCGGTCGCGCTGCGCCGCGCGCCAGTCGGGCGTGGCGCCGCGCTCGCGGGCCGGCAGCAGCTCCAGGGGCTGGCCCCAGGGCAGCGCGCAGCCGCGCGAGGACGCCGTCACAGCCGCGGACAGCTGCGGGGCCGGAGGCAGAGACGCATGCGCGTGGGTGGGCAGGGGTATGCGCTTGATGGGGGATTCCATGCATTTAGATTAATGACGAGGTAGACGTAGAACAGACGTTGCAACACACGTTGCCATACCGATGACCAGAAGGGGCATGGACGCTGGAGCATCTGGATCAGGGGCATGGACTGTCGTATCCTAGCCTGGGCCTTTGGGCGGCCGCGTTCATGAGCCAGGGCAACGTGTTGTAGCAGCAGCTGTGTTACAAGACGCATGCCGCATGCGCACTCACCAACTGCACGGCCCGCTCCGTGGGCGCCGCCGCCGCTGGCGCTGGCGCCGCCCCCGCGGCCTCCTGCGTCTCAAGCCCCTTCAGCTGCTGCTGCAGCACCGGCGCAGACAACACCGCATCCGCCGCTGCCGCTCTCCGCTTGACCGCATCAGCGCCCGCCGCCGACCCGCCGCTGCTGCCGTTGGCGCCCGCGCCGCCGCTGCTGCCTTTCCGTTTCCCGGACCCCGACTTGCCGCCTTTCCCAGTTCCGCTGCTGCTGCTGCTGCTGCTGGTGCTGGAGCTCGCCGCGTCTGCTGTCGTGCCCGCGCCTCCCCCCGCCGCTGCCGGCCCCGCCTCCGGAGGCACTAGCAGCACTCGTGCAACCACTGCAGCATGCAGTAAGGGGGCAAAAAAGGATTTGCCAGAGGCAGCTTCTGTCAACCTGCGTCACATTCCGACACTCTTTGTGAGCTCCATTTACAGTTTCTACCGCAAAGCCCTGCTCCATACTCGCCCGTGCCCTCAACACCTGCGCCCGTGTCCACGCCCGTGTCCACGCCCCCGCCCCCCACGCCTCGACATCCACCACGCCACCGGCTCACCCAGCAGCCACCACTGCACCTCCAGCAGCCGCGCCCCTGTGACGCCCATGTTGATGGATAGCCAGAACACCAGCGGGCTGGCGGCGGGCGGGGAAGCCCCGGGTGCAGGTGGGCAGGGTGGCCGCGACAGTGCCGTCAGCAGCGACTGCACCATGCCGGCCTGCAGGGGTGGGCGGTGGGTTGTAGAGGCAGGTCTATCAGCAAAGCATAGCCGTATAACGTGTGTAAACCTGGTGCGGCCCGAAGTAGTTCCTAGGTAGGTACGTGAGCCCGCTCCGTTGCGTGCAGTCCGCCACAAGTCCACAACCCTCGCACCTCTCCTTTCAGCCTTCACCCTCAGCCTCAGCGTCACCAATTGCCCAGCGTCAACCCGCAGGTTCCGCCGCCCGCAGGTTCCGCCACCCACCTTGACCAGCTCTGCCTGCGCCCGGCACTGCGCCGCACCCCGCAGCACCAGCCCAGCCGGCAGCTCGGGGTCCGTCAAAGCCGCCGCAGCGGCCGCGCCGCGCCCCTTGCCCGCCGCCGCCGCCGCTGCCGGCCCGGCGCCGTGCTCGCCGCTCGCGCCCCCGTGCCCGCCCGCGCCCGCGCCCGCCGTCATGAGCGCCAGCGCGCAGGCCGCCACGTTGCGCAGCGCCACGGCGTTGGCGGTCCTGGCCGCCACCGCCGCCAGCGCCGGCGCCAGACCCGCGTCCAGCAGCGAGTGCACCAGCGCGTCGTGTTCGGCCGGACTGAACAGGTGCGGGCTGCGAGGCGGCCGCGCCGCCGCCGGCGCGCCGCCGGCGGCAGCGGACGCGCGCTTGGTGGCGGCCACCGCCTTCGTGTCTGGTGCTGCGTCCTGCGCCTTGTCCTGCCCCTGCCCCCGCTCGCCGTCCTGCTCCTCCTGCTTTACGTCGTCCTCATCGTCGTCGTCCTCATCGTCCACCACGCCCAGCCAGTCGGTGAGCGTGGAGAGCACCAGCGACCTGCGGCAGGGTGCAGGTGCGGGTGCGGGTGCCGGTGCGGGTGCGGGTGCGGGGAGCAAGGCGCATGAGAGCGAGCGCGAGGCGCAGGAGGGCCGGTGGGGCAGGGAGGGAACACTGGAGTCACACAGATCGTGTGTCACGCTGGCTTCAGCTCCCCGAGCTGCCTCCACACGGCACGAGGCCGCCAAGGGACTGCCGCCGGCCACGCCCGTGCTCCTCCCCGACCCACACACAGCCCTGCCACCGCCACCCACTCCTCCTTTCGGACCCACCTGTAACGGTCGTCCGACGTGGCGGCCAGGGTGCGCACCAGCGAGCTCAGCAGCTCGGGGCAGTGCGCGGCCGCGCGCAGGCCAGGCGTCCATTCCGTGACCTGCGGACGCGAGCGGCAGCAACGGGTCGGCGAAGAGGCGAGCGGCAGTTGAGACGGAGGTTGTGACGCCATCAGATCTTGCTGAGGCACTTCCTGCCCATGGCCACGGAACCACTCCGGAGGCAGCAGCCCTCTGCCGCCTGAAGGGTAACACGCTGCCCCAACTCGCCCGCCCTCGCCCGCCCTCACGCACCTGCCCCAGCAGCTGCACCAGCACCAGCTGCGGCGTGGTCGTGAGCGGCAGCTGCTTGATGCCCACCGCCCACACCTGCGTGAAAGACACCTGCGCGCCGCCGGGGGTGCACGGTTGTACGCAAGGGAAAGAGGCATGGAGGCGGGACGCTAGGTGAGTGAAAGCGCACGATAGAATCTTGTTTGCAGCACTCGCAGCCGTGCACGAAGGCATCCCTCTCGGCACCCCGAGCTCCCTCTGTTCCACTGTTCCGGGCCCTCCACCGATCCACCCGCCACCCACTGCCTGCCCATAGCCTCAGCCCCACCCCTGCCCACCCCGAACCTATCCAGCCTGCCCTCAGCTCCCAGCCCCCGGCGCCCACCTGCGGCGTGAGCATCATGCCCTGCGGCACCTCCTCGCCCGCGCCCGCCGCCGCCAGCAGACCCGCCGTCAGCGGCATGAAGCCGCCCTCCACCAGCAGCATGCGGCCCAGCGCCGCCGCGCCCGGGGCGCCGCCGCCGCCGCCGCCGCCGGCACCCGGGCCCTGCGGCGGCCCCGCCTCGTACAGGAACTTGGCGGCGTTGAGGCCCCAGTGCGCCAGGGAGTCCGCCTCCTGCTTTGGCTTGCGCGAGGCCGCCCACATCCCAGACATGCACTGGGGGAATGGCGACAGGGGGGTTGAAAGGATTGGGTGGCCAAGTGGTGGGGAACCAAAAGGGGGGCAGGGGGATGGGCGGGGGACGGGGCGTGGAGGGAGGTGTGTGTGTGTGTGGGGGGGGGGTGTTGAATTGCAGGCATGTCACCAGGCGGCAGGCACACGTCGTCAGCGTTAGCAGGTGAGGTGAGGTGACGGGGGATGGTGGTGGGGGTGGAACGTCAGGCAATGCGCCCGCGCAAACACAGCAAACAATGAGACACTCGGCCTGGACTGGCATCGGCTCACCTGGCCGAAGCTGATGATGGCGGGGCAGCAGAAGCAGCCGCCGCGCCAGCCTGCGCAGCGGGCGGGAGCGCAGAGTCAGGGCGCGGGCGGCCGTAGGAAGTCGCACCCAGGTCTGGTCCGAAGTAAAGGTAAACCTTAGCTGTCGTCACGTTCCTGTGTCGCCAATTAGGCATCACGTAGTACAAATAAGCTCAAGCGCCCGCAAACTCACGAAGGGACACCGTCTTCATTTCCTGCGTAAGGTTTGCGGGTAGGCCTCGCATAATTTGCTCCGCCTGTGGTCCTTGATACCCTGTCGGCATTGGGACTTGAGCGGTCGCCTCGGGCTCGGGAGCCACTTCAAGCGAAGGTGCTGCGCTTGGTGGCGGGGCGGGCTCGTTGGGAGCCGGCTCGCCCAGCACCGTGGGCGCAGGTCGCTGAGTTTTTAGCCGAGGCATGTCTCAGATACGTCTGTATTGAGGACAACTGTTCGGGACCGTCGGGAGAAAGAGGCGCAATGTCGACGCGCAGGCGTGACTAGAAGCAAGCAAAGATGGACTGCTTGTGGTATAAATGGAGCCTGTTAATGTCCAAAAGTAAATATGCCACATTTAAAGGATGTAAAGCGGCAATAGTCGTGTTCCGGCAGGGCGCCTCCTCCCATGCTGGTGGCGCAGCTCATCAGCTGCTCAGGCCAAGTCTCACCTCCCGCCTCCGGAAACAGCTGCACGGCGCAGATGGACACCAGCGTATGTAAGCATTTAGTTCAAAGGTTTACATGGCACAGTCACAGTTGCGCCAGCTCCGTCAGTTAAGGTTCACGCGCCGCACGCCTTCCGTTAAGCAGTCTTCAACTCCGGTCTCAGCCCTCAGGGATTCACAACCGACTTACATGAGGCCGAGTATACAGTACACTAGACAGTTACCACATATACGCCCGAGCTACAATAGCCAGGCGACCGTGCACGCTCCACATCACACGCCTTCATATCAATCAAAGTGCATCAAGTCCATCACGTGTCGTTGCACAGGCATGTAACCCAACCGCCGTGGCGCACCCGCAGCATGCAGCTAGCCCAGTACGCACCATTGCACGTGACGTAACACCGCTCTGGTGCCCAGCCCAGCCTAAGTCAGCACCATTTAGTACCCGTATCTCGTAGATGCCAACGGGCCCCCGGTGTCTACACCCGCGTAGATGACACTGCCCTTATACGTTTTTGCTAACAAATTTTTTTCTTGGGGGGACAAGCCAAACCCCAAACCCCCCCCAACGCCCCCCAACCCCCCAACACCGTAGAAATGACCCGCATTTGCGCCCCAAAACGTCTACGCGCCGTTAAAAGGGTGCCACAGAAGCTCCGCACTGCTTCTACGTTTTCGGCCGTTTGAGGCGCAATTTTCTATGCGTAGAAGGAAGATACGGGCACTGCCACCATTCCACGTGACTTGCCCAAATCTCTATACCAGTGCCTGCGAGTCAGCCACATACCCATGAGAAGCCGGGAGTCCTGGGGGCAAATTCGAACAGCTTTCAATCCACGACCAAGGTTGTGTACCGTACGAACGATCAGTGTGGCTACTCCTGTGCAGCTCCCACACCTGCTCAGGGCGCGCCCCCGGGGCGCTGCTGCGCCGTTGGTGGCTTCGGCGCAATGGCACCCGCTCCAACACCGTAGTGGCCCAACACTGGTGGCGAGCCGACCGCTCCATCCGTGGCCGCCGCCGCCGCTGACGCTGCTACGGCCGCGGCCGCTCCGGTGGCGACGGTACAAGCGCCGCCGATGCGAACGGGCCGTTGAGTCCACTGAAGGAGTTGCCGGGCGAGGCGATGGGCGACTGCGGGAAGGCCGCCAGGCCGCCCACCAGGCCGGCGGCGGTCAACCCCACCGGTGACAGGCCCACGCTGGTACCGCCGCCGCCCGCGCCAACGCCACCGCTCCCACCGGCGCCGGCGTTGGCTGTGCCGGCTGTGCTGGCGGACAGGTTGCTGGAGCCCACACCCATGGGGCCCTGCGCCTGCGGAGCCAGCGAGTGAAGCCGGCGCGCCGTGATAGGCGAGCCAGACACGCCCGGCGCCACTGGCGGGTGTGGCGGCGGGTGGGCCGGCGGCGGCGAAGCCGTCGCCGCCAGCGCCGCGGCCACAGGCGTTGGCGCCAGGTTGCTGCCGCGACGGATGCTGGCGCGGCCGAATGGCACCTCGCCCGCCCCCGGCGGCACCGGCCCGGCAACGCCGCCGCTGCCGGGTGTGTTGTTAAGGGACGACACGGACGGCGAGGCGCTGCCCGAGCTCACACCGCTGCTGACGCCGCTGCCCGCCGCGCCGGCGCCGTGCAGGGCACCCAGGGACCCGTGGGCCATCAGCAGCGGCGGCAGCGGTGCGCCCGGCGTGTTGGCAACGCTGCCGTGCTGGGCGCTGAAAGGGCCCAGCGAGCTGCTGGATGCCTGCATGGGACAAAGACGACGCGATACCGTAACATCATTTTGTCGAGACAGATTTTGTCGCGAGCGATTACATCGCTTGTTGATGCATCGACGCGCTGTAACCATCTATCGCGTGCCTGCCCATTACCCCCGCACCTGGCGCGCCACCATGCCTTGCGTGAACGGCCTCGGGCTGCCATTGCCGGGCGAGGCCTTGCCGCTGCCGCTGCCGCTGCCGCCGCCGGCGCCCGCCCGGCCCAGTGCCGCTGCCACCGCTGCGGCGCCCACCGGGCCGCTCATGCTGCCGCCGCTGCCCACTGCGCCGCCCACCGCACCGCCCAAACCACGCGGCGCAGCGCCCGGCGCTTGCAGCTGCAGCATGGCCACGCCGTCCACGCCGCCAAGGCCACCGCCGCCGTTGAGCCCCGGCGCCGGCGTCAGGCTCTCCCCGCCACTGCTGCTGGGCGTCGGCGAGCCCACGTACGAGTGGCGGCGCCGCAGCGGCAGGCCGGGGCTGCCGTCGCCAAAGCTGCTGGCGCTGGAGTGCGCGGCCAGGCGCGCGAAGGCGCCGCCGCCCGCCGCCACCGCGGCCAGCGGCGAGTTTGTGGCGCTGCCCAGGCCCAAGCCCAGGCCCTGCAGCATGGCGCTGGACGGCCGCGGCGAGCCCACGGCGGCGGCGGCGGCGGCGGCGGCGGCGGCGGCGCCGAGCATGCTGGTGCTTGCGGCCCGCGGGTGCGACACGTGCGGCGAGCCGTGCTGCCCGGCGCCGCTGGTGGCGGCGCTGCCGACGCCCATGTTGGCAAGTAGCGCCGCCATGGCGACGGAGCTGGCGCCGGCGGGGCCGGCGGCGGCGGCGGCGGCGGGCGAGCCGTTATGCGACATGCGGGTGGTGCGGATGGGTGCCAGGGGCGGGCCGCCGCCGGCTGCGGCGCCTGGGCCAGCGCCGGCGGCGCCAGCGCCCAGCGCCGGCACGCCCGGCGCCGACAAGGAGCCGTGCCCGTGCTCTCTCCAGATGAAAGAGCGGGCGCGCAAGGGCGGGTACGGGTCAGCATAGGCGGAGTCAGGCGCGGCGCCGGAGGGGGCCGGCGGCACGCATGGCAGCAGCGCTGCTGTGGCAGAGGCCTGCGATACCAGGCCCGAGGCGACGCCGTCGCCGCCGCCGACAGAGTCCGACAGCCGGCGCTGGCGGCCTGACGGCCCCGCCAGCTGCGCCCGAGTGCCCGTCATACCGCCGCCGCCAGTGGCGAATGATTGCTGTGCGGGGAACGCATTAGCAGGCATTGACAGCCGGCCAAAGCCTGGCGCACTGGCGCCGGATGCGGCGTTCAGAGCCGCGCCGGCTCCCGCAAAGACGCCGCCAAGGTATGGCGAGGTGGGGCCGGCGGCGAAGCCCCCATTCGGCCGGCGGTTGGCCATGAAGCCGCCGGCGCCACCTCCCTGCACAGCGCCGCCACCTCCGCTTCCCACGCCGCCTCCAGCCCCCACAGCGCCGCTTGCGCTCATGCGCCGAGCTGGGTTAAGTTTGCCCGCTGCCAGCACCATGCCGCCTGAGCCTGCCGCAGCCCCTGGCACCGCCGTCTGGGCCATGGACGTCTTCCGCCCCACGCCCAGCGGCCCGGCGCTGCCGGGCCCGTTGGGCAGAGTCAGCGTGCTGAGCGCCTGCTGCTGCAACAGCTGCTCCACCAGCTCAGCCGTGTTGTAGGCACGTCCGGCGCCGCTGCCGCCGCCGCCGCCACGCCCGCCACCGCCGCCGACACCGCCGCCGCCAGCACCCAGCGGCAGCAGCTGCTTGGCGGATGCGCTTCCTGCCAAGGACGCCCGAAGCATCGTGCTGACGCTGCGATGGCCTGGAAGCGACACCCGGGGTGTCAAGTAACCGGAGCCGCCGGAGGCAAGGCCGCCAGAAGCGGCTGTGACAAAGCTGCTGGCGGTGCCGAGGCCGACGTTGGTTGAGGCGGACCCCTCTGCATCCGGTGCAAAGACGCCGCTGTTGGCGCGCGCGGCGCTACTGAGGCCGGCGCCACCATCGTCGCTGGCGCTGTTGGGCAAGCCTCCGCCTCCGCCTCCGCCTCCGCCTCCACTGCTGGCGTCCTCGCGGGTGCGCCGGCTGCCGCCACCGTAGCGGCCTGCTAGCGTGGCGCCAGCCGTAGGAACCGCGTCAGAACAGGTCAGCGTCAACGGGGCAGCCATACATGTGAAACACGAGACTGCAAAGCAGGCAATGCATGACCAACATAACCGCGGGCTGTCGTATGGGGCGGATTGTGCTGCTACTACTCACCAGCAGCGCCAGTGGCGTTGGCAGCGCCGGTGCCGAAGCCGTCGCCTGTGTTGACGCACATGCGCGCCGCCGCGTCGGCGACACGGCGCGGCAGCTGCGCCGCCAGCTGCGAGGCGGCGATGATGTCCTCAATCTGGCGGCTCAGCATGCCACCGTCCAGAAGGATCTGGGGGCGCAAGGGGGCGGGGGATCGGGCAGGTGGAGAGGGGGTTTATCAAGATACCGTATAAACACAAATGATCCCACCCAACCCACTGCAAAGGAGGGCTTGCAAGGCGCTCGGCATGCAAAGAGCCCGCCAAGACGTAACACGTGCAGCCATGCAGGGCACGGACAATATATGTTCGTCCCCGCTCCCCTGACACTGAGTCCGTGCGTTACCACCCTTGGCCACTGCCGCACCTGGATGGGGTCGAGTCCGAGCTCCTGGCAGCGGCCCCACAGCGCGCGCGGAATGCTGGGCGGCGGCGGCGGCGGCGCTGCCGCGGCACCGGCGCCCAGCCCTCGCGCCGCCGCCAGGCGAGAGCGCGTGAGCTCGTAATCTTGCTGAGCCTGCGCGCCGCCAGGAATTGTGCCACCAGCCCCTCAGCTGCAACGTCGGTTCTTTCTCTTTTGCCACCCAGGCTCGTGTACGTAGGATGCCGTCGTGCCTTTTTCGCTACCACGCTTTTCGCTTGCACAGTTTGCCCTTTTCCTTCCGCATGCCGCCGTCCCAACCTGGCGCTGGTCCCCTGCCTGGCGCCTGGGCTCCGTTCCTGATTATTAGGTGGGTATCAAATTCGCGCGCCTAGCCTGCACTGCTCGTTAGCACGTGACGTTTGTTGGTGGTCGAGCCTGGGTGGCACTTGCGAAGGCGGCTGCCGTCAACCTTGCCCGAGACTGAAGTGGTAATCGCCTACTCAGTCCTAGGTCAAGTTCGGGTGGTTCGATTGGGCAGCGACTGGGAATGTTGGGTTCGGGACCGGGACTTATCGGGTTGTGGGAATGTTTGCGAGTTTTTTCCTCCTCCTTCTCCTATATTAGGCCACGCTCACCTCCTCGCTCTTATGCA
The DNA here is from genome assembly GCA_016834595.1 of Chlamydomonas schloesseri. Lineage (NCBI taxonomy): Eukaryota > Viridiplantae > Chlorophyta > Chlorophyceae > Chlamydomonadales > Chlamydomonadaceae > Chlamydomonas > Chlamydomonas schloesseri. The sequence continues at coordinate 648,886 of JAEHOD010000058.1, read as the reverse complement.
TTTGGGTTTGGTTCAGTTTGGGCTGGTAACCACAACCCCCCCCCCCCAAATCCGCCTACCTGCACCGCCAGCAGGCAGTCCTTGGCCGCCGCACGCAGCTGGCGCCGGCAGCGCTCCTGCTCCCGCGCCAGCGCCGCCGCCGCCGCCAGCGCGCTGGCCCGTGCCGCCGCCGCCTCGGCGTCGCTGCGGCGCAGCGACCTCATGCGAGCCACCTGCGCCACACACCCAAGTGTAGAGTGACATCACACCTAGCCGCCACAGACCCCCATGTCCCCATGCACGCGTTGCCCCGGCGGCTGTTCGCAGAGGTCCCTAGTCCCGCCCGCCGCCCGCCGCCCACCTCGCGCCGCGCCTTCCAGCCGCGGCAGTATGACTGGATGATCACCGCCGCCAGGCTATGCACCACCTCGGACGGCGCGCCCTCCGCAGCCAGCCGCGTCAGCCGCGCGCCGCGGCTCTCGCCCAGGAAGCCGCCGCCCCAGCCGCCGCCGATGCCGTGATTGCGCTGCCTGATGATGGACACCGTGTCCCGCGCCTGGCCGGTCATTGGAAGCAACGAGCACCCACTTTTGTCACAAGGAGCATGCGATACTGTAGCTACCGAGGCATACACTTCAGATTGACAGCACATGCAGCAGACACGTGTACGCTCTGCCCAGGCACAGGCGTCTTACACCAGCCCTTTATCCGCCCATGTCCCCTCGCTGTGGCCTCGCCCACCTGCCAGCCGTCGCCAAGCAGGTGCGCCCTCCGCGCGCCTCCCGCCGCCTCCAGAACGCCCTTGGCGCAGTACAGCAGCCCCGTGTGACCCGCGCCCGGGTCGTAGCCGCCAAGCGCCCTGCCGCGGTTGGCCATCCACATGTGGTGGTTGGCCAGGGGCTCAAGCGCGTCCCCGGTACCCGCGGAAGCCGCAGCCGCCGCCTCCTGCGCTAGGAAGGCCTCCGGGCAGCTGGTGCCGCGCGCCAACTCCGACTGGCCGGCACCGGCAACGCCCCCGCCTCCAGCGGCCTCGGGCTGGGCGGCGCCCCCCATCCAGGCCGCCATGAGGTCGGGGTCCAGCATGCGGGCACGCGTGGCGGGGGACGGCGCGGCGCGCCCCGATTCCGCTTCCTCCTCCTCTTCCTCGTCTTCCTCGCCAATGCGCGGCCCAGGCCGCTTGCTGGGGCTGCACGTGGGCGGCCCCGAGTCGTAGCCGTCACGCAGCTGCGGCCCCACCTGCACGCCCAAGCCCAGCCCCACGCCCGACACGCCGTCGCGCTCGCCCAGCTGCTGGCTGGGTGTGGAGTTGGTCCGGGCCACGCGGGCTGCAGCTGTGGCGGCTGCACCTGTGGCGGCGGCGCGACTGAGCAGCCCCGAAGCCTCCACCAGTGCTGCCTCGTCCAGCAGCACCCCGGCGTCCAGGCTGGGCCGTGTGCGCTCTATGTGCGTGCGCACCAACTCCTGCGGGACAAGAGGCGTGCGTAGGGAGAGACAGGGTCAGGCCGGCAGGCGGGCAGGCGGGCAGGCAGGCATAGCGCTTCATTCTCACAGGCAGTCAGGAGCCTTCAGGTCAGGGTAAGAGGAGGAGCAGTTCCAGCCGCGCGCGCGCTTGGAACTGGCAGGCGGGGCACAGAGCCCCACAGAATACACCCGACAGAAGCTGCTCTCTAGTGTTGAGGTGGTGGGATCTCAGTACCAACCGCTGCAGGCATGCAGCTGCGGCGCGCTGCCCGCCACATATGCATCGTGCGGTGCTTCCTCCCAAACAACTTGCCCCGCATGTGGTCGTGGCCACCATGTACTCCGCCTGTCTCACCTCGGCCCGCTCCGCCGTGAGCGGCACGTGCCGTGATGTGGTGTCCACCGGCAACGGCGCGAACTGCGGTACGGAGTCGCTGCCCGCCCAGGGGTCCGCGACCACCCGCGTCAGCGGCATGGTGACGCGGCTGTGGTAGCTCTTTTCACAAGCGGCGGGATGCTTACAGCAGCTGCTTGCTTGATGTGTGTTCTCGTGCCAGCTAGCTGGCGCTCGCTAGCTGCCTATTGACTGGCTTGCCAGCGGAGCGGGGTGGTGTCCCTGATGAGGCACGCAGCGCAGCACCCCCTACTAGCGCCTCACGGACCGCCCTAACGTCGGCGCTCCGCATGTAACATTGCGTGCACATGTACGCTGATGGCGTTGGCTCATCGTCCCAACCGTAGACCTGGCGGCTGTCTTGGCCTGCAAGGGTAATTACCGTGTCGCACACTCAGCATACTGAGACCACGCCCTGCGTTTTTCGGCGCGAGCGGCGGGACACGCGCCTGCCACAAAGCAAGCCCTCACGAGCAGTAACCGCTGCTCAGCGAGGCAGGCGAGGACGACATGGCAACGCAGATTGACCAGCCCCGCCCTTCATGCTGTGGTGTGAGGCATCGCGTTTTAAAGCTGTCATGTTGGACGGGTGGATTAGCATTTCTCAGAAACACTCACCTCGGGAAACAGCTCACCCTCTGTAAAGCGCCAGGACACCGCTGAAGGCAGAAGCCGTAGGCTGCACGGGCCTCAATGGTTCTATACAGGTTATAGACTGGGCTACATCAAGAGGGCCTTCTCCTGGAGCACCCTGGGTCAGCCCGGAACTAGCGGGCACCGCGTAGTCTTTCGTTGATGATAAAAATACGGTGTTTGTATGTATACATTACTGACAATTAAAAAACGGACAGGCAGAAAACTAGAGCGCGGAAAAAAAGGGGCGTCGTGCGGGGCAGCGGGGGCCGGGGGCGCGTTCAAGCCGCGTATTTTTTGTGTCGCTTCCGCATTAAGCTTGCACACAAGCGCTCCTTTGTTTAACTGCTTGGCTTACTTACAGGAGCTCTGTATGTAAACATTATGTGCATGGGGCTGCGAAACGGAGCCACGAAATAAGAAACAGGGGCCTACGCACAGCGGAAAACCACCCTGGCCCTCTCGGTGCGCCTGGCATAGAATGATTTATCAGATTTCAATCGCACAAGGCTTGTGGAGGGCCATACGACAGTGGCGGGAGTCGCTCCAACAGCAACCCAACTCCTTGACGTCGGGGCCCAACGGCAACCAGCCTTTCCCGCTCACCCCCGCCCGCTCCCGCATGCCCCCGCCAGGCACCGCCAGGCACCGCCACGGATGCTCTTTCCTATAGAAGACGCCCACCACCCCACTCCACTTTCCAGTCGTGTGATAAGGTACGAGCCCTGCCCTGATGCCAGATGGCTGGGATGCTGTTGCCATTCAGCAAGAACTTATATGGCTTGGCAAAGCGTTGCGTGGCAACAAGCTGCATGCCGGCACCATGCGCGGTGCCCACAGGGAAGAGGTCCCTAAGGCGCCCGTTGCAGCGGCGACTCCCTACACCAAGGCACGCTTAGCCCGAGGGTATTAAGATAGGAGCCCTGGTTAGACCTGCAATGTGCTTAAGACGGTTTTTTTGAAGCAGATCGCAACCGCTGAAATAAGCGGGTTGTCTTAGTAGGTGGGGTAGCAGTGAGTTCTGTTTTGGTAGAGAGCGAGGGGAAGCCCTTGTTTGCTTCGTTCTAGGGGCCTGGCTGGTTGAACCTGGGTTGAACCTATTGGTAGACCGCATGGTCTCCACAGCATTGTTCCGGCAGAAAGGTCGGGCGCTGCGGCCGTGACGTAGCAATGTTCTGTCCCCATCCTGCTGTCGGTGCTGTTTGTGTGCCGCGGCGCTGCGGTGGAGCCGGCGGCGTGCCGAGGAGCTTCTGATGGATGCTGTGCAGGGGTGGCGTTTGGGTCGGCGTAGGGGGCAGTGGCCAGTGGGGTGGGCTCCGCGGGGCCACAGGCACCCGCTGCCGCGCCGTTAGATGTGTGGGCACTTCGTCTGCGTCCAAGCGAGCGTTGAGAGTGGGGGTGGTGTACAGCGCTCCAGGCAGCCGAGGGTTTTTTTAAGGGTTGTCGGCTTTTCTCTTTTGATACCACGGTACAGCTCGTGTGAACGGGTATTGAACGCTGCCTGGACAAGGAACTCCTTGGCGGTGTTTTGCTGAGCAGAAACGCCATTGCAGTATCCCTGATGAACGCCTGCAACATGAGCGATACCCTATCTTTGCGAAATGCCCCCGCCCCCTCAAGGGCCGCGACGCCAACTCGGCAACGAACATGCGGCACGCACTCATGGAGATGCTGCTGGGCAATGAGCGCCCTGCGGCGCTGCGGCCTGGTGGTGGTGGTGGCGGCCCGGGGCCTGGCGGCGGTGGCCCCGGCCCAAGTGGTCAAGGCCCAGGGCCTGGCGGCGGAAGCCCAGGGCCTGGCGGCGGCGCCCGCGGCCCCAGTGGCAGCAGCCCAGGGCCTGGTTACGGACATGCTCTAAATTGCGAAACGAAAACGTAAGCACCCTGGTGGCGGTGGTGGCCCGGGGCCTGGCGGCGAGTGTGTGCATGTGCGGAGCGGAGGGGGCGGGCAAGGCCACATGGAGGAGGAGAGCGCGGAGCCGCCCAAAAAGCGGCGCCGGCACGCGGGCTAATATTGCTGGCCGGTGTCTGAGTTGGTGGTCCACGGGCGAGTGAGAGCACGTGATGTAGGCAGCATGAGTAGTGTGGCTGCTTAATCGTGCTGTGGCTTGACTGTCTGGATTAGCGACTGCGCACCCGGCTGACAGTGCCTGCACAAACCGACCCCGGCTATGTCCGGGAGATGAGGTACTATCGAACACCTTCGGCCTCAGACGGTGGATGTGGTGCGGGAATCAGCCCGCTTTTCCCGTGCTTCACGGGGACCACCTCCCTTGTTCCCCCGGCTTTTCTCTTTTGCGGGAACCCTGGCCGAGGCCACGGGCGTGTTGGGGTTGGCTGTCAGTGCGTGCTGGTTGTGGCGGTGCCTGGTGGCGCCGCGCGGCTGTCGTCGCTCGCTTGCGGCGTGTGGCCTCGCGTGTTGTTGTTCGTTTTGCTGGTGCTGCCGCCCTTTGTTCTCGCGGTTGTTCGCTGCTTTCGGTCGTGCTGCGCTCGCGCACGCTGGCGTGTGCCGGTGGTTGTGCCGTTGTGCGGTGGCCCGCGTGCTGCGGGCCGCGCGCTGGCTTACGATTTGAGCTGTCACGCAGTGTAATTGCCTTTGGCTGTTCGCTGTCTCCCAGCCGGATTGTCAGCCTCAGGTCCGTTGCCTAGCCCAGCTTAGCTCTGCCGTTACAGCGAAGGCCGTCCAGGCCGACTGCTACTGTTCTCATCCTTGGAAACCGGACTGACTGAGCTGCGACGCCTCACCTTCAACTCCTTTTGAAGATATGCGACATTGAAGCTTGCGTGAGGATTCCAAGCATGCTTCGTTTACGGAGGACGCGCGACAGCTTCTCGCAGGCTCCGAGTGTCCCTATGACGTCCCCCGCGCACGCCTTTGTGAATATGGCTGATCAGAAGCATTGAATCAGCTGGTTATGTATATATTTAATTACATGGGCAGAAACGCATCTGTAGTACTGCAACTAGTCATTGGCGGTAACGCGGCCTCTGCGTAGGCTCATAAAGCCCGCGGGAAGACTCTAACATTAATACACCCTTATCTTCCATTAAGCGCATACTAACGGGCAAGATTGAAAGATAAAACACGAGTAGGCAAGCCACAATGTCCAGGCGCGTCAGCGTCCTGCTGGCAGCGTTTGTCCTCTCATTGCAAGGTAGACATTTCATTATTGTTTGTTTCTCGCGGGCACTCTTGCGACGCACTCGTAAACTAGAGGCTGACATTCTGGTTTTTCGTGCCCGCTTTGCAGTATGGGCACCGCTGGCGCAGCCCGGCCAAGACAAGAAAACACTGCAGGGTGAGCTGACTTCTTGTTCGCAAAATTCAAGGCGTAGAGGCAGCTGCACATTACGACCTGTTATTGCCGATGCGAGGGACGTACCGGTAAAGCAAGGTGCAGGAAGTCTGTCCCATGGGCCGCTATAAGCACGCGTCAAAGAGTGCTCAACTAAACTAGCGGGATTTCAAGCGCGGTCCCAACGGGCGCCTCTGCACTCCCCAATTCATTGTCCTGCCCTGTGTGCCGGAGTTCGTGCCGTGTCGCAACGTGACCCCGCCGCCCGCGTTACGCGGCTCCTCCTCTTGCGCCACACAGGTCAGCTTGTGTACGTCGACTATCACGATGGTAAGCGCACGGTGCAGATGCCCGCACACGTCTGGGAGCTCATGCACAGCGCTTGGGAAGGGCATGGTCGAACGGGACAAAGAGTCCTGACACTGCAGTGGCACGTTGGCTCCCCTAACTCACAGGCACCGGTGACTGGGCTCTGCTGGACAAGAGCAATGGCAACCGCAAATTTGAGCCCCTGGGCAAGGGCAAGAAGCCGCCGAAAAAGGACAAGAACGGAAAGGACCTGGAGCCGGGGCAATATATGACCATTGTGAGTTTGACAACCAAATACGGTACTCGACCAGATGAGAGCCAGATATGACGAATGTATCTGCAGTTCCAGAATCAAGGTTCCCTAACCCGTCTGCCCCTGCGCGCCCGCGAACACCCCAGGGCTGCACGGTGGACGCCACAACGGGTCAATGTTCTTTCATCGATAGCACCGATGTGACGGTGCTGCAGCCCGCCTTCATCCCGCCCTCCACCAACGTGCGCCAGAAGCTGCTGGTAGTGATTATGAATGCGCCTGCATGCGGCGCGGCTGCCGCGAGCGGTGCCACCGTTAGTAACCTGCAGAGCCTGTACTTTGGCCCGGCTGGTGACGGCAAGGCTGGCTGGGCGGCCCGGCTGGAAAACTGCAGGTAAGCACTGACGGCCCACGGCCGGCAGGCTTGGTCGGTGTGGGTTAAGGGGCCAACCACACCCCCTCCCTGACAAGCTATGCCCATCCATTTTAGCACGCCACCCGTCCCAAACCCTATTCCTGATTAACACAGCTACGGCGAGGTTGTGTGGGAGCCGCCCACCAGCGGCCTGACCCAGTTCATCACCGTCACGCCAAACTGCACATGGTGGGTCAGCTGTTTCGTCTTGTGTTACAGCTGTGGGGAGGCTTCTGACCCGGGCACGAAACACGGCCGCTGCAGCCTACCAGCCTCTTTGGACTGGCGAGAGCGCCGACAACCTGAACGGCGCACACTAACCAAGCCTACGGCGATCGAAGCGCACTCCACGCTTGACCGCCGCGATCACAGGGCAAATGCGTCCATAGGTCAGACGTGACAGGAAGGCGGCTCGCTCGCTCTCACAAAACACGCACAAACAGCACACGGCAAGAAAGAAAACTCCCCGAGCAACTCCCAAGGGCCAACGCCTGTCACTCCACCACTGCTCAGCTAACCTCTTCTTGCCAAGCCGGCGAAAACGCACTCAGCCACCGCACAGTGGACAGGTGTTTCGGGCGGTTGCACACCGCACGCATGGCCCCTCAACTATGCTGACATGAGCAATTCTTGGTTTTGTTATGATCTTGACTTACTCCGGAGGCCATCGCTTTTCCTCATCACACACAGGCCCACGACTTCCTGCGACGCGTACGCCATGTCCAACGCCGCCAACGCCGCTGCCCAGGCCAAGCTGGGGTCCGCCACCTTCTCCACCTTCACGCACTTCCACTTGGTGATGGCGGTGCCCTCCACCTGCTACTGGGCCGGCCTGGCCACCCTGGGCGGCGGCGTGGGCGGCGGCGGCCAGGTGTGGCTCAACACCAACACCTGGGCCCAGACCTTTGGCAGCTTCCAAGTACCCCTTCAAGAGTCCATCCACAATTTCGTCCTGTACCATGGTTTCTCCAGCGGCATCGAGTACCAGGACAAGACTACCTTTATGGGCAATGGCCAGGCCTGTCCCTCCGTCACCGAGAAGGCGAGCGGGCCGCGGGAACACCGAGCCATGTTACGGACATGCACTAACGTTTACGGACGTGCACTGACGTTTACGGACGTGCACTAACGTCTAAAGCCCATCACTGAAGCCCTGCCTGTGCCGATTTTAGGCAATTCTACTTGACCCTCCTAACACCACATGCCTTTTGCCCTGCGCCCTGCAGCGCTGGCTGGGCTGGGCCTCGCCCATCATGGGCGCAGACGGCCTGGACGCGGCAGCGCTGACCCCCGGCGGCGCGTTTGGGCCCTTCAAACTGCCCGCGTCCTGGAGCACCGGTGAGGGAGACTCCAGACTTGCGTGCTTGGCACAAAAGGTTAGGTACAACGTATGCTAGATTGCTTGCGAGATTCCAACTTCGGCGCACTGTATCCCGCACCCACGCGCCTGACCTGGCTCATGCCCCACCTCCTCCACGCTGCTGGTGTCGTGCGTGGACAGGCCTGGGCAACCACGTGCGCGTCAAGCCCACCTGGACGAGCTGGTACGCCAATCAGCAGTACGGCATGAACCTGTACTTTGAGTTCCGCCAGGCGGTGCTGGGCGACTCCAGCATGGACGTCATTTACGCCAACAAGGTGTGGGTTTGGCGTGTGTGGCACTTGGGGGCGCGCGGCGGAGAATCACACGGTGATAGCCTTGGTGACAGGCAGCAGGCCCGTCGAACGTCTGCAGCCTGGAAATGTGTGGCATTTCATGAGACTTTTGGTCACGATCTCGTGGATGTGACGTTCCTTAGCTAATTGCGCATTGCCGTTCGCGCAGGTCATTGTGCACGAGATCCTGTCTTACATGGACAACAACCAGGCCACCTACCGCAACCAGGACCCGCGGTCTAACTACTTGACCAACGTCGCGCCCAACACCCGCACCGTGCTGTCCTCGTCCTCCCTGGGCGTGCCCTACAACCTGGTCCTATACGTGGGCGCCCAGTTCGGCGCCTCAAAGGAGTTCGTGCCCATGTACGTGTGCCGCTTCATCACCGCCGACACTGAGTGCGGTACCTTGGCAAACGTTCTTGCCAATGCGCCCAAGAGCCCGTCGCCCCCTCCGCCCCCGCCTGCTTCACCCCCGCCACCGTCACCCTCACCCCCCTCGCCCCGGCCTCCAACGCCTCCTCCCTCTCCGGCGCCTCCTCCCTCTCCAGCGAAGCCTCCGTCTCCGTCGCCGCCTTCACCCCGGCCCCCTTCGCCCCAGCCTCCTCCGCCCTCGCCCCCCAAGCCTCCGGCGGCGATGCCGCCCTCGCCTCGCCCTCCCAACCCCTCGCCTCCCCCTAAGAACCAGAAGGGCCCCGGCGCCAAGCCTGGAGAGCGCGCCCCGCCCCTGCCCCCAGGTAGGTGCGCACCGGCTCGCCACATGCAGACGGCGTGTGCGCGCCCACGCGGGCGCCCGCACGCGGACGCACCAGAAGCCCGCAATATGCACTCGCGTTGTGTCCCACCATACCGGAGATACCGCAGACCCATTCGCCCCATAGTGACTGGCGTGCAGCAGCAACTGGGCCTACAAAGTCGCTTACCAGTCCCGTTGGTTAAGCGCTTTTTGTTTCGTTTGCCCGCTCGCAGTTCGTACCCGGCCGCCGCGCCATCGCCGATCGCCGCCGGCCGCCCGCCGCACCCGGACGCGCATCGGCGAGGGCATGGGCGCCCCGGCGCCAGCTGGCGGTGCTCGTCGTTGAGTGTGGATGGCAACAACCCTCTGGGCGCCTGGGCAATGCTTTGCGTATATATAGTCAAAGCATCTGTTGTTTGCCTGCACTTCATCAAATGTGCGCTTGTGCATGTACGTACGTCCCAGCGCAACGCTCAACGTGCCCCTACCACAACACTAATGGAGTGCTTCATTCATGGGATGGTTGCGGGCAATCCTAACGCACCGTAATGCGCTGCTAAAGCTTATGTACGAAAGCCTGTGTTTTCGAAATTCTTTGGGTCATGTTCAACACGTTTGCAGCAGGTGCAGTGGCTTTTTCCGTGTGTGCGCCACCGGGGTCAGCGTTTGTATGTCCGAAGATCAATGGCGAAGATGCACCTAGCTACCATTCATGGCACACCGCCGCAGCCGTGTAGTGTGGAAGGGCGGGGCCAACGCTCGGTTTTCATGCACGCACGCGCCCGGCAACTACTGGTAATGCAGCACGCACTGCTGGCCGTTGGTGCAAACGTGCGTCAAGTGCGGGCCCTACTGGGGCCTTCTTGCCGGATTCGCCGGATCGGGCCGAAGCAAGTGGCAACGCCCACGACTGCGGATGTCTTGATGCTTCCATGTCTTCAGGCAGGCTCTGACATCATTGGCCGCTCGCTTTGAACCAGCACTGTATGGTTGGTAATGGCAGGTTTTGTGTGGCACATAAAAGGGGCTCAGGAGCTAGCCGCTCAAGTCAAGGGAGGACAGGGTGGTGCGGCTGGAGGCGCAGCGCAGCGCTGGCAGGCGCTGACCACATACCAGCTTATTGAAGTTAGAGGTGTGGCTGGTCCGCGGGTGGCCGTGCGGCAGTGGGCTCCGGAGACAGCGGCGGTTTGAACCTGGGTGGGCTGTCCGCGCTGTGCCGCAGAGTAGGGCGCGGTGGCGTGCGTGGCTCTCGCTCAGAGTGGGGCAGCCAAGGAGCGGAGGAAAGGGACGCGTGGCGGACTGCTGAAGGCGGAAGGCGGAATAAGCTATCCAGCGGGGAAGCTGTGTTACGGACATGCGCTACATTGCGAATGCGGAGTGGTCGAGATGATGTTGTCGGATCTAGCAGGCAGCAAGGAAAGCTGTGGTTTGAGCGATGCGCGGCTTGCAGTGCGGTGGCGGCAAGGTGCTCGGAAGATACACGTACGCTCGCCGGAGAATATGCGCTGCAACCTGAGAGGAGGTTACGCTGCAGACGGGTGCACGGCTCGAGACGCTACCACCAGGAGAGAAGATTGACTGGTGGCCTGTGGCTACGGCCCCCTGCTTGAACACACAGTCACTCAAGCGTTGCGGGTTGCGCAACGCGCCAACGCCCCCTCCCATAAGGTGCAAGAAGTGTAGAGGTGACTCCTTACGCGCCGGTGTGCAGGTACCTTATAGCGTTTTTCAGGGGGGCCCACGTCCTAAAATACATATGTATGTATAAGCACCTGATAAGGTTTGGTCTTTGGTCTGTATGGGCACGCCCCGAGTGAACGCATGTTGGGCTCCTCGATTGGCTTATCATACATGTGCTGCTGAATAAGCGCAAAACTGCAGGAGCAGTCATTGGAAGTGCATGTGACGCAGGCGGCTTACCATGTCCTGAGTGTATATACATCATGTGTCACGGACATGCATGACGGGGACGACGAATGCGTTTGCAATTTATCTGGTGCCCCCCCTGTCTGGTGCGCAGCGATTTGGTACGAACCGCCTCAAACACTACTAAACAGTGGGTGTCAGTGTACCGGCTGGCGCATGATTCCCTGCGTGTGGTCCCGTTGGTGTGCCTCCTTAGTTCATATGCCCTGCCGCCACCACCTCATCTTGGCAGCACTACATACCCCATGCATTACCCCTAGGCACAAATCGTCAAGCGGCGACGGTTTCTGTTTGGCAGCAGTACTTAGTTACAGAGCCTGCAGTGTCAGTGACACTATCGTGGTGCCATACTTATTCGGCATGGCTTTGGAATTTTGTGCATGCGAGTATGTGACGCGCCGCTGCCAAACAAGGAGAGGAAGGCCTGAGCAAGCGCAGGCGCAGGAGCGTGTCCTGCCATGCCGAACTGTAACCGACATACCGTATGAGTTCGGGTGTTGTTGGTCCGAAGACATACATACAAGGCATGCGCACATCTTGCCCATGCCCCCCCCCGCCACGTGTTCCACGGTTGCTCTGCTGGTGATCACTTCCGTCCGCAAGTCGGTCCCGGCGGGCAAGCAGCCCCAGACAGACATCGAGCCACGCACTCCATGCGCGCCCCCACTCCATCCATCACATCATCACCTGCAGCCCTCACTGCTCGTGTCCGTCAGTGGGATGTACGACCCGCCGGACGCCGCGCCACCCGCACCGCCACCAACCCCTGCCGCCACCGCCGCCGCCGCCGCCGCCCCCGTTGCGGCACCCGCTCTCCCCAGCGCCTGACCCACCGCCCGCAGCGCCCGGCCGCCCACACCGCTGCTGCCCGCTGCACTTCGATTCTCTAACCCACCACCCGCCATGGTCGCCGCCGCCTCGCCAGGCTCCTCTGCAGCATCCTGACCAACATCACCACCAACACCAGCATCGGATAGCCTCCCAGCTCCGGCACCGGCCCCCAGCAGTCGCACCCGCTCCTCCTCCCCACCAGCTGCCCTCCTCCGCCCCACGTCCGCGCCATCCGCCGGTGGCCCAGCCCCTAGACATCCGTGGCCTTCTCGCCCGCCGCCGCTTCCGCCCCAGGCCTGAAGACCCCCACCGCCACGCCCATCGCTCCCGCCGTCTACGTTGTGGTGACGGCTGGGAGCCTCCCGCCGCCGCCGCAACCGCCACCAGCAGCTCTGTAGCCGGGCCGCCGCCTCCGCCAGGGTGCGCGGCTGCAGGGACACGCCCATGAAGCCGCCTATGATGAGGACGCTGCCCGCCAAGAACTGCGCCAGCCGCGCCTGTTGGGGCAGCAGCAGCAGCAGAGATGAAGGAGCAGCAGCAGAGATGAAGGAGCAGCAGCAGAATAGCAAAATCTATCGGGGCCGCGGCCGCAGGGCCGCAGCAGTAGCAGCAGCGCCGAAGGGGAAGATCATTTGCACGGCGAGCACATGCACGGTTGCGTGGCGCGGCGCATGCGCATGTTGCATGGTCAACGGGCGAACCCGCCCCCCCTCCAGTCCCCTTGACAGGCCGTCCCTGTCTAGCCCTCCCGCCCCCGTTGCCGCTTCCACCCCCGCCTCCAATTCCCGCCCCCACCCCCGCTGCCTTACCGGTGTCTCCGCCCAGGCCAGCTTGTTGCCGTTGGCCAGTGCGTCGATGACGGCGGCGGCGGGGATCTGCAGCGCCAGGCCGCAACTGGTGGCGGTGGGGCCCTGAGGTGTGGGGGTTGGGGGTTGTTTGCAAGGGGGCACAAGAGGGCGTGAGCAAAGACGTGTATTGGCGGGCGGGGGAGGGCCAAGGAGCGGGACAGGGGGCTGCGGGGCCATACTGTAACTCGAGATATGCGTAGGCAGGTTGCGAACCCTGCCGTCGTTACGACTTGTGCATCAGAGCCGTCCTTCAGAGCCATTCATTGGAAAAGCTGCTGTGGGGGCCTCACAGCACGGGACCTGCCAGAACCGGGTGCGTGCGCCGTGTTTTGGTCGGACCCCGGCAGATGCCCGGCCCACCGGCCCCCCATTTCTCCGAGCCTGCCTGGCACAATGCCATCATCACCACCTCGCATCCCCGACGGGGGGCCCACACCAGCGACCGCCCTCATCATTGTCACACACACAGCCCAGCCCATTGTCCTATGTCTGCTGTTCTCTCCCTTGTAATCCCAAACACACAGCCCAGCGCCCGCAGCCACCATCACCACCAATCAGCACCATCACTACCACACCGTCACGCACTGTGCACACACACACAAACCACCACCACGACCACCACCGCCACCACCACCACCACCATCACCACCGCCGCCGCACCAGCAGCATGACGGCACGCGCCCAGGCGTAGTCCGCCGCCACGTAGTCCACCAGGCCTGTGCGGTGTGTGAGGCGTCGGGGGTTTAGCCATCCATAGGATGGTGTGCACCAAATTTTGTGAAGTGCCAATGCCCAGAGGAACAGCGGGTACAATACCGGTGGCTCCGGGTGGGGGGGCGGGGGGCGGGGGATCAAGTGGAGCAGGGGAGCAGGTGGAGCGAAAACCGGGCATGTGTGGGGACAGGGCAAGAGATGCGTTGCGATGGCGTTCTGAGAAGGGGTTGAGCGTATGAGCACCGTGATGGGGACACGGCATGAAGGACGGGTTTGGGGTTGCAGGCACGGGTTGCAGGAGTTGCCGGCGCGATAAGAGCAAGACCAATGACAGCGGGAGCAGGTGACCAAGGACACGTAAACCCGCACGTGACAACTCACTATTTTGAACGCTTTGGCAACGCCTGTTAATTTCAAGACCCACAGCCGCAACCGCTCTGCACCAGGCTGCGCCAACCTACCCTGCACCAGCGCCAGGCCCAGCGCTTGCCCCGTGACGCGCGTGACCACGCCCGCGCCCGCCGCCGCCAGCCCCGCCGCCAGCGGCAGCAGCAGCGCTGCGCACAGCGCCCCGATGGTGCCAAAGAACAGCGCCGTGACCACCGCATCGTCCTGTGTGGGCACACACACACACACACACATGCCGGTATACACACATGCAAACCTTAATCTTTTTGATTGGGTTACATACCGTACATGAGTGACAACAGACAGAGATAAAAGACAGGCCGACATCAGCAATCGCGACTAGGTGGACATGGAATGAGAGGTAGGCATGGGCACCTCTGTGCACCTGTGCCGAGACCGACCAGGGGAATCCCGTGTTCTGCCGAGCCCTGTACTTCGCCCTGATGCACTAGCCGCCTAACGCCCTGCGCCTCCAACTCTTGGCTTCTGGAACGGTGGTACGGACGACCCTTTCCGCGTCCCCAACCCGCACCCCGCTCCTTCTACACCCCACCATGACCTGTTGCACCCCTTCCCGCCGTCTACCCCACCCGCCCTTCCTGCACCGGCCCCACCTTGTGCACTTGGCATTGGAATGAACTACCCCAACCCCAACCCCTCCCCCTGTATTCACAACCCAACCCTCCCCACCTTGACCAGCATCTGGCGCATGACCAATGTGTAGGCCGCGTACAGCGCCGCCGCCAGCAGCGTCAGGCCGTCGCCCAGCAGCGGCGCCGCGCCGCCGCCCGTGCCGCCGCCGCCGCTGTCGCCGCCGTCGCCGGTGCGCCTGTCCGCGAGTGTGACTAGGGTTGTTCCTGCGGTGCCGATACATGAAAGAGTCACGTTGTTGTGTGGGTGGAGGAAAGAGCTAAGACAGCCCGTCCACATGATGTGTGCAGTCTCAGTCCACCCAGGCACCAGCAGACATGTCGCGGGCTGTGCACCGTCCCGAGAGTCACGCACGCCCCACGTGTCAAAGCGCAACGCCGCCACCACGCCAATGACTGAACGGCACGAACCCAACCCACCCACCCGCCATGGCTGCCACCACGCTTGCCAGCCGCAGGTTGCTGCCCCGCTCCTGGCCTGCGGGGGTGTGATGCGTCATGTGCGGTGTTGTGTGGTGTGGTGTGGTGTGGCGCGTTGTTGTGTAATGTTTCATGTGCGGTGTTGTGTGGTGTGGTGTGGCGCGTTGTTGTGTGATGTGTCATGTGCGGTGTGGTGTGGTGTGGCGCGGCACCCGGATGTGATGCAGTGGGGCAAAAACTCAGGCAGGCAGTGAAAAGCACGGAACAGGCAGCAGCCGCTACGCACGAGCGGTGTGGACGGCCTGCACGCAATGCGGGGCAGCAGCCAGGCCTCTAGCACCCCAGCCCACCCGCCCACCAGCAGCCCTAGCCCCGTGTCAATCCGTCATCGGCCACACAAGCAGCAGTCCAGCGGCGCCCAGCCCTCAACAGTCCCCAGCCCCACCGGCCCCACCAGCCCCACCAGTCCTATTACCAACCACAACCACTACCGCCCCTACCACTACCAGCAACCTCCTCCCGCCGACCCCCTTCCAACCGCAGTTCACTACCGGTATCTCGAGGTTGACAGTGGACTGAACTACATGGAGCCCCAACAGCCACACTGCTACAGCCACAGCCACAGCCGCAGCCGCAGCCTTCCCAGCCACAGCTACAGCCGCCGGCGCAGTACCTCCCCCCCATGCACACCCTGCGGCGCACTCACGCAGCGCCAGCGCGCCCAGGTACACGAACAGCGAGGAGCATGAGGACAGCACGGTGTTGGAGGTGACGGACGTCCACTCCAGGCTGGCAGTGAAGGTCAGCTGCGCGGCGAACCACACCGGCGCCACCTGGGGGAGGCAGGGAGGGAGCGAGGGAGCGAGGGCGAAGGGGGAAGGGGGGAGGGGGTTGATTGGGGGAGTGGGCGTGTGTGCGGGCAGTGAGTGGGCGGGCGGCCGGGCGGGCGGGCCGCGGACACGTGAGGGACGGGAGCGCGAGGGAATGGGTTGAGGGGGAGGAAGGGGCGGCGGGTAAGGGGTGGAGGGAAGCTGTGCCTGAGAATCAGACGCTTGCAAGGAGGCAAGGGCGCGCGGCCTTCGGATAACATGCCCCCACCCATCCACCCACCCACCCACCAGCAAAGCAGCCTTCACGATGGTCGACAGCGGCACCTCGCCACCCGCTTCGCCCTCACCCTCCGCCTCCTCCTCATCCTGGCACTCGTGGTCGCCGTCACCCTCTGCGCCTGCGTTGCCTCCCCCTTTCCCAAGGCCGCCACCGCTGTCGCCGCCATGCCCATCGGCTGACGCTGGGCTCAAGCCTGACCCCAACAGAGGTTGGCGCTCAGATGTACACCGGGTCTTGGCAGCAGCATTCGACCCGGGTATCGATATAGCCTTGGCAATCCCCGCCACACCTCTGTCCGGTATGCCTGCTGCTGCTGCTGCTGCTGCCGCCGCTGCAGCTGCTCCGTCGTCCTCCGCCGGGGCCGCCTCTTCATCGTCAGCTGCAGAGGCGCGCGCAGAGGTGGATGCGCCTGCTTTGGCGGCAGCCCTGCATGCAATGCACAGCGTTGCGATGTTTCCGAGGGTGTTGGGATTGAACGAAGTCCTTGCAAAAGCGGCCTCATGGATTCGTTTGATGGGGAAAGCGGCTGGGGAGGGGGCAGTCGAGCAGTTTTGGGCGCAAGGTTAGGGTATTTGCATACGGCCTGTTGGCCTTTCTGCGCGAGCGTCGGCACGTAGCAATAGTGACCCCCACCTTCGCCTGGCCCAGAATCCGATGGGTAGATACAGACAGAACGTTGAGCTGCAAATCAGTGTAAGAAGCCAGGGTTCGATTTCAGGTCCCTTGTCACCGGAGCCCCCTGACACGAGAAACTGAGTGATAAAGCTTGCACCTATCCAAGCTGCACATGTAATGAATAAGAAGAAAAGTCCAAGCAAGCGTCGGACATTTCGCGACATGATGTTTCAAAGTTTGTTTTGGACACGGGGCCTGTCCTAATTCAATGGTGCTTGCTTATAGGCACACGTATTCATTGCAAGCAGTTTCCACAAGGTGCAAATAGTGGCTGACAATCACTGGCTTGACTGTGGCTAGAAGACCCATTCCGCCCCATCGCGCTTCCCGCGTTTCTGCTCGACCACACTTAGCGAGTCATCGAGCGCTTGCCCGGGTAAACCCTCGCCTTCATTTACTTCATACAGTATTATAACACAACCTGCTTGTTATCCTCTGACAAATAACGTCACAGACGGTTGGACGAGGGCAGTAGCGCGCCTGCACACGAGATGATGTCAGCTGACCTGCTCTGTTGAAACAGACCGTGCTATTTTACATAATGGGGATCGCGGCCTACTATGCGCTGCTTTGCGCGACAATAACCCTCGGCGGGACTTTCGTTGTATGGCCGTTCGCGGAGGGCCCCCGTGTCAAGTCGACCAGCCAAAAAGAATCATCGGCATGGCATTTAACAGTCGAAGGCAGCGCCCAGCAGCAGCTCGGCAACGGGTCTTTCGGCAGGCTCGTGTCAGAAGTTGTGCTGAAAGATAGTCATAACGCGGACCCGATGGACAAGCTTCTATTTGAGTTGCTCTCGGAGGAACAGTTTGAGGCCGCGGCGGAGCACTGGAAGGTGGAGGAGACTGGCGCCGCGGGCAATGCTGCAGTCATTCCAGCGGATGCTGCAGCTTTGCGCGACGTTCTTCGAGCCGCTCGTGCATTTGCCGTCAGCAGCCATTCGACGTCAACTAGCTCACAACCAAGGCATCCTACGAATTTGGGTCCGACTGGCGTGACAACAAACCTGGCAACCGTGTCAGACTTCCTGTCGGCTGCGGAGAAGCTCGCGGACAGCCTCCCGACCGCCGGGCACGACACGCACGCCTTTGCACGCCGGACCTTGACAGCCGCCCTGCTTGTCACTTGGAGGGCAGTGGGTTGCACATGGAACCAGGTGCGGGCGAACCTGATGGTGTTGTGGCCATGGCTCCGCTGGCAGTACTGCAGTCTTGGGCCACTGGTGTGTGTCGGCCGTTCGCCTAGAGTAGAACGGGCCAGAAACGAGCCATCCTTGCCTTTGCCGCTCCGGCGCCCCCCCCCCCCCCACGCGCACAGGAAGATGACGCCACCGCACTACGGATTCTGAAGCAGGTAAGGATCGGCCGGGCGATTCAGAGGCCTTGTGGGTCTTGCCACCTTTCACGACATCGGCCCGCTCTTCATGTCGCCCCGTAACACACCTGCCACCCCGGCTGGCCCAATTCACAGCTTTATAATCTGCACGCTGCGGGTGCTGGCGGCAAGGCCGCGGTGGAGTTCTACCACTTCTCCAAGGCGGCGGGGACCAGCGTGTGCAGGGCCTCGGGTGAGCAAGGACTGACTGGGGAGGGTGGGGCACAGGGGGGCGCACACTTCCCATGCTGCACATGGGACCGACCGGCGCCACTCGTCACCAGGCCGAGCAGCCGTGGCGTGGCCGTTACGTTTGGTCATGTCGGTCCCTGTCGCGTGTGTGCACCGGCCAAGCCTCACTTCCGTGTCTCGCTTATTCATGCATGGCTGCACAGCGGTGGTGGGGTGTACGACCTACAGCGTCAAGGACCAATACACCTGTCTCATCCCCGAGTTTGGGGACGGGCCGCGCTGGATGGACCGCAAGGAGCACGAACGCCAGTGCGAGTGAGGACTCAGGGCTGGGGGCAACAGCGAGGGGTGGGCGCGGTTGTGGGTTCCCAGTGGTGCCGAAGCTGGGCCACGGCTGGACGGTGGCAGGGCGGGTTGAGGGCAACCCGAGTAGGATAAGCCCGTCAGCCTCTGTAAGCATACGCTTCGCTCTCTTGACGCTGCTGCCTCCTGGCTGACGTGCCACCGCAGGCGGGCTCTTCCCGACATGGAGGAATGCCCCAAGAAGATCAACTCGTGAGTCGCAGGCATACATATGGCGGTGATCTTTATCAGCTGCTAAGCTGCGTTGTGCCCACTTGTTTGCACGCGTGCAACAATGCTCACCGCCCCTGGCGCGTCCCTCCTTGCAACTCTTCCTTTCTCCTCCTCCGCAGTAAGATGGCCAAGTGGGGCGCGCGATACTCTGCCAAAGACGTGCGCAACAGGTGCAGCAAGCGCGCACAGCTGCTTAATGAGAGCAGCTGGAGCTTCTATGCCAGGTGGGAGCGGGGCCGGGGGAGGAGGTCAGCCATCCATGGATGGTTTGGTTTGGGAGACGGGGGGGGGGGTAACAGTCGATGTGCATGGCGACGATTTCGTGTATCCAAGCATCCGACCTACCTTGACGTGTTGCTGCCGCCACCGCAACTAACCCACCGCACGCGAACCCGCACACGGCACACCTCAGCGAGTACACGCTGCGCGGCCGCGGCGGGCGGGTGGACGCGCCGCCGGCGGTGTGCCGCGAGTTCCTCAACCTGGCGGTGCTGAGGTGCGTGCGTGCGGGGTGCGCGCTTGGGGCTGGGCGTACGTTGTTGGGCCCCGCCGGCGCGAACCTGGCGGATGGGACAGCGCGCGGAGGATGAGTGTCGTCGCGCCCTCCGTAGCTGCACCTGCATCCGCCGCCCACAGGTTGCGGTATGTGTCGACAGTGCATCCCTTCCGGCCCTTGCGCGAGTGCCATGACCCTGACCTGCCATGTCACCATGTGACATGTCCACGCAAACGGGCGTGGCGTCACAAACCAACCAACCACACAGGTCCCCGCGCGAGCGGCTGCTGAGCCACATGCGCTACCTGGTGGCGCTCATGAGCAGCTGGCTGGGCCCCGCGGCCGCCGGCAGCTACTTTGCGCCCATGACCAGCGCGGCGCAGTGGCGCGCGCTGCTGCCCGCGGCGCTGGACAACATGTACGCGCGCGCGCTGCTAGGCGAGTCAGCCTTCTATGCGCCGCAGGTGGGCCGCGCGCTGCTCTGCGGGAGGGCGAGGAAGGAACTAGGCTGGCAGGGCGGGGGGCTGCTTAAGTGGTTGGGCGCGAATACCGGTATGCCTGGCTTGGTCATTCGTGCCATGTGTATGACCCGCGCGTGCCTTTTCTGCTGGCCTCGCCGCGCACGACAGGGCGGCCTGAGCGCCGAGCAGCACCTGACCCCGGCGCGGGCGGTGCTGGCTGCGGGCATGGATGTGGTGCTGGTGCTGGAGGTGCGTGCGTGCGTGCGCGGCGGGGGAATGGAGGAGGGAGCCTGGGTTTAAGGCGCGGGGGATGTGGATACGCAGAGGACAGCTGTCCTGGGGAGCTCGCACATCTAGCTAGAGCAGCGGCTTGCAGCGGGCAAGAGATTGACGGAGTCCCTTTGCCGTCCATAGCGCTTTACGAGGCCTGCTGGTGCCACTGCGCAGGACCCGGAGCCGCTATCTGTTCTGGGCCACCGCTGGGGGCTGGGCTGGCAGCACACGCTGCTGGACGAGGAGGGCCGCAGCAGCGAGGACGCCAGCGGCCGCGTGCGGGCGGTCATGGAGCAGGTGGGTGCGGGCGGCTGTGAGCCTGGCTGTGGGCGCAGCGGGCGAGGGGCATTGAGAACGGAGGCGCATGGAGCCTGTGTGCAAAGTTGACGGGGTGTCTGAATGTGGACTTCAAGCTCCTTACCTCGAGCTTCTGTGCGTCTTCACAACCAACTCGGAAGGTGAATACCGGTATTTAAAAGTCTACTGCGCCGCCACAGGCTGTGGGCGTGCTGGCGGGCTCGGAGGTGGAGGCGCTGGTGGCGGCCAACGCGCTGGACCAGCAGCTGTACGACTGGGCGCGGCTGCTCACCCGCCTGGACGGGCTGGTGTGGGCAGCGGCGGCGGCGGAGGCCGAGGGCGCTGCAGGCAGCAGCAGCGGCAGCAGTGGCGGCGGCGCTGGCGGTGGCCGGACTGCTAAGGGACCGAACACGGCCAGTGCTGCTGGCAGCGGCGGCGCTGAGGCCGGGGCGGCTACTGCTTCCGACGGCGGCCTGAGCCTGGGCAGCAGCGCGGCCTCAGAAAGCGCAGCGGCGGGCGCTGAAGGCGGAGATGTGGCGGAGTTCCGGCACCAGCAGCACCGCAAGCTGCAGGGCAGGGCGCGCAGCAACGGAGGCAAGCGGCGGCAGGACGCCGAGGCCGCAGTGGCGGGAGGGCAGCAGACCGCTGTTGCGGGGCAATGTGGGTACGTGGGCGCCGCCCCGAAGACGCATTGATTCACGTGTCCAGCGCGCGTGCAGTCATGCTGTTTTGATTTCCCCAAGTTTGATATGACTGCATGTGTGGGTTGGGTAGTGCAGCGTTTCGCTCAATCTTCTTGCAGGGGGCAGGGCTGATGAGAAGCGCAGCTATCAGCTATGATTGATTCTTAACTAAGAAGTACTGTGACATTGCGAATGGTGCGGCACTGGTAGAGGCCAGTTTGCATATTTTAGTTATAGACTTCTTACTCTTCTAGACCAGGGACACATGCAAGGCCATGATTTTATAGGCAATCTCAGGGATGGATGTAGGTTTATTCGTCATGTGCGTGAGCTGGCAGGTGCACGTTGGCAGCACCAAACGCAACTGCAGGTAGCAGTGTGGCAGAGACGACAGAAATGGCAGTCTGAGACGGTGATTCTTTGCGGCGCAGGCTGGCATGGTACATACTTACAACTATGGGTCGGGACAGAGCATTCACATGGTGCTAGCGTACTTAAGACACGTCATGTGAAGCAAGGTTGTCCGCTGTTGTGGCAAGGTGACTTCTATCTTGAAGCAATGCGGAATCAGAGAAATTCGTACAAATATGTAACAGATCGTGCCGATGCAAGCTTGTAGTGTCACCATTTTGCTTCTAGCGCAAGCAGGACTGCAACAATACCCCCTCATTGCCGCACATCTTGCCCCTACATAACCTCGTATCTAGCTTTTGTCTACCGGTACGCTGCATACACGCGCTGCCTTGATGTCTATCTGTACCGGCTCACAAGGTTGCAGCCTTCGGTTGCTAGCTCCAGGCGCGTCTGCGCCCGTATGCACAGAGTATCAATACATATTAGCGCGCGCATCCCAGGTCATTAAAACAAATGCGCAAAAATGAATCCACAGGTGTCCGAAAGCATGACGTTGTAGTTATGGTTCGCACTCATAGCACACAGTCATAGCACGCGCGCATGCACTTGCAAGGTCAGTGTTTACGCGTTTCGCGACCGCGGAACCCATACAAAAGGATTGTCGTTCACAAATTATAACGCATGCTACAGGTGCATCACTCGGTCGCCCTGCGGCTGCCGCCCCCGCCGCCACCAGCCCCGCACATGAACCGCTGCAGGCCCATGGCGCCTCCCGCCGGCGGCGCCTGACGCGCCTCCTTGCTGACGCCAGCGCCGTCCAGCGAAGTCCGCGCGCCGCCACCGACGCTGCCCGTCCTCCCAGCACCTGCCGCCCGACCCCCTCCGGTTAAGCCAACCGCGCTGCCGCCGCCGCCACCGCCGCCGCGGCCGGCAGCTCCGCGCCCTCCACTGGCCTGTTGGCTAGCGGTGGCGTTAATGGTGCGCGGCACCTGAAAGGGCCGCCGCAGGTGCATCTCAGCCAGGGCGCGGCGGTTGAACATAGCGGGCGTGTGCTTCGTGCCCACGATCTCAACGTCGCCGTCGTCGTCAGCGTCGCCGCCCTCATCCGCAGCCCGCTCCTCGCCCGGTCTTCCGTGCACCTGCACCTGCACCTGAGCTTGCGCCTGCTGCTGCTGTGGCAGCTGCGGCGCGTCCTGGCCCTGGTCTGTCACGAAGATGCTGCCATAGAAGCTGCCCAGGCCTTTTGCGGGCGCGGAGCCCGGCTTCGTGCCTGACGCAGAGCCGCGGCGCTTGGGCGCCGCACGCGTGCACGTGAAGTCGCCGAACGGCCGCGGAGTGGCACCGGATGGCGCCGCGCCGGCCGAGGGCTGGGACAGCCGCCGCAGCCCCTGCTGTGGCTGTTGCTGCGGGCGCCTGGGCGCTGCTGCTGCTGCTGCTGCT
This sequence comes from Chlamydomonas schloesseri, assembly GCA_016834595.1. Lineage (NCBI taxonomy): Eukaryota > Viridiplantae > Chlorophyta > Chlorophyceae > Chlamydomonadales > Chlamydomonadaceae > Chlamydomonas > Chlamydomonas schloesseri. The sequence goes on along the minus strand of JAEHOD010000058.1, from coordinate 626,027 downwards.
ACTGCTGCTGCTACTGCTGCTGCTGCTGCTGCTGCTGCAGCGGCTGTAGCGGCTGGCGGCTGCAGCGCCATCTGCAGGCGGTCCACGGCCCTGCGAGCCAGGTGCGCAAACTTTTCCACGTGCTGGACCGAGTGAAAGCCGGCAGCGCCGCCGCCGCCAGCACCTATGCCCGCCACCTCCTGCGTAATCAGCACGTCGTCTTCGTCATCCTCTTGCTCCTGCTCCTCCTCCTGCCCCTCGATTGCGGGTGAGCCAGATGCAACGGCGCGGTTGTCCGCTGCCGCATGCACCTCCACAGCCGCCGCCGCCGCCTCACCGCCCGGGTCAACGCAACGCGCCCCGACGTTGCGGTTTGGCAGGGGATCCGAGTGGCGGCCCTGCCGGTGTGCTGCTGCTGCTGCTGCGATGCCTGCAGATGCAGCGTACGCGCCAAACGGCGTAGTGTTGCCTGGTGGCGCGGCGACGGCCTCCTCATCGGCCGGCCCAGACGCGTCCTCAGCCTCAGGCTGCTGCTGAGCGTGCGCAAAGCCGTCCAGCAGCCGCCGCCGCGCCCGGCCACCACTGCCACCTCCACCGCTGGCGCCGCCTGCGCCGACTGGCCCAGCGTCACAACCCTGCTGCTGGGCGTCCTGCTGCGCCTCCTGCAGCTCCGCCAGTAGCGACTGGCGGTCTGCCTCTTTCCGGTCCAGAGCCTGGAAGAGCCGCGCAGCGTCCGCGTCACCACTGTGGTCACCCGCGTCTTCATTGGCGTCACACCCGGCCATGCGCCCCAGCTCCAGCTCCTCCTCCCCAACGAATGCAAATAGGTTTGCGGCGGAGCCGTCCGTGCCGCCGCCCAAGCGCGCGTCGCCGGCGTCTGTCTGCTGCGGCTGCTGCGGTCGCGCCGCCGCGAGGCCGGCAAAAAGCTGGTGCTCCTCTTCGTCCGCCGCCGCAGCACGGAGCCAGTTGCGCCCCGTGCATGCCTCCTGTGGCGCCGCTCGCGCCGGGCGGCGTCCAGCAATGGCGCGCCGACCGTGCGCAAACTTGTCAAAGAGCTTCGCCTCCTCGCCGCTGCCAGCCTCCTCGCCGCCGCACAGCCCCGCGTCCAGCGACGCCGTGGCGGCTGCTGCGGCCTCCTCCTCCTCCTCTTGGTTCAGGCGCCGGCGTGCGGAGGGGTGCAGCAGCCCACCTCCGCCCGGGCGCCGCCGCCGGAGCCCCGCCATCACGGGTCGCTGGGAGCCCAGCGCGGCGATGCCGCCCTTCCATGGGCTGGTCACCTCCTCCCCCGCCTCGTCCTCCTCCTGCCCCGCCGCCGTGCACTTCCCTGCTGCTCCGCCGTCGCCTGCCTCGGCCCCCTGCCCTCGGCCCCCGCTGTGCTCCAGCTGCTCCTCCTCGTCCTCCAGGACGTCGTAGATGCTGAACAGTGGCGCCTGGCTGTGTGGCTGCGGCATGCTGCTGTGCGCCGCGCCTGCTCCGCTGGCTGCGCCAGTGCAGGGCGCTGCCGCAGCGGCCGAGGCGGCGGCGGCGGGTGCTGCTGCTCCCGCGCCGCCCGCCACGGCAGTGCTGTCCTCCTGGCCCGCAGCGGTGCCCCCAAGCTCCTCCGGTGAAGGTGTGAGGTGCGAGTGCTTTGAGGTCGAGGGCAGAGACTGTGAGAGGGGCGGTGTGTGCACGTGAGAATGTTAATCGCATCATAGTGCGCGGCTTGACCCGCTGTGCGTCTGCGCCCCAACATAGCGGCAAGGCTCGAGAGCTTACCATGCATGGTTGCGACATGCTGGTCGTTCCACCCGGCGGCGGCCGGCGCCAGATGTCCAGTCCGGGCAGTGCGCCCACCCCCGCCCCCGGCCGCAGCATCCCCAGCGAGTGAGCCGGCCCCGAGCCCGCCGGCTGCTGCTGCTGCTGCTGTGAGGCAGGCAGGTCGTTGTCCGAGGGCTGCGAGAACAACGCCTGCACTTCAAATAGCACACGAGCAGCGTTTTGCATTTGCGTTGCTATCGAGCTGAGCTGGAGGACCGCGTGATAGGAGACCGGATGCGGATGCGAGCACAAGGAACTAAGGAGCACGCGAAGGTGGAAGGTATCCGAGCCCCGAGCGGCCCCGTTTTGGGTTTCCGGGTTGATTTGCGTTGGGTCCTGGAATGGACTACCCCCCGCCCCCCGCACCTCCATCGCGAGATACGCGGGCGCACGGGCGCGGTTGCTGCAGCGCCGCCCGCCCCAGCCCCCGAGCAGGCTGCCGCCGCCGCCCGCACTGGCCGCCGCCTCGCTGCCGCCCCCGACTGTAGCCTGGCTGTCGTACTGGCTGTCGTACCCCGACCCTGCGCCCGCCGCCCCTTCTGACTCTGCGCCCGACACGGCCTGCGAGCGGCCCTGCGCACCCACACACATACACACAGGCGGCGTGCAGATGCAGGTTTATATAAGGATGCAGGCGCGCAATAGGGAACCCCAAACCAGACAGGGCCAGGCAGTGACGGCCATGAAGCGTAATGTTTCACTGGTTTGTTCGCATTGATCATGCGCACCTGGGACTGGAAGTTTGACACGAGGCCGGACGCGCTGCCCTCCAGGGCCGACTCTGCGGCCGGCGGCACTCGCAGCAGCCGGCCTGCAGCAGACCCGGCCACGGCAGCGGCACCGGGCGCCGGTCCCTCCGTGCCCTCCGCATGTCCGACCGCAGCAGCAGCCATTGAGCTGAGCGGGGGCCGGGGCCCTCCCCGGCCGCCCGTTGCAGCACTGTCGCTCGTGCGCCCACCACCACAGCGAAGGCGCGCGAAGAGGCTGCCACCAGAGACGGTGTCGAGCAGACCTGGCGACGGCGCCGGCATGCCGGCAGCACCGCCACCGCTAACCCCAGCCGCTGTGCGCATGTGGCCTGAGCTGCGCCGCCGCCGCTTGCCATTTGGAGTTGACCGCTTCGTATCGACCTGAATGCATTATGGCAGGAACGTTAGGTATGGCCCGACCTGGATATAGTGCATGGTCACCATGTGTCCATCTAAAAAGCACATACTTCTGCTGCCGCAGCAGCAGCACCCACCTGCTCCTCATCAGCCGCCTCGTAGCCGTCCGCCGCGCCGCAGGCTCCCAGAGCAGCGGCCACAGCATCGTCGCCTAGGGACGCAGTCCCGCCCTCGTCCTCCGCGCCCTCCGACACCGCCGCGGCCTCCCCGTCCCCCGCCCCTTGCGCAGCCGCAGAGCGGCCCTGTGCGCGCTGGCCGGCAGCCGCTGCGCTGGCCGCTGCACCCGGCCCTGCCGGCCGCTGGGCGGCGCATGGCACCACCTGCACGCGCTGCCCAGTTAACGTCACCACCGCCGCCGGGGCACTGCCCTCCCCGTCCGATGACACGCGCCCCTGCGAGGCCCCGCCCGCCGCCGCGCCCGGCAGCACGGGCCGAAACGGCTGGCTTGCCGCCGGGTTGCTCTTGAAGAAGCGCTGTATCCCGCCGCCGTTGGGCGCGGGCGGCGGCTTGCCGCCGTGGCCACCCGCCGCCGACAGCCTCCGCTGCCCAGTGCCCAACTGGGTTGGGTGCTGGGGCGCGTGTGACCCGGCCGCCTGGCTGCCTCCGCCGCCCCACGTGTGCCTCCGCTGCTGCTGCTGGCTGTGATATAAGTGCCCGGCCCCCTGGCTGCTGCTGCCGCCGCCGCCATGGCCCTGCGAGCCGCCTGCCGCCGCTGCTTGGCTGCTGCTTGGCACACCGCCCTGTGACGACGCCGGCGTTGCGCTGCCGTGCCCGTGTGCGTACCCATGGCCATGGCCGCGATGGTGCAGCGAGTGGTGCTGCGGCCCGGAGGCGGGTATGCCCAGTGCAGCCCACAGGTGGCGGGGCAGATGGGGGCAGCCGCGGTAGATGGCGACCAGGTCAAAGGGCTTAAGCGTGCTGGGGTCCAGCTCGCCTGCAGGGGGCCCGCAATTGTGATTTGGAGGGACACGGCAAGGGCCAGCAAGGTGGACCGCCGCGCTACATGGTCCGTGGCCCAAACCCAAGCTGCAAGCCCGGCTGCATTCCTCGTTGCGCAAGCAGACCCTGCCCCGCAAGGCCACGATCCCAGTTGCCCCCTCACCGTCCGCGATGCCCGCTGCCACCTCCGCCTCCATGAGCGGCCCCAGGAATGCCAGCGCCTCCCGCTCGGGCCCCTCCGCCGGCAGCGCCGCCGCCACCAGCACGTCCGCGCCGCCCAGCCCGCCGGGCGGCAGCGGCCGCAGGTGCGCCATGGAGCGCGCGGCGGGGCAGAACACGCGCTGGTGGCGGAACAGCCACAGCGTGCGCTGGAAGCGGACCTCGTAGTGCGGCGGCACGGTGGTGCCGTTGAAGCGCAGCGTGCGGACCACCTGTAGGGGCAGTGAAAAAGTGGATGGGTCGGAGAAGAGTGGGTGCGTGGGAAAGGCAGGAGCCGACCCACATGGAAAAGGGTATGCGGCCCACGCCCCGCGGGGGATAATGTCGGCATCCTAGTCCGCCCTGTCCCGGCACTGCCCGGACCAAGCGCAGGCGCCCCCAGCCAGCCAGCCATCAGGCCTGCCAGCCAGCCAGCCAGCCACGCACCCGCACAAAGTCCCTGTGCTTCTTGATGAGGCCGTGCGCCTTCTTAATGCCCACTCCCGAGATGTTAGGCAGGAAGTCGCAGCCCGCCAGGATGCACATCTGGAGAGGAGGCGGGGTAGAGGGCGCAACAGGCCGCAGGTGAAGCTTGCCCGCATGAGAGCAGCGGGGCTGCAGCCTTTGTTCCTCTCCGGCTGCAGAGCTTCCCCCTTCTCAGCATGGCTTACTCCCCTCCTGAGAGCCGCTACCACCCACCTCTTCATCCTCCACGCATGCCTCCACGCATGCCTCAATGCCTCACTGCGGCCGACCCAGTGCAAAGTGCACGCCCCCAGCACTACCACCACAGCGCCAACCCCCCCCCACCTGCAGCAGCATGTCGTGGTCGAAGCCCGCCATGTTGAGCTCCCGCACCAGCGGCAGGTCCGCCAGCAGCACCTGGTGCGGTGGTGGTGGTGGTGGTGGTGGTGTGGTGCGATGACGAGTGGCTGGCGGCGTGGAAACATGTCCAGACACAACAGCGCGGTGCTCAACCCCTCACCCCGCTCGCCTCCTCTCCTTGCTGACCCGACAGTCCTCCACCTGCCGCCCCCACGCCTCCACCCCAGTGCCTCCACCCCTCCATCCTCCCAACGCCCGCACCTCCTCGCCGTGCCCCGCCCGGTCCAGCTTGTACAGCACGCGCGGGCAGCCGTAGGCCAGCATGTCGCTGTCCTCCGTCAGCACCGCGTGCACCTCGCCTCGCAGCGCTAGGTAGCTCATCTGAGCGTCCGCCTCGTACGGCGCCACCAGGCAGCGCACGCCGCGCTCGCGCAGCGCCTGGCGGCGGGGCGGGGCAGGAGCGGCGGGCGCGGGAAGGCACAGGGCCAAAGGCCCCCAGGCAGCGAGGGGATTTACTGCGATGGACGTGGTGGTGCCGGACTGCAAGAGCTAGGGACAGGGGCAGAGCTGTTTGGCCTGGCTGCGGCTGCTCATTGCGTGTTGCGCACCTCGATGACCACCTTGGCCATCCAGGGCGTGATATTGACCGCGCGCTGGTAGCACTCGGTGGCGGCGGCCATGTTGCCCGACTCCGCGTGCGCGCGAGCCCGCTCCAGCGCCTCCCGCCGGCCCCTGCGCGCCAGGAGCACCGTCGGCACGCACGGAACTGCCATCAGGTCGACTACCGTATCCCCAGCTGCACCCGACAGCGTCACGGATATCCAAGGAGCTGTCGGCTGCGCGCGCAGCATCGCTGAGGCGCCGCAGGCGACGCGACATGCCTACGCACCGTCTGCGATTGTCCTCCTCATCTGCCTTCATGGGCAGGCGGCAGCCGTCAAACACGACGATGGGCACCACGCCGTTGCCCAGCAGCAGCTCCACGCGCCCCACAAAGTAGCGCACATAGCTGCGGGCAACAGACAGGTAGCAAAGGCGTCGGCGCTGGTCAACTACGGCCCCATCACTGTACACCCGCGGCGTGGCGCCGCAGGGGTTTGCCGCCAGGGGCCAGCCAAGCCCAGACTTGATTACCCCCACCGCTGCTCCAGCTGCGGGAGCCTCACCCATCTGCCCAGATGCCCTCGCACAGCTCTCGGCTGCAGCTGTATGCGCCCTTGTGCAGCCAGGAGTACCCATCGATGGCGACTTTTTGTCCACGATATGCGCTGACGTGCTTCGGCTTGGATATGCTTTTGAGCTGCTGCAGGAGCCCGTTTATGCCCATAGCGGCGCCGCGCTGCTCCCACGTCAGGGGCACACTTCAAAGCCCCATGCTGGCTGACAGCTCGCGTGGCCGCCGCCTGGCCGCCCAGCCAAAAAATAAATGGCGTTTGTTCACAGAATTGTCATGACAGGAGATGGGGCCAGTCACCCTGGCCTGGATTTTGCGCCCGGCTGCAATACTTGCTTTCAGTTCGCTGGGTTGCTAATAAATGAAGGGCGGGCGACGTAATGTCAAATTAAACAGCTATAAATATAATTAGACATTGAAAATGCGACTTCGCGCTTTAGACCGACCTGCATCGCCTCCAGGCTCCAGCCCCGACCCCATTTCACCCCTCCCCTACACTGGCCAGTACGCTCTGCTGCCGCGGCTCCTCATGCATGACCTAAACCTCGAGTGCAATGGCATATGCTGGGCGCTCCTCCATTCCGTTTGCCTATGGCCGTTCAGCAGCAGTCTGCGCCGGGCGCTGGATGTGTCTCAAGGCGGTGTGCCGCTACATCCTTCCTGTGCGCCTGGTCTATTACACGAAGCTCAGGAACATGCAGGACTTAGACAAGTTTGACATAATGAAGAAGCCGCTCCGCCCGGGTGGCGTGGGGAAGGACGCGGCGGGCGCGAGAGAAAGGGGGTCCTGTGCCGGCGTGCGGGTTTGCCCATTGCCAAAACATTTAGGGGTCCTCACTTGCCTGGTAGACTGACAATAAGTACCCGACAGACATTCGATGGTTGGCGGATAGCAGCAACATAGCGGGCAACAGCAAAACTAGCATGGCGTCAAATGAGGGCTCGCTGGATGGCCCCAGCTTGCAAATCGGGCCCGAAATAACATCAAGACAACGCAAGGCCATCGCTGCATTGAGTTCTGGGCAGCTTCTTGCTCTCGCAGAGTTGCGCGCGATTGCCGCTCAGCGGTCAAAGAGCTGGGGCGTGAGGTGCGTGCATGCGACAATATAATATATGAGATGTCATGCACCCACGGCGGGCTGAGGGCCAAAGTCGGTGTCAGTGGCTGACGCGTGCACAGCTACTCTCCCCCACCAGTCCACCACCCCCAGTCCTCGCTTCAAACCCCCAAACCCGCTCCCTCCCACAATGCAAATGTGCACAGGCCCAGCGGAAATGATGGCGCGCCTTCCGCAGCCACCACCCCGGCCCGCCTGAACCCGGCCGCCACGCACGCGCACGTCCGGGCCCGCAGCACGCGCGCCCCCTCCGCCGGCAGCGGCTACCAGGGCTCCGCGGCCGCCGCGGCCGCTGCCAGCCCCGCCGCCGCCGCCGGCGTCAGCTGCTGGGTGCAGCTGCGTCGCGCCAAGCTCCGGCGCAAAGCGGAGGAGGAGGCGGACGCGGCGGCCGCCGCCGCCATCCCGCCCGAACTCCACCCGCTCGCTCCGCTGGCGCCCTCCAGCAACACCAGCAGCCTTCTGGGTAGCGCCGGCACCACCACAGCCAAGCGACCGCACGCCGCCACGTCCCACGCGGCCATGACGTCGGTAGCGCGCAAGCGCATCGCCATCCAGCCGCCGCGCGGCTGCCCCCCCATGCTGCCCGGCGGCGCTACGCACCTGGGGTGCCACCTGGCAAGAAAGGTAAGGGGGTCTGGGGGCCGGACTCGTGGCCACATGGGCGCAATGGGCAGCCACCATATATTTGCACACGTTAATGTGCTATAGAACATGATCCAAATATCATCACCGTATGTTCTCATGCCGGCCGTCTGACAAATGACGCTGTGGCGCCAGCAGCGCTGTGTAGCTTTCCTGACCCAGCAGCCTTGCTACGTGCATCCCGTATCCGTTCATCCATCCCCGCTTGTCCACACCCGCGCGCGACCAGGTGGGGCTAGCCGACCGCAATAGTGGCGGCGTGGGCAGCGGCGGCAGCAGCCTGGCGCGCGTGTACGGCGGCCGGCTGCGGGTGCGCGAGCTGCCGGGGGACTACCGCGAGTGCTTTCTGGGTCTGGAGCCGGAGCCGCAGGCCGGGCCCGACCCAGATGACCTCGTGGTATCAGGCGGGCTGGGCGCAGGCGTTGCGGCAGGCGCAGGCGGTGTGGCGGGCAGCGGCGGCGTGGTGGACGCCAAGGCGCTGCAGCGCAAGGCGCAGCGCGCGCGGGCGGCGGCGGCGGCTGCCGCCGCGGGCGGCGACGCCGCCGCCGCTGCCGCGGCGGCTCTGGCGGCGCAGGCCAGCGGCGCGCTGCTGGGCGGTGAGGAGGCGGCGGCGGCGTACTACTCCATGCAGCAGCAGCAGCAGCAGTCGGGGCACCTGCTGTCGGACACGTTCCTCAGCGGCGCCGCGGCGGCAGCGGGCATGGCGGCCGCCGCGGCGGCGCAGGGCCTCGGCGGCGCCGCCATGTCCGCCTACGACGCCGCCGCGGCCGCGGTGGCGGCGGGCGCGGCGGCGGCGGCCGCCGCCGCCGGCCGCGACCATCTGATGCTGGATGCGGACGAGGACGACGACGACGGCGACGACGACGAGGAGACGGAGGAGGAGGACGGCGGGCAGGACGCGCTTGCGGAGGCGTTTGATGAGCTGGGGGCGGAGGCGGACGGCGGCGCGGCGGGCGGCGCGGATGGCGGCGGCTTCCAGGAAGACGATGTGGAGGAGTTCTGAGGCCGAGCCGAGCGCGTGATACTAGTGTTCGATGAGCAGTGCGCCGTCGGCCCTGGCGGCGGCGGTGCGGGCCGCAGCAGTGACAAGCCATGCTCCGGCTGCCGGTGCACATGCTACTTGCCAGCGCACATGCTACTACTGCACAGCTCAACCTCACACAGCTATGAACCGCAGGGCGCAACCTATGCGCGACCTCGGCGTGTTGGTGTTGGTCTCTCAATCCGATGTATGCAGTGTTACGACAGCGCTGCATCGCGGTATCCGTATTGCCCGGTATTGCTGACCTAGAGCCTAGTTACGGGGCGAGGGGGCAGCGAAGAAGTCACGTTCTGGCTTACATGATAAGCAACTGGGTTTAACGTCCATTAGACGGGTCCCTCATATAGAACGGTCAAAAACTATCTCGCCTAGGATCAAATTGAGAAACGGCGAAAAGCCGCTCCAACACGACCTGAATACTCCTCTCCCGGCCTCCGTACTCCGGTCCTCCATGCAATACACCGTGCCGGGCCAAGTGGGCTGAGCTCGCATCACGTCTCCAGGTCTGAGTTTGAAGGTGGTATGGCCGTGTGCAACTTGTTCGGAACACTCCGAACACGATGATGCGACAATGTGACAATGCAACAATGCGACAATGCACGGTATCACTCGGGCACGACTGAGCAATGCCGAGGGAATCCATACATGATTTGACCGCAACCGGGGGATGATGTTGGATTGATGGCTTGGATCCAGGATGGATGGAGACACACGTACACGCACTCCGGGGTGCGGTTTGTGGGCGCTCGGCGGACGCGCACGTACGGCAGACCCGCCAGCAGATTAATTGTTGGTGCGTGTCAACAGCTATCCCCTGATTGCTGCGCATTTCCCGTGGTAATTTGCATTGTCGCATTGCCGCATTGTTGCATTGTCGCATTGTCACATTGTCGCATGTGCACAAAAACGTTGTTCCGAACAAGTTGCAAAGTGCTATACCTCGTCCAGGGGGGGTAGCCATCCATAGGATAGGGGTAGAAAACAAAGTTTCTTGCCCCATGCTCTAAAACGATAGATCTCATCGAGATAATAACGCACGTGCTTTTAGGTTTTTCAGGGGGTGTCTGGTGAGGAAGTTCTGGGCCCCCAAAGTTGACGGTCGGTCGTCCCCCCATTTCCGTGCATGAGCGCGCGGAACTTTCGCAAAATTCAGCGCAAAACACAGCCTCCCCAGGCTGAACTCTGACCCGCAACCCAATTCGCCCGAACCGCGCAAGCCCAAAGCTCAGGGCAAAACTCAGCCGAGCCCGACAGCCCGCGAAACAGCCAGAATGCCTCGGCCGAGCCTCAACGAGTGCCCGCGAGGCAGTTTCAAATGTATCCCAGCCTCTGTATCCCAACCACAACCGCGCGGTCTCATGAGACTCGGCTTCTCTGCGAGGAGACTTCAATGCAGCGTGCACCTCGCGCTCCCTTGAGCCCTAGTCCTCAGCCCTGCTACTGGCCCTCCAGCGCGCGGCTCGCCCGCGCCACCGTCCGCCGCCGCCTGCACGCCGCCTGCAGCGCCAGCTGCGGCGCCGGCGCCACCACCGCCGCCTCCGCCCTCTTCTCCCTCTTCCCGCCCTCCCCGCCCTCCCCGCCCTCCTCGCCCTCCTCGCCCTCCTCCTTCCGCGCGCCCCGCGCCACGCCCGCCTTCACCGCCGGCACCACCTCCCGCGGCACGAACCCGGCCCCCTCCTTCCCGCTCCCCTCCTTCCCCGCCCCCGCCACCAGGTACTTGACCATGTACGGCCCCTCCAGGTGGTAACCCAGCTTGCGGTAGTAGTGGCGCGTGCCCACGCCGCTGATGACCGCGATCTTGACGGAGCGGTGCTCAGCCCGCGCGATGCGCTCCGCCTCCGCCATCAGCAGGCTGCCGTAGCCCTGTGTACGGTGTGGGTAAATGTGTAGGTTGTTGTGCGGGGTGAGGAGGTCTGTCTGGGGATCTATCATCAATTTCCTAACTAGGCAGTCGCCCCCACCCTGTGGACTTAGAGCTAAAGCTCTACCACAAGCCTCGTTTCCTTCCATCCTACACCACACGCCCACGCTTCCTGGAACTCCCCCTCCCCCCAAATTTGACCAACACCTTCACCCTTTACCGCACACCCACCCTTCACCCGCCCCCACCGTGCGCCCCCACCCGTCATACCCACCCATCACATCTGCCCCCACCCTTGACCCCCCCTCCTCACCCCCACCCCCCTCACCCCCACCCCCCTCACCCTTAACCCCCCTCACCCAAGCTCCCCCTCCCCACCTGGTGCTGGAAGTTGGCGTTGTCGCGCGCGTGCACCGCCACCGCCGTGCCGTACACGTGCAGCTCGCGCACCATGGACACGGCGCCCACCAGCTCCGGCTGGCGGCTGGAGTCGGGGCCTGTGTGCGTGTATGGGGAAGGGGGGGGGGGGGTTGGGGGGTTGCACGCATTAGGGTTAGGGAAGGCGGGGGGAGGGAGGCGGTTGGCAGGGTATTAGGGGCGGGGACGGGTTCGGGGCTGGTTCGGGGCTGGGGTCCGTTTCGAGGGCACGGTGGTGAGGGGGAGATGGAAGCGGGGTGGGTGCTTGCATACCGGTGACGGGAATCCCGAGCTCAGGTCCTCCGCACACACACAGGCCCCCACACCGTCCCGCACGCCACTGGCCGCTCACCCGCCAGCTTGCGCAGGCGCAGCAGGCCCACCAGGATGTCCTGTCGGGGTGCGGAGGGGTGCGGAGGGGTGCGGAGGGGAGGGGAGGGGAGGCGAGCGGGGCACTGGGCATCTAGGGAGGTTGTGGCATTGGGCATCATTGGGTTATCAGCCACCCTAATGGCCCGCCACCGGTGTGAGGCCTGCATTGATTGCACCCAGTACAGCCCCAAAGCTAGCCCCCAACACGCACACGCATGCACGCACACGCACGCACACGCACGCACACGCACACGCACGCACACGCATGCACGCACACGCACGCACCTGGCGGGGGTCCTCGTACGCCAGGAAGGTCTCCCACCCGCCGTTGGCCGCGTAGTCGCGCCGCAGCAGCTCCACCTGGTGTGGTGGGGTGAAGTGGTGGGGTGAAGCGGTGGTGTGAAGTGGTGGTGGTGGTGTGGGGGCGTTGGTAGGCATGGGTGTGAGGGGGAGGCATGGGGTGTGAGGGGGCTTTGCAAGCGTGCAATGGTCGTGGGTGCAGGGGCCGGGATACAGCAGGCGGCAGGGTTTGACACGACACGCGGCAGGCCGGCGAGGGGCAAGGGGGGCACACAGCACTACGGCCGCTACGGCCCCAGCCGTTTCCGTACACACGCCAACACATTCCCCCCTCAAACACACAATCCCACACACGCCCACACACGCCCACATCTCCTCCTACCTGGTCGGGCCGCACGGCGCTGTTGGAGTGGATGTCCTGGATGCCCACCTCCCGGGTGCGCACGTCCCTGTGCGGTGTGGTGGTGGGGTTCCATGCATGTTGAATTAATGACGAAGGAGATGTAGAGGGGTGGGTGGGTGGGTGGGGGGTGGTGGGGGCGTGTGCGCAAACACCAGCCTTGTGCTGGCCGAGTCCTAAGCCCTGAGCTTGTGCATCATACGCTTGAAGCACCCACACAACCTTGACCCGTGACTGTATCAGGGCTCAGCCCATTTTCCAGCCGTACAAAGCTATGAAGGGCGCACAGCCAAATGTTCTGTAGCGCGCGTTTGCAAACCATGTGCCTCGCTTTGATGAGCTTTTCCAGCCGCCTGCTAGGGGCGCGCTACCTAATGCACGTTACGCTACACTCAACGGACGGGTCAGCAAAACGGGAATTTCGCAATTCCGCCTCGGAGCGCCGGCGCGCTGGGGCCAACGGTAATGCTCCCGCTGAACCATGTACCTCTGGTCGTCGGCACTTCCTTCTACAAATTGACCCACGCCATCCCATGGATGGCTACCCACCCCTTGCCCCCTCACCTGCACCTCAGCCCCAGCGCCGCCATGCGCCCCAGCGCCAGCTCGCGCAGGTTGCCCTTCTCCACGCCCGCCGTCACCAGCGGCATGGGGATGTCGCGCTGGATGCGGTAGATGCGCACCTGGGGCAGCGGGGGGTGGGGGGCATTGGGGGGGGCATGGGAGGGGGGGGAGGCAGGAGGCGGGGAAGGTGGGGGGGGGGCGGGGGGTTCCATGCATAGGATGGTGCTTATCAAATGGTTGTGAAGTGCCGATGTCCAGCGGAACAGGGGGGTTACATGCGTTAGAGTTAGAAGGAGAAGGCGTAGCCAGGTACGGGGGGGGGGAGGGCGCAGGTGGGATGGCAGCATCTGGTGCTGGAGGTGAGGGGCCACTGTTTGCGCGCCCCAGCGCGGGATGAAGGATGCGGTCGCAGCCTGCCTTGCACGCCAAGCCCCCAGCTACTAGCCCCTCCCCCCCCCCGTCGTCGCGGCTGCACCAGCCATCTCCCTTCCCTTGCTCCCCTCCCTACCACCTACCTCTCCAGCCTCCCCGCCTCTCCCTCCCTCTGCCCCGCCCCACCCCTCCCTCCCCGCCCCCTGGAACCCCCTTCCCCCCAACGAGTATTTCGTTGTATCTCCTTAACTGCATTACTTAACTCCGCTTCCTTTAGCCTAGTTTAGTTTGGGCTGGTAACCACAACCCCCCTCCCGCACCCACTCACCCAAGGCGGCACCAGCGCCAGCACTCGCGCCACCAGGTCCACCAGCTTGTCGGGCGGGTAGTTCCTGAGGTGGTGGTTGGTTGGTTGGTTACCGGTGTCAGAGGGACTAGAAGGTGGGAAGGGGGTAAGGGGAAGAGGAGGATCGGGGAAGGGCGGCCTTCCACCCCAACGAACCGCCCACACCCGTATGTATTATCCCCCGCCACGTGGGTCCCCGCCCTGCCGCCAAGCCGCCCCTTCTCCCCCCTCCCTGCCCCCCGCCCCCCGCCGCCCCGCGGCCCCTCGGGCGCTGTGCCACTGGACGTCGGCACTACATCTTGTTACTTGACCCTCACCGTTCACATGGACGGCTTACCCCCCCCCCTTCCCCCCTTCGGGACCGGGACTTATCGGGTTGCGGGAATGGTTGCGAGTTTCTCCTCCTCCTTCTCCCATATTAGGCCACGCTCACCTCCTCGCTCTTATGCATTGGGTTTGATTTATTTTTGGGCTGGTAGCCACAACCCCCCTCCCCCTCCCCCCCACTCTCCCCAGCTGCAGCGCAGTCACGTTCTTCGCAGTTTGTTTCTCACCGGGACTATTTACCAGTAACCCCCTCCCCCCCCCGCCTGCCCCCCCCCCCCGCCCCCATCCCCCCGCCTCCCCTACCTGTACAGCCCGCGCTTCCACAGCTCGTACAGCCCAGTGCCGCGGATGACCAGCGTGGGGTAGAGCTTGAGGCCGTCGGTGCGGAAGTGCGGGTTCTCGAAGAACTCGCGGAAGCACTCCACGTCGCGCTCCCAGCCCACCGCGGGCAGGTCTGGCATCATGTGCACCACCACCTGGTGGGGTGTGGGTGCCATGCATGTTTAATTAATAAATTAATTAAGGACGAGGTAGACGTAGAACAGACGTTGCACCCTCGGGGGCGGGGGAGAGGGGGATTACATGCATCAGCGAGTTAGAAGGAGAAGGCGCAGCCAGGTACACAGGTACAGTAGTCGTGGGAGGGTTACGCGATAAGGGTAAGTATCGGGTAAGTATGTGGAGCTCCTTCGGCCCGATGACATGGTAAAGAGGTAACTTGGAGGTAATCCGAAAGCGGCGTACTGTTTGCTTGTCGCATGACGCACGCACAGTGTCAACCCTTGTGCTTTTCTATAACACACACACACGCACACACACAAACGCACACACACACACATACACATACACCGGCCTGCACCCACCCACCTTGAATCCCGCGTCCTTGGCGCCCACGAAGCACTGCTTGACCGCCTCTACCGTGTGGCCGCTGGGGAGGGTGTGTGTGTGGGGGGGGGAGGAGACGTGGGGAGAGAAGCTTGGGGGGGGAGGTTAGCGCGTACGGCTCACAAACACGCACGTTGCACATGAGCGCTCAATTGTGGTGAAGAACACGCCCAGCCGCGAACCGGCAGCCACCTCCCGCCACCTCCCTCACTGATTGGTGCCCCCATCCGCCCGCCCCTCCCTCCACCCCATCCATCCACCTCCACCCCATCCCTCCGCCCCCCCATTGGTCTGGCTTAACTTGGGCTGGTATTTGCCCCCCTCGCTCTTATGCATAGGGCTTGGTTTAGTTTGGGCTGGTATTTACCGCCCCCCCCCCCAGCCCCTCCCCCTCCTCCCCTCCTCCTCCCCCCGCACCGGTTGGTGTCGCGCGCCACGTCTTCGTATATGGACTGCAGCCCGATCTCCAGCCGCGTGCAGCCGTAGGCGAGCATGTCCGCCAGGTGGGCGCGCTGGCAGTAGTCGGGCCGCGTCTCGATGGTGAGCCCGATGCACTTGGTGCGGCTCTCCTCGCTGTAGCGCACCGCCTGGTGGGTGGGGGCGGGGGGCGGGGG
This sequence comes from Chlamydomonas schloesseri, assembly GCA_016834595.1. Taxonomy (NCBI): domain Eukaryota; kingdom Viridiplantae; phylum Chlorophyta; class Chlorophyceae; order Chlamydomonadales; family Chlamydomonadaceae; genus Chlamydomonas; species Chlamydomonas schloesseri. The sequence continues at coordinate 610,689 of JAEHOD010000058.1, read as the reverse complement.
GAGAGGGCGGTGCGGCGCAGGGGGTGGTTGCGGGTGGGGGGTGGGGTGAATGGGTAGCTCATTCCAGGAACCAAAGCGACCGTGCGGGGAAGTGGAGGGGGGTGGGCGTGGTGGGATGTGGGGGGTAGTTCATTCCAGAAACCAAAGCGACCATGCGGGGTGTGGAGGGGGGTAGTAGCCATCCATAAGGATGGTGTTTAGGGGGGGCGTGGTGGGATGGGGGGGGGCGTGGGGATGGGATGGGGATGGGGTGGGATGGGTAGGGGCATATGGGGTGGGATGGGGTAGGTGGCGGACTGGGTAGCCGGATGGGGTGGCGCGGTGGCGGGTTGGGCGTGAGTGGATACTGCGTTGCTTGAGCTGACTCACCCGCTCACTGACCCAGCCCCTTACAGCGGCCTCCCATCAACCCGCCCACCTCGCGCACGCAGCTGCTGGCGTGGCCGCTGAGCGCGTCGTGCAGGTTGCGGATGAAGAAGTCGCGGTAGTCGGAGGGCAGCGACATGAAGGTGCCGCCCATCAGGATGTACTCCACCTTTGGAGGCAGGGGGGTGGCAGGGAGGGGGAGGCAGGGGGGTGGGGTGTGGCGGTGCAAGGACATGTAGCGAAGGGGGGGGGCGCGGGTTGGGATGTGAAAGAACCAAAGGTCCAAAAGTGCATGCTCATTACAGGGTGTATGGGGGGTTGCAAGGATACATGGCGAAGGGGTAGAGCCGCCGAAGTGGGGGTAAATTCCAAAGGAGGGTGGTGCTGGTGGTGATGTGTATGCGTGTCAGTGGTGGGCCGGGGCGATGTGGGCGGGCCAGGTGGGAGGGGGTAGCCATCCATAGGATGGTGGGTATCGGGAGGGGGGAGCGTGTGCCTGGCGGAGAGAGAGACCCCGTGTCGCCAAGACCGCCAGCACACGCAGCGCTCCGCTTGCTGCTCCTCCGCCACGCCCAGAGCTCCACTTCCCCCGTGTGCACCAAACCACCCGCCCGACCTGCCCCCTCGCTCTAGCCCTGCTCCCCTCACCGGGCCATTTCCCCGTCCCTCTCACTCTCCCAGGTCTCCTCCCTCCCAAACCCCCAGCCCCTCCCAAACCCCAAGCCCCTCGCAACCCCAAGCCCCTCGCAACCCCCAAGCCCCTCGCAACCCCCAAGCCCCTCGCAACCCCCAAGCCCCTCGCAACCCCCAAGCCCCTCGCAACCCCCAAGCCCCTCGCAACCCCCAAGCCCCTCGCAACCCCCAAGCCCCTCGCAAACCCCCGCCCCTCGCAAACCCCCGCCCCTCGCAACCCCCAAGCCCCTCGCAACCCCCAAGCCCCTCGCAACCCCCAAGCCCCTCGCAACCCCCAAGCCCCTCGCAACCCCCAGCCCACCCGCCCCCCACCTTGTCCACCACGTGCCCCAGCTTGCGCAGCTGGTCCACTCGCCCGCGGGCCTGCAGCGCGGGAGGGGCATTGGGGAGGGGGATTGCACGCACTGAGGTTAGCGAGAAGACGTAGAGGGAGGGAGCGAAGAGGCGGTTGCCACACGGCACCTGTATCACACACCCAGCCGTACATGCCCGGCCGTACACGTACACACGCCCGGCCGTACACGCACCTGCACGTACGGGTCGTACCGCGCCCGAATGGCCCGCATGCTGGTGGGCTCGTAGCCCGTGTAGCTCTGGGTGCTGTACTCAAAGTCCGAGTCGGGGCCTGCGCACCCCACCATATCATACCACATTGGGGCGGTGGGCAGTTGGCGCAGTGTCATGTGCTCCCCGCCCAGCCACCCAGCAGCCCACCCACACCCGGCCGCCCAGCCGCCCAGCCGCACATACCTCCGGGGCAGTAGATGCAGATGTTGCCGGTGGTGGCGATGTGCGGGCAGCGGTGCGGCTTGGACATGACCGCCACCACCGCAATGCCTGTGTGTTAGAGATCACAAGGAGAAATGCCTCTGTGTGTGTGTGTGTGTGTGTGCATGCGTGTGTGTTGCAAAGGTGTGTGTGTGTGTGTGTGTGTGTGTGTGTGTGTGTCTTGCAAGGGTGTGTTTGTGTGTGTATGCATAACGTGGCGAGGCGCCGTTTGGGTTCATGGGTGAAGGCACAAGCCGCGGGCCTGTGCCCGCATCAGGTCAAGACCCAGGCACGTGCGCCGTGGTCCGTTTGGGTGCGTCCCTCGCCCCCTCCCCATGCCCCTCCCCCGTCATCGCACGTGCTGCCCCCCCCCTTGGCGCTCTCGCCCCCACAGACGTGTGCCCATCCATCCATGGGATGCGACAGGCCCCGCGAGCACGAGCACCCTCCAGCGACGCACCTGACGCCGTGCGCACGGGCTTGGCACGCAGCATGGGCAGCAGCGCGGTGCGGTGCTCCTGTTTTGTGTGGTGTATGTACATGTGTGTTGGTAAACGGAAACGGAGAGAATTCCCCGCAATACATGTGTGTGTGTGGGGGGGGGGGTAGCCATCCATGGATGGTGTTTAATCAATAATGAAGTGGGGGGCCTAGAACCATAGAGCGCGGAGGAGAGTAATATACCCGTGTCCCTGGCGATACGAGAGTGGGCGGGTAGCGGGCGGGCGACCAGCCAGCCGCAGGATTACAGGCGGGCAGGATGGGGGCTTGCGACGCATTGCGCCGCGATGCTGCGCCAACCGCCGTGTCCACTGCCGCCTTCACCCACACCGTGCACCCACAGCACAGCCGGAACAGCAGCGCGCCCATCCCTCGGTCCCACCTCCTCACGTGGTGGTAGCGATGCCCACACATCTACCCTCCAACTCTCCAAACCCCGCCCCTCCAGCCCATGTGTTTGCCTGCCCCCCCCCGTCGCTTTGGTTCCTGGAATAAACTACCCCCGCCCCCCGCCCCCACCCCCGACCCCGCCACCCACCCCCCACCCCCCCACACACACTTCGGGCAGCGCCGCGATGATCTCCACCAGCTTGGGCGAGCGCGCCAGCTTGTAGCGCCGGCTCACCTGCGGGGGGCAGGGAGGGTTGGGCAGCAGGCCAGGCCAGGCCCGGGCAGGGCAGGGCAGGTCATGGAAGAGCAGGGCAGGAAGGGGCAGGGCAGGCCAGGACAGGCCAGAGCTGGCTGAAGCGGCGCCGCAGCAACGCAGCAGCCTGCAGCCGCAGCTACGCGGCCGCCGGCGCACGCAAGCCAGTGCGCACAGGCCACTGGGCTCTCGGACCAGGTACCGCTGCCGCACGTCTAGGTGCGTCGCACGGTGCGCTGAGTCAGCAGCGCGGCGCGCCCGCAGCCCCCCTAACCCTATCTATGCTTTCGCCTGGCGCATTGTAATACCTGGAACCCTCTTTGACCGCATCCTGTCCTGCCCCGTCCTCACTGGCTTCCAAGCCCCCACCCCACCCACCCCGCCCGCACCCACCCGCCGCTGCTCTGATGGTTTAGGCAGCTGTTACCGCCACTGCATGCCCCGCTGCCTTCTCCTCTTTCTGCTCATACACCAGTCTCCTCCAACACCCACCCGTGCCACCCTAAAAACCCAAACCCGAACCCAAACCCGCTTTCCCCTTCCCCATGCTGCCTCTTCCCTCCCCCCCCTCGAACCGCCGCACCTCGCACTTGAGCTGATTCAGGTCCACGTCGCGCCCATCCCGCAGCACGCCCGCCACAAGCAGCGACACCACCTCGGCGATGGCGCGCACACGCGCCTCGTCAGCGCCCATGCCCGGCAGCAGGCCGGGGCTGCGGGCGCACAGCAGCCCCGGGATGGCCAAAGGGGGCCGGGGTGGGGGGTCAGGCCGGGGAGCCCGTCTACGCCTACTACGTACTACGTGTGAAAAGCAGCAGGCCGGGCGTCGAATGCATTCTGCTTTACGCTCGCGGGGCGTCCACGCTGCGCCCTGGCCGCGAGCAGGTAGCCGTCGACAGGGCATTTTGCACCGCGCAGAATCTAGCCGGTGTGCCTTCACCTGGAGCTGTAATCTGGCGCCACCATTTTTATTAGCGACCGCCACCCGCTCGCGCCAACAGACGCGTATGGGGTTTTCCTCCAGGCCCGGTGGCCGCGGCGGCAATGAGCTTAAATCAGTCTTGTTTCAGGCTTTAATTAATTTATTAGGCTTTGGTAATACAGCGTAAGACACACAATTCAGACAATTGACATTTAGTGATTTAGGCTCGATTCATCGATTTGCTTTAGAAAAGGCTCTGATGATTGTAATGCATAGTTTCGGTATTATTAAGAAATTGGTAATTGAAAGAGTTCCAGGCATGCATTGCAAACACGGCACGCGCAACCCGATGTTCGCAGGCTCCTCCCCGAGCCCCAGGCATTTTCCCTGTTTTCAAGTGCAAGGACAATAATAAACCGTGCGCGACACCATCAGGAAGCCCGAGCAATCGCCGAGGGCTGGCCTGGATGCGCATGCCTGCGTGGCGCGCGTGCATGCAGGACCTGGCCCCGCGCCTAAACCCCTGCTCACGCCCACTGCGCGCTTACTGGACCTGTCGAGAACGACTGTACGGCTGCGTATTAGGATACAGCGTACTAGGGTTCAATGTATACTATGTTATAATACGGTGCATAAGACGTTGGGCCGTTCTGCGGGGAGGGGGCGCGAGCCTGGGGTCGGGACCGGTCGGCAGGCCAACCCATTTACCCACATGTTCACTGCTGCTCGTGCCCCTCGCCAGATTTGCTTGGTGCTTATGCGGCCCGCATGCCGTGTGGCCCTCGCGCCCTCGACCATGCGGCCCGCGTGCCGTGCGCTTCACTGCTGCTCGTGCCCCTCGCCAGACTTGCTTGGTGTTATGCGGCCTGCGTGCCATGTGGCCCTCATGCTCCACGAAGCATTCGGCGGTATTCGGCCGGCTCATGTCAGCGGTTACCGTCTCTCGGAGGCAATGTGGCCGCGCACTACGCCTTACCGCTCACCCTCATCTCATGCTGCTTGCGAGACACGACATCAACATCGGGTGGCGTGCTTTCGCTTTCGTTTTGCAATTTAGCGCATGTCTTTGAAGCATCTCATCACCTCACCTTGCCCGGCGCACTTGATGCACTTCCCGCACTCACAAAACGTGTACGACCCGCATCACGGCCTCGTGTCCTCCGTACCAGCTCACACGCCACGGGCATTATGCCCTGTCTCAAAGGTCCTCGCATGTTTGTTAGTCGCTGGCTCGTCATTCAACGAACCCGATCCTGTACTCTCGCGGATATGTGGCCCGGTACCGGGGCACCTGGCGCGCCTTCCCCGGCGTAGAGTAGGCTGCCAGCGATGCACTGTGGGCCGGCCCTCACATACCGGACGCCGTGCATGGACACGGTCAGCAACCTGCAACTGGCCTGCCAATCGCCGCTTCTTGGGACTGAGCTACAGCTACCCTCCTGGGCAACTATATTAGTGCCCTCTTTTTTACCTTCAGGTTGCGTCACAAGACAACGCACACCAGAGCCGATGGCCTTTAACAGCGGCACACAGGTAGGCTGCACCGCGCGGCAAGAGGGGCGCGCCCTCACTCACCACCAGCGGCTTTCTGACAGCCCCTGCGGTGGCGCAAGGCGGCGGCTTTAACGGCTGCCAGGGGCCCGGCGGCGGCTGTGTCGGAGGCCGCGGGCGCAGGCGGCCGCAGGGCCGGCCGCCAGGGCCGGCGGCACGCGCTTTTCGACAGCCGCCCGCACAGGCGGCGACAGGGGCGGCTGTCGGCGCAGGGCGGGCCTTAGACGGCTCCCAGGGGGCCGCGCAGCTACCAGCTCCCACTCGTACAACTGCCGACTAGCGCCAACGACTCCTGTGCATCACCCCAAGCCAGGCAGCTTCCCAGTCAACCCGCCGTACAAGTGCCAGCTTCCAATCGCAGCAGCTGCCGACTCCCAACCGAACTCCTGTATGGCTGAGGGGGTTGGGGGTGCCGTACACGAGTTAGTTGGGAGTTAGTCGGAGCTGTCCTAGAACCTACATACCACTATTTTTTGGTCCTCGCTTCTCTGGGTTGTTTGTCGTTCCGGCGCGTCGGCGTCGCATGGGCGCTGTTGTGCCCTGGGCTTGCGCGTGTTTGGCTCTCGCCGCTTGTAAGGCCCTCCTCCTGTGGCCTGCCGCCCCCTTTGCCCCGCTTCCCCTCGTCAGCTGTCAGCGGCTAATTGGCGCCAAAGAGAGACAGCTTCACAATACGACTGTAGCATGGATACACCGACAAGGCACGGCCCGCCACCCCCGAAGCATAGAGTACGAGGAATGCGGAATCCAAGAAGAATCCTTGACCCTTTTTCGGCGCCGCTCGCTGCGACAAAGGCGCGACTTGTTTCTTGCACTAACTAGCTGTGAAACTTCAGTCGCACAACTCAGCACGCGGTGAGGACGTCGCAGAAGTGCAACCAAAATCATGTTGGCGCAGAGCTATCGCGCAAGCTGCATTTGCCGATAATTTAGGACGTAGCAGAAATATATGCATCTACAAACATGTCGCACATCTCACAATTCTTGGCGGTCGAGGAGCCTTCCGGCGAGCGCCGTGTTGTTTGCTGCGGCGCTCGGGCGCCGGCAAACACTAGCGATGGATTGCGATGCCGATGGGGCGACTCTGGTGTTGAGGTGCCCGCGCGAGCGGAGGCGGGCGGCGAGGTCTCGTGCTGCGTGCCGCCGCTGGAGGTACGTGGCCTGTCAGTCACCGGCATCCCAACCCTTGAGTCGGGCCGGAGAAGCTACGCCTGTACCAGTCTCGCATTTGGCTGACGTCTCTTTGCATGGCTTGTAGTGTTGTGCGCGGGACACGTGCGACGCGCGGCTTGGATGCTGCAGGCGGCACGCACGCCTGGGTCTCAGGGCCGCAGGCACCTGTTCCCGTGCTCGACTCGCCACGCCCACACAGTTGCCCCCATCCTCCCGCCCGCCTAATCCCGCCGCCCCTCGACAGAAGCTGAATGCTGACGTGGAGGCGAGCAAGGGCGTGCCCATGCAGGTGCTGCACAACGACACGGTGCTGCACGAGGACACGGTGCCGCTGGAGACCGTGCAGCTGCTGCGGTGCGTACACGTACACGTACGTGTGTACATGTACACGTGCGCGTGCGTTATGAACACGTGTGTGTGTGTGTGTATGCGTTGTGTGGGTTAGTCCCTGCACTCCCAAACCACACCAACGCCAGTCTAGGCCATTTGGTTAATCTGGGCAAGAATTTTACGGCGGGGGACGGGTTGTTGTGGCGTTGACTGAGCAGAAATGCATGGGCTGGTGTCATAAATGGGATGTGTTTTGCGGAGGAAGTGGAGAGCTGGGCGAAACAGTGTCGCCTGTGAACGAGTAGCGGTTGCGAGAGCGCTTACCTTTGCCCGGCCGCATCCTTTGCACAGGGCGCGCAAGGGTGCTCGCCCGACCTCTGACGGCTTCGTCACCACCCCCGCGGGTGTGGTCGAGCCAATGGTGGCCGGCGGCAGCAGTGCCGCGTTGGCGGCTGCCGCTGACGCCGACGGCGTCTCAGAGGGCAAGGCAGCTGGTGGCGACGGCGACGCAAAGGCCGCGGGCGGCGAAAAGTCGGAGACACGCAAGGTGCGCATCGTGAGGGGATTACGGAGCTGCGGAGCTCCCTGGGCCGCTATACCTCCTGACCAGGCCCTGCCTGGCCTTCTCACATCACCCAGCTCCGCCGCGCATCGTTTCATTCATCCAACCAACCAAGCAATAACCAACCGCATACGGCTGCATCCACAGGAGATGTTGCAGCGCAAGTACAGCGCGCTCAAGCCCTTTGTCATCATCTCGCTCTCCTACCTGCTCTTCACCACCACCGACGGCGCGGTGCGCATGATCGTGCTGCTGCACGCCTACAAGGCCGGCTTCAGCGCCTGGCAGGTGGGGGGGGGAAAGGGGAGTAGCTTATTCCAGAAACCAAAGCGACCATTGTAACCCAAACAAGGGGTGTCAGCTTTGTATAGCTGGTGATCCTGGGGGGCTCCCCCCCCCCCTGGAACGCTTCGCTGGGGGGCGGGGGCTCAGCCCAAAAACAGAACCCAGAACCATAGAACGCGGAGGAGAGGGATATACTCGCGTTCTTGGCGATAATCTTAGGGGGGAAGAGGCGTGAGGGAAGGGCGGGAGTGGGCGGGGATGGGGTGACGTGCCTGGCTGCATGCGGTATGTCTACCACCCTCCTGAGTGAAGGGGCACCCGACGCCGTGACACGCCGGCATTTGCCAGCTCGGCATTGCGCCCACTACCAGACCCGCTTCTGCTCATGCACGCACCTGCACGTGTGCCCCCACCGTCCACGCCCACGCAACCCCTCACAACCGCCACCTGCCCCACCCCATGCAACCAACCGCCCATCGCAACCGCAACCGCCCACCCAACCGCCAGGTGGCCATCATGTTCACGCTGTACGAGCTGGCGGGCGTGGTGACCAACCTAGCGGCGGGCATGATGGGCGCGCGCTGGGGCATCAAGTGGACGCTGCTGTCGGGGCTGGCCCTGCAGCTGGCGGGCATTGGCATGCTGTACGGCTGGCAGGTGGGTGGGTGGGGCTGTAAATGGGGTGGGTGGGCACGTGTTTGAAGGGGGAGGGGGCTGTGGGGGAGTTGGTTGAGTCTTTGGAGGCGGGGGATTGGTTGGAAGGAGTGAGGGAGGGGCCGGGATGGGCGGGAGGGAGGGAATCCGGGTGAAGGGCGCGGCTAGTCGTCTGGGGCCGTGTGGGGGCTGGGAGGGATGCGCGATGGGGGCGGTTGGGCAGCGGTACAAAGGACAAAGGCCCCGGGGTGCCTACCCCTCCCTGACCCCTGGCCACACGCTGCCCTGACGTCCGATGTCCCTGCCTTGCCCCTCCCCAACCCCGCCTGCCTGCCCCCAGGACTCCTGGAACACGGCCGACAACCGGTGGAAGGGCATCCTGTTCGTCACGTGCGCGCAGGTGTGTGCGTGTGCGTGTACGTGTGCGTGTGTGGGTGCGGGGGGGGGGGGCGGGCGCCTGGGCCTGGGCCTGAGCAAGGGTAAAGCCGGGAAGGGCGAGATGTGGGCGCGAGGGAACAACCACCGCACAGCAAGCAACTAGCACGCTCCCCCCTGGGTTCTGGGGTTTGGACTGAACAACCCCCCCCTTAAACATGTATGGCACCCCTTCCCAAACGCCACACCCGCCAACCCCACACAGCTGCTGTGCGGTATCGCCAAGGACCTGACCAAGCTGGGCGGCAAGACCGTCACCAAGCTGGTGAGCGCTCGCAACTGTGTGTGTGGTGTGTGGTGTGTGGGGGGGGTTAGGGGGGGGTAGTTCATTCCAGAAACCAAAAGCGAAACGACCAAGAGAAGGGGGTTGTGGTTACCAGCCCAAACTAAACCAATGGGGGGAGTTCATTCCAAACCCAAGCAAAAATGGGGGGGAGGGGCCGCACACGCGCGTTGGGGCCACCTGGGGACATGATGTGAGGGATGGCACGTGAGACGGTTGCAGCCTGTTGCCTAGAGGAGCACACGGGTGGCCCCCGCACGTGCATATGCTCACACACGCTCGCACACGCCCGCCCGCGCTCGCACGTCTACACGCTCGCAGGTGACGCCCGACGAGAAGCAGTCGAGCCTGTTCAAGCTGGTGTCGTTCATCACGGGAATGAAGAACTCGCTCAAGGGTAAGCAGCGTGGGGGTGTGGTTACCAGCCCAAACTGGGGGGCTCAGAGTAGGGAGGAGGCTGGGAGTCAGGATGGAAAGGCGGGTGGCGGCTGGGGGAGCAGGTGGCCTCTGGGAGGCTGAGCCTGCCTTCGTTATCCTCCTCACCATCCTCCTCCTCACCATCCTCCTCCCCACCCTCCTGCTCCACCTCCCCACCTTCACATACACCCACACCTCTCCTCCTGCTGCCCCCCTCCCCCTCCCCGGCCCCCCGCCCTCAGGTATCGGCTACTTCATCGGCGCCGCCGCCGTGTCCTTCAACTACTTCTTCGCGCTGTCGCTGCTGGAGGTCATGATCCTGGCCGCCATGCCCTGGGCGGTGCTGGGCCTCAGCACGCAGCTGGGCCGCGCGCGCAAGGTGCGGGAATGTGCGGGGGGCGCAGCAGCGGCAGGGGCAGGGGCAGCGGTAGGGGTAGGGGTAGGGGCAGGGGTAGGGGCAGTGTGCGGGTGGCGTGAGGAGGCGGGGGGCGTGAGGGCGCGTGGGCCTGGGTGTGAGCGTGAGCACGCTGGTGAGGCCTGTCGGCCTGTGGGCCGCCAATCTAGCTCACCAGTGTCTTTCCTATCTCCCTGTGATTCACCTGTATCTTTCGTATCTCCCTGTTGCCTGTGATGCAAACCACGCAGGAGAACCTGACGCTGTCCAAGATCTTCAAGCAGCCCTACAACATCAACGTGCTCAGCGTGTCGCGGTGCGTGACGTGGCGTGGGGGTGACCCGTAACCCTGCCGCTCTTTACCCATGGCTTCCCAGCCTCCGCCCTGTCTCCTTCCCACACCACCCCTGGGCCCCACCTCTTTGCCCAAACCTCTTACCCCAACCTCTTGCCCCGCCTCCTTCCCAACCGCTCCAACCTGCCGCTACCTCCGCCTCCACAACCTCCCTCCCTCCCTCCCCAACCTACCTCCCTCCCCACCCTCCCTCCCCAACCTCCCTCCCTCCCTCCCAACAGCTACTTCCTGTTCGGCAGCCGCGACATGTGGTTCGAGGTGCCGCTGCCCTTCTTCCTGCGCAACACCGTGTACGGCCTGGGCTGGAGCCGCCCGCTCACGGGGCTGTTCCTGGCGGTGTGGATCATCGTGTACGGCCAGGTGGGGGCGGGGGGCTGGGGGTTAGTTCCTTCCAGGGGGGCGGGGGCGGGGTGGGGGCTGGGGCTGGGGCGGGGGGCTGGGGGGATGGGGGCGGCGTTGGGGGCGGGGACGGGGGCGGCGAGTTTTGACGTAAGTGTGGAAGGTATCTGGGAGAGCGGGAGGGAGGTAACGTGTATCAGTGCGCTGGGAGGGCGGGATGGGCGGGGCTGTGGGCGAGGGCGGGGGCTGCAGGGGCGTGGTGGGGCTTGGAGGGGTGTAGTGGATCCAGACGAGTACGTGGTGTGTGCCAAGTGCTCTGCTGGGCCACGCGCTTCTGTCAACCTGCAGCGCCGCGCCTCGCGCTCTTACCCCTCCGTTGCCACAGGTCCAGTCGTGGACGCCGCAGCTGGTGCTGCAGCCGCTCAGGCAGTCGCCGGCCAACAAGTGAGCCCGTCTGTCTGCTGGCGGCGTCGGTCCTGCTTGCCCCATCCCTCCTATCCACCGCTTCCCCGCTTTCCCTGCATCCCCGGCCACTCCCCTCCCGCCCTTTCCACCTCCTGCCCCACCCCGTCCCCCGTGCTTCTGGTTTCTGGAATGAACTATCCCAACCCTCCCACACCCGCCTTCCCCTGGCCCCCATCTACTCCTGCTCCCCACCTTTCCTCACCACCCACACCTATGGATGGCTACCACCCACCACCGCCACCGTCACCACCCCCACCCCCGTCGTCATTAACTTCAATGCATGGAACCCCCACCCCCACCGCCCACCACAGGTACGTGGCGGTGCTGTGGAACCTGCTGCTGGTGCTCACACCGCTGTTCATGGGGCTCATGCTGCAGACCACAGACATCTTCACGGTGAGCCTAGAGGGCCTGGGGAGAGAGGGCCGCACAAGGAGGAGGCACAAGGAGGAGGGGCAGGGGGTTGGCAGGGCGGTGGTCAGGCCGGCATGTGCAGGAGCCGCCGCACAGGAACCGCACAGCGGCACAGCCGCATAGGGGTGCGCTGCCGGGCCGCTGCCTGCTTATGGTCCTCTGCTTCCCGTTGGTGTGTCTCGGTCTCCTCACACCAATCTGAGGACCGCCTGCTGCGCTGGACGCCTTTACTACTACTACTCGAGGACCTGGTCTGAGACCCCTCTCCTCCCCACCCACCTTCCCCTCCTCTTCCTTCACCCACCCCCTCAACCCGCACACACACCCCACACACACTCCCATACATCCCCACTCCCCAGGGCCACCACAAGGGCGGCATGACGGCGGTGATGGTGGGCGGCCTGGGCGCCTTCTGCCTGCTGTTCGCCGTCAACAGCTCCATCCACTCCTACCTCATCGTGCGCTACGCCCAGGGCGACAAGGTGGCCATGAACGTCGGCTTCTACTACTGCGCCAACGCCATGGGCCGCCTGACGGGTGGGTGTGGGCGAGAGTTTGAGAGGGCTGGTGTGGGTGGGGGCGGTGCTTGCTTGGGTGTGTTGGCGGGGGGGGGGAGGTGGGGGGCCGTGGCGTAGAAGCGTGGACAGTGTCGGTGCAGGTGCAGCAGGAGGTGCGGCGGGGTCAGGTGCGTGTGTTGGGAGGGCATGCGGCGCGTGCTGGGCATCTGGGCGCTATTGCTGTGGGGGGGGAAAGGAGGCCGGAGTGTGTCCGTACGGCTGCTGCTGCGGAGCCGCCCTGTAACCGGGAACGTGAAGGTGTGTGATTATAGCCTCACAAGCCCCCTGTCTGTCTGGCTGCCTGACCGCCTAAACTGACTGCCAACCAACCAACCGACAGGCACGCTGGTGAGCGGTGCGCTGTACTCATACGCGGGCGACACGGTCGTGCAGGTGAGCGGGTGGCCGTGCTTGGCTGTGGGTGGGCGGCGAGGGGCGGTTGGCAAGGGGCGGTTGGCAAGGGGCGGTTGGCAAGGGGCGGTTGGCAAGGGGCGGGGCGGGGCGGGGCGGGGCGGGGCGGGGCGGGGCGGGGCCTGCTGATCTCCGAGGGGAGGTGGTGCCAGTGGCAGGACCTAGGCACTCATTCATGCCCCCATCACCTACACATTCAACCAAACAACTCATCAACCACCTAACCAACCAACCACCACCGCCGCCACCACACAAACAGGGCTTTGCGGCCTGCTTCTGGGCCAGCGTGGGCTTTGCGCTGCTGTCGGCGCTGGTGGAGATGTTCGTGGCCGACAACAGCGGCGGCCTGCTGTGCGGCCCCTGCGTCACACTCGTCAAGCCGCCGCCTGTGGAGGCGGCGGGCGGGCCGTCGGTGGAAATAGAGCTGGAGTAGGGGACCGGCATGGGGCAAGAGCTGGCCTTGGAGCGCAGCTGAAGTGTTTTATGCACAGCGAGTAAACGACGTGGGGGCCGACTGCGTTGTAGCAGTACGTAGCCGTAGAAGCATGCGGTGAGAGTGAGCTGGCCTGGGAGCGCAGCTCCAGGGAGTGTTTTACATTGGTGCGGTGTGTTAAACATTGCTGTGGAGTTTTGCTTTGATGGCGGCCATCAGTGTACGGTATGCGCACTGAACCTTGACGCGGGCGGGGGGGAGAGTGGCTAGGGCACCAGGGAGCGCGAGCCGGCGATTCGTGCTGCAGCGCGGAGGCATTGCGTTTTATGGGAGCTTCTGCATTGATGTGTTGTGGTTCTGACAGGTGGGCAGGAAGATACGCTCGGAAAACAACCATGCATGGTAACTTTGTACGCTGCTGGATACACCGTACCGTATATGGATATTGGCTTTGTCGGCGCTCCCGTTGCATGGGCAAGGCACTGGATGTAACCGGGTCCATTGAATTGTTTACCCCAGCCAGGGGCCGTGGCCAGGGGCTAACGAGGCTCAATCATAGCCCAACAAGTGAAAAGCAGATGCGCTTACAAGGAAGCCTGACGCTCGGCATTCCCATTCGAGCTGCGGTATCCCTCCATTCCCCAACACACAGGGGGATCAGGCCGTCGGGATTATGCGTGACGCCGTCAATCCGTCAATCGCAACTGCAGCCCGCGCACTTACGCACCCGACACACACGTGGACGCAGTGCAATAGTGCATGCGCATGCGCGCGCGGTGGATGCTGTGCCGCCATGCATGAGTAGTTGAGTACGAACGGCATACCCGAGCAAATACAACGAGCAAGATTGCGAAACCCGTTTGGTTCTCCCACCCCCCACGCCCCCACCCCCCATGCACATGAACATCTGGCGGCCTAGCGGCTGGTGTATGAAGGCGTGAACGTGTCCACCGGAGCAACAGTAGTGCGTGTTGTGTCGCATCCAAGCGATACTTCGTGTTGGTAAGCCCGGGACCCTGCAACGCATACCCAGGGCCCAACAGGATGCCCATGGACCGGTTGCAACATAAAGATTTACCCCACCTCACATAAAGATTTACCCCACCTCACATAAAGATTTACCCCAGCCACCTCCACATCGCACAATTGCAACGCAAGTGAATAGAAGTCTCAGCCTACACGCGGCGCGCCAGGGATGCCATTCTCCTCTCGCCTATTTACCTATCCATTTTCCCAGACTCATGCTCCGTATCTACATCTTGGCCGCCACGATCTTGGCCAGGTCCACCATACGGCAGCTGTAGCCGTACTCGTTGTCGTACCAGGCGTAGATCTTGACCATGGTGCCGTCAATGACCTGGCGGCGGCGGCGGCAGTCAACGCAGTCAACGCGGTCAACGGATCGCTCAGGTGGGCAACGGCCGAGGTGGGGGACGTGGCGGGGGTAATGGGGCTCAAGGGGGCGCGCCGGCGGAGAAATGGACAGCCGCCGGACGGGCCGGTGCTTGCGGGCCTAACCGCGGCTAGGAGCTGGGGGCTGGGGGGGCTGGCGCACATGCACACGCACACGCACACGCACACGCACACGCGCCCGCGCCCGCGCCCGCGCCCACACGCCCACACGCCCCGCACCCCCACCTGCGTGCACGCGGCGTCCACGATGGAGCTGCGCGCGTCGTTGACGTAGTCGGTGGACACCTTGGGCACCTCGTCGAAGCCCAGGATGCCGGACAGGTAGGTGCCGGCGGCCTCCTGTGTGTGGTTGTGGTGCGGTGCGGTTGTGGTGGTGGTTGTGGTGGTGGTGGTGGTGCGGTGGGGCTGGGGGCGGCACGTGCGGGAGCGTGTGAGGGACTGCACTACCGTATAGTGGAAGGGGCACGTGAGCGGGTGCAAGGGTTCCGACCCTCACGTAAGCATCACCGGGCGCCTCATGTAAGGGTCAACAGCACCACGTGAGGTGCGGCCTGCTTCATCTTTCAGTACCATGGCTGCTGCTACCCCGCGCACTCCGCACTCCGCACTGCAATCCTCCTCCGCCCTGCGCGGGCTCGCCGCCCTCCCGCACCGTCAACCTCCAGCCCCCACCGCCCCCGCCCCTCATTCGCTTCCCCGCCCATCCCCCGGGGCTGGTTTAGTTTGGGCTGGTAACCACAACCCCCCGCACGAACCTTGAGCAGGGCGTTGACCTCCTCCTCGGTGGTCTTGCGCTTAACGTCGAACACGCAGTCGGTGATCGAGGCGTTGGTCAGCGGCACACGCACCGCCAGGCCGTTCAGCTTGCCCTGTTGTGGTGGTTGTGTGGGGGAGTGAAGCGTCCAGGGGGCCGGGCAGGCAGGGAAACGTGGGCGAGTGGATGTGGGTTCGGAGTTGCCAGCGGGACAGGCCGCATGGTGAGCGTGTGGCGCGAGTGGAGCAGGTCGCTGCAGCAGGTCGCTGTGGGGCCGCGGCGGCCCGGTCCACGTGCGCCGCCCATGTCCCCCGTGCATCGTTCCAGCTCAACAGCCCACTCCCCGGGCCGCACTCACAAGCTCCTCCACAGGCTACCCACCCACCTTGAGCTCGGGGAAGATGAGCGCGATGGCTGTGGCGCTGCCGGTGCTGGTGGGCGCCAGGTTGACCAGGCCGGAGCTGCGTGTGCATGCGGGGTGGTGTGGGGTGGTGGTGGTGGTGGGGTAGCCATCCATGGAAGGGTGTTTATCATCGGGGGTGGGGAATGCGGGTGAGGAGCAGGTTTCCGTCCTTCTGCCCCCCGTCCCGCCCCGCCCCGCCCCGCCCCGCCCCACCCCGCCCCGCCCAGCCAGCCCCTATGGGTCCGACGTACCGGGCGCGGCGCAGGTCGGCCTTCTTGGAGTTGGGCGCGTCCACGATGGTCTGTATGGGTGTGGGTGTGTGGTTGTGGGCGTGTGGGTGGTGGGTGGTGGGTGGAGAATGCAGGATGTGCAGGGTTGGTTGGGAGAATGGGCAACGCTGCGTGTGGGTGTGGGTGTGGGAGGGTCTGGATGACACGTGCGGCGCCCCCCGCATCGAAGCCCCGCACTGATGCAGACCATGAGTGCATTAACCGCGCAGTACTGGTGCCTTCCCACACGCCTTCCCCATACCCATAAGTCCTGCCCCCACATGCTGTTCCCACACGCCCTCCCCCCCCCCCACATTGTGCCCTGGCTGCCAGGCCCCGCACCTGGGTGTTGGTAAGGTTGTGGATGGTGGTGATGCAGCCGCGCTCAATGCCCAGCTTTTCGTGGATCACCTGCACGCATGCACGCGCCCAATGTCAGGTTCGTCATCCACGTCCACACATCCGTGGTACAAAACACACGGTCAGCGAGTCCGCAGTGCATGGGTGCCGATGCGGCAGAGGGTGCGTCTGCGCTTTCCCTGACAGCACAAACGAAACAGCAACGCACCGCATCCTCTGGATGCCGGCCGTCCCAACCTCCCCAGCCACCCAACCGCCCTAACCGCTCCAACCGCCCCAAGCGCACCTTGACCACCGGCGCCAGGCAGTTCGTGGTGCAGGAGGCGGCGGTGACAATGTGGTCCACAGCGGGGTCGTACTTGTCCTGTGTGTGTTTATGTGTGTGTGTGTGTGTGTGTGTGTGTGTAACAACGGGTTTACAGGCGGCCTGACGAGTCTCGTGATCGAGTACTCGGGACAGCCAGCGACAGCGAGGCATTTAGGCCGCACGCTGCCGCTATCACGCGCCTCCCCTGCCCAGAGCGCAACCAAGCTCTGGAGTCCACCGGGGGGACGCTCCAACCAACCTGGACCACGCCAGTAACCTCAGAAGGGTTACTGCTGGTACTACAACGCAGGGCCCAGCGGGCTGTGTGTGTTATAGCCTGAGCACCACAACGCCAATCTGCCTGCCGCTCCCTCCTCCCCTATGTGGTTGTTTTGGGTTCTGGGTTCCAACGGGTCGTATTGGGAGCGGAAATGAACTATCCCCCCTTGCCCCCATCCGCCCGCCCTGTGACCACTCACGTCGTTGCAGCCCACCACCACGTTGAGTACGGCGGGCGTGTCCTTGACCGGCGCCGACACCACCACCTTCTTTGCCTTGAGCGCGTCAAAGTGTGGCGCGATGGCGGCACGCGTCAGGAACACGCCCGTGCACTCCCACGCCATGTCCACCTCCACGCCCTCCGCCAGCTTGATCTGTTTGCGTGTGGTGCGGATGGTTTGGTTTTGGTTGGGTTGGTTAAGTTGGTTTTGTTACGTTGGTTAGCGTTGCAGTGGAGTTTTGTAGGAGTTGGTGTGGGGAGCCATGGGTCCGTGGCAATGCGCTTGAGGCACACAGGCGCGCCCCCCCGCGGGCCCTCGCTCTCCCCCGCACGCCTCCCTGACCGCTGCTACCAGGGCGGCCTCCCCCTCCTCCACCACAGTGCTGCTGCCGCCTCTGCCTCCAGCCCGCCGCCGCTGCCTCCTCACCCCCTCGATAGTCTTGCAGTTGGTGTAGGGGATGCGGTCCACGCGGTCGCCTTCCTTGACCACAATGCAGCTGCCTTCCACGCTCACGTCAGGGCCCCAGGTGCCTGCGGGACGGGTGGGGTGGGGTGGGGGGCGGCCAGAGGCCAGAGGCAATACGGGGTCCAGTACTCATACGCACGTGCGACCATGGCCCTTCCAACGGCTGCAACATCTGCATGCATGATAGCGGGCCTGGCAATGGCCGGCCCATCATGTGTGGCACGTGCCTGCCGGCCCGGAACCACTGGGTCCACCACCACTGCAGCCACTGCCGGAGCTGCGGCCACCGTGTCAGGACTCCAAGGCTCACCGTGCACCGAGTCGTACTTGATCAGGTAGGCCACTGACTCAATGGCAGTGATGTCGTTCAGGTGCACGAACTGGAACACGTCCTGCTGCGCCCACGCCACGCGGAAGGCCAAGCGACCTGCGCGCGCAGCAACACCACAGCCCACCAACACCGGCTTCAGACGGCGTGCCCCGATCGGCCTCGCATACCGACACCCAGACTTGCTTGCAAGTGACAGGACCATAGTGACCAAACATCAAGTTGATTGGTGGCACGCCGCTCACCGATGCGACCGCATCCGTTGAGGAGAACCTTTTTAGGCGCCATCGTGGTGGGAGTATTCGAAATGATAAAGGAATAAGCAAATGCAGCCCGTGGGGTGTGTAAGGGTGCGGGTACTTGTAGCCGGCGAAGTTTGCTCGGAATTCGTGCAGTTTCTCATGGCAAAGATACCGGTATCAGCGCGTGTGAAAGCGTGTTTCCCCGAGCGAGTGGATGCAAACAATAAACTTCCATAGTGTGCATGTAAATAGCTTCAAGTATGCATTCGTACAGCTCTCACGAGGTCAAAACCTTCCAGAACAAAGGCTAAATCGATGCAGCCCGCCGACGACCCGCGTCGCCCTCTGCGCGATGTTGTGCGTGACTTAATATCCCCGGACCTGGACGTAGCGAACGTGGATGTGTCCGGCAAGCGGGTGTTGCTGCGCGTCGACTTCAACGTCCCCGTGGACGAGGCGACCGGCGTCGTGACTGGTGCGCGGCAGCTGGGCTGTCTGCTATCCCCGGCGGGGCCCTGCCATATGTTCGCGTGTGCATGGATGTCCGCGCAACTCTGCATTCTGGCTCAATGACGCAGAGATGCGCGGTGTGGGCCATTGCGCGGAAGCACTAAAACACACCGGGCCCAACCCACATCACCCCAACCAAACCGAATCCAACCCACATCAACACCTTGCAGATGCCTCCCGCATCACCGCCGCGCTGCCCAGCATCCGGCTGCTGGCCGGCTGCGGCGCCCGCCTCATCCTTGCCTCACACTTCGGGCGGCCCGAGCCCAAGAAGCAGAGCCGCGCGCAGATGGAGGCCGCCTACAGCCTGGCGCCCGTGGCAGCGTGGCTGGACCGGGAGCTGAACGGCGGCAGCAGCAACGGCAGTAGCAGCGATGGCGCCGCCAACGACAACAGGAACAACAGCGCCGCCGCGGCCAACGGCACCGGCAGTAGCGGCAAGGTGTTCGTGGGGCTGGCGCCCGACTGCGTGGGGCCGGAGGCGGAGGCGGCAGTAGCTGCGCTGCAGCCGGGTCAGGTGCTGCTGCTGCAGAACACCCGGTTCCACGCGGGGGACGGCGCCAACGACCCGGGGTTCTCGGGGGCGCTGGCGGCGCTGTGCGACGTGTTCGTGCAGGATGCGTTCGGCGTGGTGCACCGCGACCAGGGCAGCGTCACGGTGAGAGGGGTAAAGGGAGTGGTAGTTCATCCAAAACCAAAGCGACTAAAGGTGGAAATGAGGATGAAGAGAGTGATGGAGAGAATGGGGGAAGGTTGAGGGATGAGGTCCAGGGCTCGGCGTGGGCGGGTGACGTTTGCGTATGGGTTTTGACACCTCTTTGTGCACGTGCACACAAGGCGCCTTTGCACACGTTTCCCTCTAGCGCATGCCGCACCGCAAATCGTGCATTGTGGTGCCCGCCGCTTCCGCCGCCGCTCTCCGCAGGGCATCACGGTGCACGTGGCCGAGTGCTACCCGGGTCCGCTGGTGCGGCGCGAGCTGACGGAGCTGGCGCACAGGCTGTTTGAGCCGGCGCGGTGCGTGCGTGCCTGCCTGCGTGCGTTCGTGCCCTAGGGCTCTCGCTAGGGGATACCCCAAGCCGACGATGCGCGGCGTGTGGCATGGGTGCTGCAACCCTGTCGGTTGTCGAGCGCGTTGAACTGTTCAGCTGGATGTGGACCTTGTACGCACACCGTTACCTTCTCCAGGGCAACCCCAGGGCTTCCCCCCCCCGGGCCTCTGTCCCGATTCCTGCCCACACAAACGCCCTCGCGTGGCAAACAGGCCGTTGGGTGTGGTGCTGGGCGGCGCTAAGGTGGCGGACAAGATCGGGGTGGTGGCGGCGCTGGTGGAGCTGGCGGACGTGGTGGCGGTGAGAGCTTTGTTTTGGGGGGTGTAGTTCATTCCATTGTTGGGGGGGTGCAGTAAGGCGTGGTGCTGGGTTAAGTGCGGTGCGGGGGAGTTGGCAGCTGTAGGGCGCGCAGCAATGGAGGCCCGTAGCGGCGATCGCTCCATTTTGCTTTCACCTCTATGCTGTCCTGACTACATGCACGCGCCAGCAGCCTTACCTGCTGGCCCTGCCCCACTGCCCCCCGTGTGTGACCCCACCAGGTGGGCGGGCGCATGGCCTTCACGCTGCTGGCGGCGCGCGGCGTGTCCGTGGGCTCCACCCAGATCGAGGCGGACTGGCTGGAGGTGAGGTGGGCGGTGGGGCCAGGGAGGAGGGGGCGGTGACAGCCGGGGGTGGGCAGCGGGTAACGGCAGGTTGCGGCACGGTAGGGTGATGGGGGGTTGTGGTTACCAGCCCAAACTAAACCAAACCCAATGCATAAGAGCGGGGGGGTAGCTCATTCCAGAAACAAAAGCAAACGGGGGGCGCGAGCGCACAGGCTTGTCCTGTCACGCCTGTATGGGTTGGTATGTATCGCCAACAGCGCCATCGCCACCGCCAACCATCCCACGCCCTCAGCCAGCATTCGCTCACCGCAACCAGTCCCGCCCCTTTGCCAAAACGCACGCTCACGCTCACGCTCACGCACACACACACACACACACACACGGGGTGACGCGTGATAGCGGCAGCGTGTGGCCTAAATGCCTCGCTGTCGCTGGCTGTCCCGAGTACTCGATCACGAGACTCGTCAGGCCGCCTGTAAACCCGTTGCTACACACACACACACACACACACACACACACACACACACACACACACACACACACACACACACACGCAGCCCTGCCGGCGCATGATGGCCCGCGCCGCCGAGCGCGGCACGCAGCTGCTGCTGCCGGGCGACGTGCTGTGGTCGTCCAGCCTGGCGGCGCCGGTGGACACGGGCGTGCAGCTGCTCACGCTGGACTGCTGCACCGAGGACAGCCCCTGCATCCCGGCGGGTGAGGGGGTGAGGGGTACTGGGGCTGGGGTTGGAAAGTGGCCAAGTAGTGGGGCGGGAGCGGGAGGCGGTCAAGGCGGGAGGCGGATCCGGGCTGGCTGGCTGGCTGGGTGGGTGGGTGGGTGGGTAGCTGGCTGGCTGGGTCAACAGGGGTTTGGCGGGAAGCCGGGACACCGCCCCAGAGCTCAGCAAACGCATCCACCACGCTCCTCGCTTTACGAGCTCTCATGGACACCCACGCATACACACTCCTGCTTCCATACACGTTGACACACACACACACACACCAACACGCGCAGGCCGCTACGGAGTGGACATCGGCCCGGAGACCATGGCCGCCTTCCGCCAGGCGCTGCTGGGCTGCAAGACCATCTTTTGGAACGGGCCCATGGGTGAGCTGTGTGAGCTATGTGTGCTGTACAAGATACCGCATACAAGACATGATCAAGCATAGCTGTTTAAGGACGGCAGGGCTAGCAGGACGGGGCACCAAAATGTCGCCGATATGTGCGCCCGCCCCCGCGCTCACAGAGAACACAGCCCAGCCGCAGAAACATGCTCCGCCACCACCGCCGCCTTGACGACCACCGTACGTGATGCGATGCGATGCATGCGACTCAATGCCTTTGGTCGCTGTTCTTGGCCCGCAGGCAAGTTCGAGGTGCCCGAGTTCGGTAAGGGCACGGTGGCGGTGGCGCAGGCGATGGACGAGGCCAGCCGCGAGCGGGGCGCCATCACCATCATTGGAGGTGGGCGGGCGAGAGGCAGGCCGCAGGCCTTGGGACTTGGGGCTTGGGGTTGCAGGGGCGGCCCTGGTCGCAAGTCGCGAGCGTGGGCGGCGCCCCCAGCGTGGCCACGGGCGGGTGGTTCCGGGCCCAGTGTGTTGCTTGCATTGGTGACTCTGGCTCACCCGCGCACACACGCTCACATGCGCGCGCGCTTCGCATGGTCTTTGCTTAGCTTTTCTATTTCCTTGTGCTCTCTAACACACGCGTCACGTTGCTTGCAGGCGGCGACTCTGTCGCAGCGGTGACGGCCGCGCGGCTGGACGGAGCCATCACCCACATCTCCACGGGCGGCGGCGCGTCCCTGGAGCTGATTGAGGGTGGGGGGGTGGGTGGGAAAACGGGGCGGGTGGGAGAACGGGGTGGGTGGGAGGGTGGGAGGTCTGGGCAACAATTTATAGAGGGAGCAAACTGGGAAGGACGGGCATGAGGGGGATAAACGCATAGGCAGCTGTGGGTTTGGCGCGACGCATTTGCTCGTGCCGTATGCGCCTGTCGTGTAGGTGTGTATTACAGACTGCTGTTGTACAACCCACCCGTACTTCGCCCGCCCCCACCTCGTCCGTGCCGCCGTGCACAGGCAAGGGCATGCCAGGCCTCCGGGCGCTGCTGCGTGGGCGCCTCGTGCCTGCTGCGTCAGCACCCGAGTCAGCACCCGCGTCGGCGCCCGCCCCTGCTGCCCTTGTGCCGGTCCCGCAGCAACAAGCTGCGGCGGCGGCGCCGGCCTGCTGCGGCGTCACAAAGAAGTGCTGTGCTTGATATTATGATAGATATACCGTACAGTTTGGGCTGGCTTTGGCCTTGAAGGTATCGGCATCCTTGATGACTTGTTGCGTCCTGCTGTGAGAACAACCGTGCATGGATGCACGCACGCACGCGTGGTCGCGTGGAACAGGCAAGCGTAGAAACTTCATGTCGTGCAAGGTCAGCACTCTTGGTGTTGTCGTGTAGCACACGTGCTAATGCGCGTGACGGAAGTTTTGGGCTGAGTCAACCCAAGCGACCTTTCTAGAGGGCCTTCCTCGTCGTGCGCTGGAAGGCCCACGTGGATAAACGCAGTGGCGTGCATAGGAAGCTATCATATGCTTTGCCCAGGCATGTGGGCGCATAAACGTATATGTATGACAGGAGGACATTAATACCGTAGGATGTTCATGCCCAGGGGTTCCGCGAGCAGAAGGGGTTCCGCGAGCACCCCTTGGCTGAGGCATGCTGTAGCCGGTAGACCAGCACCTTGGCTCCCCGACTGGCGTGGCTGTCCCACAGCCGCTGCCACGTGCGGTGCAGCACGCCCGCATCCGGTGGTGGTGTTGCCGGCGTTGGTACGGCAGGGATGGCCCCCGCAGCGGCAGCCCCGGGCGGGCCAGTGCTGGGCCCCGCCCCTGTAGCTACAGCTCCTGCTGCGGCCTGCGCCAGCAGCCTTGATGATCGCCGCTGCCCCTCGCTGGACGGCTGGGAGGCAGACCCGTACCCCTGCAGTTCCCTGGCTGGCGTGTTCTGCTGCTGTGCCGCAGCCGAAGTGCGGTGGAGCCAGGGCTCCAGGGCCACCGGGTTGTTGCGGAAGTGCTGAACCCCTGTTCATGCCTGACCTATCCTGGACTCGAAGCGTTTCGTTCCAATGCCGATCGGTTCCTGTCTGAAGTTGTTGAGGCGGGGCGCGTGCTGGGGTGTGATTTAAGGACGCGCAAACGCCACTGGGGTCTGCTAGCCGGCGTTTTCACATCTTTGGGGGGTTCCACTACGCCATACAATATGCGACATCACATGATAATAAGTCGCATTTGGGTTTTCGAGTATGCGCTCCGACAAAATTGTGAATAATGTGGCTAGGGATGCAGGAATCATGCACCGTCACAAAACCAGAATTTTATGAGTATGCGCTCCGACAAAATTGTGGATACCGTACGGCTAACAGGGATCATGCACAGCCAAAAAACCAAAATAAGATGCACTCTCCCTTGACTGCAAGAGAGCCGTGTGCGAGCATGGGATGTAATAATGACCATGATGCGCTCACCGTGGAGTTATATCTATTTTATCCTGTTATAGCCAGCGCACGTCTCGGCCTGCACACGACCTCCCAAGCACCTACCCGGCCCAACCGTGACGGCAGAGCTGACCGAAACAAAACCCATCATGTAACATGTGCGCATGTGCCCAAACGTTGGAAATCTCCGGCCGGCCCAGGGCGCATCCGCTAGCAGCCAAGCCGTGCGGGCGTGCGCGCGCCAGCCGGCGGCGCTCATCACGGGTTGCAGAAGTGTACGTTGTACTGCCGCGGGTCGGCTTTGGTGAGCGGCGTGCCGGGCGGGTTGGTCACCAGCGTCAGCTGGTCCTGGAACACCACCGCCACCTCCAGCATGCGGCCAAACTGCTCGGGGGGCCCGATGATGTCCAGACCCAGCGGAAGGCCCTTGGGCGCAGCGGCGGTGGGCGTGCTGAAGCCCATGGGCACCACCACGGACGGCCAGCCGGCGTAGGGGCCCATGACGGTGGGCCCAAACTCCAGCGGCGTGATGCCGGGCGCAGACTGGTTGAAGGGGAAGAACGACCAGGTGGGCGAAATGAAGGCGCTGCAGTTGCCGCCACTGGCCAGCAGCGCGCGCAGTGCGGACTGCAGCTCTGCGCGCTTTTCGTCGTACTTGGCTTCCACGTCGCACTTCTGTTTGCAGTACGCCTCGTAGCTGAGGCCGCCTGGGTTTTTGATGGCCTGGTTCAGGCGCGCGACGAAGTCGGGGTGCAGCAGCGGCGAGGCGGCGATGTCCTTGGCGGAGCGCACGGGCGAGCCCGGGCCGAAGCGTGTGCGGTCGGAGAAGTAGGTGTCCCAAGACCACGCCTCGCACGCGGACAGACACGTGGTGCGTGCGGCGCTCATGCTCAGGAAGCGGGGCATCACCTGTGGCGAGCGACAAGCATTCCTTATCAACTCAATGATGCATGCAGGGAACAAAAGGAGCTACGTATGTACTGTAGATCTGTGAGCCGTAACCAGGGGTGCGCCCTGGCCGTAACGCCATATATAGCGTTTCTTTTGGATTGTCAGTTGGTCACCTGTGTCTGCAAGAATTGGAGTGCAGCCATGGGGTCGGCGGGAATGACGCGCTCCACTTTGGCGCCCGCGGCGCGCAGGACCTCGATGGCGCGGTTCGTGAGCGCCAGGGCCTCGGGGTCCACGATGAAGTTAGGCGGCAGCGGGGCTGGCGGGGGCTGGGGCACCGGCTGCAATCGAGGGTGAGGTTTAGTCAAGGGTTTAGTAGGGACGCCAGGTAAGGGCCTAATCAAGGGCGTGGATGGACATGGCGCGCTTCTTTGCTTGAGCTGGCCAGAAGTTCACTTCTTTGGAACGAAGTATGAGCGTCATAGAAGGCAGGTTCTTACGACGAACCTATGTGTTTGGCACTGAGTGCCGTACGAGGCTCCTAGCCTCTTGCTAGTGCAGACACCGCTGGAAGCAGCATCTGCCCAAAGTAGTTGTCTCTCTCCGTACTGCTTGCGAACTACCTGCACTTTGCTCGGTGGCACAGCCGTGCCCCACTGAGCCGCGGCATCTTGCCGCGGCCTCCTTCCTTTCCCGGTCTTTTCTGTTTCCTTTACAGAACGGGCAAAGAGAATGCGGGGCAAAAACCCTCCCGGCCCTCACATCCTATCTTGGCCAACACGTCATAACCCCCAGCCCCCTACCATGACGCCTCACCTCAAAGATGTTGAAATAGCAGAGCGTCTGGCCCGCCAGGTTGCGCTTCTTGGACACGGAGCGGTAGTAGTTCGTCTTGGCCAGGGCGTCAAACATCAGCACGGCGTCGCGGGCGCGGCGCGCAATGGGCCCCGGTGCGTCCTACAACACCACGCAGCATTATGCAAATGAAGGAAGCGATTAAAGCACGTAGTGGCGAGCAACCAGACGACAGCACGTAGCCGCTGCTATCTAGCTGGAGCAGCCATGCGGCGGGTGCGCGCCGAGTGCCGTTGGCGTGCGTGGTGGCTGGGGTGCGCTGCCAGCCAAAGATTGTAAGCGGAAAGCCCACCCCAGCGTGGCCTTAGGCTCGAGTTGATCCTAGACAGCGAACGGACGGGCCTTACCTGCTTGTAAAAAGAGGGAAGTTCGCCGTTCTCCGGGATGGCACCCAGTGGGGAACGGATGCCTGCGGAGTGGGTTAAACAGGGGAGGCGAGGGAGGCGTGATCAGGCGCACGGGGACGACACGGGCCAACCCCGCCCGTGAGGTTGGGCATAATGCGGTCGGTGGTGCCAACTCCATCAGCCTTGGTGATGGCACAGACGAACGGAGCTATCTGGCTGCAGGCAGGCAGGCAGGCAGGCAGGCAGGCGACTGGATGGACGGAGTGGGGCCCAGGGGGCATGGGCGGGCGGGGCCGGGCTCACCCACGACATTGTTAGCGGAGGCAGGGCCCTGGATGGAGCCGCCGGTGTCTGAGCCGGTGCCCACCACGACCAGGCCGGCGGACACGGCCGCCGCGCTGCCACCGCTGGAGCCGTCGGTCGTGAAGTTGCCCAAACCGGGAGCACCTACGTGGGTCAGGGAGCGCACATGCGACGACATAGAGTAGTAAGCGCGCGCACGAACGGGACGCCCGCGCTCATACAGGACACTGATAAGACTACACCCATGTTGAACCGGCATGGGACGCCTGCACTCATACATGACACTAAGACTACACCCATGTTGAACCGGCATGCTAAACTACGTAAGTCGCAGCTGCTGAGGCCAGGGAACGCAGCAGGGGGCCATGCACAGGTAAGCAAACTTGGGGCAGGCTGCCGGGGCCCCGCGGGGCACGCACGGCCGCAGGCGTGCACGCACTGGGGGGGGGCACGTACATGGGGCTGCATTCACTCACTCACCGAAGGGATTCATGGCGGCGCCGCCCACCTCGCTGGCACTGGTGGAGCCCATGGCGTCGCGCGGCCAGCCCTCCGCCAGCTGGGCCATGTTTGCCTAGGGCACACGGGCATGCAAAGATTTGGAGGTTGGGGCGAGGTGGGTGTAGAGGGGAAATGCCGGATGACGCAGTCACCTGTTGGGCGCGCACACGGATGGAGCTATAGAACCCACTATGCCACAGTGGGCCCCGTGGTGCTCTGAAGGCTGAGCGTCCCGCGGACTGGGCTTGTCTAGCTTGTCGTTCGTGAATGAAGTCACGCAGCAGCAGAGTATGCACTTGCAAATGAGTTCGTCTGTGCGGAGTGCACCGTAATCCTTCCACGGCACGAGGGCCGACGGCCTCACGCACCTTGCCGATCAAAACAGCTCCAGCTGCCTTTAGGCGGGCCCAGATGTCACCATCCTTGAGAGGAATCTGCTTTGCGAGGGCGAGGGCGCCGGCGGTGGTGGGCAGACCTGCAGGGGTAGATGGTAGTCCAAGTCGAGCGTTGATGGGGCCACATGACGCAGCCACGATCCGCACACGCAACCAGCAGGCAATTAAGTGTAGTAAACAAGCATTCAGACAAGGGCCAATAACACCTTCGGCAAACATGGTCTTAAGCCTGGCTTGGTTAGTGTGCGCCGTGCAGGTTGTCGGCGCTCTCGCCAGTCCAAAGAGGCTGGTAGGCTGCAGCGGCCGCGTTTCGGGCCCGGGTCAGAAGCCTCCCCACAGCTGTAACACAATGTGCTATCTATGCTATGGCCTATGGGTAGCAAGGTGCTGCAGTGCCCGCCCCATGCACCCAGCAGGCCTTGTGCCCGCCGCATGCATCCATGCTCCCAACCCTACTTGTCCGCATGCGCCCTGCCCCTGCTTAATCATGTATGGCGTAGAGCCTTCAGCGACATTGTTGACTAGATGCGACACCACCGTCCCGCCTGCCTTGCTTTCGTTCGCATTTTAAGTTCGCATTTTAGCGCATGTCGGTACTGGAGACCTCGCCGTACACGAATGCAGCCTGGACGTGGCCATCACCCACCCGCAACATCCTGGTTGTCCTTGACAAGCACTGGGGTGCAGTGCAGGGCGCCTTGGAAGCGCTTCTTGGCTGCGGGGGGGGGGGGGATTTGACGAGCCAGTGGTGCGGTTAGTGCGGTACCGGCAAAATTTGAGCGAGCTTATTACAGGAGTACGAGATCGTGCCTAACGCTCCTCAACAATCACCCCTTAAGCGACAATGACGGTGCAATGTGCAACCGTGGTATCAAACAGGCTTCGTTCGTGCAAGCGAGGCGATGCTGCTGCTGGTGGACGTGCAGTCACACTCGGTTCGCTATGCTTGTGCTTCATTGAAACACGCACTTTTAAAATAAGCATCAAGGCTTCTGGCCTGGTCCAGGGCGCTAGCCTCCTGTATCGAGATAAAGGCCTTGAGCTTGGCGTTGTAAGCCTTTGCACGCGCCAAGTAAGTCGAGACGATTTCAACGCAAGTCGTGTAGTTGGCCTGTAAGGCGCGCTGTAGCTCAAGAATGTCGCTTCCGCCGTAAGGGCAATTTGGGGCATAACGAGGAACGCCTTTCGCAAACACAAGCGAGCTACCGCATGCCAAGGCAAGCACCGTAAGCGCAGCGTGCAAAACTCGATTCCTCAGCATTTTTATTTTTAGTTTTGCAGGAATTATATGTCTCGCAATCACAGCTTTTGCTTATCCGCTGATCTGGAATGAATGAAATCTGAGGTTCCCATGCGCAAGCAAACCTTATGCGACCTTTGGGAACAAATTGTCTAACTCAATACCTAGGTTAGATTAAATGGGAACCCTGAAAACTGAAAAAGAACTCAATGCTGACGCGAGATGATTTTTACACATACAGGGGCCCTGAGTAGTCTATTGCGCGATATAACTGAATACTTATTGTCATGAACTTATAATGGCATGTCTAGAAATTTTAAAAAGCGGCGTTAAGGGCAGAATGTGTAATTTGTTACGGGGGGCCCTCGTTCGGCTGCCCACGACACCTTGCACGACACGACACGACAAGTGTCGAAAAACCTCAACGGTAGCAACGGGTCTTCGTGCAATTCGCAGCTCGGCCAGTCTTGGCCTTCCACTTCGCCCTTGCACACCTCCTCTCCTGCGCACAGGGGTGGTGTGGAGCCTCCAGGGCTCGTATCTTATTCATCCTGAGCAAAAAGTGCCAATTTGGCCAGTGCCAGTATCTTCCTTCTACCGGTAAAAATTTGCCCCTTTTCGGCCGAAAACGTAGAAGCTTTCAGGTTTTGGTGGGGCGCACGTCTACGGGAGGTAGACGTTTTGGCACGTTTTGGTGCGGGAAAGAGGGGGGAGGGTAAAAATTTTGGGGGGTTTTGGGGGCTTGCCCCCCAAGAAATTTTTTTCGTGTAGATAAATCAGAAGGGGGCATCTACACGGTAGTAGTCACCGGGGGCCCAGGGGCATCTACAGGACACGGGCACTGAATTTGGCGGTTTTATGAGCAAACGGCTGGGCCCATAAAGCTCAGGATTTAGGCAAATTCTGGGGGTCTGCCCCAGAAACTTTTCTTTATTATCCACCCAGGGCCTGGCGGCGGCGCCCGCGGCCCCAGTGGCAGCGGCCCAGGGCCTGGCGGCGGCGGCCCTGGGCCTGGCGGCGAGTGTGTGCATGTGCGGAGCGGAGGGGGCGGGCAAGGCCACGTAGAGGACCAACAAGCGGCGCCGGCGCGCGCGCTAATAGTGTCTTAGTTGGCGGTCCACGGGCGAGTGAGAGCACGTGATGTAGGCAGCATGAGTAGTGTGGCCCAAGCCTCGGATATCAGGTGGAACGCCGCACAATCGAGCCATGGCGCGGGGGGACTCAGCGCTCGGCCACAAAACCCTAGCCCGCGTGCCAGGTACCCCATGTGGCGTGGGGGTGCCCGGCAGCCGCCGCACAATCGAGCCATTGCGCGGGGGGACTCAGCGCTCGGCCACAAAACCCTAGCCCGCGTGCCAGGTACCCCATGTGGCGTGGGGGTGCCCGGCAGCTGTCCCAGGCCGCTCGCTCACGATTTATATGCCAGGTTTTACGCGGCGGTGCACAGTACAATTGGTAATGACTTCCACAAGCCGATCTGATAGGCTTCCATCGCGACAAGTGCGATAAAAAATGTCAAGCACCGCCGGCTTCCTGGGCGCGGAAGCCTTGCTTCGGCTCGCGCTCAGCCCCCAGACGGTGAGTTCCATGCATTTTGAGTGCATATAACTGAAGGCAGTGTCCGAAGAATAGCTGAAGGGATGAGCGTTGTCGAGAACGAGCAGACCGTCCTTGTTCATGGCACGCTCGAATGGCATCTTCCGCGGGCAGGTCGCTGCAACGCTCGCGGTCGTGCTTGCGTCGGTGGTCATATACCTGCTGGACCCCATTCAGCGCTGGCGCCTGCGCAAAATCCCAGGCGAGCGAGACCCCAGCTCGTTAACTGCCGCTGCTTGAGCCCGCTTTGGGCGCGACCGCGGCTCGCAGACCCAGCCCCCGTCCACCGCACGCTCCGCGTCCGCAGGTCCGCCCACCAAGCCGCTTCTGGGCTGCCTACAGCAGCTGCGGTCCCTGCCGCTGCCGCTGTTCCTGCAGAGCTGCGCCCAGACCTATGGGCCGGTGTTCAAGGTGCGTGACGGTGGTGGTGGTGGTGGCTCGATGAGAAGGGCGGAGAAGCTACCACGAAGCTGACTTCATCATTGCCATGCCGTGTTCAGCCAACAAAACTCATGTCGTTTGCAGGTGGCGATGGGCCGCAAGTGGGTCGTGGTGGTGGCGAATGCGGAGATGCAGCGCCAGGTGCGTACGTGCGACAACAGGGCGCGTGCCGCCCGCGCGCCCCATGGCGCTGGATAGGGCCGGCGCCCCCACCCCGACCCGCAGCTCCTGCTGGGTCCCGGCGCTGACCCACCCAGGATCCACACAGCCTGCTGACATGCACGCCCCTTTCAGGTCTGATCTGTTGCTGCGCATGCCCCTACCTATGGTATATACATTTCCCGCCCCCGTTGTTTCTCGTGTGGATTCTCGATTGACTGAAACACAGGTGGGGCTCAAGCTGCGCGCCCATGCCGTGCTTGATCCCGACTTCATGCGCGGGCGGATGCACACCATTATTGAGTCTAACCTGTTCCGGGCAAGGTATGTGGGGTGCGGCGCTCTGTGGAAATCCTATGCATGCCGATGCGTGCAAGCAACTTGCACTGCTATTCCTTCTCGTATACCCTACTAGTCGTGCTGGTGCCAGACAACATAATGCATGGACGCATACACTCCCTTTTGCCGTACTCTTCTGATTGCATGCATGCATTTATTGTAACAGCGGCGAGACCTGGCGCCAGCTGCGCGCCGCCTGGCAGCCCGCCTTCGCGCCAGCCAGCCTGGCCGGCTACCTCCCCCTCATGACCGCCTGCGCGCAGCAGCTGGCCGCGCGACTAGAGGCAAAGGCCGCCGCGGCTGCTGCCGCTGCTGCCACGGCCGGTGGTGGCAGTGGCCGCAGTGTCAGTGGCGGCAGTGTGGACATGTGGCGGGAGCTTGGCGCCATGACGCTGCAGGTGGTGGGATCCACCGCCTACGGGTGGGTGAATGAGATCGGGTGTGGAGCGATGCGTGTGTGTGGTGGAGCGATTCAACAATTTGTGCGCATGCATGCGTGCCGGCATACACCTAGACTGGACGATTAGAACCAAAGGGCGCATCTTGGGAAGGCGTACTGCCTTCTCAGTCTTTGGAACACCATCCTGCATACCAATACCAGATCGTCCGGGCCGCCATGGTCTTATCTTTGCCGTATTATTGGTATGGCTCCATGCATCCCGCCTCTATCCTCATGTGACGCCACCGCACGGCATCGCCCACCATGACCCCGCGCTCACAGGGTGGACTTCCATGCCATCAACGAGGAGGACGAGCAGCAGCGCGACGGCAGTAACGGCAGCAGCAGCAGCAGCAGCAGCCGCAGCGGCGGCCCTGCGGCAGTAGCGGATGACGGCTACGGCCGGCAGCTGGCGGCGGCGTGCGGGCAGGTGTTCCGGTACAGCAGCGCCATGCACGGCAGCGCGTGAGTAGTAGTACGGCACGGTTATGGTCACGGTGCCGTACTCACTGGCCCCTGCGGCCCTGCACCGGGCTGCCTTCTTCCATTGATGTATTCCGCCTGTCGCATTAGCAGTGCGGATGAGGGTCCGCGCGCGTGGCGCAACAGCCGTACCGGTAACCAGCATGCGCCCTTTCCCCCACTTCCAACGCATGCAGATACCTGCGTGTGGCCATGCTGCTGCCCGAGCTGCGGCCGCTGCTGGTGCCGCTGGCGCACACGCTGCCCGACACCAACTTCACACTGCTCCTGCAGGTAAAAGATAGCTGGCCGTTTAAGTTGTCCGGCAGATGTATGGCATGAAGCTGTCCAAGCAGCGGGATTGGCTGCACTAATGCTGATTACGGTATCGATCCATGTAATAGTATGGGCCTTTCAATGTTACGCTAGGACATGCCACATACGCATGCCGCTTCCTCGACAGGCCCGAGGGCGGCTGTGCAACGCCGTATTCCAGCTCATTGACTCGTGGAAGCAGCAGCACATCGGCGCGAAGGGCGAGGTGGGCGACGCCCTCCATCGCAGCAACGGCAAAGCAGATGCGGCGGGTGCTGACCGTGACAGCGCCGCCGGCTCCGCCCGCCAGAGCAGCAGCGGCGCCGGGGTTGGTGGCGGCGGGGGGCTGCCGGGCGTAGCGCCGGGCAGCTTCTTGGACTTGATGCTGGGCCAGCGCCGGCAGCAGGCCGGCAGTGGGCGCGGCGGCGGGGGCAAGAAGGCGGACGCAGGCGGGCACCAGGAGCACCAGGAGCACGCGCCGCTGACGGATGAGCAGGTGGCGGGGCAGGTGAGGTGGGGGCTTATTGACTCCTTACTGCCGTGTAGCATTACAATTCGCCACGGCTCTCCCAAAACTCACGAAATTGCAAACCGCTAGAAACCCGTCGGCTCAGACAGCGCAAAGTGGCTGCCAATACGGTCGCAGCCTCACAGCTCCGGCCTCACAGCTGCAGCCTCACAGCTACGACCTGACAGCTACAGCCTCTCACCCCAGCCATTCGCCACGCCCGCCCGCCCGCCCGCCCGTGTTGAGGTTGCACTAGGTTGCACTAGTGGGTGTGTCGCATGAACAAACGTGAAACAATGACAACCGACAATGAACACAACCGCACCACTGCCGCACCCTTTACCACCACATTAAGCCGCGGCGGCTCGGGAGGGTGGGTGGGTTGTCACCGTCCCGGCAGAGGGACGAACCTTAAGTACAGTACAGAAGCACAACGGCAGATAAAGCAGCGAGCGTGCAGCACGCGACTAAGGGTCGGTCGGCCTGGCCTCATGCGGCCCCGGCACGTACCCACGCCGGTACCCTCGTGCGACCCTAATGCCACACGGCAGTTACGTCGCAACAACTAGCCTTATCTCCGCTGCGCTGCGATAAGCCAGCGCTTATTTAATGGGCAGGGGCTCTGTGGCACTGCTGGGAGGAACGTGCCAGCCTTTCACTCACACATACGCCCGTTGCATTATCCCTTGCCTCCACCTGCCCAGGTCCAGCTGTTCATCCTGGCGGGCTACGAGACCACCGCCAACGCCCTGGCCTTTGCCGTGTACTGCATCGCCACGCACCCCGAGGGTAGGCGGGAGGCCGATGGCAGGCAGGCAGGGACACGTGCGTGCGTGCACATGCCAGCAATCGTCTGCTTTCCCATGCCCAATCAGCTCTTTGTCTTCTCCCGTCTCACCACTATCGCCACTGCGTTCAGCCGAGGCCGCGCTGCTCCGCGAGGTGGATGAGGTGCTGGGCGGCGGCGGCCCTGGTGGTGGTGGCGGCGGCCAGCCCCTGCGCCTGCCGGCAGAGTCTGACCTGCCCCGCCTGGCCTACACGGAGGCGGTGGTGAACGAGGCGCTGCGCCTGTTCCCGCCAGCGCACCTCACCAGCAGGCTGGTGCCGACAACCGCAGCGGGCGGAGAGCCGCTCACGGTCGGCGGCTACACGATCCCGCCTGGCACGCCCGTCTTCCTGCCCATGTACATTGCTCACCGAGACCCGGCCGTGTGGCCGCGCGCGGAGGAGTTTGTGCCGGAGCGGTTCCTGCCGGTAAGCGGGGGTCACACGTTTGTGAGCGATGGAGCTGGCATGGCACGGCGAAGTGGGCTTTCCTTTGCTGCCATGCCCATCCTGCTTTGAACCTGCTCTGCCCGCCCAACACGCGCACGTGCAGTCTGCCGGCCCGCTGTACCAGTCGCTGCAGCCGCATGCAGGCCCAGCCGCCGCCGCCGGCCCCCAGCAGCAGCAGCACAGCGCCCACGCGCCGTTCGGGTACGGCAGCCGCATGTGCATCGGCTACAAGTTCGCGCTGCAGGAGGCCAAGGTGGCGCTGGCGACCCTCTACCGCACACTGACCTTCAGGCTGGAGCCGGGGCAGCAGCCGATCAAGATAGAGGCGTCGGCGACCATGTCACCCCGCGGCGGCCTGCGCGTCACGCCGGTGCTGCGGCGGCAGCATGCGTAACAGAGGGAACTCAGGCGCTCCAGTGTCAGACACAACGTTCTGGGTGCAGGATTGCAGGGCGTCACAATGGGCTCGGATGGGGTGCGCGGATGTGTGCGATTGAGTGTGTGGCGCCCACAGTCCGGCAGTACAAGCGGTGCGGGATGGGGACATGGGGCGGAACTCGCAGCGCTTTGAAGCATGGCAGCCCACAGTGGTCGCTGTTCGTTGCAGTTGCCAGGGTGGCATACCGTACTTGATAGGCTGCGGTTTCCGAGCGTATCTTCGGGGGCTGCAAGTCGAGGTGGCAGGGTCTTCGGCGGTCTGAAGGGAATGTGCTTTGTTGCGCAGACTTGATAGTTGTGTTGCAGACTGCAGAAGT
This sequence comes from Chlamydomonas schloesseri, assembly GCA_016834595.1. Classification (NCBI taxonomy): domain Eukaryota; kingdom Viridiplantae; phylum Chlorophyta; class Chlorophyceae; order Chlamydomonadales; family Chlamydomonadaceae; genus Chlamydomonas; species Chlamydomonas schloesseri. The sequence continues at coordinate 576,224 of JAEHOD010000058.1, read as the reverse complement.
GCATAGAACCTGCAGATGCTGGACGGCGCCTTGGCTGCATACCGGCACCAATGAATGGGTATATGCCGCCGGTTCACATAACGTGGTGCATGGCTCCGTGCTTCGCAGCAGCCACACCGCACCCCAGCAAGGCAAGCCGGCATCCATTCGTTGTCTCTCAACCGCATCCGTCCGCCCACTCTCTAATCAAATACAGCTACGCCTGCACACCTGCCACCCGCGCCAACACGCTCATTACGGCGACGGAGCCATACGCGGTCAGCGCATGCGCCTGCATAGATACATGCACACGCGCCGCTGCCTGGCAACGACGCCCAGCCCCGCACCTGTCTAGCCACGTGCAGCCAACGCACCTCAGAAAGTATTCCCTGTGTCAAAGGGACCGAGGCGACGGACCGGCCACGGCGCAAGCACCAGGCCGCTCGCCATGCGAGGCACTACATGCCCCGCCTCGCCGCTCACTTGCTCTATGGCACAGCAAAACTTCTCGCAGATGTGACATGTGGACATTAGCCAGCCGGGACTCAACCCATACACTAATCAAATGATAAAATCTCGCGTATGGTTCGTTGTAGGCACGGGAACGCCAAACCCCTGCCACCACCGACAGCCACCACGCATCCAGCCAGCCTGTCAACTTCGCACATTAAGCTGCAAGGAGCCGCATTTGAAGCACTCGTGACACCACGTCACCGCTGCGCCAGCAAAATGCTCCTGACTTGCAAGCCTCACCCGTACCGCCGACACACACACACGTGCTTGTAGCAGCATTGATGGGCACGACCCGGCTGTAGGTATACCCCTTCCAAGTGAGCCAGTGCACACATGGATACCACAACATGCACTTGGGTGCTAAACACACGGCTCGCCAGCCGACATGCCCCTGCACGGCTAAGGCGGGAAGTCGCGCACGTTACTCCTCACCTGGCACAGTCCCCCACACCAGTTATTCTGCATCACTCTGCACCACACAAACACACTTGGCCGGAAACAGTCATGGATGACGGGCACATTGCCCCTTCTCCCAAATGCGTCCAAGAAGGCACACAGGCCGCGTGACCCCTGTGGGCCACGTACGACACGCACACCATACATGCACACACAAGCACACAGCTCCTCATATTTCCTAACACAGCACACCACACCAGCGGAACGGAAGACTCAGTGATGCCTGCTGGGGCCCAATTATGCGCCCGGCAAGTGTAACCAATGGACACCGAAATTACGGTACAGCACGGCATTATGCGCCACAGCTTTTCTCCCGAGCGCCTGCAGCACTCACAAGCCTTGTTCATATGTTAAGCAGTCCGTCCTTGGCCTGCCGACTTGCTGGGTTCCGGAACGGCGCGCCCCCAGCTCACGCTTTCGCGTCTCGTACGGGTCGCGCAAATAAGCCACCCTAATATAGAAACCACAGGCCGGACACCGGCATGTCAAACTGTCCAATCTCTTTTCTCTCTCTCGCAATCGCCGCCGAAAGCCGGTGCCCGCTTCGTGGCACAATCAGGAAGCAAAACCCTTTTCGCGCAGCTGCTTTTCGGGCTGCCGCCGCCCCTCCTCCACTCCAGACCGGTCGCCCCTGCACAAACTCCACAATCTAACTACCGCCAGCACAAACCTGCTGGCGACAGCGGCCAGGCCACGTCGCATGTGTAGGCCTACCATGCAAACTATGGGCGGTGGCGTGGACTCTCTCTTTTGCACAACGGCACAACTCCGGTCGCCTGTTCGCCTACTACCCTTGTCTCTCCTCTATGGAAACGTGCACACGCGCTCTCTCTTGCCGCTCTCTCCTAGAGTTGTGCTTAAGTGGGGCACATTGCTGTTGCTGCTGCTGATGATGATGATGGAGTCAACACCCATGCTGATAACACGTCAGCTTAAACACCCGTGTCCATCATGTCTCCGCCCGCGCCACCCGCTGCCGCAGCTGCCACAGCCGCGGCGGCCGCTGCAGTGCCGGCTACCGGCACGGAGGGCGGCGGGCACGAGCCGCTGCCCTCGGTTGACGGGGCGCCGTCCTTGGTGGCGCCGCGAGAACCAGTGGCAACACCGTTCGCGGCGGCCGCCAGGGACGCCGCACCGCGGTGGGCGCCCGGAGCCGCAGTGGCAGTGCCTGGCAGGTTGCTGCCGCTGGGACCGGAGGTGTTGCTGTCGCCGGTGCCACAGCCCGCGCTGTTGCCGTTGCCGCCGCTCACGGCGCCGCCGTTGCCGCCGCTGTCGGTCGTGCGGCCGCCGGTGCTGGTGCTCGTGGCGGCCACGCCCGTGTTGGCGGCCGCAGCGTACGCATCCTGTCGCGCCTTGGCGACTTGCAGCACCAGCCTGCACGTGCGTTCGGTACCCAGCACACAGGGACATCAGCTTTTTAATGCCATGACTTTGACGCAGCCTGCTTTGCCTGCGTGAGAGTCCACAGTGATACGCCCAGCTGCCAAATTGATGCCTACGCCACCAGCACAGACAACCCAATTGACGCCGAGCAAGGCCGCATTCCCGCACCTGGCGCCGTGCGCGGGGTCGGGCGCGCTGTTGACGATCTGCTCCACGGTGCCCCACAGCCGGTCCTCAATGGTCTTGGCGTACAGGTCCGCCTCCAGCGGCAGGCCGGCGCTCGGCCCGCCCAGGCCGCTGCCCAGGCCGCCGGCGCCGCTGCCCAGCGGCCCGCCGAGTGGACCCGAGCCCAGCCCAGCCGTGCCGCTGCCCACCCTATGCATGAAGGCTGCAAAGCCTGTCCCGGGCGGCTGCGGGGAGCCGGCAACGGCCCCGGCCACTGCGCCGCCGCTGGCCGTGCCGGTACCCGTGCCCGTGCCGTCCAGGAGCGGCGGCTGGCCCTGTTGGCTGCCCAAGTCACCGGCGGCTGCAGCCCCAGCAAACGTCCGGGAGCCAAGTGCCTCTGCGCCCGGGGGTTGTTGCACGTACGGTTGTGGTTGTTGGTTGTTGGTGTTGGTGTGGTCGTGCTGACTCATCCGGTTGCTGGTGCCCGGCCCGGTGTCCTGGCCCAGCGCTGCGGTGGCGGCAGCAGCGGCGGCGGGTGCGGCAGGAGCAAGGCACAAGGGGAGGGGGCGTCGCGGCGGCACGGCGGCTGGGCACAAAGGCGGCGGGCCCGCCATTGCACATGGGAGCGTGAACATGGCATGCGTGGGCGTGTCATGGGCGTTTACGCCCGGCCCTGGCTGCTCCGCCGGTGTGCCTCCGTCCGTGCTCAACTCCAGCGATGCATCACCCGACACCGTGGGCCGGGCCGACAGCGCAAACCCAACCGCAGCTGCCGGCGTGGCAGCAGCTGCGGCAGCGCCGGTCCGGCTGGCCACGAGGCCGGCTGCGGACGTGTACCCGCCAGCCGGCGACAGCGGCGCGGCGCCAGACAGGATGGCTGCGCACATGTGGTGGCGGATGGAGTCCCCATGCATGCATATGCGATGCATGCAACACGGCACGCGCGATGCAGGGCCGGCGCCAGGGAACGCATGCGGTGCAGCCGTTGCCGGTGATGGGGGGGACAGGGCAGGCAGCAGGCGGAGACAGGCAGGGCAGGAGGCAGCGGGCACGTGTGGGTATAGGCCTGAACGGAGGTATTGTCGCTGCTGTCACTGTTGCTGCTGCTGCTGCTCATTGGGCACCAATCTCATGTGTGCTCGCAGAGCAGAGCCGCTTCTAGCGTCGCGCTCAGCGCACAACACGCCCGCATAGGCAAGCACGCATGCCTAGGCGCGCGAAGCCTCACTCACCACGCAGCTGCGCCTCAAGCTCCGCCACTCGCGCCTCCAGGCGGCTGTTCACGTCGTGTGCTGCCTTATTGGCACGCTCCTGCAAAACATACACGCGGAGACGGAAACAATAAGAGGCACATAAACCGGGCAGGCACCGGGCGGGTCAACGGAGGAAGACAGCATGCTTCAGCCGGACATGCAGTTACAGCGCTTGCCAACAAGCAGCCTCCCACTTTGCCTATTCCCAAGCTACTACGCCCTCCACGGTCCCCCAAACACACAACCAATACACCCACGCCCACACACAAGAAACGCGGCGTTTGGACGGGCTTTCCCTGTTTGGTCTTCGTTGACACGCACACACACATACACACCTGCGCCTCCAGCCGTCCCCGCATGGTGTCGCTCTCGGCGCTGACGCGCTCCTCCAGCACGCGGCCCAGGAACGCGGCGTCGTGCACGGCCTTGGCGCTGTTGGCGGCCAGCGCCGCCTCCAGCGCCGCCGTCTTGGCGGCCTGTCGCGCCGCCAGCTCTCTCTGGGCAATCAGCTGTCAGGTGGTCACCGGGGGCAGCATCAAGAGGAGCAGCGCGGCGAACGTGAGGCGGACAACAATTCAGCCGAAGCAAATGATTTAATACTTGACCAGCGTGAAAGGCGCTTCTGCCACGGTGTGGTAAAGGACGAGGAAGATGACTGCGCACCTGCTTTTCCAGCTCGTCGTGGCGCAGCTTTTGGTCCCACAGCCGCTTGCCTTGCTCCTCCACCGCCTGAGTCAGCGGCGTGTTCACGCTGCCGTCCTTGTTGACGGCCGGCGCGCCGCTGCTGCCGCCGCCGCCGTCCAGGTCAGACGGCGCACCGCCGCTGCCGTCGCTGCCACCGCCGCCGCCGCTCGCCGCCGCATCCATCGCCGCGACGCCGTTGCCGGCGCCCGCCTCTCCGTCCATGCCCATACCCGTTTCGCCCGCCAGCGCGGCCAGGCTCACGCCCAGCGGCCCCGAGGCCAGCCCTAGGCCTCCACTACCGCCCGCCACGCCGCCGGAGCGCAGCCCAGCCGCGCCAATGCCGCCGCTACCCCCGCTGGCGCCCGCCGCGTTAGCGCTGCCCGAGCCCCCGCCGCCTCCGCCGCCTGTGTAGGCGTGCGTCAGCGCCTCCATGGACCGCTTAAGGGCGGTGTTCTCCTCCTTGAGCCCCTCCACCTCCCGCGCCAGCGCTGACAGCCGGCCCAGCTGCCCAGCCATCTCGTTCAGTAGTGCTGCGGTGGTGCCGCGCATGGCGTGGTGCTGCGGCAGCGGCCGCGTGATGCCGGCGGGCAGCGGGTTGCCGGCGGCGTCGAAGGAGGTGAGCGACGCAGGGCCACCCGCGGCGGCGGCAGCCGCCGCCGCCGCCCCGGTGATGCCGCTGAGGCCTGCCAGGCCACCTGTGGCAGGAAGAGGCAATTTGAAAGGGTGTTTTGTCAGGATTGAAAGCCGGAGAGGCTAGCTTAGTGGACATCGGGTACAGGCTTCGCGATTGTGCATAAGACTGCGCAATACTTTGCGCATGCACACACGCACCTGGTGGTGGGCTTGTGCCTAGCAACTGCAACGCCGCCGAGTGCAGGCCAACCGCGCCCGGGCCACCGTTGCCGCTGTTGAGCCCGACCAGCCCTCCACCGCCGCTGGACAGCGCCGCTGACGTCAGCTGCCCCACGCCACCGCCGCCGCCGCTTGGCAGCGCGCCCGACGCCAAGCCCGCGCCACTCGGCAGCCCCCCGGCTGCCAGTGCAGCTTCCACGTTGCTGCCACCACTTCCGGTCGTGGCTCCGGCGCTGGCGCCTGCTGCCCCGGGTCTCGCGTACATGTCCGCCCGGCTTCGCTTCGTGGCCTTGCCCGCGCTGCCCGCACCGCCTCCCCCATACTCCTCGTCAGCCTGCATGGGGTCGCTTTGCTGCTGGTGCTGTTGCTGTGCGTCCGAGGACGAGGCGGAAGGCGCGTTATTAGAGCTATGGCTGTTGCTGGCGCGCGGGCCGCCGCCGTTCACAGCGGCCGCGGAAGCGCCGCCCGGTGCCTCCGCTGGGCTGTTGCTGGTGGCGGCGTAGGTGTTGCCTGCCGTCACAGGGGCGTTGGCGCCGCCATCCGTGATGCCGCTGCCACTGCCGCCAGGCCAGCCGCTGCCGACCTCAATGGATCCGTCCCGAGCCAGCTGCCCCGCCGCCGCGGACCCCGGCGTCCCCGACTGACTAGCCAGCGCCGCCAGCACCTGCTGCACCTGCTGCAGCTGCGTTGGTGGTGGAGGAGGAGGCGCGCCAGCAGCCGCTGCGACGGCCGCTGCAGCCACTGCCTGGGGTGACAGCAGTGGCCCCAGCGGGTGCGGCGGGGGCAGCTCCGTCTTCAGCGATGGGACCGACCCCAATCCCGCGCCCGACCCAGATGCCCCGGGCAACAGTGGCCGAGAGAAAGCGCTCCCAGGGGACGGCGTAACGCCTGGTCCAGAGCCCGCGAGCAGCGGCGCGGGCCCGGTCGCCAGTGGTCCCCCCGGTCCCACCATCACACCGACAGGCGGGATGGTCAGGGCCGGGAATGTCAGCCCCGCTGACGCAGCGCCCGGACCCGCGGTAGATGGCGGAGCCGTGAAGAGCGGTAGCGTTGCTGCAATCCCCAGGTCCAGCGGAAATGGTGGCGACAAGGAAAAAGGCGCGCTGGCTGCTGCAGCCGCTACTGCAGCGGCAGCCGGCGGCACGCCCGGCGGGAGAGGAATCGGCAGCCCTACCGGCGGGGGCACTGGCGGGGGAGGAGGCCCGGGCGGCCCCGCCGGCCCCGCCTCCGAGGATGCCTGGGACGTAAATTGCTGTAGTGGCGACACGGGAGGACCCGGCGCCGACTTTTGCTGGGCGCTGCCGGAACCACTCCCCGTGCCAGGTCCGGGGGAGCTCCCGCTGCCACCCGGTCCCGCCGCTGCGCCCGGTCCGATCCCGCTGCCACCGCCTGTACCCGTGCCCGTGACGGTAGAAGCAGGTTTCCGCCGATGTATGGTGAGCAGCAGGTCCCGGTTGTGCTGCTGGAAGTACTCATTCGCAAACTCCCATCGGTCGGGGTCAACCTTGCGGAAGCCCTGTAAGCCAGCCAAGGTCGCGTTAGCAACAGCTTACAGCGCTGTACACTGGTATAAGCGCATGAGACCCACAGCACTCACGTAGGTGTTCAGCTGGCGCACGAAGGATGAGAAGTTGTTGTGCTTGAAATACAGCGGCAGCAGGTTGGCAGCGAACTCACTGGGCTTCCAGACAATAAAGCTACGAGAAACAGAGGGTACCCAGGTTCAGAGGTGCTCGGTGCTTCCAGACGAAGAACCGAGAAGGTCCGGGGCTCCACGGGGGCCTGGTATGACGTGCAATCCGCAACCCTATACGTTCGTCCGAGCGCTGGTGCGCAGCCCCGGCCAGGCCGAAGGTCCTGCCCCGCGCAAGCACGCCCGGCACACGGGACCCTTGTCCTCTTCCCTTGGCTCACCTCTTGCCGCTTGGGCCCCAGCTAATAATGTGGTTTGTCGTGGCATCATCCACGAGCTCATAGCTGCGCGCAGGCCAAGAAGCACCAGAAGCATCGCAACGAAATTCTAGGGGAATCGGTCACCCTGCCACGCCCTCAGCCCGTCCTCTCAGGCCCACTGCGCTGTTTTACCAGCCTCACGCCAGCCACGAAAGTCTAGCTCCCCCAGTGTGCCCCGAACTCACGTCTTCCGCAGAAAGGGGGCTGGCTGCCCCTGATTCCCGCCTCCGCCTCCTTTGCCCTCTCCTGTCATTGCCTTTCAAGTCATTCTAGAGGTCCGGTAAGTCGAGAGAGAAACCGGGTCGCAAAGGGTTGAACGGCCCCAACGGGCCTGCAAGTGGTGTGTTATATCGTTGTTAAATTGTTATTAAAGCAAGTTTATGGCAACATCAATTGTGCAGACGCTACTCCACAAAGGAGCATACAGACGACAAAAAGAAGCTTCCATCTGGGCGCCGAGTGTTGACATGCCCGCGAGAGTTGACTGCCGAGCCCTGTACGGTGCATGGGCGCAATTTGTTCAAGCCCATTGCCTCGAGCGCTTGTTCCGCGGTCGGGAACCGAACACGCCCGGGGTAGAGGCACCGCACGCCCCCGTACCCGCATATGTTCTGAGCGCCCCCTTGGTTGTTCACCCACTGCTTCCGCCCGCAAAAACTATCGCCAGCTATGTCATCATGACTTCATGCGAAGCGCCTTCGTTGACGAGAGCAATGGGGTCCGCTGGGTCCACGTTAGCTCCCATGTTTGCCTGCGCGCAGGGGTGCCACGGCACTTTCCCCTATTTACCACAGATGCTTCCATGCCGCAAATCATATTGACGCGAATTGATCACTTCAATGACACAATGATGCGGTATTTGGAGGCGATTCATGAAGGTTGCGCGGCCTTCAGGGGGGATGCTGAGCTGGCTGGCTTCGCCGGCGGTGGCGGTGCTGCCGGCAGGCGGCGGCGGCCTCGGCAGCCTACAGGGCCTGGTGGCGGATGTGGACCTCGCCGCCGACATGGCGGTGGCTGCGGCGGCGGCGGGTGGCCACATGGGGCTGCTGGACCGGCTGTTGGCGGTGACGGCGGCGGCGCCGCCGCCACCGCCGCAGGCCACCTGGTTGGCGGCGCACTTCTGGCAGGATGCGGCTGCTGCTGTGATGTACAGCAGGTGCCGGCTGCAGCAGCGGCAACAGCGTTATAGTGCATTGTGGGCGGGCGGATGGGCGGGCCGTCTCGGCGGTGCGGCTGCGGCCGCGGCCGCGGGAGCTGCAGGCAGCAGTCCAGAAGAGGATGAGGACGCGGCGGGCTGGGGCGTCGAAGAGCAAGAGCGCTGGGTCGTGAGTCGTGCGCATCAGAAGCTTTTCTCCAGTGCGCTGGGCAAGTTGTGGACCCGACTGGCGCGCCAAGGTTTATTGGCTCCTGGATCGCCGCCCGCTGCGCGACTGGGTGTGGGTGACGGAGGAAGCGGAGGGAGACGGGCATGGGGACATACGGGACTGGGAGGACGTGGACCAGTATTATTTCTCCGTGGCGCGGCATCCGGACCACGTGGAACGGTTGAGGTACCTGGTGGACAGGTGCGTGGACAGTGACGAGCACACGAGTATGGGTGGGTGGGGCAGCACCCCAGCAGAGGGGCTTGCCGCCCGCGTGAAAGACCCTGATGAGCTACTGCGGTAAGCTACCTTGGGGACCAACTGCACGCGATGGGCCCGCACAAACGCAAGGCAGCTACCCGGTCGCTACACACCCAGCTGACTGAACCGGGCGTGCCAAACATACGCCATCCATTGCAGGCGCACAAGCAGGCGGTGGATGCGGCCGCGGCGTGTGGCGACGAGGCCGCGCTGGGGTACCTGTTGGACGAGCGGGGGCTGAAACCCTGGGACGACACCGCGCACACCGCCGCGCGCGGGGCGCGGTTCACTTCCTGCAGCTGCTGCGGGAGCGCCGTCTGTCTGTGTTCATGTGTCCGCTGTGGGCCGACGCGGAGGCGGCGCGGGCCGCAGAGGCCAGGGCTGCGGGTGCTGCTGCTGCTGATGGGGCGGCGGCAGGAGGCGCCTCGGCGGCGGTGAACCAGCAGCGGCAGCAGTGGTGGCAAAATGTGGCCCCTGTTGTCTCGGGGCTGCTGCTGGCTGCGGGCCTCGCGCTGGGGCGCGGCGGCGACGTCTGGGCGCTGTGCACTCCGCAGCGGCTGCTGTGGAACCGGGTCTTCGTGGCGGGCGAAAGTTTGGCGTGGACCCGGCGGCCCTGGCGCTGCTGCACCTGCGGCTGGGCGCGGAGCTGGATGTGGGGGCCGTGGCGGCAGGCGGCTCGCTCAAGGCACTGGCGTGGGTGGCGGATCAAAGGGTCGGCGTGCCTATCCGGGTGAGTGGGTGACTGCGGCCTCTGGGGTTGGGTGAGGGCAATGCTGGTGCCATCATACAAATGTATCTGACAGGGCCGCCAGGGCTTTGCTTCAGGGCCGCACCCACGTGCTGCTGCCGCTTGTGAGCTTCCGCTTGGAGTATACCAGACATGCTCACATGCGCCTCCAGAATGGACAGACGCAACGGCAGTTTTGTTGCTGCACCCCATGCCTGATGCCACCAGCATAGCGCCACCCACGCCGCTTTCCGTCCACCCACTCGCCTGCCTGCCTGCCTGCCTGCCTGCATGCATGCATGCATGCCTGCAGGGGTTGCTGGCGGAGCGCACGCTGCTCAAGGCCCTGCGCAGCGGCAACCTGGCCGCCGCCACCTACCTCTTCACCAGTGACCTGGCGTCAATGCTGAGCGGCTCCAGTGACATCACTGCCACCCGCCGCTTCAGCACCGCCAAACATTGGCTGGCGCTGTTTCGGCAGCATGAGGAGCAGGAGCTGCAGCAGCAGCAGCAGGAGGCACGCATGGGCAGACCGGAGAAGGCTAGGGTGGTGGCATGGCCGGAGCTTCCCGAGCGCCAGTGGCGGCTGCTGCTGCGGAGCGTGGCGCGACGGCGCATATCTCGAATCAACTGGCGGCGTTTCTCGCAGCCGCAGTGGGAGTGGCTGACGGCGGCGTACTTGGCCGCGCCGCTGGTGCAAGAGTACCGGCCTGCTGCTGCTGCTGCTGCTGCTGCTACTGCTGTTGCTGCTGCTGATGGCGCGGCTGGTGGCGCTGCCAGTGCGGGGCCGTGTCTTGGAGCGGCGGGCGAGAGGGCAGGAGCCAGAGCTGCGGCCGAGCGCAGCTGCTGCGATGGCGCGGTGGCGGGGGAGGCGCAGGTGCTGGCGACCGCGGCGCGACTCGCGTTTGTTGAGAACGTGGAGGCGTGGCTGAGCAGGAGGCAGCGGCGCTGGACAGTCTCGTATGAGGGCGGCGAAACGACCGAGTCGGGGGACAGCTACCGGAGCTCTAGCGAAGATTCCCGGGACAGGATCAGCACCTACAGCTGCACGGCGGCGACACCGACAGCGGTGACGACGACATTGTTGGTGGCGGCGATAGCAGCAGCAGCAGCAGCGATAGCAGTGGCGACGATAGCAGCAGCAGCGATAGCAGTGGCGGCGATAGCAGTGGCGGCGGCAGCAGTGGCAGCGGTGAAAGCGGCCACAGCGGAGGCAGCACCTTCAGCGCCTCAGGCAACAGCGTGGGCAGCAGCTCTCGTCAAGACGCAGACGAGGACGAGGGTGAATTGGCGGGTCCCACATGCACAGGCTGGCTGGTATGCCGGGGCCAGGGCCCCCTCACGAGTCACGATGGTGGTGGTGCTGGTAGCGGTGGTGGTGATGGTGGTGCTGGTGCTGGTGGCGAAGCAGCGGCGGCAAGAGGACGGGGCCGCCGAGGACGAGTACGAGGCCGGGGGCAAGGGCGCGGCCGTGGGTAGCGGCGTTGGGGTCTCGGTGTGCTGTTAAGTTTTATCTGTGCTGTAGCGCTCTAACACAAGGACGTGTCGGGTTGGGTGGATATTATTTGTGTTATGTGTATGCATGATGTCATGCACAGCGCAGGTCTGTGGCTTTGGGGGTGCAGTGGGTCGGTCACACGTTGCGCTGCTGTTAAGTATACGGTGTCGCACAGATGATGTCGCATGGGTAGCCGTTGTCAACTTCTTTTGGAGTGAGTTACCATACACAGGTCCGCATTGTCTAATTTGTAGGACAGTCCGGTCCAATGCCTGATGTCCCTACCGGTATACACAAGCTCTAAATGCGCTTTGCCGCCTCACACCCAGTGCTTCTTACGATACACCTTCACACGTCTACAGTCAGCGCTAAACCTAACCCACACATCAGAAACCGCATTTCCACCTCTTTCCTTGCGCTGACACGAGGTCAATGACCGCGCAGCAGAGGCCTATCACCGCCCGCCATCCTCCGGCATCTCCCAGTCGCCCGCCGCGCTCTCCTGCATCAACCCCAGCACCGCGCTTTCCAACACAAAGTCCGCAAACGCGCGCCACTCCGGTGCGGCCAGCACACGCGCCAGCTCAGGGTCTGCGGCAAGCTCGTCCTCAAAGGTCGGCTCCTTAGGCGGCTCCACAGCCACTGACGCACGCACGTCCGCCTGCGGCGGCGCCCCCGGCGGCGTCGACGACGCAAGCCCTGACGCCGGCGGCGCTGCTTGCGCAGGCGCTCCGCCCACTAGCCGCGGCGTCGCCGTCTTTGCGGCCGGCGCCTTGCCGGAAGGGGATGCGCCGGGCGAGGACGCCGCAGAGGAGGAGGACGAGGAGGACGAGCTGCTGCTGCTGCTGCTACTGCTGCTGCTACTGCTGCTGCTACTGCTCGCCTCCGCCTTCGGGCCCAGCATGGCCGCGGCGCGCGCCGCTGCAGCCCTAGCCGCCGCCTCGGCTTCCGCCACCGCTTTCGCCGCCGTGTCGGCCGCGGCGCGCGCCTCCGCCTCCGCCCGCGCCGCCGCGGCGGCGGCCCGGGTCGCGGGGTCGTAGCAAGCGGGCAGCGTGGCGCGCACCTGCGCAAAGCTGGGCACCTCGGGCTCGGGCAGGAACGCCACCGCCCGGATGAGGTCGGGGTCCTCCATCAGCTCCGCAAACAGCCCCGCCAGCACCTCGCGCGCCGACACCAGCGCATCGTACTCAACGTCGCCGCCGCGCGGCGGCGCCGGCGGCAGCGCCGGCGGCGCCAGCTCGCCGCCGGCCGCGGAGATGTCGGCATTGAACAGCTGCGGCGAGCCCATGCCGCCAGCCGCGCGCGCGTCCTCTGCAGCGTCCGCGGCGGCGGCAGCCTCGTCGCTGGGCGCGGTTGAGGGGTGTGGCCCGCCGCCGCTGATGCTGGGCGGCGATGGCGTGGGGCCGCCGGTCGGCGGCCGCGCGCCCGAGAGGGACACCTCCATCACCTCAGCCGCGCCGGCGCCACCGCCAGGGTGCTGCTGCTGGGTCGGGTGGTGGTGGTGCTCCCCCGCCCCGGTTATGGAGGGCGTGCCGGGCCGCGAGTCGAGTTCGCCGCCGCCGCCTCCCGCCGCACCGCCGGCGCCTGCCTGCTGCAGGCTGAGGCTTAGGTCCAGCCCCACCACTGTGGGCGGCCCCACCACCGTCTCCTCCATGCCTAGCCCCGGCTCCAGGTGCGGCCACGAGTCCACCATGCCGCCGCCGCCGCCGCCGCCGTCGCCGCGCGGCGAGTAGCCGCCCGGCTCACCGCCGGACGGAGCCACTGACGCCTCGCCGCCGCCATAGGCCCCTGCGGCGCCGTCCCGGCTGCTGGGCTGCGCGGACACGGCGGGTGTGGCGCCGCCGCGCCCCTCCTCCTCCCAGAACGGCACCATGGCCGGCGGCACCCAGGCCGCGCCCTCCACCACCGCCGCGCGCGCCGCAGCGCGCTCGTGTGGCGGCACGTACCTCAGCGCGCCCAGCTGCCGCTCGTCCAGGATGCGGCCGCGCAGCGTCACGCTGATGGATTGCGGCTCCGGCCAGGCGGGCGGCCGGGTGGCGTCCGCCAGCCGCCGCGTGCGCGCCTCCACCGTGGCGGTGAAGGCGGCATTCAGCGGCTCAATGCGCGTGCGCACCGCCGTGGTCATGTACTGGTGCACCGGCAGCCGGCTGCGCAGCCGGCTGGCGCGCTGCGCCGCCGCCACCGCCGGCGGCGGCGCCGGCGGCCCGCGCGCCGGCGCCTCCGCAATCACCTCCTCCACCTGCTCCACGAACGGCGCCTCCGCCGCGGCTGCGGCGGCGCCCGCGGCGGCGGCTGCCGCCGCCGCCGCCTCGGCCTCCGCCACTGCATCGTCGTCAATGCGCACGTGGCAGCGCACCTCGCCCTCGAACACCTGGGGCGTGACGCCGGCGTGCAGCGACACGCGGCACACCAGCCGCTCGCCTGGCTCCAGGCTGCCGGAGGCGGGGCTGATGGCCAGCGCGCCCTGCAGCGGCCGGCCCGCCAGCAGCTGCAGCTGCGAGGCAGGCAGCAGCGAGCCGCCGCCCAGCCCCATCATGGCGGTGGCGGCGGCGGCGCGCTGCGTGGCGGCCAGCCCCGGCGGCGGCGGCGGCGCCAGGCAGCCCAGGTCCCAGTCGAAGGCCAGCGGGTAGCGCGACTTGTTGGTGAGCACGATGATGCGCCGCGTCAGGCCCTGTGTTGTGTCGTGCGTATCCCACAGGCATGGAGGCGGCGGAGTGAGGCGTGAGCCATGGCGACTATGCGGCTTTGCGCACCCAGCCCCCATCCTACGCAAAGCCCCAAATCCGCACCGCAGTGAGTAGCAAAAGCACATGTGACAAAGCGTTGGGCGGCGGAAAGATCACGCCTACTGCAGTACTTCTTGAGCGTCTAGACAGGCGGCCCTGCCCCCCCTGCCTTCACTCACCCGCACGGGCGTGACGCCCATGGACACCAGGTCATGGTCCACCAGCGCCAGCCGCCCCGCCATGCCCGCACTGGGCGCACAGCTCAGGCCGCGCCACGTCACCCAGTCCCGGTCCGCGGCCGCCGCCGCGCGCGCCGCCTCCGCCTCCGCGTCGCCGCCCACCGAGTCCAGCGCCGCGGCGGGCGTGTCGTCTGCGTCGGCGGGGGCTGCGCCGGCAGAGACGCCCGGGCCGATGAGCTGCACGGCAGCGGCGCCGTGCGGCGGCGCGGGCGGCGGCGCGAAGCCGCGGCCCAGGAGCTCGATGACCTCAATGCGGCCGTCGCCCAGCAGCACCGGCACCTGCAGCCGGTACTCCTTGGCCTGCGAGGTGGCAGGAGGGGCGGGGGTGGAGCAGGTTTGGTCGGTTCAGGCTTTTAGGGCACCCGAACTTTGTGTCATTGATAAGACTGTCATTCGGCCCCACCCAACGCCTCATCACACGAACCTGGCAACACCCTGTTTTTCCTTTGTCACTCACCTCGAGCGGCGAGAAGCGCCAGTTGATGGCCGCCAAGCCGCCCTCCTCGATGTCGCCCTCCGCCGGCCCCACCAGCTCCAGCACCGGGTGCCCCCAGCTCGCCTCCGCTAGCGCCGCCAGCGGCGCCGTGTCCAGCCGCCAGTGCAGCGGCGCCGGGCCGCCGTTGCGCAGGATGTACATCTGCAGCGGCGGCGCCGGCTCGCCCAGCGCCACCGGCTCCAGCCGGAACAGCCGCAGCGGCGGCGGCAGCGCCAGCAGCTGCAGCGGCTCGGGCGTGGTGACGGCCTGCAGCTGCAGCCGCAGCCGCTTGCCGTCGGCGATGTGCAGGAACACGGGCAGCTCGAAGGAGCCCTCCACCTGGGGCCGGAACTCCACCGTCACCGTGCAGCGCGCGCCCGGCTCCAACTCGCCGCTGCGCGGCCGCATCTCGAACAGCTTGTACTCGGCGATCAGGTCGCGCATGCGCTCGCCCTCGGTGCGCGGGCGGCCCGGCTCCACCCAGTTTTCCAGCTCCACGCCGTCGGGGTCGTCAAAGGAGTGCAGCTGCCAGGAGGCGGGCAGCGGCGTGGGGTTGGAAATCTCCAGGTGCACCACGCGCGGCCGCGCGCCCAGGCCGTGCGTACCGAACTCCATGACGAAGGGGCGCATGGCGGCGCTGGCGGCCTCGGTGGTGAGCGCGCCGCGGTCCTGCGCGGCGCGCAGCCGCAGCTCGGTGGCGGTGACCTCGGTGCGCAGGTGGTGGTTGAGGTCGTTGAGGCCCAGCAGCTGCCACAGGAGCTGCTTGGGCAGGCCCTCGCAGTACACGTCCGTCACCTCCAGCGTGGGGAAGGTGGTGGTCGCCGTCAGCGGCGCGATGACGGGCGGCGGCAGCGGCGCGGCGGCGGCAGCGGCGGCAGCTGCGGCCGCGGCGGCGGCCTCGCCGCCCGCATCCAGCGGCCGGGGGCCGGCGCCGCCCGAGGGCGGGCGGTTGGGGCCGGACAGCAGCGGCGCCACGGTGCTGCTGCGGCAGCGCACCTGCAGGCTGTAGCGCTTGCGGTAGCGCGGGAACAGCGTCACCATCACCGTCTTGGACGCGCGCGCCGGCAGAGCGCCCTCCGGCTCGTCCACCCAGCACTCGAGCGCCGCACCTCCCGCACCTTCGCCGCCAGCGGCGCCCGTCACTGAGCTGTCCAGCCCCGTCGTGAAGTCCACCAGGGTGGCGTCGCCCGCCGGCGGCTGGTCGTCCTCCGCCGGGCCTACCTCCAGGCTGTAGCGCAGCACGCCGTCGCTGCAGTTCTGCAGCAGCAGCGGCCGCTTCACCGGGTGCCCCACCCGCAGGTCGCCCAGCTCCAGCGACGGCGGCTCCAGCGCCACCGCGCCCTGCGTGCCCTCGCCCACCAGGCTCAGCAGCACCGCGTCCGCCGCGTCCTCCGCGCCCACGCCCGCCAGCGCCGCCGTTGCGCCCGCGCCTTCGTACCAGTCAATGCCTGTCGCCAGCCCCGTCCCAGGGAAGAGGCTGGCAGCGGAAGCCGTGGCGCCGGCGGCCGCCGCCTCAGGCGGCGACATGACCAGGCATACCGCGCGCGCCTCGTACAGCTTTTGCGCCGCCGGCGTGAAGGACCACTGCAGCTGCACGGACTCGTTGCCGCGGAGCGCGCCGGCGGCGGGCGTCACCATCACCAGGCCCTGCAGCTTGGCGGGGAGGCGCCAGCGGAAGGCCAACGGCACGCGGCTCGGGTTGTGCAGCGTGACGGCGCGCTGGCTGGAGGCGCCCACGCAGGTGGGGCGGAAGTAGAGCGTGGAGGAGGGCAGGTCGGTGGTGAGGCGCGGCGTGTGCGCGGCGCCGCGCAGCGACACGGTCACCGCGTTGCTGGCCACGCCGTTGAAGGTGACAAGCGCGTTGGCGGCCGCAGGGCGTGTGTCGGTGGGCGCGAAGCGCAGCGCCACCAGCACGTGGCCCTGCGGCGGCACCACGCCCGCCGCCGGCTTGGCGGCGAACAGCGGGCCCAGGGCCGCGCCCGCGGCGCCGAAGCTGAAGGCCACGGGCGTGTCGCCGCTGTTGGCGATGAGCAGCGTCTGGTGCACGCGCTCACCGGGGCGGCAGGGCGGGAAGGCTACGGCGCGCGTGGACAGCTCAACCTTGGGCCCGAACTCGGGGTTGGAGTGCAGGAAGGTGTTGCCGGTGGCGCGCAGCGGCACGCACCAGGCGGGCAGTACCTGCGCATGCATGACGCATGAAGGCAGCCTGGTCATTGCCGGTCCTTGCACCCATCAGCACTAGGCCAGGGATTAGAAGGTGTCAGCATATGCAAGCCATGCCCGCCCGCGCCCCCATCACCGCATGACCACATGACCACACGCAACCACAGCATCCACGCACGCACGCACGCACGCACGCACGCACGCACGCACGCACGCACGCACGCAACCACAGCATCCACGCACGCACGCACCTGGTGCTCTGCCACCAGGCGGAAGTTGCGCTGGCTCTTGGTGTGCGCCACCAGCGCCAGCTGCTGGCTGAAGAAGGCGGCGTCGCGCGGCGGCCGGAACGCCACCTTGAAGGTCGCCTGGCCGTAGGGCCGGATGTCCACCGACTCGGGGAACACCTGCAGTATGGATGATTGCGGGGCGGGGCGCCAGGTTTGGTTTTGATGGTGCGCCAGGTAAGGAGTGAGCCATCATAGCAGGGGCCAGATGACAGGTAGGGACGGGCTGCCATGCACCCTCGGAGCACGCACCTGGAACACGCGCTGCGGCGCGTCGCCGGGCGCCGCGCCGGGGTCGGCCCAGTCGGGCACCAGCACGAACGCCGTCAGCTTGGCGGCGGTGTGGTTGGTCACAGTCACGGAGCGGTACTCGCTGGCGCTCAGGCGCGAGCAGCTGCCAAAGTCCAGCGCGTCGCTGTCCACCGTCAGCGCGCCCGCCGGGTCCTGCCCGCCGAACAGCAGCGTCCAGCCGTCGGGGCCCAGCAGCTTGGACGCCGCGCCCTCGCCGCCCTCTGCCCCTGACGCCGCCGTGTCGCCCAGCGGCTGCAGCAGGCTGCCGAATCCGCCTCCTCCACCCCCGCCCGCCAGCAGCGGCCCCGTGCCGCCGCCGCCGAAGGTCTCCGTGGCGCCGTCCAGCCTGCCGGTGCCGGCGGGCGCGGAGGGCGGCTTGGAGTCCAGCTGCGACTCCTCCACGGGCGGCCCGCCCGCCAGCACGCGCCCCATGTAGCGCTCCACGTGCCGCTGCGACAGCGGCGGCGGCCGGCTCTTGTCCGTGAAGGCGGTGCCCACCAGGTCCACGCCCTGCGGGTCCGCGTCCTTGAGCAGCAGCGGCACGCGGCGCCACACGTTGGCCGCCAGGGCGGCGCCGGGGCGGAAGGTGATGGTCACGTGCGCGGTGCTGTCGGGCGCCAGCACGCCGCGCGTACGGGAGATGGCGAACACGTCCAGCGGGTCGATCTGGAAGTCGTACGGCACGGGTACGGAGGAATGGTTGCGGATGTACAGCACGCGCGAGGCGGTGGCGCCCGCGGCCACGTTGCCAAAGTTGAAGGCGCGCGTGGAGAGCGTCACCAGCGGCGCCACGGCGGCGCCGCGCACGTTGAGCGACACGCGGTTGCCGCCGGCGGTGCCGATGTGGAAGGTCTCGCTGCTGAAGGTGCCGGTGGCGCGCGGCGTGTAGGACAGCTTGAGCACGCTGTACTCCTCCGGGCCCAGCGTGCCCCTGTGGGATTTGGAAATAAGGTGAGGTGAGCATGCGTGGATAAATATGAGTTATGAGGCCCGCGAGCGGGATGCTGGACGGACGTTGGGCAGGGTAAGGGCCGCGTTCGGAGCTTCCGCACCATCCACAGAGCAGGCAAGAGCGCACCCGACTCAGGAAACCCCTCATCCAACGCCCCTTCCTTTGCTGTCCTCCTTCCTCCACCTCGCCACACACATGCACCCACCTGGCCGGCCCCACGGTGAACACGCCGTCGTCGGGCCCCGCCTCGTCGTGCGTGACAGCGAAGTGCGCAGGCACCACGCTGTGGTTGCCGAACCGCACCAGCCGCTCTACGCGCTGCCCCACCACCACCGCCCCGAAGTCCACGCCCGTCTGCTCCACCGACAGGTACGGGAACTTGCCGATGCCGGAGATCTGCGGGTTGGGGTAAACGTTTCAGCATTCAGTGGGAATACACGGATTCAGGCTTGTGTTGAAAGGCGGAAGCAAAGTCGCCCCTACATTGCAGCCCCTGCACGATGCCCCAAAGCACGGCAGCTGCGCCCCAACCTTGCAGATGGCTGCTGCGCCCGACTCCAGCTGGCAGGCGGCGTTGGCGGTGTAGGAGCAGGCCTCCACCGGCGTGAAGGAGGCGGTGAAGGCCACCACCTCCCCCGGCGCAAGGCTGGTGGACACCGGCGAGATGGAGAACGGCGGCTCCAGCTTCCACTGCACGTCAACCTGTTGAGCGGGAACAGGCGGGAGGCAGCATGTGCGCTTGCGCAATGCGGAGGGGCCGGTGGAATGAGTGGTGCGCCAATGCGTCGTTCCGCCACATGCTTGGGAACCTGTATGTTGTCATTTGGGGTGTGTTGCGAAACCCGTCAGCCCCACGCACCCGCACATCTCCCGTGTTGCGAACAGGCAGTTGTGCCGTCGCCGTCTCCTTGGTAGGCGTGAAGCCAAAGTCCAGCGCCGGAGGCACCTGCAGCGCATCAATCATAGCAGTCTCGTGAGCTCGAGCCCCCTTCGCTAATCACCCAGGGTCCAGTCCCAACCTTGGCACCAACCCGGTAGCGCCTGCGAGCACCTCCATGCCAGCCGCCCGCCAACAGATGTGACCTCGCGCATGCCTCCAATCTGCACACAGCCAATCCCCACCCCGGCCCCGAGCCCCGCCGCCCGCACCTCGATGTGCGTGACGGGCGTGTAGGCGTGCACGGGCACCAGGCACGACGCGTTCCCCACAAACAGCTCCACATTGTCGCTGTAGTGTTGCAGCTTGAGCGGCCGGAACACCACCTTGAGCGGCTGGCTCATGCCCGGCCGCAGCTTAAAGGGCTCCGGGAAGTCCATGCCAAAGGCTTTGCTGGTGGGCTGCTTGAAGCGGATCTTGAGCACTGAGGTGCTCACGTTCTTCAGCACCAGCTGCTTCACGTATTCCGTCCCCGGATTCCAGTGCCGCCACTCCAGCTGCTCCGGGCAGTCCACCCCGAACCTGTAATAAGGAGACCCGGCAGGTTACCCGGTTGCTCGATCCGGCGATGCGAAGCCGGGTGCCGACAACAGGAGGGGCCGCGAGGCGAGCCCTTGCGTGCTGAGGCGCCCTTAGTCCTGGTCGCGTGCGCAGCGGCCGCAGCCCCGCGCCTTTGGCCCCCGAAGTTCATATCCGGTTTATTACACTGCTCTGCTTGACCCCATACGTCCATTCGTTCGGTCGATGCGAACCGCGCCCGTCACCGTGCTTCGGGTGACTCTCACGAGACTCAGGTAAATGCGTGGACCATCTAAACCCAATATCATACTCACATTTGCTTGCGCTGCTCCCGGGACAGGACGCCATACGCCATCGTGCCCCCGGCAGTGCCCTGGTCCGCGCCGTTTGAGACCGGCATTCTCGTTATATCCTGCTTAAGAGCTGATGACTAAAAGCGGTATGTAGCTCTATAGGCAAGGCAGGTCTTGTGCAGAATGCGCTGGTCTAATTCGCCAGCGGAAGCGCCTTGCCATGTTTTGAGTTGCGTATCATAAGTCAGGTGTAGGTGTTCTAACAACTAGTAATGAGGTAAACGGTTCTTGACACTCGTTAACACCCTCGAAGTGGTCGTCCGGCAAATTTTGTCATTTAAGCCGCTTTTCCAGGTCTGCCAACTCTAGTGATGCATACTAATGTATGTCTATCGAATACAGTTTGCTTTCAGGCTCGGGCTGTGAAAGCATTAGAGTCGGCACGCACAAATACCCGCACGCCAGTCTCTTGACCCGCGCGCCCACACCCACCACCACCACCACTCCAAGAAGCGGCCAAGTCCTGGTTGGACCTTGGCACAGTTAGGTGAAAACATGATTCTTGGCCTGCTGCTCAACGTCTGCGGAACTGCAGCGGCCGAGACACGTGGCATGCACTGCGTCGAGGAGAAATGTGCAAAGGATGCAGACACGCGCACCCGGCTTTGGGCGCCAAACCTATGTTAGAGATCACAACCTGTGTGTACTCGTAACTTTACCTGGTATACTGCATGACTGCGAAACAGATGGTGCGTGCAAGGAAGCGGGGGGCGGGTTGGAATGGGTTCGCAGCTATGGGCTATTCGCGCTTCAAACTTACTTGTGTAGTTACTTGTTAGAGAGCATAAATGAACCATAAGAGGCAGCAGGAAGCGCGCAAGGCTCTCTCTCAGCGGGCAGCGGTGCGGACAGCTGTAAGTGAGGCCGCACGGAAGCAGCAGCGGGGGAACGAGCTGCAAGCTGTGATTCTCCGGTTTGCGGACATAGGGCACGCGGCCGGCGGTAGCCTGGTGTCTGTGCCGGCCGCGGACCTGGAATCGCTGGAGCGCGGGAAAGCCGAGCTCGTTGACTTCGTCGCCGCGGCGTGCGGCCACAGCTGCAGCGATGCCAGTGATGAAGAACCTAGTAGCAGCGCGGCGAGCCCGGCTGCTAGCAGCTCGTATCAACGCGGGAAAGAGCTGGTCCGCGGCTTCTGGCCCGCTGCGTTCGCGGTGCACCTGTTTGCGCTGCAGGACTTTCTTGCAGCGGAGCGTGCGGCGCTGCAGCGGGATCAGGAGAAGGGGCTGCAGGAGCAGCAACCAGGCGTAGCGGCGCTAAGGTAAGTTGCTAAGAGCTCCGCTTCTCGCGTACAAGCCCTGCCTGCCGCACAAGCCGTTCTGCGAGCTGCGCCTTGCTTGCCCGCCGCCGCCTGTTGTTTGTGGCCCTCACCACTGTCACCAGCCCTCACCGTGTGTGGTCTGCCTGCTGTCGTGTCTGGCAGGCTACGGCGACTGTGGACCCTGCTGCCCTCGCTGATCGCCGCGCGACCCAGTACGTGGTCGTCAACAGACGAGCTCGCGGCCTTGATGCGGCAGTTACAGTCACGCCCGCGCGGCAGCATGCTCCCGCCTGACGCGGCCGCCAAGCGACGCGCCCGGGCGCTGCTGCGCAGCGGCGCACTGACATACTACGCGGCGATCATGGACGTCACCTCGCAGCGGGCGGCGGGGGCGGCGGGGGCGACGCAGCGGCGGCTGGCGGCGGCGGTGGGCAGCGCGGTGGATAGCTGCGGTGAGTGGGGCAGCCGCTGACCCAAATGCAACGCAAGCCGCACCAAGACGGGTTGCTGCGCTTATGCTGAGCATTGATATGACCCAAAGCTCATGGGTATTTTGAACTATTATTTGTCTTGCCCATGTGCACTCGCAGCCACGGCGCTGGAGATGGTTCGGTGGTGCGCCTCCCTCTGCGGCCGCAGAGGGGGCCTGGAGTCACCCGATGATGACAGCGTGGACAGCGGAGGCAGGGGATACAGCTCCTTTGACATGCCCCTGTACCTGGAATGGTCGCAGGCAGGTGGCTGGGGTGCGCTGCTACGTTCAATTGCCTGAGCGGTTGGGATGATGGCATGCGCACCCCCGACGAAAACCACTTACACACACGCAGCGTCGCCGGTTGTGCGCTGCAGGCCGTGGCGAGCAATGGGCTGCTGGAGCAGGCGTGCCGTGCTACGCTGCGGCTGTCGGGATGCTGTGCGGCGCGGAAGCTGGCAGCGTCTGGTCTTGCAACGCTCGAGCCGGGCAGGAAACTGCAGGATGGCATTTGCCAGGTGCGAGATTGGCGCTTTAGTCAAGCACTCAAATCTGATATACAGTTTGTCAGTTAAAACATCGCCGTTTACTGGTTGCAGGTGCTGGATAACTTAACTCAGCCGCTCTGGAGACAGCACCCTCTCGGCTCGCTGCATCCCTGCCCGCGTGCGCCGCCCAGCCCGAACGCTGATCCCGCCCTTATGGCGCTGCTGCCTGCCGTGCGTGCGGCGCTCAGCGGCCCGGCCGTACAGGTGTGGGCGGCGCAGCAGCTGCTGGCGCTGAGCAACGCCATCAGGGTGGAGGGGAAAGGCGGCAGTGGGTCATCCGGAGGTGGCGGCGGCAGCAGCGGCAGCAGCAGCAGCAGCAGCTTCAGCAGCAGCAGCAGCAGCAGCAGCAGCAGCAGCAGCAGCAGCGGGGTGCAGCAGACTAGCGGGGCGTGCCCGTCATCAACGCCATCGCCATGGCTTGTCGGGGCCGGCAGCGGCGAGGCCGCAGCGGCGACGGCTGCAGGACCCGAGCCGCTTCAGCTGGTGGCGGCCGCCAGGCAGCGGCTGCTGGGGTGGTTCGGCCTGCCGCCGGAGCTGCATATGTCTGAAGCTGAAGCGCGCCAGGGGCACAAGGAGACGCTTGAGGCCGCCGTTCGCCTTTGGCAGGTTCGACCAGGGCACCACGCATTTAGGGGCATTCAATCAAGTACCGTAGCTCTTGCAGTAGCCTGGCATTGAAGCTGTGCATCGCCACACTGAGTCGTGCATCCCCGCGCTTACGTGCAGGTGACAGTTTCGGGCCGGACAGCTGCTTCGGCAAGCAGCCGTGCTGCTGGCGATACCGACGATGGTGCCGGCACGGGTCGCACTGAAGCTGTGGATGGCGGCGGCGCCAGCAGCAGCAGCAGCAGCAGCAGTAGCAGTAGCAGTAGCAGTAGCAGTAGCAGTAGCAGTAGCAGTAGCAGCAGCAGCAGCAGCAGTAGCATAAGCCGCCAGCAGGGCGCCTTCCGGCTGCTGCCACCCATCACCGTCCCCTTCACCGCAGCGCAGCTGTGCAGCCTACTGGAGGCGGCGCTCGTGCCGCACATAAACCATTTGACGGAGCTTGTCCAAGGCATGGATGCCAGCATGTATGGCTGTGTTGCCAGCCTGATGCAGTTGCGGTGCCGGCTTGTGCAGGAGATGACGGCACGCGAGGCAGCGCGCATGCTGCCGGCGCTGTGGATGCACGCCGTCGCGCTGCTCGAACATGTCGTGCTCGGGTGTAACGATAGGTGTACCATCGCACCGCCCTACGGTGATGACGTCCTAAAAATGCAGCCCTTGCTGGAGGCGCTGGGCCAGCTGCTGCTGCACGAGTACCCGGGCGAGCGGCAGGCGGGCCGCCGCGGCGGGGCAGGTTCTGCTGCTGCGGTGGCGGCAGGTGCGTGCATAGGTTACTAGATTGCTTGCTCTTAGTACCCCACAAAACAGAAACGTCAACAGTTGCGCATGTGCTGCCGATCATATTCATGCAACTGTTTTGTGGGTTAGGGAGGCATGCTGATCATTGTGCAACGGGTGCCTCTGCAGGCGCCACCGGCTGCGCATTGGCGCTTGGCACCGCCATCGGCTGCGGGTTCATCCGCAAGCTGGGGATCCAGGCGCGCAAGGTCCTCGCCGCTGGCAGTGTGCACGAACATGACGTGCTGATGCTTGGCCTGGGCGGCGGCCACAAGTGCATGAGCAGGGGCAGGGGCGTGCTGCTGGCGGCGCTGATGACACACCTGGAGGATGTGGGCGACGTGGCGGCGCTGCTGGCGACGCTGCGCAAGGGAGGCGCCATCGCGCTGAGCAGCGGCGTCAAATGCAATATCGACGTTTGCGGCGCCGCTAGAACGATGCTGGATTGTACTGCCGGAAATATCCCATGCAGCAAGTTCACTGCTGCGGCTGAGGAAATGAAGGAGGTAAGGCCAGGGACTGCAACAATGGACACAACCTCACAAGCAATCCAGAGCTGTAGACGGACATCGTAATCCTTGTGTGAGATATGCACATGACACTCTTCTTTCGTGTAGGTCTTGGAGCACATCTCCCGCATGTTACACTCGGTCCAGCTGTCAGGGCAGCTGGGCCGTATCTGCGACCTTTGCCTGGCGCCGCCACAAGCGTTCACGCGGATGCCGCCGGCGGAGCGCCAGCAGGCGGTGGCGGCGGCTACGCCGCACGGCCCCGGCGCCGAGGCGGCGCTGCAGCGGCGCGGCACCCTGGCGGTGTACGCACTGGCGCAGCTGCTGCCGGTGCTGGCGGGGGCGTCAGCTCAGGCGCGCACGGCAGCATTGGTGAACGCAGATACGTGTCCTAAAGAAACATGCTTCGGGGTCGTCTCAAACCTCCTCCACGCATTTCTGCCCGCAGCGCTGCATCTGGCAGTCGCGCAGAGCCACGCGGCAGGCGCGGAGGCCGTGGACACTGCTGCCTCAACCAGAGATGACAGCTGCGGCGGTGCCAGCATTCGCAGCAGCG
Source organism: Chlamydomonas schloesseri (assembly GCA_016834595.1). Lineage (NCBI taxonomy): Eukaryota > Viridiplantae > Chlorophyta > Chlorophyceae > Chlamydomonadales > Chlamydomonadaceae > Chlamydomonas > Chlamydomonas schloesseri. The sequence goes on along the minus strand of JAEHOD010000058.1, from coordinate 551,468 downwards.
TGGCTCGGCGCGCGCAGGCGCGGGCCACGTCCTGGTGGTTGCTGCTTCTGGAGCAGTGTCGCGTGTTTGACTGGCTGGCGCTCGCGCTGGATCCGGCTCACGAGGCGCGGAGGACGGCAGCGGAAGCTGCATACGGCCTGCCACAGGGCCACATGTTGCAGAGGGCGCTGGATGCTGGCGCTGCCGCCACAGGAGGTGGCGGCGCGGGTGCGGCTGGTGCTGCAGCTGCCGGAGGGTGAGACGCAGCGGGGCGGGGCCCGCGCAACGGCGCCTCCGGTGGAGGAGCAGGCGGCAGGCGTGCCGGCGGAGGCACAGCCGCCCACCAGCATGGTCGGCGGCGGGACAGCCCTACTGCTGCCGCTGCCTCCGTGCGTTGCACTGCAGGAGGGCTGGCTGCTGCAGCGGGGTCGGCACACGCTGGCGGCCGCCCTGAAGCAGCTGGCGATCACTGCGGCTGGGTCCCAGCAGGAGCAGCAGGCCGCTGCACCTCAGGCAGCAGGCGGCAGTAGCAGCAGCAGCAGAAACAACAGCGGTGGCGGCAGCAGCCACTGCGCAAGCAGTACCGGCAGCAGAGCCACAAGCATGGGCGGTGGTGACACAGACAGCGGCTCTTCCTCCTCCGCAGACGGCGGCGGACGCAGCAGCGCTACAAGCAGCAGCGGCGTCGCCTGCTGCAGCAGCGCCTATGACGGCCAGTTGGCTGCCGCCGTTGCCGCCGCAGCCACAGCCGCAGCCGCAGCAGCAGACGGAGATGGTCACCGTCAGGGTGGCAGTAGCAGCACCAGCGTAACCGCCAACGGTGGTGGCGGTGGCGCGTCGCCGTCATGGAAGGACTGGCTGCGGCGCAAGTCGCCGCTCATGCTCCGCCTGCTGTGGCTGGCGGACTGGGTTCTGGTGCTCACGCTCGGGCCGTGGCTGCTGCTGGCCCTGGCGATGTTCCTGCTGGCGTTGGCCGTGCCGTGCGCGTGGCTGTGGGGCCTGCAGCGCCTGCTGCTGCTGCTGCACGTCCAACAGCGGCAGCAGGCAGCAACACAGCCGCCACCACCGCAGCAGCCGCCACAGCAGCCGATACTGCCGGCGGCACCCGCTAGGCAGGTTCAGCAGCAGCCTGCTCTCCGCCGGGTGCAGCAGACACAGGTGCAGCAGACACAGCCGCCACCGAAGGCCGCAGCGCTGTCAGGTGCACCACCGCCGGAGCTGCTGCTGCTGCTGCTACAGCCCCGGCCGGTGGTGCTGCCGCCCCTACACACGGCGCCGGGCTTGTTGTCTTTCGACTCACTGCCGCAAGTGCCGTCGCCGGCGGAGGCGGTGGCGGCGGTGGAGCGGGCAACCGGTCACCGGGCCTGCGCCGCGCCCTCATGCACACAGCTGGGGAGTGGCGGCCGTGAGGCGGAGGCAGCAGCGACCAAGCAGTGCCGCCGCTGCGGCGCGGTGAGCTACTGCTGCTCGCTGTGCCAGCTGACGCACTGGAACGGGGGCCACAAGGAGCAGTGCGCGCGTCTGGCGCAGGTGCGGGAGGCGCTGCTGCATGAGCTGGCGATGGAGCAGCAGCAGTAGCTGGCGTAAAGGAGTCAGCGAGGTCAGTGCCGGTGCGCCAGCAGACGCGCAGGGCGGGTCGGTGCACAGGGATGACGCGACTGCGGTACCGCACATGTGTAGCAGTATTGCCGGTAAAAGGACTTGATGACTAGCCGGAGACAGCTTGCGGAGTTATCGTGGAGTTGTAAAGAGTGTTCCCGCCACAACATGCGTGGCTAGTGTGTGTCTGATGCAGGGCGAGGCAGCGGGGCCGAAGGCGGGCGGAGAGACTGCGTAAGTTAGTGGCGGCAGTAACGGAGCTGCCATCGGCGTGATGAAGGAGGGCGGGCGATGCGCGCGGGCGGATGGCGGTAAGGGGTTTGGTATGCACAAAAAGGGGTTTCAGGGTGCAGAAGCGGCGGTGTGTCCTGTCCTGAGCCTCGTGGCGAAGTTCCCTGGCGCTGTAGTCACACGATGAGCCATAATCAAGTGGCAAGGTGTGGGAGGCCCGTAAAAGTAGGAGCAGGCGAGAATCCCACACGGCACGTAGGCGCCCCCGTAGGGATGTGCAGAGCGGGCTGCCGAACGCCGAGGCATGACGACCGGCGTGCGCCCGCCGCTGCTCTGGCCACATTGTTGAGTATCACTGGAATTTGGGCTCAACATTCCTTCCAACAGCCCGAGCATGGTGGGATGCCCCAGTGGCGCCCTTGGGGCGTGTCATTTCGCGCGTTGGGCCCATGGGCCTGGCCGGGCTGGGCCAAGACCCTTCGCGACCAGCTGGGCAGTGCGAGGCGCATTTGTGCTGGACACATCAATGATTAGGAATAAAACTAATGGCCGAAAAGTCCATCTGAAAGGCATCCGAAACGGCGGAGTCAGCCAAGAACAACTCAAAAGGAGGTCCTGTGCCAACGATTCTGGTATCATATCACTTCTTTAACTAGGCATACCGCACAAATGTCGGGCCATGGTCGCGGCGGTGAGCTCGCTGGACCGATTGGGAGCTCCTCGGCGAGTCGCTGCCTTCACTCCGCCCGAACACGCCCCATTGTTTACAGGAGGCGGAGGCTATGAACGAGGCTACAGTGCGGGCGGAGGCGGAGGAGGTGCGGGGTCCGCGGAGACGTTGGTTGACGTTGGTTTCCGGGGCTGCAACACAATCCAGTATCCTTATGAGAGCTAAGCGCAATCGCCAATCCCGTGCTCATCGCCAATCCCGTGCTTCGGGATCGATAATGTATCAACCTGAATCATAGGGCATGTCAGCGCTTCACGGGCATTGTCACGGGTGGGTTGGCTCGCGCGCACCTGGCCTGATGCGGCCTGAGTTGCCACTGCTGCAGGTGGCCGCGGTGGTGGCAGCGGCAGCGGGCGTGGGTACGGCGGAGGAGGAGGCTCCGGCAGCAGTGGCGGCAGGGGCGCCGGGGGGTACGGAGGCGGCGGAGGCGCTGGCGGAGGCGGCCGGGGCGGTGGAGGAGGCCGTGGATACGAGGGCGGTCGCGGCGGTGGCGGTGGTGGCTACGGCGGCGGCGGTGGCGGTCGTGGAGGTGGGTATGCGCGTACGGCAAACGCAGTACGCCACCTGGCCAACCCCTCACCTGTGACTGCAAGCGGCATTCGAGGCTTGGCACTTTCAATGAGAAGGCCACCGAGCTGCGCTCGCTTCTACACGCTCACGCACGACTTCACACGCACACAGGTGGTGGTGGTGGCGGCGGCGGTGTTGTGAGCCCCCAGGCGGCGGCGGCCTCCCTGGAGGCGGTCCTCAAGTCTGCACGGACCCTCACCGCCCGAGTCAACGTACGTGCGTGCGTGTGTGCTTGGTGCATGATGAGGGCGCTGACACGTCATCACGGTGCATGATGAGGGCGCTGACACGTCATCACGGTGCATGCGTATGCACGAGGCAGCCCAATCTGGCGGCGGCACTCCCACGTGCCTACATGTGATGGACCGTGCGTGTCTGTGCCGCGGCGCAGTAGGTTGCGTGCCCCTATCTGCTCTGTTCTCTCAGGTGCTGCAAACTTCTCCTCCCCTCTCTCCCCACGCCTCGCCCCACGCTCTCTCTCTACCCCCCTCATGTGTCTCTCCACCCCTCATCCACCCAGGTTGAGACCACGGCCGACGGGCGGCCCCTGGGCATCACCCGCCGCCCCAACGCCGGCACCGTGGGTCGCGCCGTGCAGCTGCTGGCCAACTACTTCGCCCTGGCCACCACACCCGCCTTCCCGGGGCAGGTAGAGGCGGGGTGGGGAATGGGTGCGAGCGCAGGAGTACTGGCTGGCGCAGTGGAGGTGGAGGCGGGAAGAGGAGAAACATTGGCGGCATTTCTCTGGAACGGATCGGGTCGTTCATGCCACTGGAACGGATCGGGTCGTTCATGCCACTGGAACGGATCGGGTCGTTCATGCCACTGGAACGGATCGGGTCGTTCATGCCACTGGAACGGATCGGGTCGTTCATGCCACTGGAACGGATCGAGTCATTCATGCGACTGCTGCCCCGGCCGCCTCGCTCCTACACGGTATGCACGCACTCCTACGACGATGCAGGCCTACCACTACGATGTGGAGATCCGCTCTGCTGCTGAGGCGGCGGCGGCTGGAGGTGCGTTAGCTGAGTGAGGGCTGGGTTTGGAGGAGGAGCGGTGGCCTTCCATGAGCTGTGGCCTTCCATGAGCTGTGGCCTTCCATGTGCCTCCTTAACCCGCACGCCGCCCTGCCGTGGCCTAACGCGTGCGCAGGCGGTGGGGGCGGTGGCGGGGGCCGAGGTGGGGGCCGAGCCGGTGGACGTGGGGCCCGCGGCGGCGGGCGCGGGGGCAGAGGGGCCCTTGCGCCGGCCCCAGCGTCGCCTGAAGACATGCCCGCTGGTACCGCGCCTGCCAGTGGCGGCAGTGGCGACGCTGGTGGAGAGGACCTCCCGCCGCGGCTGGCTCACCGGGTGATGGCGGCAGCGGCGGCGGCGCACGGCTGGCCGGCGGGCGCGTGGCGGTACGACGGACGGAAGAACCTGTACCTGCCGGGCCAGGTGCGTGGACAGCCGGAGGCGGGCAGGGCGGGTGCGGGAGGTGTGGGAGGCGGGGGCAAAGGGCATGCGTGACGCTGTGAAGGATTGGACAAAGGGCCTGGGAGTGGCTGTCAATACCTCGGGAGCTGTGATGGAGCTTTGGACCTTTGGACCTTTGACCTCGCCTTTCCCGCACCGCCGCTCCAGCCCCCACTGATGCGGCCACTCACCACTCATCCCACTCGCATGTGTCACCACAGGCGCTGCCACGCGAGGCGCGGGAGTGGCCCGTCACCCTGCCGGCACGCGAGGGCGACCGCTCCGACAAGGGCAAGGGGTTCGTGGTGACCACCAAGTGGGCGGCGGTGGTGGACCTAACGCGGCTGCAGGCATACATCAGGACCAGCACACCACCGCAGCAGCAGCAGCAGCAGCAGGCCCAGGCGCAGCAAGGCGCGCCGCGGGACGCCATGCAGGTGCGCGCTGCATGAGTATGTGTGTGGGTGTGTGGGTGGGGGTGTGTGTAAAGTAGGCGACAGCAGTAATGATGTGGGCGCCAAGGCCTGCCCACGCACGCTGCAAAGGAGACCGGGCGCAAGGCTGGGCGGGCTGTGGGCGCGGCAACCTCTCTCCCTCCCACTCGCTTCGGCCCCAGCCTGTCTTGCCTGCCATACTCGCCTCCGCCCTTTCACCCGAATCGGTTGGCTTGCTTTCAACTCAACTGGTATTAGAACTGCCCTCCACGGCTCCCACCCCGCACGCCTGCCCCCACCAAACAAACAACCCACATTAATAAACATTCATCGATTTAACATTCATCGAACTAACATGCATGGAACCCCAGGTGCTGGACGTGGTGGTCCGCCACGCCTTCGCGGTGGACCCGCGCTGCACGCTGGCGGGCCGCGGCTTCTACTATCGCGACGAGGGCGTGGTGGCGCTGGGCGGCGGCGCCGAGCTGTGGAGCGGCTTCCAGCAGGTGGGCGTGTGTGTTGGGTGGGGTGCACGGGTGGTTGGATGGGTGACTCAATCCTGCCGGTTGCCTTCGTATTGCATGGCCTTCCTCACGCCCGCCCGCACGTGTCCTTGTCTCCCATTGACGGCCATCCGCCGCCACCTTAACCGCTCGTACCCGTTTCAACTACTGTTTCGGTTCTCCAGTCGGCGCAAAAATCACCTCCCAACCCCCAACCTCCAACCCCCACCTCCAACCCGCCGCCACCCTACCCTACCCGCCCGTACGACCCACACAGTCCTTTAAGGCGGTGCAGGCCGGCATGTCGCTCAACCTGGACTCGGCCTTTGCCGCCTTCATGTCCGCCCGCCCGCTGCCCGAGCTGCTGGCGGAGGGCGCAGGGCTGCGCGGCGGCCCCGCTCAGCTGGCCACCGCCGACCCGCGCCGGCTGCGGGCGGCGGCGCGGTCGCTGGTGGGCTTCAAGGTGTGTGTGGGGGGGGGGGGGGCTGGTGGCGCGTGATAGCGGCGCGCTATGAGGGTGGGGCGCAGGGCTGGCGAGGGCAGCAGGCTGCTTTTCTGGCACTTATTAGCATGGCACAGCCTCAGCTGGCAAGTTCCTTTCCACACCCCTCGTCATTAACTTAAATGCATGGCAACACCTCCTCGGAGTAATAACTAATAAGCGCCCTTCCTTCGCGACACCCACCATCGCGCGTCGTGCGTCCTGGGTGTGTGGCACAGGTGGAGTTCCCCATGCCCGGCGGCCGGCCGCGGCGCAAGGTGCTGACGGGGCTGAGTGAGGCCGGCGCGGACCGCACCATGTTCTTCAACGACCAGGAGGGCCGGTGAGAGACGCAGAGGGGCGGGCACGGAGTGGACGGGGCGAGGGGCAGTATGCAGGGGCCACCAAGATGTGCCGGGTGCTGTACTTCAGCGGTGGCGGTCCCATTGCTTTAAGCTGCAGCGCCATTCCGTTGTTCTCCGCCCCCTAGATTGGTTTTTGTTAGGGACAGGCTGGCATTGACAACCCCCCATTAAACATGCATGGCACCCCCACCACACACACACACACACACACACACACACACACACACACACCTACCCTTGCACACCCGCAGCGAGATGTCGGTGGCCGACTACTTCCGGTCCACCGGCCGCCCGCTGCGCCAGCCCGGGCTGCCGTGCGCCAACGTGGGCGACCGGCGCCGCGCCGTCTACATACCCATAGAGCTGTGCACGTGAGTGTGTGGGGTGTGTGGGGTGGGGGTGGGCGGTAGTTTATTCCAGAAACCAAAGCGACCATTGCTGGGGGAGTGGCTGGTGGCGGTTGGTGCGTGCTGGGAGCAGTGGGCATACGGCGGTTGAGGGACTTGGGTTCAGGCACGCCACGGATGTGCACCTGCCCTCTAATGCACATTCGCCAACTTTCGGTAGTAGTAGTCAGTCATGATCCCTTGCCCCTCCCCGCCGCCTGTCCCTGCGCCCACACACCCCCTCCTGCCCCTGCAGTGTGGTGGCAGGCCAGCGGCGCATGAAGCTGGACGCGTCTCAGTCCGCAAACATGATCACCGCCGCGAAGCAGGACCCGGGTGTCAAGGCAGAGGCGTGCGGCAAGCAGGTGGGTGACGTGGGTAAGGGGCCAGGGGCGCACATCCCGGACACTGGCCGAAAAAGCGCGAGAGAGGAAGCAGAAGGGGTGCTGTGGCGGCAGCAGTTGGTGGTTGCGGTGGGGCGCTTGTGTGTCGGTTTGCTGGCTCTCCTTCCTTCCCGCGTGCTGCGCACGTGGCGCGGGAGCATGGCTGGTCCCTTCACCTCCTCGAACGCACCTTGGCCCTTCACCCACCTGTCACACAACGCAGGCCCGGCGCGTGGCGGAGGCGCTGGCAGGCGCGGGCACGGAGCGGTGCTGGGGCCTGAAGCTGGGCACGGGCATGCTGCCGCTGACGGGGCGGGTGCTGCCCAACCCCATGCTGCAGTACGGCGACCAGAAGGCCTTTGACGCGGGGCCGCTGGGCAGCTGGAACACGCTGTGAGCGCCGGGTGGCTGGTGTAGCGATGTGTGAGGTTGACTCCCGGCGGTGTAGTGTTTGTGTGGCTGGTGTCGTGTCAGCGAGACTGCTGAACGCATGCGGCTGGTGTCGTGTCGGCGAGACTGCTGAGCGCATGCGGCTGTGTGTTATGTACCGTGGTGTGGAACGCTGGTCGCTTGACGAGCCACACTCGCCGAGCTTTTTCTCTTTGCTATAGACTTTGCCCCCTTGCTCCCGCTTGCCACAACCTGCTTTATGTCTCAATACGGCACGCTGCTACACCCCCACCTCGCAGCAACGTCAAGTTCGCGGAGGCGCGGCCGCTGGACTCGTGGGCGGTGGTGGTCATGATGAACCGTCAGGTGGGAGGTGTGAACGGCGGGTGGGAGGTGAACCGGCAGGTGGGGGGTGTGAACGGCGGGCACCAGTGGACAGCAGGGAAACTGGGAGGAGCCATGAGGCCTGGAGGGCGCGGCGGCAGCCGCCGCCGCTCCTGTTCCTTTCTTCCTGGACCTGTGGTTGAGCAGCATACGTGCAGCTGGCCCCGCAGCATGCCTCAGCCGCATGCCCACCTGCATTGCCCTTCCCAACCTTGCCAGGACGTGGACTTCGACGGCGACAACAGCCTGTGGCAGTTCCTGGAGGACCTGTGCAGCGCCATGATCACACGCGGCATGCGCGTGGCCAGCCCCGTGGTCGCCGGCTCGGAAGAGGCGCCGCCCGTGGAGTACGGCGGCAGTGGGGGAGGTGGGGGTGGCGGCAGGGGAGGCGGAGCGCCGCGCGGCGTGGAGGCAACCATGCGCGCGGCGGCGGACGCGGCGGCGGCGCGGTACAAGAAGCCGGCGCAGCTGGTGCTGGTGGTGCTGCCGGAGAAGGTTAGGAGGGAGGGGCGGGCGGGGGGAGGGGCGGGGCGGAGGGGAAGGCGAGCACGGGGGCGGGTACGTGGAGGTTGCGGGCCGGGAATGAAAGCTGCCCTACCGCCGCTTGTTGCGCGTGACCTGCCTTTCGAAAACCTGCCGCATATCGTGCCGGGCCATGCCCGTCCTGCCTTTGCCCTGCTGCCCTCCCGCCTTTGCCCTGCTGCCCCTCCTGCCGCCAGCCCTGTGACGAGTACCGGGAGGTGAAGCGCGTATCGGACATGGAGCTGGGCATACCCAGCCAGGTGGTGGTGGCGGGCAAGGTGCGTGTGGGTGCGCGTGGTGCTGTGGGGTTAGACGTCCATGGGATGGTGTTTTGGGGGCCGGCCCGACAGCGAGAAGCGTAAGGTGGTCAGGAAAGGGAAACCGCTATTGTTGGGGGACGGCCCGCCAGCCATGCACACCCGTGCTCCAAAGCTGGCGCCTTCGCCCAACCGCATAGGGCTCGCGACATCCACACCACCCCGCATTGCCGTGCCCCTCAACCTGCATACTCCCCCCTCCCCATCGCTTATGATAAAACCATCTCATGGATGACTGCCTCCCCCTACTGCCTCAGGCGCGGATCGGCTACCGCGCGCACAAGGGCGGCGGGCCGCAGTACTGTGCCAATGTGGCCATGAAGATTAACAACAAGTTGGGCGGCGTCAACGTCATGCTCAGCGGCGGCCTGCGGTGAGCGCAGCTAGCTCGGAATGGAACTGAGCGGCGTGCGTTGTGCCGGGCGCGGGTGATGACGGTGGCACCATACCAGTTACAGCCCAGCACGAACACGAACCAACAAACACGTCTGTCTGCCTGCGTATGTATGTATCCTGCCACACGCACACACATGCGCGCGGGCTAAGTATATCAAGTAACGCCCGAACGCGCGCGCGACCGCTCAAGCATCTGCATACATGGTCTGCGTTTGTTCCCTTGCTCGTGTTTTCTAACACATGCACGCGCGCACATACGTATCCTGCCACACACACACACACACACACATAGTACTCTGCCTTGTGATTTCTAACACACGCGCGCGCGCGCAGGTACATGCCGGTGTTGGGCGGCGCGGGCGCGGTGCCGTTCATGGTGATGGGCGCGGACGTGACGCACCCCACCGGCGCGGCGGCGCGGGCGGACGCGCGCGACCCCTCCGTGGCGGCGGTGGTGGCCAGCCTGGACCAGAGCCTGGGCCGCTGGGCCAGCCGCGTGCTGCTGCAGGCGGGGCGGCAGGAGGTGATCAGCGGCATGGGCGGCGCCGCCAAGGAGCTGCTGCTCGAGTTCTACCGCGCAAACAGGTGTGCTGGGTGGGTGGGTGCGGCAGATACTGCGGTGGAGGGATGGAGGTGCTCTGAGGGCAGGCGGAGGGCTAGACAACATCGGAGGCCAAGATGCGGTCATGCATGATGGAGCCTGCCCTTTGCATACACACGTGCGCGTCCCCGCACCCTGCTTAACCCGCCCTCAGGTACCGCGTTGCCTCGGCCAAACCCCAACTACCACCCACCCTCCACACCACCATTTTCCCCACACCCGCAGGCAGACCAAGCCGCAGCGGCTGGTCATGTACCGGGACGGCGTTTCGGAGGGGCAGTTCGAGCAGGTGCGCGAAGTGTGGGGTCGGGTTAGAGGCTGGCACGAGGCAGCAGGGGATGCGGAGGGGGAATGAGGAGGAGGATGCTCACGTGTCCCCCATTCTTTCACCCAACTTACACACTACTTGCCCCCAACTCCAACCCAACATCACATTCACCAGGTGCTGGCGGAGGAGTACACGGCCCTGCGCAGCGCCTGCTCCGAGCTGGAGGCCGGCTACCGGCCCGCCATCACGTTCGTGGTGGTGCAGAAGCGCCACAACACCCGCCTGCTGCCTGCGGACCGAGCCGCGTCCGACCCCAAGTGAGACAGGGCAGGGGAGGGGGAGGGGGGAGAGCGAGGCAGGGAGTAGCTGTATTGGGGCCGGCGGCGGCTGGGGGTGGGCGGTTAGGGGGCGCCCCGCGAGTAGTCTGTTTGGCGCCCTCATTCTTCACCCGCATTGCCCTGCCCTGCCCTGTCTATAACACACACGTGCACAGGGGCAACGTGGTCCCGGGCACGGTGGTGGACGCCGGCATCACCGCCCCGGACGGCTTCGACTTCTACCTCAACAGCCACGCCGGGCTGCAGGTGTGGGCGATATGTGTGCAGGGGCACCAGGGCCCGGGGACACCAGGGGCAGGGTGCGGCCAAGATGCCGGCTGTATGTTCCAGGACGGAAGATGATGCAGGAGATGCATGCATGCCTGCCCCTTACATTACAGTGCGCTCCACCGCTCCACCGCCCCCTACCTGCATCTCTCCGCCTGCCCCTGCCGCCACCTCCTGCACCTCACTCCCCCACCCCTTTTGCCTGTATCTCACTCGCTACTTTGGTTAAGAACGGGCTGGTATTTACACCCCACCCCTCCCGCAATGATGAACTACCCACCCTTCCCGCACACCTACACCTCCACCAGGGCACCAACAAGCCCGCCCACTACCACGTGCTGGTGGACGAGATCGGCTTTGGCGCCGACGGCATCCAGCTGCTCACCTACTGGCTGTGCTACCTGTACCAGCGCACCACCAAGTACGTGAGGGCGGGAGTGCGGGACGGAGGGGGAGACGGGGAGGGAGGGGGGGTGTAACTACCAGCCGAATTAAACCATATCCATGCAAAGGAGCGTGGCCTGGGGGTAAGGAAGGGAGACAGCGACTGGCTCGAGAGGTTGGCAAGAGCTGCTTGACGCTAGTAAGGAAGAGGTCTTGGGTGGCTTGGGACTGGCAAGGGAAGGGGCAGGCGGTGCAGCAGGCGGTCGACAGGGCATGCCGTCAACTGTCCCTTCGTCCAGAGGTCTCCTTTCCTCACCTTGCCTCCTCCTCACCGCCTCTCCCCTCGCTGCTCTCCCCTCGCTGCTCTCTCCCCTGCTGACCACACATACCCCACCCAGGTCGGTGTCCTACTGCCCGCCCGCCTACTACGCCGACCGGGCCGCCTTCCGCGGCCGCACGCTGCTGGTGAGGCGGGAGGCGTGCGGGATGAGGCATTGATGAGGTTGGGATTGTTGGGATTTGGGCGGTAATGGGACTGGGAGGGTGGTTGTGCACCTCAGCCGCCTGACCCACATGCGCTCACAAAACCCGCTCCCACGCACGCACACACACACAGGCGGCCGCCTCCTCCGCCTCCGATAGCGCCTCCGAGACCGCCTCCACCTCCCGGGGGGGCGGCGGCGGCGGGGCCAGCGCGCCACCCACCTTCGCGGGCATCCACCGCAACCTGTCCAACCTGCTTTACTTCATGTAGAGGGGTGTTATTGATGGATGGGGGCGAGTGCGGGACGTGGCTGGTGGTGCCAGTGCGGGCGCTGAGGAAGTAAGGGGGGCAGAAGAAGGCAGGGAGGCACCGAACTGGGTTCGAACATGTTGCGATTGGGAGAACTGTGCTGTTGTCCACGTAATTTGATTGTGCACAAATGTAAAACACGACGCGTAGCATACAGCAGAAGAAGAAGCAGGAGGCGCGCAAAGAGGCGCGCCAGGCGCTATCGCAGCGGACAGCTGCGCGGACAGCTGCGAGCGAGGCCGCACAGAAGCAGCAGTGGCAGCGTGATCTGCAGTCTTTGATATGCAGGCTTGCGGAAGCAGGGCAAGCAGCCGGCGGCAGCCTGGCGTCTGTGCCGGCCGCGGACCTCCAAGAACTCAAGCGCGGGACAAGTGAATTAGTGGATCTTGCCGGCGCGGCCTGCGGCAGCAGCAGCTCCAGCGATGCCAGCGACCCAGAAACTACCGGTAGTAGCAGCGCGTCGGCAGGCAGCAGCTCATCGCGACGCGGGAAAGAGCGGGTGCCCGGCTTCTGGCCCGCTGCGTTCGCGGTGCACCTGTTTGCGCTGCAGGACCTGGAGGCAGAGGAGTGTGCGGCAGCAGGGGCCTCAGGAGCAGCTGCGCAGCTTGCTGGCCTACAAGTGAGGCTCTTGGTAACGGGTCACGAGGAGCGGAGGACAGCAGTGGATGCTTTTTATGGGCAGCAGCCACCAAGCAGTGCCGCCGCTGCGGCGCGGTGAGCTACTGCTGCTCGCTGTGCCAGCTGACGCACTGGAACGGGGGCCACAAGGAGCAGTGCGCGCGCCTGGCGCAGGTGCGGGCGGCGCTGCTGCTGGAGCTGGAATAGCCCGTGGTGGGCTGCCTGCCATGGCATACCCCTGCTTGTGGGCTGACGCGAGCGAGGTGCAATGCGCGTGTGGCGCTCCGAGAAGCCTTTGGCGTGCGTGGGGGAAGAAAGCACCGCCTGAGAGAGTGAGGATGTGTGGTAGTGGGTGACCAAGTAAGGCGCTCATACATGCGGCTGCTGAATGATGCCCCGAGTCTTTACGGAAATGCAGTTGCGGTGCCGGCTTGTGCAGGAGATGACGGCACGCGAGGCAGCGCGCATGCTGCCGGCGCTGTGGATGCACGCCGTCGCGCTGCTCGAACATGTCGTGCTCGGGTGTAACGATAGGTGTACTATCGCACCGCCCTACGTTGATGACGTCCTAAAAATGCAGCCCTTGCTGGAGGCGCTGGGCCAGCTGCTGCTGCACGAGTACCCGGGCGAGCGGCAGGCGGGCCGCCGCGGCGGGGCAGGTTCTGCTGCTGCGGTGGCGTCAGGTGCGTGCATAGGTTGCTAGGTTGCTTGCTCTTAGTACCCCACAAAACAAAAACGTCAACAGTCGCGCATGTGCTGTCGATCATATTCATGCAACTGTTTCGTGGGTTAGGGAAGCATGCTGATCATTGTGCAACGGGTGCCTCTGCAGGCGCCACCGGCTGCGCATTGGCGCTTGGCACCGCCATCGGCTGCGGGTTCATCCGCAAGCTGGGGATCCAGGCGCGCAGGGTCCTCGCCGCTGGCAGCGTGCACGGACATGACGTGCTGATGCTTGGCCTGGGCGGCGGCCACAAGTGCATGAGCAGGGGCAGGGGCGTGCTGCTGGCGGCGCTGATGACACACCTGGAGGATGTGGGCGACGTGGCGGCGCTGCTGGCGACGCTGCGCAAGGGAGGCGCCATCGCGCTGAGCAGCGGCATCAATTGCAAAATTGACGTTTGCGGCGCCGCTAGAACGATGCTGCATTTTCCTACCGGAAATATCCCATGCAGCAAGTTCACTGCTGCGGCTGAGGAAATGAAGGAGGTAAGGCCAGGGACTGCAACAATGGACACAACCTCACAAGCAATCCAGAGCTGTAGACGGACATCGTAATCCTTGTGTGAGATATGCACATGACACTCTTCTTTCGTGTAGGTCTTGGAGCACATCTCCCGCATGTTACACTCGGTCCAGCTGTCAGAGCAGCTGGGCCGTATCTGCGACCTTTGCCTGGCGCCGCCACAAGCGTTCACGCGGATGCCGCCGGCGGAGCGCCAGCAGGCGGTGGCGGCGGCTACGCCGCACGGCCCCGGCGCCGAGGCGGCGCTGCAGCGGCGCGGCACCCTGGCGGTGTACGCACTGGCGCAGCTGCTGCCGGTGCTGGCAGGGGCGTCAGCTCAGGCGCGCACGGCAGCATTGGTGAACGCAGATACGTGTCCTAAAGAAACATGCTTCGGGGTCGTCTCAAACCTCCTCCACGCATTTCTGCCCGCAGCGCTGCATCTGGCAGTCGCGCAGAGCCACGCGGCAGGCGTGGAGGCCGTGGACACTGCTGCCTCAACCAGAGATGACAGCTGCGGCGGTGCCAGCATTCGCAGCAGCGTGGCTCGGCGCGCGCAGGCGCGGGCCACGTCCTGGTGGTTGCTGCTTCTGGAGCAGTGTCGCGTGTTTGACTGGCTGGCGCTCGCGCTGGATCCGGCTCACGAGGCGCGGAGGACGGCAGCGGAAGCTGCATACGGCCTGCCACAGGGCCACATGTTGCAGAGGGCGCTGGATGTGCTCGAGCTGCTGGTGCTGGCGCTGCCGCCACAGGAGGTGGCGGCGCGGGTGCGGCTGGTGCTGCAGCTGCCGGAGGATGAGACGCAGCGGGGCGGGGCCAGCGCAACGGCGCCTCGCGTGGAGGAGCAGGCGGCAGGCGTGCCGGCGGAGGCACAGCCGCCCACCAGCATGGTCGGCGGCGGGACAGCCCTACTGCTGCCGCTGCCTCCGTGCGTTGCACTGCAGGAGGGCTGGCTGCTGCAGCGGGGTCGGCACACGCTGGCGGCCGCCCTGAAGCAGCTGGCGATCACTGCGGCTGGGTCCCAGCAGGAGCAGCAGGCCGCTGCACCTCAGGCAGCAGGCGGCAGTAGCAGCAGTAGCAGAAACAACAGCGGTGGCGGCAGCAGCCACTGCGCGAGCAGTACCGGCAGCAGAGCCACAAGCATGGGCGGTGGTGACACAGACAGCGGCTCTTCCTCCTCCGCAGACGGCGGCGGACGCAGCAGCGCCACAACCAGCAGCGGCGGCGCCTGCTGCAGCAGCGCCTATGACGGCCAGTTGGCTGCCGCCGTTGCCGCCGCAGCCACAGCCGCAGCAGCAGCAGACGGAGATGGTCACCGTCAGGGTGGCAGCAGCAGCCCCAGCGTGACCGCCAATGGTGGGGGCGGTGGCGCGTCGCCGTCATGCGAGGACTGGCTGCGGCGCAAGCCGCCGCTCATGCTCCGCCTGCTGTGGCTGGCGGACTGGGTTCTGGTGCTCACGCTCGGGCCGTGGGTGCTGCTGGCCCTGGCGATGTTCCTGCTGGCGTTGGCGGCGCCGTGCGCGTGGCTGTGGGGGCTGCAGCGCCTGCTGCTGCACGTCCAGCAGCGGCAGCAGGCAGCAACAGAGCCGCCACCACCGCAGCAGCCGCCACAGCAGCCGATACTGCCGGCGGCACCCGCTAGGCAGGTACAGCAGCAGCCTGACCGCCGCCGGGTGCAGCAGACACAGGCGCAGCAGACACAGCCGCCACCGCAGGCCGCAGCGCTGTCAGGTGCACCACCGACGGAGCTGCTGCTGCTGCTGCAGCCCCGGCCGGTGGTGCTGCCGCCCCTACACACGGCGCCGGGCCTATTGTCTTTCGACTCACTGCCGCAAGTGCCGTCGCCGGCGGAGGCGGTGGCGGCGGTGGAGCGGGCGACTGGTCACCGGGCCTGCGCCGCGCCCTCATGCACACAGCTAGGGAGCGGCGGCCGTGAGGCGGAGGCAGCAGCCACCAAGCAGTGCCGTCGCTGCGGCGCGGTGAGCTACTGCTGCTCGCTGTGCCAGCTGACGCACTGGAACGGGGGCCACAAGGAGCAGTGCGCGCGTCTGGCGCAGGTGCGGACGGCGCTGCTGCTGGAGCTGGCGATGGAGCAGCAGCAGTAGCTGGCGTAAAGGAGTCAGCGAGGTCAGCGCCGGTGTGCCAGCAGACGCGCAGGGCGGGTCGGTGCACAGGGATGACGCGATTGCGGTACCGCACATGTGTAGCAGTATTGCCGGTAGAAGGACTTGATCACTAGCCGGGGACAGCTTGCGAAGTCATCGTGGAGTTGTGAAGAGTGTTCCCGCCACGACATGCGTGGCTAGTGTGTGTCTGATGCAGGGCGAGGCAGCGGGGCCGAAGGCGGGCGGAGAGACTGCGTAAGTTATTGGCGGCAGTAACGGAGCTGCCACCCGCGTGATGAAGGAGGGCGGGCGATGCGCGCGGGCGGATGGCGGTAAAGGGTTTGGTATGCACAAAAAAGGGTTTCAGGGTGCAGAAGCGGCGGTGTGTCCTGTCCTGAGCCTCGTGGCGAAGTTCCCTGGCGCTGTAGTCACCCGATGAGCCATATTAAGTGGCAAGGTGTGGGAGGCCCGTAAAAGTAGGAGCAGGCGAGAATCCCACACGGCACGTAGGCGCCCCCCTAGGGATGTGCAGAGCGGGCTGTGCAAAGATGCCGAACGCCGAGGCATGACGACCGGCGTGCGCCCGCCGCTGCTCTGGCCACATTGTTGAGTATCACTGAAATTTGGGCTCAACATTCCTTGCAACAGCCCGAGCATGGTGGGATGCCCCAGTGGCGCCCTTGGGGCGTGTCATTTCGCGCGTTGGGCCCATGGGCCTGGCCGGGCTTGGCCAAGACCCTTCGCGACCAGCTGGGCAGTGCGAGGCGCATTTGTGCTGGACACATCAATAATTAGGAATAAAACTAATGGCCGAAAAGTCCATCTGAAAGGCATCCGAAACGGCGGAGTCAGACAAGAACAACTTAATAGGAGGTCCTGTGCCAACGATTCTGGTATCATATCACTTCTTTAACTAGGCATACCGCACAAATGTCGGGCCATGGTCGCGGCGGTGAGCTCGCTGGACCGGTTGGGAGCTCCTCGGCGAGTCGCTGCCTTCACTCCGCCCGAACACGCCCCATTGTTTACAGGAGGCGGAGGCTATGAACGAGGCTACAGTGCGGGCGGAGGCGGAGGAGGTGCGGGGTCCACGCTAGCTATTTATTACTAGGGCTTGTCGCGGGCGTTTTCACGGGTGGGTGGGCTCGCGCGCACCTGGCCTGACGCGGCCTGAGTTGCCACTGCTGCAGGTGGCCGCGGTGGTGGCAGCGGCAGCGGGCGTGGGTACGGCGGAGGAGGAGGCTCCGGCAGCAGTGGCGGCAGGGGCGCGGGGGGGTACGGAGGCGGCGGAGGCGCTGGCGGAGGCGGCCGGGGCGGTGGAGGAGGCCGTGGATACGAGGGCGGTCGCGGCGGTGGCGGTGGTGGCTACGGCGGCGGCGGTGGCGGTCGTGGAGGTGGGTATGCGCGTACGGCAAACGCAGTACGCCACCTGGCCAACCCCTCACCTGTGACTGCAAGCGGCATTCGAGGCTTGGCACTAGGCCACCGAGCTGCGCTCGCTTCTACGCGCTCACGCACGACTTCACACGCACACAGGTGGTGGCGGTGGCGGCGGCGGTGTTGTGAGCCCCCAGGCGGCGGCGGCCTCCCTGGAGGCGGTCCTCAAGTCTGCACGGACCCTCACCGCCCGAGTCAACGTACGTGCGCGCGTGTGTGCTTGGTGCAGATGAGGGCGCTGACACGTCATCACGGTGCATGCGCATACACGAGGCAGCCCAATCTGGCGGCGGCACTCCCACGTGCCTACATGTGATGGACCGTGCGTGTCTGTGCCGCGGCGCAGTAGGTTGCGTGCCCCTATCTGCTCTGTTCTCTCAGGTGCTGCAAACTTCTCCTCCCCTCTCTCCCCACGCCTCGCCCCACGCTCTCTCTCTACCCCCCTCATGTGTCTCTCCACCCCTCATCCACCCAGGTTGAGACCACGGCCGACGGGCGGCCCCTGGGCATCACCCGCCGCCCCAACGCCGGCACCGTGGGTCGCGCCGTGCAGCTGCTGGCCAACTACTTCGCCCTGGCCACCACACCCGCCTTCCCGGGGCAGGTAGGGGCGGGGTTGGGTGTGAGCGCAGGGGTACTGGCTGGCGCAGTGGAGGCGGAGGCGGGAGGAGGAGAAACATTGGCGGTATTTCTCTTGAAAGGATCGGGTCGTTCATGCCGCTGGAACGGATCGAGTCATTCATGCCACTGCTGCCCCGGCCGCCTCGCTCCTACACGGTACGCACGCACTCCTACGACGATGCAGGCCTACCACTACGATGTGGAGATCCGCTCTGCTGCTGAGGCGGCGGCGGCTGGAGGTGCGTTAGCTGAGTGAGGGCTGGGTTTGAAGGAGGAGCGGTGGCCTTCCATGAGCGGTGGCCTTCCATGGGCTGTGGCCTTCCATGGGCTGTGGCCTTCCATGTGCCTCCTTAACCCGCACGCCGCCCTGCCGTGGCCTAACGCGTGCGCAGGCGGTGGGGGCGGTGGCGGGGCCCGAGGTGGGGCCCGAGGTGGGGGCCGAGGTGGGGCCCGCGGCGGCGGGCGCGGGGGCAGAGGGGCCCTTGCGCCGGCCCCAGCTTCGCCTGAAGACATGCCCGGTGGTACCGCGCCTGCCAGTGGCGGCGGTGGCGACGCTGGTGGAGAGGACCTCCCGCCGCGGCTGGCTCACCGGGTGATGGCGGCAGCGGCGGCGGCGCACGGCTGGCCGGCGGGCGCGTGGCGGTACGACGGACGGAAGAACCTGTACCTGCCGGGCCAGGTGCGTGGACAGCCGGAGGCGGCGGGCAGGGCGGGTGTGGGAGGTGTGGGAGGCGGGGGCAAAGGGCATGTGTGACGCTGTGAAGGATTGGACAAAGGGCCTGGGAGTGGCCGTCAATACCTCAATACCCAACCTTTGACCTCGCCTTTCCCGCACCGCCGCCCCAGCCCCCACTGATGCGGCCACTCACTACTCATCCCACTCGCATGTGTCACCACAGGCGCTGCCACGAGAGGCGCGGGAGTGGCCCGTCACCCTGCCGGCGCGTGAGGGCGACCGCTCCGACAAGGGCAAGGGGTTCGTGGTGACCACCAAGTGGGCGGCGGTGGTGGACCTAACGCGGCTGCAGGCATACATCAGGACCAGCACACCACCGCAGCAGCAGCAGCAGCAGACCCAGGCGCAGCAGGGCGCGCCGCGGGACGCCATGCAGGTGCGCGCTGCATGAGTGTGTTTGTGTGTGTGGGGGGGGGGGGGTTGTGGTTACCAGCCCAAAGTAAACCAATCTAAAGGAAGGGGGGTAGTTCATTCCAGAAACCAGAAGCGAAACGACCAAGAGAAGCGGGGGGGAGTACGCGACAGCAGTAATGATGTGGGCGCCAAGGCCTGCCCACGCACGCTGCAAAGGAGACCGGGCGCAAGGCTGGGCGGGCTGTGGGCGCGGCAACCTCTCTCCCTCCCACTCGCTTCGGCCCCAGCCTGTCTTGCCTGCCATACTCGCCTTCGCCCTTTCACCCGAATCGGTTGGCTTGCATTCAACCCAACTGGTATTGGAACTGCCCTCCACGGCTCCCACCCCGCACGCCTACCTGCCCCCACCAAACAAACAACCCACATTAATTTAACAATCATCGATTTAACATTCATCGAACTAACATGCATGGAACCCCACCCCAGGTGCTGGACGTGGTGGTCCGCCACGCCTTCGCGGTGGACCCGCGCTGCACGCTGGCGGGCCGCGGCTTCTACTATCGCGACGAGGGCGTGGTGGCGCTGGGCGGCGGCGCCGAGCTGTGGAGCGGCTTCCAGCAGGTGGGCGTGTGTGTTGGGTGGGGTGCATGGGTGGTTGGATGGGTGACTCAATCCTGTCGGTTGCCTTTGTATTGCATGGCCTTCCTCACGCCCGCCCGCACGTGTCCTTGTCTCCCATTGATGGCCATCCGCCGCCACCTTACCCGCCCGTACCCGCTTCAACTACTGTTTCGGTTCTCCAGTCGGCGCAAAAATCACCTCCCAACCCCCAACCTCCAACCCCCAACCTCCAACCCCCAACCTCCAACCCCCAACCTCCAACCTCCAACCCCCAACCTCCAACCCCCAACCTCCAACCCGCCGCCACCCTACCCGCCCGTACGACCCACACAGTCCTTCAAGGCGGTGCAGGCCGGCATGTCGCTCAACCTGGACTCGGCCTTTGCCGCCTTCATGTCCGCCCGCCCGCTGCCCGAGCTGCTGGCGGAGGGCGCAGGACTGCGCGGCGGCCCCGGCCAGCTGGCCACCGCCGACCCGCGCCGGCTGCGGGCGGCGGCGCGGTCGCTGGTGGGCTTCAAGGTGGGGGGGGGGCTGGTGGCGCGTGATAGCGGCGCGCTATGAGGGTGGGGCGCAGGGCTGGCGAGGGCAGCAGGCTGCTTTTCTGGCACTTATTAGCATGGCACAGCTTCAGCTGGCAAGTTCCTTTCCACACCCCTCGTCATTAACTTAAATGCATGGCAACACCTCCTAATTAATAAGCGCCCTTCCTTCGCGACACCCACCATCGCGCGTCGTGCGTCCTGGGTGTGTGGCACAGGTGGAGTTCCCCATGCCCGGCGGCCGGCCGCGGCGCAAGGTGCTGACGGGGCTGAGTGAGGCGGGCGCGGACCGCACCATGTTCTTCAACGACCAGGAGGGCCGGTGAGAGACGCAGAGGGGCGGGCACGGAGTGGAGGGGGCGAGGGGCAGTATGCAGGGGCCACCAAGATGTGCCGGGTGCTGTGCCTCAGCGGTGGTGGTCCCATTGCTTTAGGCTGCAGCGCGATTTCGTTGTTCTCCGCCCCCTATATTGGGTTTTGTTTAGAATGGGCTGGCATTCACAACCCCCCCCCCCAACCTTCTGGTCATCGGTATGCCTTCTGTGTCGCAATGTCTGTCTACATCTCCTTCTTCAGTAATTTAACATGCATGGAACCCCCCCCCCCCACACACACACCCCTACCCTTGCACACCCGCAGCGAGATGTCGGTGGCCGACTACTTCCGGTCCACCGGCCGCCCACTGCGCCAGCCCGGGCTGCCGTGCGCCAACGTGGGAGACCGGCGCCGCGCCGTCTACATACCCATAGAGCTGTGCACGTGAGTGTGTGTGGGGTGTGGGGTGTGGGTGGGCGGTAGTTTATTCCAGAGACCAAAACGACCATTGCTGGGGGAGTGGCTGGTGGTGGTTAGTGCGTGCTGGGAGCAGTGGGCATACGGCAGTTGAGGGGCTTGGGTTCAGGCACGCCACGGATGTGCACCTGCCCTCTAATACACATTCGCCAACTTTCGGTAGTAGTCAGTCATGATCCCTTGCGCCTCCCCGCCGCCTGTCCCTGCGCCCACACACCTCCTCCTGCCCCTGCAGTGTGGTGGCGGGCCAGCGGCGCATGAAGCTGGACGCGTCTCAGTCCGCAAACATGATCACCGCCGCCAAGCAGGACCCGGGCGTCAAGGCGGAGGCGTGCGGCAAGCAGGTCGGTGGCGTGGGTAAGGGGGCAGGGGCGCACATCCCGGACACTGGCCGGAAAAGCGCGAGAGAGGAAGCAGAAGGGGTGCTGTGGCGGCAGCAGTTGGTGGTGGCGGTTGGGCGTTTGTGTGTCGGTTTGCTGGCTCTCCTTCCTTCCCGCGTGCTGCGCACGTGGCGCGGGAGCATGGCTGGTCCCTTCACCTCCTCGAATGCACCTTGGCCCACCCACCTGTCACACAACGCAGGCCCGGCGCGTGGCGGAGGCGCTGGCGGGCGCGGGCACGGAGCGGTGCTGGGGCCTGAAGCTGGGCACGGGCATGCTGCCGCTGACGGGGCGGGTGCTGCCCAACCCCATGCTGCAGTACGGCGACCAGAAGGCCTTTGACGCGGGGCCGCTGGGCAGCTGGAACACGCTGTGAGCGCCGGGTGGCTGGTGTAGCGATGTGTGAGGTTGACTCCCGGCGGTGTAGTGTTTGTGTGGCTGGTGTCGTGTCGGCGAGATTGCTGAACGCATGCGGCTGTGTGTTATGTACCGTGGTGTGGAACGCTGGTCGCTTGACGAGCCACACTCGCCGAGCTTTCTCTCTTTGCTATAGACTTCGCCCCCTCGCTCCCGCTTGCCTCAACCTGCTTTATGTCTCAATACGGCACGCTGCTACACCCCCACCTCGCAGCAACGTCAAGTTCGCGGAGGCGCGGCCGCTGGACTCGTGGGCGGTGGTGGTCATGATGAGCCGGCAGGTGGGAGGTGTGAACGGCGGGTGGGAGGTGAACCGGCGGGTGTGAGGTGTGAACGGCGGGCACCAGTGGACAGCAGGGAAACTGGGAGAAGCCATGAGGCCTGGAGGGCGCGGCGGCAGCCGCCGCTGCTCCTGTTCCTTTCTTCCTGGACCTGTGGTTGAGCAGCATACGTGCAGCTGGCCCCGCAGCATGCCTCAGCCGCATGCCCACCTGCATTGCCCTTCCCAACCTTGCCAGGACGTGGACTTCGACGGCGACAACAGCCTGTGGCAGTTCCTGGAGGACCTGTGCAGCGCCATGATCACACGCGGCATGCGCGTGGCCAGCCCCGTGGTCGCCGGCTCGGAAGAGGCGCCGCCCGTGGAGTACGGCGGCAGTGGGGGAGGTGGGGGTGGCGGCAGGGGAGGCGGAGCGCCGCGCGGCGTGGAGGCAACCATGCGCGCGGCGGCGGACGCGGCGGCGGCGCGGTACAAGAAGCCGGCGCAGCTGGTGCTGGTGGTGCTGCCGGAGAAGGTTAGGAGGGAGGGGCGGGCGGGGGGAGGGGCGGGGCGGAGGGGAAGGCGAGCACGGGGGCGGGTACGTGGAGGTTGCGGGCCGGGAATGAAGCTGCCCTACCGCCGCTTGTTGTGCGTGACCTGCCTTTCGAAACCCTGCCGCATATCGTGCCGGGCCATGCCCGTCCTGCCTTTGCCCTGCTGCCCTCCCGCCTTTGCCCTGCTGCCCCTCCTGCCGCCAGCCCTGTGACGAGTACCGGGAGGTGAAGCGCGTATCGGACATGGAGCTGGGCATACCCAGCCAGGTGGTGGTGGCGGGCAAGGTGCGTGTGGGTGCGCGTGGTGCTGTGGGGTTAGACGTCCATGGGATGGTGTTTTGGGGGCCGGCCCGACAGCGAGAAGCGTAAGGTGGTCAGGAAAGGGAAACCGCTATTGTTGGGGGACGGCCCGCCAGCCATGCACACCCGTGCTCCAAAGCTGGCGCCTTCGCCCAACCGCACTGGGCTCGCGACATCCACACCACCCCGCATTGCCGTGCCCCTCAACCTGCAAAAAAACCCATCCCATGGATGACTACCTCCCCCTTACTGCCTCAGGCGCGGATCGGCTACCGCGCGCACAAGGGCGGCGGGCCGCAGTACTGCGCCAATGTGGCCATGAAGATTAACAACAAGTTGGGCGGCGTCAACGTCATGCTCAGCGGCGGCCTGCGGTGAGCGCAGCTAGCTCTGAATGGGACTGAGCGGCGTGCGTTGTGCCGGGCGCGGGTGATGACGGTGGCACCACACCAGTCACAGCCCAGCACGAACACGAACCAACAAACACGTCTGTCTGCATGCGTATGTATGTATCCTGCCACACGCACACACATGCGCGCGGGCTAAGTATATCAAGTAACGCCCGAACGCGCGCGCTACCGCTCAAGCATTTGCGTACACGGTCTGCGTTTGTTCCCTTGCTCGTGTTTTCTAACACATGCACGCGCGCACATACGTATCCTGCCACACACACACACACACACTTAGTACTCTGCCTTGTGATTTCTAACACACGCGCGCGCGCGCAGGTACATGCCGGTGTTGGGCGGCGCGGGCGCGGTGCCGTTCATGGTGATGGGCGCGGACGTGACGCACCCCACCGGCGCGGCGGCGCGGGCGGACGCGCGCGACCCCTCCGTGGCGGCGGTGGTGGCCAGCCTGGACCAGAGCCTGGGCCGCTGGGCCAGCCGCGTGCTGCTGCAGGCTGGGCGGCAGGAGGTGATCAGCGGCATGGGCGGCGCCGCCAAGGAGCTGCTGCTCGAGTTCTACCGCGCAAACAGGTGTGCTGGGTGGGTGGGTGCGGCAGATACTGCGGTGGAGGGATGGAGGTGCTCTGAGGGCAGGCGGAGGGCTAGACAACATCGGAGGCCAAGATGCGGTCATGCATGATGGAGCCTGCCCTTTGCATACACACGTGCGCGTCCCCGCACCCTGCTTAACCCGCCCTCAGGTACCGCGTTGCCTCGGCCAAACCCCAACTACCACCCACCCTCCACACCACCATTTTCCCCACACCCGCAGGCAGACCAAGCCGCAGCGGCTGGTCATGTACCGGGACGGCGTTTCGGAGGGGCAGTTCGAGCAGGTGCGCGAAGTGTGGGGTCGGGTTAGAGGCTGGCACGAGGCAGCAGGGGATGCGGAGGGGGAATGAGGAGGAGGATGCTCACGTGTCCCCCATTGTTTCACCCAACTTACACACTACTTGCCCCCAACTCCAACCCAACATCACATTCACCAGGTGCTGGCGGAGGAGTACACGGCCCTGCGCCGCGCCTGCTCCGAGCTGGAGGCCGGCTACCGGCCCGCCATCACGTTCGTGGTGGTGCAGAAGCGCCACAACACCCGCCTGCTGCCTGCGGACCGAGCCGCGTCCGACCCCAAGTGAGACAGGGCACGGGAGGGGGGAGAGCGAGGCAGGGGGTAGCTGTATGGGGGCCGGCGGCGGCTGGGGATGGGCGGTTAGGGAGCGCCCCGCGAGTAGTCTGTTTGGCACCCTCATTCTTCACCCGCATTGCCCTGCCCTGCCCTGTCTATAACACACACGTGCACAGGGGCAACGTGGTCCCGGGCACGGTGGTGGACGCCGGCATCACCGCCCCGGACGGCTTCGACTTCTACCTCAACAGCCACGCCGGGCTGCAGGTGTGGGCGATATGTGTGCGTGTATGTGTGTGTGCAGGGGCACCAGCGCCCGGAGACACCAGGGGCCGGGTGCGGCTAAGATGCCGGCTGTATGTTCCAGGACGGAAGATGAGGCAGAAAGTGCATGCCTGCCTGCCCCTTTCAGTGCGCTCCACCGCTCCGTCCACCGCCCCCTGCATCTCTCCGCCTGCCCCTGCCGCCACATCCTGCACCTCACTCCCCCACCCCTTTTGCCTGTGCCTCACTCGCTTCTTCGGTTAAGAATGGGCTGGTATGTACACCCCACCCCTCCCGTAATGATGAACTACCCACCCCTCCCGCACACCTCCACCTCCACCAGGGCACCAACAAGCCCGCCCACTACCACGTGCTGGTGGACGAGATCGGCTTCGGCGCCGACGGCATCCAGCTGCTCACCTACTGGCTGTGCTACCTGTACCAGCGCACCACCAAGTACGTGAGGGCGGGAGTGCGGGACGGAGGGGGCGACGGGGAGGGAGGGGGGTGTAAATACCAGCCCAATTAAACCATACCCATGCAAAGGAGCGAGGAGGAGAGCGTGGCCTGGGGGTAAGGAAGGGAGACAGCGACTGGCTCGAGAGGTTGGCAAGAGCTGCTTGACGCTAGTAAGGGAGAGGTCTTGGGTGGCTTGGGCCTGGCAAGCAAGGGAAGGGGCAGGCGGTGCAGCAGGCGGTCGGCAGGGCACGCCGTCAACTGTCCCTTCGTCCAGAGGTCTCCTTTCCTCACCTCGCTTCCCCCTCACTGCCTTTCCCATCGCTGCTCTCCCCTCGCTGCTCCCCCCTGCTGACCACACACACCCCACCCAGGTCGGTGTCCTACTGCCCGCCCGCCTACTACGCCGACCGGGCCGCCTTCCGCGGCCGCACGCTGCTGGTGAGGCGGGAGGCGGGAGGGATGAGGCATTGATGAGGTTGGGATTGTTGGGATTTGGGCGGGAATGGGACTGGGCGGGTGGTTGTGCTCCTCAGCCGCCGGACCCACATGCGCTCACAAAACCCGCTCCCACGCACGCACACGCACACACACACACACAAGTCTTTCATAGTACTTTCCCTTGTGATCTCTAACACGCACGCGCAGGCGGCCGCCTCCTCCGCCTCCGATAGCGCCTCCGAGTCCGGAGGGGGCCGAGGTCCTGGGCCGGCTGGGGGCGCAGCAGGGGCCGCCAGCGCGCCACCCACCTTCGCGGGCATCCACCGCAACCTGTCCAACCTGCTCTACTTCATGTAGAGGGGTGTTATTGATGGACGGGGCCTAGCGCGGTGCGTGGCTGGTGGTGCCAGGGCGGGCGCTGAGGAAGTAAGGGGGGCAGAAGACGGCAGGGAGGCACCGAACTGGGTTCGGACATGTTGCGATTGGGAGAACTGTGTTGTTGTCCACGTAATTTGATTGTGCACAAATGTAAAACATGACGCGTAGCACACAGCAGAAGAAGCAGCAGGAGGCGCGCAAAGAGGCGCGCCAGGCGCTATCGCAGCGGACAGCTGCGCGGACAGCTGCGAGCGAGGCCGCACAGAAGCAGCAGCGGCAGCGTGATCTGCAGTCTTTGATATGCAGGCTTGCGGAAGCAGGGCAAGCAGCCGGAGCCAGCCTGGCGTCTGTGCCGGCCGCAGACGTCCAAGAACTCAAGCGCGGGGCAAGTGAATTCGCGGATCTTGTCGGCGCGGCCTGCAGCAGCAGCAGCTCCAGCGATGCCGGCAATCCAGAAACTACCGGTAGTAGCAGCGCGTCGGCAGGCAGCAGCTCATCGCGACGCGGGAAAGAGCTGGTGCCCGGCTTCTGGCCCGCCGGTTCGCGGTGCACCTGTTTGCGCTGCAGGACCTGGAGGCAGAGGAGCGCACAGCGCCGCAGCAGCAGGGGCCGCAGAAGCAGCTGCGCAGCTTGCTGGCCTACAAGTGAGGCTCTTGGTAACGGGTCACGAGGAGCGGAGGACGGCAGTGGATGCTTTTTATGGGCAGCAGCGACCAAGCAGTGCCGCCGCGGCGGCGCGGTGAGCTACTGCTGCTCGCTGTGCCAGCTGACGCACTGGAACGGGGGCCACAAGGAGCAGTGCGCGTGTCTGGCGCAGGTGCGGGCGGCGCTGCTGCTGGAGCTGGAATAGCCCGTGGTGCGCTGCCTGCCATGGCATGCCCTTGCTTGGGCTGAAGCGAGTGAGGTGCAATGCGCGCGTGGCGCTCCGAAAAGCCTTTGGCGTGCGTGGCGGAAGATAGCACCTGAGAGAGTGAGAATGTGTGGTGGTGGGTGACCAAGTAAGGCGCTCATACATGCGGCTGTTGAATGATGCCCCGAGTCTTAACGGAACGGCGCGGCGGGAAGCGGTGTGGAATGGACGGGCGCCAAGAGGGAAGGTACACGATCGAGGCAAGGTGTGGGAGGGGAGGAGGTAGCCAAGCAAGGGTGTGAACGAAGGCCGTGATCACGTGATGAGTGGGTTACCGTATGCAAGGAGCGATATGATGGAAGGGATACCTCCGCCGCCTCAATAATGGTCAAATAGCGCACTGCTTGTGGCAACTGGCAAGACCAAGCATCAGGATGCTTATTTCTGGTGGTGGTGACGTGGTGTTGACGTGGTGGGCACGGTTTGCATGAACTACACATACAGCAGGCGGGGATCTGCAAAGGGATGAAAGGGGTGTGGTGTGCCTTGTCGCCGTACTGCTGAAGTGCTTGCTTGCAATCGGGGTACGGTACTGCAGGAAGCAGTGCTTGGCGGCCTGTAGGCGGCTGGTGAAGCAGCGAACTGCGCTCTCGCCGGGCTTATCCTGAATGAACATGACGTGTGTACGTAAATGCCACGGTCATTACACCTGTTCGCCCGCTCGTGTGCAAGTCCAAGATCATTCTGGAACTGCATGGCCGAGCGCGCCATGCTGCAAAATCCCTGCACCCCATCCCTACCTGCCCTCCATGTGGTCACCGCCAAATCTACTTTGCATTCGCATGTTCGCATTTCCGTGACACTGCGCCTGCAGCGCCATTGCCTGCTGCCCCGTCACGCCCGTCATATAGGAGTTTACCGAACCCGCGGAGCACCCTCAGCAGTCAGCACCTGTATGCCTTGTCCAAGCGCGCTTCCAGTAATAGTCAAAGCACATGATCGCATGTTCATCCTGGCACTCTCCAAAGCTCACACAGCTGATAAAATCACACGAAAGCGCTAGTACGGTACTGCGTTGCCATACATGGAAAGTGATGAAATGCAGGGCCTTTTCCATGCCAACCGTCTACTACCGCCAGATTGGCTGCTTATTGGCTGCCGGCGTGGTCTTGCTAGCTGCAGACCCAGGCGGCCGCGGCAGAGACGAAGGCGTGCGGCGAGCCCCCGGCGCCACCTGCTGCTCCGCTGCTGACCGCGGCGACGCAACGGCAGAGCCCCCGCCAGCCCCGGCAGCAGCCCCTGACGCATCCAAGGGCGTGAGCGGCAGCGCCTCCATCCCCGGCGGCCGCGGCAGCCGGCGCTTGGCTGTAGCAGATGCGGCGTGGGACATGGCGGATACAGCCCCGACCGCGGCCATGGCGGCAGAGCGGTGGCTTTCGTGCCCACCAGCCGCCGCGCTGGTGGCGCCGGCGGGCGAGGTGGGGATGCCCGAACGGGGCTTGCGCGGCGATGCCGGTCCGGGCGTCACTGTGCCGGTTGCGGGTGCGGCCGCGGCGGAGGTCGCGGTGCCTCCACTCGGCGATCCCTGCATTGCGTTGGCCGCAGCTGCAGGCCCGGGAGTGGTGGTGGCGCCAGGCTGCTGCTGCTGCTGCTGCTGGTGGCTCAGCTCCTCGCCGGCCTCGTCATAGTAGTGTGACACGTCGCCGCTGACCGGTGGCGTATCGCTGTACTCATACACGTGCCCCGTGTCGTACTCCCCATCACCGCTGCCGCTGCCCTGCAGCGCTTGCACATCGACGGTGCTCACGCCTCCGGCTGGTCCTGGTCCGCCGGCATGACCCGTCGCAGTGGCCGATGGCCCCTCCTGCTGCTGCTGTTGCTGCTGCTGCTGCTGCTGCACTAGCGTGTGGCGGGCGCTAGCGCTCACGAACAGGGGGTTGTGCACCTTGACCCCGGACGGCACGTGGTGCGGGTCGGCCGCGGTGGCGCCTCCGGCAGCGGCACCCGCGCCAGCACCTGCGCCGCCGCCCTCGGCGCCACTGGCAACCCCGCGGCCGCCAGCACTGGCCACGCCGCCGCCACCAGAGGCAGCGCCCGCAGTGCTGCATCACGCACACGCAAGAAGCCAAGTACGTCATGACAACCAAGTACGTCATGACATCCACGGAGACCCCACAACGGCCCCGGCCTGCTGTGCCCGACTCCCTACTCCGCCCGATCCGGTTATATCCTGCCCCCGAAACCGCATTGTCACCCAGCCCCCGAAACCGCATTGTCACCCAGCCCCCGAAACCGCATTGTCACCCAGCCTCTGAAGCCATCACTCACCTCCTGCGCTGCTGGTGCAGGTAGGCCGCGGTGTAGGAGCCCGCCTTGCGCGCCGCGGGCGAGGACACGGCCGAGGCGCCGCCCGCCAGCGCCGCCACCGGCCGACCCGCCCGCGCCGCCGCCGGCGTCCCGCCTGCAGGCATGATGATGCCGCTGCCGGGCCGCAGCGGCGAGGCCGGAGGCGTGGCGCCGCCGGCGGCCCCCGGCGGCAGTGGGATGCGGCTGCTGGCGCTGCGCGTGCGGCCGCCGCCCTGCGGTGACAGCAGGCCTGCCTCAGCGGAGGCTGCGGACGCCATCGTGCGAGGCGACTGCGGGATGCGGCTGGGGGAGCCGGGCGGCCGAAGGACCTGGTCGCCGTCCACGCTGGCGCGTGCGCGTGCAGCCGCCACCGCCGCGCCCGCGGCCACTGCTGCCGCGGTGGCTGCTGCCGTGGCCGCTGTGGTGCCGCCGCTGTCCGCCGCGGCGGGCTGCGCCGGCCCCACGTCGCCGGCGCTCACGGCGAGCAGCTCCTCCTGCCCCTCCTGCTGCTGGTCCTGTCGCGCTTGGCGGTCCAAGGGCACGAGAGAGCTGGGCACGAAGCGCAGGGAGGACCCGGCAGCGGGGCCGGGCTTGCTGGCAGCTGCCTCCGCCGCCTCCTCCTCCTCCTGGTGCAGCAGCCCGCTACTGCCGCCCGACAGCAGCTCCGGCTGTAGCGCACCAGCAGCGGCGGCATCGCGGCGCGGCGGGCTGGTGACCAGCGCCGCCGCACCTTCCGCCTCCGCCTGCAGCAGCCGCCACTCCGGCTCGTCGCCCGGCTCCTCCTCCTCCACCTCGCCCGCACCTGCTTCCGCAATCGCGCCCATGCCGGCACCCACCGCCGTGCCCATGCCCGCCGCCGGCGTGGCTGCTGCCCCCAGGCTGTCATCCTCCTTCAGCAGGCTGCTGTCGCCCGGCTGTAGCGAGGTTGCCTCCTGGTCGGCAGTAGCACCAGCAGCGGCGGCGCCTGCTACTGCCGCGGCTGGCCGGGCCGCGATTGCTTTCGCTGCGAGCGACGCGTCCGCCGCCAGCTGCGACCAGGCCTCCTCGCCGAGCTCCTCCGCCTCGCCGTCGGCTGTAGCAGCCACAGCCGCGCGGGCGGATGCTACTGCCGCTGCCGCGGCGTCGACCTCGGCCTCGTCGGAGGGCGGCCCCACGAAGGTGGTGGCGGTGGAGGCGGGCGTTGGCGCGGCGGAGGAGCCGCGGAAGCTGCCAACCTCCAGCATTGCCGCCGCCGCCATGCCCGCGAAAGGCGACGGCTTTTCCGCCGAATCCGCCGCTGGCGGCAGCGGCTGCGCGGCCGCTACTTCCGCAGTGGCCGCAGCAGCAGCAGCAGCAGCATCCGTCGCGCCGACGCCTTCGGCCTCGTCGCCGGCCAGGCTGCGGCGGCTGATGGTCTGTTCCCGCAGCGCCATGAACGCCTGCACGCCCGCCAGCCCGCTCACCGCCGCCACCGCCGCCGGCGACGCCACCTCCGCGCCGCTGGCGCCGCCCTCCTCCTGCGCCACCGCCGCCGGCCGCGACCCCGCAGCCGCCGCTGCAACCGTGGGCGCCACCGTCGACTTCTTGAGGATCGACACAGGAGGCGGCGCCGCTGCATGCGCACCTGCACCGGAGGCGGACACACGCGGTCGCGGCGGCGGCGCCGCCAGCTCACCATCAACAGCAGCATCTCCAGCTGCAGCAGCCCCGGAGCTGCTGACGCGGCCGCTCAGGGTGCGCTGCTTGAGCGCCAGGAAGGACGCGACGCCCTCCAGCCCGCCACCTGCTGCCGCTACACCCCCTCCGTGACCAGCTCCTGCTCCGCCATCCGCGCTGGCGCGCGACTGCGCGTGCGGCGCGTGCGCCTGGCCCAGGCCCTCCAGCTCCCGCAGCGCGGCGTCCACGTCCGTGACATCGCCGTTGGTGGCTGCGGCCGCTGCTGCTGCTGACGACGTGCCGCCGTTGTAGGTGTGAAGCACGGGCGGGGAGTGCGGGTGCGCGCCGGCCGCGTCGCCGGCCTCCGGCGCCGCCGCCGCGAACATCACACGCCGGCTGGCGCGGGCTGACCGGGTCCCGCCGGAGGCCGAGGTGCGGTGCAAGCTGCCGTCCTCGGACGCCCGGCCCT
Organism: Chlamydomonas schloesseri; assembly: GCA_016834595.1. Classification (NCBI taxonomy): domain Eukaryota; kingdom Viridiplantae; phylum Chlorophyta; class Chlorophyceae; order Chlamydomonadales; family Chlamydomonadaceae; genus Chlamydomonas; species Chlamydomonas schloesseri. The sequence goes on along the minus strand of JAEHOD010000058.1, from coordinate 520,318 downwards.
GGCTTCCCCCCTCAGCTGCGCCAGCAGCGCCCGCTGCGACTGCCGCCGCGACTGCCGCCGCGCGCGCTTCCTCGCCCTCTTCTCCTTCCTCCGCCACGACGGGAGGGTAGCGCAGCTCCCGCGGCTGAAGCGACTTGCGGCTGCCTCTACCCGCGCCTCTACCCGCGCCTCCACCGGCCATGGGCGACTCGGGCCCCTCCGCCCACGTCAGCGAGGCCAGCGGGTCCGCGAGCACGCCCGGGGCCGGCGGCGCCGACGGCGCACTGGACAGCAGCCCGCTCTCCGTGTAGGCCAAGGAGCGCGAGGACGGCAGCGTGCTGAGCTGCAGCGGGCTTGGGCCGGGGCCGGGGCTGGGGCGCGCCAAGCCATCGGCGGCCCCAGCCTCTGCGGCTGCTGCTGCGTTTGCCGCTGCTGCGGCTGCGGCGGCAGCTGTAGCCGCGTCCCGGGACTCGGAGGGCGGCGGCGCGGCGGGCGGAACGGGCGAGCGGCCGAGCGCGGCGATGGGCGTCTCCATGCTGTCAGCGTCGCTGTCGTCGCCTCCACCGTCCGCCGAGCCGCGGTGGCGGCGGCCGGCAGCCGCGGCCGCGGCGGCGCCGCCCGCAGCTGCAGCTGCTGCTGCTACGGCGGCCGCAGCCGCAGCATCCACATTGCTGGTCGCCATGCCACCCACTCCGTCAGCTGTGGAGGGCGGCGGGGGCAGGCTCACGCCGGGGCTTGCGACAGCATCGCTGGCGGCTGCGGGGCTGGTGAGAATTGCAGGCGGCGTCACACCAGCGGGGAAGCTTCTTGACGCGATGGAATCAGCAGAGGCCGCGGCTGCACTTGGTGAAGCGGCGGCGGGGGCGGCGGCGGCGGCTGCCGTTGCGGTAGCAGTCGCGGCGGCGAATGGGCTGCCGGCATCGGCGTCAGCGACCTGCTCGTCCTGCTGATGCTCAAGGGCTGCTGCAGGGGGTGTTGCGGCCGTTGGGCTGCCAGCCTGCGGCGACACGGCAGGCGATGCTGCGGTGTCGGAGTGCACCTCAGCTTCGCGTTCCGAAGCCTCCGGCGCCTCATCTTCATGCAGGCCTTGCTCAGCAGCGGCAGAGCGAGTCCGCGCTGCTTCTGCTTCCTCGGGAATGGACGCCGCTGAGGACTCGCGGGAGGCCAAGGAGCCGGCCACAACAGCGCCAGCCGCCGCCGCCGCTGCCCCTGCAGATGCCACTGGTACTGCTGCAGACGCTGCCGCCACCTGCTCGTCCTGCTCTTGGCCCACCGCCCGTCTGCTCCCACCCGCCTCCTGCTCCTTAGGCGCCTCCAGCTCCTGCGCTGCCTCTGCCACCTCTGCCGTCTCCGATGCCGCCTCCGCGGCCTCCGACTCCTGCTGTTCGGACAGACCTGCCGTCTCCTCATCTGCCAGCACCTGGCTGGCACTGCGGGAGGCGGACGCAACAGCCGCCGCCGTGGCGCCCACGGCCACCGCGGCTCCGGCCGCTGCAAGAGGCGCTGCTGCTGCCGCTGCGCCGGGCTCTGAGCCGTCGTCCTCCACCTCAGCCTCCTCGGCCTTCACCTCTGCACCTGCCTTGCCTTCGTGTTCAGCTGCTTCCTCATCCGCCTGTGCCGCCTCCGCTGCATCAGCATCCGCTTCAGCCTGCAGCTGCTCATCCTCCGAATGATGGGCCAGGTCTTCCCCAGCAGTGGCAGAGGCACCCTCCTCCTCCTCCTCTTCTTGTTTGCTTGCCCCTGCTGCCCCTGCTGCAATAGGCTCGGCTTCAGCCTGCGCGCCGGCTACAACCGGCCCTCCCGACAACGACTGGGGCCCCGCCGCCTGCTCCTCCGCTTCCTCCTCTGCCGAGCCAGCCTCGCTTTCCGAATCGGCCGAGGCTGCGACAGCTGCTGCGGTGGCCGCAGCGGTGGCAGCAGCAGCGGCCGCAGCGGCCGCAGCGGGTGCAGCCGCAGCCGCTGCAGGGCCAGGCCTGGATGCGGTCAGGTCCATGGCCGGCACCTCCACCTCGTCCCCAAGCACCTCGTGTGCCGACGACGCCTCCCGGTCTGGCAGCGCCCGGCCCGCCGGTTGCGCCTGCGCCTGCTCTACCTGAGCTGGGCTCACCTCATCGGCCGCCTGCGCACGACCCTCCTCCCGACTCATGTCCCCCTCCTCTACAGATGCAGCGTCCGCTGATGCCTCTTCCTCCTCTTCCTGCTGCTGCTGCTGCTGCTCCTCCTTATCGGCTTCTTCAGACGCTTCCGAGGCGGCCACAGCAGCTACAGCACCTCCCGCTGCCAGCGCTACAGCTGTCGCGGCCACAGCAGCTGGAGCCGCTGCGTCATGCGTGGGCGCTGCACCCCGCACCGCCTGCACCTCCGCCGGCTCCTCAGCAGCTGCCTGGTACGCGACCGCCTCGCCGGCACCGCTGACGCCAACAACATCGGTACTGGAGGCCGCAGCCGCCTTGGGCGCCGCCGCCGCCTGGGTCTGCACACCCGGAAGCGACCGGGCTGTCGCGTGCATGGCTGCGGGAGCCGCCGCGGCCGCCGCGGCCGGGGGAGCGGCTGCTGCTGCTGCTGCCCGTGGCGCGCTAGCCGCTGCTCCTGTGCCCTCTGCGTCAAGCTCCTCAGCAGCACCCACCCTTGCGGGCACGGGGGTTGCTGCTGACGTCCGCTCAACGGCAGCGGCGGCATGGTCGACCTCATGCCCGGCCTCGACATCCTCCTCAGCCTGGCGCTGGGAGGGTGCGGCGGTGGCGCCTGTGGCCGGCTGGTCATGGGCCGGTGCGGCTTCGGCGGCGGCGCCCCGCTGTGCCCCATCCTCCTGATCAGCTGCAGACGAGTGCTCAGAAGCCTCTGCCGACCCAGTCGCCTCCGCCAACCCTAGTTTGGACGCGCGGTCTTCATCGGCCGCTACTGCGGCCGCTGCCAGCGCCCCGGCCCCCACGCCAACGCCGACAGCAGCTGCGGCCGCTTCCGCGTCCCGCTCCCCGCTGCCGTCAACCGCCGGTGCCTCCCCAAGCGGCCCCACCTCCAGTGCCTCCTCTGGCACCTCCTCCGGTGCCGCCGCTCCCTCCAGCACCGGCTGCTCCTCGGCGACCTCCGCCGCCAAGCCTTCCGACGCCTGCGGCTCTTGCTGCAGCTGCCGCTCGGACGGCCGGCGGCTAATGGCGGCGCCGTCCGCGTCAGCTTCCGCAGCGCCCGCCGCCTCCTGCCCATCCTGCTCTGCCGCCGGCTGTTCCGAGAGGCCGTCTAGCAGCACCTCCTCTGCGTCAGCAGCGCCTGCCTCAGCCACCTCGTCTGCCTCGGGCTCCGCCTCCGCGAACTCGGCCGCTCCGGACCCCGCCGCCGCGTCCGTGAGGTCCAGATGAACGTCATCGGCCGACCGCGGCGCCGCCTCCGCCTCCTCCTCCGCCTCCGCTGCCACTGACTGCTCCTGTTCTTCGACCGTGTTTGGCGCCTCTGCTGCGGCCGCCACTGCAGCGCTGCCCGTCTCGCCATCTGTGTGCGCCTGTGGATCGGCCTCCTCCTCCTCCTCCTCCTCCTCCTCCTCCTCGTCCAGCAGCCGCCCTGGCACTGCTTCTGCTGACACCACTGCCGCTGCTGGCACCTCGGCCTCCGCCGCCTCCTTGCCTTCCCCCCTATGCAGCTGCTCGAGAGCGTCATACACATTGGCGGGAGACGCCGCCGCCTCAGCTGCTGCTGCTGCTGCCGCCGCCTCAGCTGCTGCTGCTGCCGCCGCCTCAGCTGCTGCTGCTGCCGCCGCCGCCTCTGCTTCCGCATCACTTTCCGCATCGGCACCAGCATGGGCAGCAGCCTGCGTCGCAAGCGCCTCCGCCTCCCGGGCCGCCTGTTCAGCACGCTCCTGCGCCTCGTCTGCCGCCGCCTCCACCACGGTCGCGTCCTCGACATCCGCAGCCCCGCCGCTCCGCTCCTCCGCATCTGCCCCGGCATCCGGCTGCTCCGTGCCTTCCTCTCCGACCTCGTCATGGCGGTATGGCCCGGCAGCTGCACCGACGGCTGCGGTGGCGGCTGCCGCGGTGACAGCGCCAGCAGCTGCCGCGGCAGCACCCACGGCAGCTGCTGGCGGTGGCGCGGAGCGGATCGCGCTGACGTCAGCGTACTCCTCAGCGTACTCCTCAGCAGACTCCTCTGCCTCATCCTTTTCACCGGCCGCCACCGCGGCCTCCGCCGCTTCGCCGTCGGCGTGCTCATCCTTGCGCCGCTTGAAGACGCCCGCCACGGCGGCGCCGGCAGCCGCGACGCCCGCGCCCACCCCCACCGCGGCCGCGGCCACCGGCCCACGCGACCCGGCCTGGGTCGCGCTTCCGGCCGCGGCCGCACCGTCCGCGGAGCGAGCGGACGCGTGCGCCGGGACAGACCTGGCTGCGGCGCTGGTCGCAGCCGCGCTCTGGTCCGGCTCTGCTCCGTGGGCAACAGGGACCGCACCTTGCTCAGGTGCCGCCGCAGCCGCGTCAGTGGAAGCTGCGTGCTGCTGCGGCGCCGGTGGTGCGGACCCGCTCATTGCAACTGCCGCTGCCGCCGCCCCAGCTGTCGCAGCGGTAGCTGCTGCGGCAACAGCGGCGGCTGGAACTGCGTCCGCCTCCTCCTTCTGAACCTGGTCCTCTTGCGCTCCGGCCTCCGCCTCCACCTGGCCAGATCCGGCATTCTCGGCACCTGCAAGTACAGCAGTGCCCCCGCCTTCAGCTGCTGTTGTCGTCGACGCCGCCTGCGCAGGCGGCGCACCGCGGCTGACAGACACCGCCGCGGCCTCCTCCTCGCCAAAGGGCCCGTCTGCAGCTGCCCCGGCTTCCGCTGAATCCGCCTCAGGAGCATCAAATGCCTCGGCCTCCGCTGCGCCAGCTTCCCCCACATCCGCCTGCTCGCCAGCCTTTGAGGCGGCCACCTCCTCCTTTCCCCCCTCCTCCACTTGCTTGCTATCGGCCTGGCTCGCTGCGACCGCACCCACAGCCGCCGCCCCCAACGCCGCACGGGCTGCCGCCGCCGCTGTGCCGGCCGCCGGAGACCGCCGGTCCGAAGCCCAGTGCGACTGCTGTTCCGTCAGCGGACTGTCCGGCGGCACCGCCGGAGGCGGCGGCAGCGCGCCCGTCCTTGCCGCCGCCGCCGCCACGCCCGGTGCCGTGCCTGGCGTGTCCAACGTCGGCGGCCCCATCGAGGCCGCCGCCGAGGAGCTGCTGAGTAGGATGGGGCCGTGCGCCATGCTGTCAACGGGCGCCAGCGGCGGCGGCCGGGCCACGTAGCGCACATTGCCGCCGCCGCCCCCGTCCGCGACGCATGCGATTGCGCCTGCGGACACCGCCGCGGTGGCGGCAGCTGCGCCGCCGGGGCTGCCGAAGGCGCCAGAGGCACCGGCGGCCCCGCCGTCGCTGCCCGGCAGGGGCACCACCAGCTCAGGGGAGTGGGTGAGCGGGTCGGCGGCGGCTGCCGGCGCCGCTGCGGCCGCCGGCATTGAAACCTGCACCAGCGGCGAGTGCTGCAGCCCGCCGTGCAGCCGCTGTGGGTTGGGCGGCGAGGCACTGGCGCCGCGGCTGCCGCCGCTGGCGCCCATGGATCGCGAGGTCGCCGCAGCCGTCAGCGCTACGGAGGCGGCAAGCGCCGCCGGCGGCGCCAGGTGCTCCAACACCACGGACTCGGTCGGCGGCGGCGGCGGCAGCGCCGCCGCCAGCTGCGTCGTCGTCGCGCCGGCCACCGGCGGCGGCGCGCGCAGCGCCGCGAGGGCGGCGGCGACGCAGGAGCGGATGGCCTCCGCGTGGAGCGCCAGGGCGGCGGCGGCGGCGGAGCGGTGCTGCTGGCGCAGCGCCGCAGCAATGAGGTCCAGGCACTCAGCCACCTGCAAGGGCCCCCCACCCAACCGCGAGGATGCCGAGCGTACATTCATCAGTCCGTGCATTACTAATGAGCGCGGTAGCAGATGCAGATGCAGATGCAGATGCAGATGCAGATGCAGATGCAGATGCAGATGCAGATGCAGATGCAGATGCAGATTTTATAGGTACCACCTCGCGAGCGCATCACGCCGCAACTAACCCCCTCCCCTCTGTTGCTCGCCCACCTGCTGTGTGCCGTCGCCCAGCACTTCCAGCACGATGCCGAGAGCCACCAGGCCGCAGCTCAGGCCCTCGTCAGGGCGCGGCGGCGAGGCAAGGCGCAGCGTGGCCCAGCCCAGCGCCACCTCCGCCTCCGCCACATCTAGATTGAACTTGCCCTGCGGGAGTGCAGGATGTCACAAGTTGGTATGCCGGTGATGTGCCCGTGGCCTTCGCACACATCTGGAAAGCGGTGTAACAATTCCAAACTCAAGCCAGCTTCAGACGACCTCGCCATTGGGGCGTGAGGCCGACTATAGTAATACAGTAGGGTGCGATGTGGGTCACGCACCTGCGACAGCTGCTGGATGTACAGGCAATCCTGAAGCACAGACACCAGGCCCCTGGGCCCCTTGCCGCCTGCGCCAACAGTAACGGCACCAGCACCGCCAGCTGGCGGCCCCGCCGCCCCCGCGGCCGCCCCGCCGCTGCTGGCGCTGGTCTTGGCAAGGGCCATGAAGCTGCTGCCAGCCAGCGAACCGTGGGCCGTCCGCGGCACCGCCGCCCGGCAGCGCGCCGCCGCCAGCAGCGCCCGCCCCACACGGAAGTGGCGGGCGCCGTACAGCGCCGCCAGGGCCGCCGCCGCGGCGTCGTACTGTACGGCGGCCTCGGCGGGCGGGCGGCCCATGCGCAGCATGAGGTCCCCCAGCTGCATGCGAGCCTGCGCGGCTTCCAGGATGGCGGGCGTGGGCGGCAGCGCCGTGCCGGCGGCGCTCACCAGCGCCGCCACTGCGGCCATGGCGACGGCGCCGCTGGCGTTGGCGCCGCCGCCGCCAGCGGCGGCGGGGCCGGCGGCGGAGGCGGGGAGCAGTACTAAGCCCTTGCTGTCGGTGGAGCTACCGGCGCCGCCGACGGCGGAGGGCGAGGACGCGAGCAGCAGGTCTATGAAGGTGCGCAGCAGCGCCGCCGCCTCCGTGTCCCGCCCGCCTGCCGCTGCCGCCTCAGCGTGCGCCAACGCCAGCTGCGCCACCCCCGGCGGCACCGCCGCCGCGGCTGCGGCCGCCTTCTTCGACGCCGCATGCGGCGTCGTTGGAAGCGACGCGCTTGCGGTGGAGCCGCCGCCGCCGCCGCCGCCGCCCCCACCGGTACCAGCGGCGCGCTCGACGGCGGCAGACAGGGCGGGGTACAGCTGCGCCGCCAGGGCGTCCGCCGCCGCCAGCTGCGCCGCCGCCGCGTCCACCGCGAGCAGGTGGGTGTGGGCGCGCGCCGCCGCCACGTGGCCAACCAGCCGGTCGTGCGGCGAGGGCAGGTGCGGCAGCAGCGCGGAGAGATCGTGCACAGCGCGGCCCAGCTGGCCAGGCAGCAGCACGTGGCGGCACACGCCGTTCAGGTGCCGGCTCATCACTGCGCACGTGAGGTAATGCACAGGCCAACAGGAAAGGGTTGTAAGGAACGGTGATCCTTACCCTCAGCTGCTGGTCCCAGCATTCTGAGAGGTAAATTAGGTGGCTCGTCCAGGTGGTCAAAACTATGGAAAGGTATGAGGGGTTGCGGCGTGAGGGGTTGCGCTGCGTCGGAGGCATCACGGCAGCAGGACGCAGTGACGCACCTCCGGCGAACACGGCGGCGGTGGCGGTGCTGGGCCCCGCGCGCAGCAGCCAGGCGGGCAGCAGCAGCAGCGCACGGTCCGCCAGGCCGCGGCTGTTGTTGAAGAGGCGCAGCGCCGACACACGGCAGCCGGCGGCGTACAGCTCGCCCACCTGCAGCGACAACGCAGCGGCGACAAGGCAGCGACAAGGCAGCGACAAGGCAGCGACAAGGCACGGCACGGCGCGGCACGGCCCATGGTTGAATGAAGCAACCGGTTGCGTGCCCCCAACCCATGTGAGCGCGTGGTCAGCACCTGCATCCATGCCCATGCCATTGCCCTGCCACCCCGCTCTGACCCCACCCACCCCCAGCGCCACCCCGCTCTAACCCCACCCACCCCCCGCGCCACCCCCCCCCCCGCACCACGCACCTGCGTCAGCAGCTCGTCCAGGTGGTCCACCAACAGCCGCAGCCGCACACCCGTCTCACTGTGTGGATGTGGATGTGGGTTTTTGTTTGTTTGGGGGTTGGGGGCGTGGCCAACACGCACACGTTGATTCAGTGCATGCGGCCCAGGCGGGCATCTCGGCAATGCAGGCGTTTGCTTTGCAAGGATCGCGCTGTGTACGTACTTCCTCGGCCCCCCGCCTTTGCCTGTGCTTCGCTCGCTAGTTTGGTCTCTTGGTTTACGATGGGCTGGTATTTACACCCCCCCTTCGCCTCACCGGGAGGTGATGCTGCCGTGCTGCCCATGCTTGTTGGAGCCACCTGCCGCGCCTGCTGCTCCTCCTGCTCCTCCACCGCCGCCTCCGCCTGCTGCCCCGCCGGCGCTCACTCCGGCGGTGCTGGGCTGTCGCGGCAGGCGTCCGCCGGGCTGCGCCAGGCCCGGCCCCATGCCACCGCTGCTGCTGCCGCCGCCGCAGACCGGCAGGCCCGCCGAGCCGCCGTGCACCACGGGCGCCACCAGCGAGGTGCTGCAGCGCAGCAGCCAGGTGCGCACGTGGCCGCACACCTCGTGCCGGCCGCTGTAGGTCTGCGGATTAATAACAGGGGACGGGAGGGTGAGGGGTGTGGGTGTGCATGAGGGGTAAAACAGGGGACGGGAGGGTGAGGGGTGTGGGTGTGCACTAGCGAGCCATCCATACCCACGACGACGAGCCGCCGCAGGGAGCAGGGAACGACACAGTCAGGAGTAAGGAGGTAGCCACCAAGGCCTGCTACTACTGCGAGGCCCTACAAGACATCCAAGGGCAGCGCCTCCTCAAGACCTCGTCTGCCCGCCCACCCCGGCAGCGTACACGCCCTCACACGCCCCCCATCCCGCCCCACCCTTCACCTTTCTCCACTTATTTACCCACACCGTCCAAATGGATGGCGACCCTTCCCCGCCCCTCACTCCCTAGTTTGGTTTTGATTTAGGATGGGCTGGTATTTACAACGCCCCCTCCCCGGTTCTCTTGGTCGTTTCGCTTCTGGTTTCTGGAATGAAGTACGCCCCCACCCCCCTTCATTAATTTAACATGCATGGCACCCCCCACCCCACACACCTGGAAGTTGAGCAGGCCGCGGTCGTACAGTGCCGACAGGCACGCCCGCACCAGGCCCGCGCTGCCCAGGAAGGCGGCGGCGGCCGCGGCCTCGTCCTCGCCCAGCGCGGCCCCCAGCGCGGCGGCGGCGCACAGCACGGCGCGGCCCTCGGGCGGCAGCGTGGCCAGGCTGTGCGCCACCAGGTGTGCCGCGAAGGCGCCCACGGCCTTGGTGGGCACCTGACGGGGCAGGCGGGCGGGCGGGCGGGTGGGCAGGCCGGGAGGCCGGCCGGAGAGGGACACCCTCACCGCCGAGTTGCGCGTGCTGCCCTTGGCCTGCCGCCTTTCTCCCCGGCCCCAGCTATCGCTTTTCCCGCGCTTGCTTCCGCGCCTGGCCTTGCAACCAACCTCCAGCCAACCCTACTCCCCCGCCCGCTCCCCCCCCCTACACCCCCGGAGCACTCCCCTCCGTCCCCTCCCCTGCCCCCCTCTCCTCTCCTCTCCTCTCCTCTCCTCCCCTCCCCTCCCCCACCTCGCTCCGCCTCAGCGCCGCCGCCGCCGCCACGCCCATCATGCCCAGGTCCGCGGCGCCGCAGCGCACGCCCGCGCCCGCCAGCCTCAGCAGCTCCGGCAGCCGCCCGCAGGCCTGGTGGTGCAGGGCGGCAGGCGGGCCCAAACATTGCGTGATCGTGTGCGCGCGTGAGGGCGGAGACAGGACACGCTTAAACAGCAATCAGGTACCTGGCTTACATTACATGGTGATTGGACCCGCCCCCGGCCCATTTACCTCCCCACGCTTGGCCCCTCCCTCCCTCCCTCCCCCACCCACCTCGGCGATGGAGGCCAGGTGCTTGTCCTGCTCCTGCAGCGCGGACGCCGCGGCGGCGGTGGGCGAGGCGGCGGCGCCGGCGGCGCCGGCGAACGCGCCGCCCGCCCGCAGCCCCGTCAGCGCCGCGGCCTTGCGCAGCATCGAGGCGGCGGCCGCTGGCGACAGCGGCGCCACGGCGTGCAGCGCCACAGACAGGCCCTGCAGGGGCGGGTGGGGGGGGGTAGCCATACAGGGGGGGTGCCATACAGGGGGGGTGCCATACATGTTTAATAAGTGACAGGGGAGATGTAGACAGACGTTGCGACACAGAAAGCGTACCGATGACCAGAAGGTGGGGGGGGGGGCGCAAGCGACGCATCTCAGCACGTCAGCAGAGATGGGTTACGGTTATGATGTGCTGCCGATGGGGCTTACTCAGCAGCTTTGTATGATCACTGACGCGGGTTGGCATGTGGTCAACAAACCCGTCACCTTATTAATCACGGCTCGCTCACCGAGGGAATGGCTGGCTGCAGCACCTCCCGCGTCACCGCCTGCCCCGACACCAGCACCAGCCGCAGCGCGGGCGCGGCCTGCGCAATGTCTCGCAGCAGGCGCAGCACCCGCCGCCGCCGGTCGAACTCCGCCTGCAGCTGCTGCGCGCCCGAGCGCTCCCCTGACGACGACGCCACCCCCGCCGCCGCATCCGTGTGGTGCTGGCCGAAGGCGGCCGAGGAAACGGAGCCGGCGGCGATAGGGGTGCCCGGTGCCGTGACCGCGGTGTGGCCTGGCCCAGTGCCCTCCCGCGCAGCCTGCGCAACCAAACAGGACAGAGTCACCACACCGTATTACGGTGGCCATTCAAGCGTCATGCCGAACCCCTGTTTCTAGCCTGCTCCCCCTGGACCCCGGCATACGGTATAATCACAAGTAGCGAAAACACACGAGCGCACGAGTCCGCATGCCCCAGGCCCCATGTACCCCAGCAACCATGTACCCCAGCCCCCACGTACCCCGGCCCCCAGGCCCCCCTCCCCCGGCCCCCCCCCTCACCTCCAGCGCCTCGTCCCGCACGCCCGCGCCCAGCAGCAGGTCCACATTGTCCAGCACCAGACCACGGCCCGCCACCGGGCCAGCTGCAGCAGCCGCCGGACCACCACCAGACCAGCGGCTGCCGTGCCGCCGCAGCCAGCTCAGCAGCCGCGCGCTGGCCGGCCGGTCGGTGGCGTAGAAGGGCACCCCCAGCGCCAGTGCGATGGCCAGCGCTGCCTCTTCGGGGCCGCTGCAGACGCGCAGGTCGGCGTACGCCGCACCCGCCCAGGCGCCGGTCGCGACCAGGTGGTCGGCGGCGGCGGCCACCAGCGACGTCTTGCCGGCGCCGCGGGGCCCCGAGACCAGGAGCGCGCCGCCGTGCGGGGAGGCGGCGGCGGCGGCGGCGGCGAGCCCAGGGTGGGAGGTCCGGGTGCGCGGGCCGGGCGGCACGGCCGGCGCGGGGCTGGCGGTGGGCGGCGGCAGCAGCAGGCTGGGCAGGGCGCCGCCCGCCGAGGCGCCACCGCGCGTGGGCGTGCCGTAGGAGGCTGTAGCAGCAGCTGCGCCCCCAGCGGAGGCTGTAGCACCCACACCGCCACCGCTGCCGTACATTGCCACCACCAGCCGCTGCAGGTCCTCCAGCCGGCCCACCAGGTACGTCCGCGTGGGCGGCGGCGGCCCGCCAGCGCCCGGCGGCGCCGCCACCGCCACGCCCGCCACCGCCGCTGCCGTTGCGGCGGCCACCGCGGACGCCATGGGAATGCTCGCGAACGCCGACCCGTTCACACCAGCACTGGGCCGGCTGACGAGCGTGCCGACACCACCACTGCCTCCGCCGCCGCCCCCTGCTGCTGCTGCTGCTGCTGGACCGCCACTGCTGCCGGCGGTGCCACCAACCGCCGGCAAGGCCAGCGCCTCCTCTGAGGAGGGGCGGGGCGTGCCCAGCTGCGAGGCCGGCTGCGAGCCGGTGCCCAGCGGCCCGCCGCCTCCCGAGGCCCCTCCCGCCACCGAGGGCGGCCCCACAGCGGACATGTACATGGAGGAGGCGCCCCTGCAGCGTGGCCGGGTGTGATTACCGAGGCGGTCGGTCACAGCGCAGAGGTGCCCGTCCGCCAGCCCCCAGGCATAGCAGGATTCGTCCCCATGACACCCTCGCCTTCCTCCAACACTCTCCCTGGGCCGTGCTTAAACCCCATGCCCCGGGCCCCCCCATCACTATCAAGCCCGCCCCCTCCCGCCGCCCACCTGCTGAACTCGCTGTTGGCGTCCTCCCATTGCTCGCTGCCCGCCTCCTCGCCCGCCTGGCTCAGCGGCCCGTGGCTGAGCCGCCGATGCTGCTGCTGCAGCTGCTGCTGCTGCTGCTGCCTCGCGCCGCCGCCGCTGCCCGACCCGTGCACATAGCCGTACTGACCCACATGGCCCCACGGCGATGCGACTCCGCCGCCAGACCGCGCCGCCGCCGCCCGCGCCGTCGTGGCCGCCGCCGCCGCCTCCGACGCCCAGCCGTCCGCCCGCGCGCCCTTGCTGGTCCGCCCCAGCCCGCCACCCGCCGCCAGGCCGTTGCCCCCGCCCGCCGCGCCCGCCGCCGCCGCGGCTGCCGCCGCCGCCAGCAGCGCGCGCAGCTGCTCCTCCAGCGACAGCCCGCCCTCCCCTGCGGCCCCGGCGCTTCCCACATGCGCCTGCGCTTCAGCCCCGGCGCCCTCCCCGGCCGCTGCTGCCTCCGCTGCTGTGGCTGTAGCGGCTGTAGCGGCTGCTCCGCCGGTCAGCGCCAGGCCGGCGCTGTGCCCGGGCCCGCCCAGCGCCATGTCCAGCTCGGCGGAGTTGATGTAGTTGGTGTAGCCCATGCAGTTGACGGCGGCCTGGATGGCGCGGCAGACCTCGGGGGACTGCGGCACCGAGGCGAAGGGGGTTGGGGGCGGGGTCGCAGGATCGCAGGAGGCGGGAGCAGAGGTGGGGTTGCAGGCAGGGTTGCCGGGACTGAGTCGTGGAAGGCTATCGTGGAGGGGGGAGAGACGTGGTGAGACCATGACGAAGCGCCAGGAAGCGGCGGAGACGCCTGAAAGATTCGCGTCGCGCCTCCACCCCGTGCGGCCTGCGCCTGTCCTGCCCACATGGTCTGCCCACGCACCTGCAGCAGCTGCACCGCAGCCGCGGCGTCGCCAGCGGCGTCCGACAGGCGCGGCGCGTTGGCTAGAAAGGTGGCGAGGTGCGGCCACAGGGTGGCCCAGGTGACCTCCTCCGCGCCGCCCATGTGCGCCCACCAGAACAGCTGCAGGTCGGGCTGCCGCAACGCGCGGTGCGGACCCACAGACAGCGCCGCCACAGCGATCTGCGTGAGCAGCGGGTGCGGGGTCAGGCGGGTAGGTGGCGTGTGACTTGCTGCCTGCTGCCATTTGCCAAACAAGGCCACAAGTCCCGCAAACGCCGCCACTGGGCGCAGCCCCTGCCATGGCCCACCCGCTACCACCAGCTACCACTTCAACCGCTGCCCCGTGCCCCTCACCACCACCAGCCGCGCACCTGCGCCTCCTCGTGCAGCTCCAGCTGCCGCAGCGGCTCCTCGCCGCCCGCGACCAGCGGCGCCAGCTTCTTCAGGTACCCCTCCAGCGCGCCCGCGTCACCCGCCGCCCCGTGCGGTGCAAGGATGCCGGGCAGCCCCGCCGCCGCTGCCTCCTGCAGCTTGCGCGCCGAGCGCAGCCCGCCCGCCAGCAGCTTGGCCGCTTCCGCCGCCTCCTCCGTGTCAACCCCGGTGGTGGCAGTGGTGGCGGCGGCCCCGCCGCTGCCGCTGCTGTGGTTGCTTCCGCCCCGGGGTTGCCGCTGCTGGTCCTTGCCCACGTCGCTGCCTGAGCCGCGCAAGCTGCCGTCGCCACCAACTGTAGCCACCGCCGCCGCCGCCGCCGCAGCAGCAGCAGCAGCACTGGCGGCTGTAGCAGCAGCAGAAGCGGTGGCGGCTGCCGCTAGCTCCTCCGCCAGGTCTGCCACGTCATCCAGCCGCCAGCGCACCAGGGCCTCCAAGCGCGAGGTGCGCAGCAGGCGCAGCAGCCAGCCCCTGAGAGGACGGACACGCGGTGAACGGTGAATCCCGGTGTGACCACCAGGCGGGCCCGCCGCGCCAAGACAATGCCAAGACACCGCCCAGCGCCCACCTCCGTGTTCCACCTCCCGGCCGGAGAACTGCCCTCACACCGCCACCTGTCTGCCACGCACCTGCCACACCACCCACCGCCCACCGCCCGCCCACCTGGCCGAGAAGTGCGCCAGCAGCTCCTCCACGCCCCACGACACCTCCCGCAGCCGCACCAGCCGCGCCAGCAGCCGGTCCCTGCGATGGCGGCAGCAGCAGAAACAGCAGCAGCAGGAGCAGCACCGTCAGCCACATTTCAACACCAGGCGGACTCCACTCCACCAGAGCTCCTGCCCTCCCCGATACTCTCCCGCACTGCTCCCCCTGCCTGTCCTTGGCTCCATCCTTCCTGCCATCCTGCTGCTCCTTCCTCCCTTCCTTCCTTGCTGCCCCTCACCGGTCCGGCTGGTCCGCCAGGCACTGCCGCGCCACACGCGACAGCGCCCCGAACACCAGCGCGCACAGCTGACCGCCGTAGCGCGCCTCCAGGCTGAGCTGGAACAGCGGCCCCAGCAGTTCGTCCACCGCCGCCTCCTCGGGGCTCAGCTGCTCCGGGGAGGTGCCGCCCGGGTGCACGCTGAAGGCGGGCGGCGGCTGCGGGGCCTGTGCGCGCGCGGCGGGGCGCGAACAGAAAGCAGGGAGGTGGGTTAGAAGCATGGATTTGAATGCTTGGCGCTGTAGTGGATGTTGGCGCCAGGATGCTGTTGAGTTTCCCGGTGCAACGCAGCGTCTAATCGAGAAGTGCAGGGTGCCGCCGTGGCGTGCCGGCGTGGACCACCTGCGGTTGCGCCTCGGTCAACCCGTGCACACGAGAAGTCCAAGCCTACCTCCGAGCGTCCTCTGTGGGCCTTTGAAGGCGCCCCCGCGGGCCCAAACGTGTCGTCTGCGAACAAAAAGGGCAGAAGGTCAGTCTCAAGTTGATGGCCGCAGTCCGGCTTGCGCCTTCTCGCACCATCTCGTGGCTTGCCGATGCATGCGCCATGCCCTTTGCCCATTGATGCAGCTCCTTGGCTGCCTCAGCCGCGGCAGCGCCGTGTAAAGCTTCCGTCCCGGCGGGGTGTTCAAAAATATGCCGACGCGTTCAAGCGTAAGAATTCTCTAAAGGCCATTTCGTCACGCATTGATAGCAACGACAATCAGCAAGCTTCCGGTGGAAGAAGGCCGCAGCAGAAGGTTTCTAGCGCGCAAGTGGACTGGTCAAGGTCAAGCATACGCCAGCTCGTGAGCTATTATTCATAAATATTCCTATGAAGGTCATTGCATAACTTTGGTTTTCAGGCTTGTGCAACTACGCTGCGTCGCATGCCATGGCATTGGACCAAGGCAGGAGACGGTGTTTTTTACACACTCAAAGTCTGTAGTCTCTTACTGGACATAGTAGCTTCGTTTGTCCATCTGACAGGCCAGGTGAGCACTGCTAGGGCCATTCGAAGAACTCTGCGCCTGACTGTTTCGCGACGTTATTCTTTACCCAGCCACTTTGAACTACTTTTATCTTACTGGAGTGCGCTATCGCACAACTTCCTTTAAAGCGAGAGGGCTCGCAGCGGCCCGCACCATGGCGCTCAAGGAGCGCACGCACAGCGGGCCTGTAAAACTAGTTCGCAGTTTGTTATAAAAGGCCGGGGAGAAGGGATTAAAGCAGCATGGACTTCCAGCTGCCGGCAGTGACCCGCTACCTGGCGGACACTGCTGGACGCGATGGCAGCACTGCGGAGGTTCCGCCGGGGGGCCTGCAGGAGTCGCTGCCGCGCTCCAAGACGGCGGAGGTGACGGCCATGTTGTCGGAACAGATGTACGCCACCAGCCCGCCGACACGGGTGAGTAGGGCCAGACAGGGTGGGCGCTGCCGCGTGCCAATGGTTTGCTCCAACCTCTACCCTGCTTTGACGGCACGCGCAGCTGCCCAAGGCGGTGGAGGCCTACTTCACCGGCCCCGGCGCACGCGGCTACGCCCCGCCCGACCTGGAGGCGCAGTATGTGGTGCCCTTCAACAAGCCGCCCCCGCCGCGGCCCCCGCCCGCCGGCACGGACGAGGACGACGACCCCAACGGCACCCACACCGCCCGCGCGGTCACGCCCGGCGGCGCGCCGCTGGCGCTGGGCCCGCCGGTGCACTCCAGCGTGCAGGCCGGGCACGTGGCTGCCTTGCTCACCACCCCGGCGGGCGGCGGGGCACCGGGGTGGTCGCCCCGGGGGGCCGCCGGCGCGCCGCTGGACTGGTCACACCTGTTTGGCGCGCCCGCGCCCGCCATGGGGCTCAGCAGCGCAGGTGTCGGAGGCTTTACCACAGGCGGCGGCGATGACAAAGGCGGCGGTGACAGAGCGCTGACGTCATCCCGCAGCCTCGCCCGGACACCCAGCCAGACCGGCAGCATCGGCGGCGCGCCCAGCGTGGCCATGACGACGGGCGGCGTCAGCGTGCTGTCGCGCCGCACGCACAACCCGGTGACGGCGGCGCTGCCGGCCACGGGCGAGGGCAAGTTCTGCGGCGCGGTGGTGGGCGTGATGGACCGCCTGGCGGCCACTTCGGCGCTGCAGGCGGGCGGCGCGGGCAAGTACCGCTCGCTCAGGATGCAGGTGCGTCGTGTGTGGGGCGGGGGGAGCCAGGTGCAGGGGGCAACTGGCGGCTGGCGGCTGGCGGCTGGGGGTTGGGGGTTGGGGGCAGGCGGAAGGGGTTGTAGGATGCTCGCGCCTAGGGTGCGGCTGAAGGAGGGAGGGAGCCATTAGGGTTATCCACGACGCGCTGGCGTCAGCAAGCAATCTCGCAGGCTCGGAAGGCGCACCCACCACTCACCACTCACCATCCGCCTTTCCATCTTGCATGCCGCCGCCCACCTCCCGACGGCACAGACGGTGGAGGCCAAGGAGGCCATGGTCAGCTCCGTGTCGCTACCGCCGCCGCCGCAGACCGGCGCCTTCAGCAGCAGGGCGTCGGCGGCGCGCATGGCGGCGGTGCTGGATCGCAGCGGCGCAAGCCGGGACGACATGGTGGCCATCGTGCGCCAGATCAAGCAGTTCGCAGGGTGGGGCTGGGTTGGGTTGGATTGGTTGGTTGGTCAGTTGGTTGGTTGGTTTTCTGTAACGGTCAACGCATCTTTCGTCATCTTGGGGTTGGGGACCGGGTGCCCCACGGTGGGGACGCCGTGGTGGGCACAGCTGGGGTGGGAGCCAGTGGCGGGTGATGGCCTCAAGTCCTCAAAAGTGGTTATCTGTCACGCCGCATTTCGCTGCCCCTGCCCACCAGGCTACCCGCCGAGCTGCGCGACACGGTGGCGGGCCGCTTCCAGCTGTTCTCCTACCCGCCCGGCTCCTACCTGTACGAGGCGGGCTGCCGCTGCGACGAGGCGTTCGTGCTGGTCAGCGGCGCCGTCATGCTGCATGTGGAGGGCCGGCCGCCGCAGGTGGGGAGGGTGGATGCGGGCGAGCCGGCAGGCGGCTATGAGGTGTGGGAGGGCGGGTATGAGGCGTGGGAGGGAAGGCAGGCCGCTGGTGCCTTGGGGAGGCGGTTGCGGGTAGGTAGGTGCGGCTAGCGCGGAAGTGTTGCAGAAAAAGGGCCGGCCTAGCTTCGTGTGCCCAGCTACCAGCTACACGACGTGTCCTTGTGTACAACTTCTGCCCCCGCAGCGGCTGCAGCCGGGCAGTGTGCTGGGTGCGGAGCTGCTGATGCGGCGCGGCGCGGTGCCGCTGTCCGCCACCACCGACCCGCACTTCGAGGCGCAGCTGGCGGTGCTGGGCTGGGCGGACTACGAGGAGGCGGTGCGGGGCTGGGCGGCCGAGCGCATCGCGGAGCTGGTGCCAGACCTACAGGTAGGAGGGTGAAGGGCTGGGGGCAAAGGGAAGGTGTCAGCGGCTGGGATGGCGACCATGTCGAACTTGAGCATTCTTTGAAAAGGAAGTGCCGATTCGGGAAGGGCGGGCCAGCCTTGCACCTCGTCCCATGTGCACCTCCTTATACCGTTTATGGACGTCTGCTGCTCGCACTCCCTTACACTCCCTGCTGCTGCTGCTCCACACAACGCACCCCGCGCATGCGCTCCTCACACACGGCACACAGGCCAGCCAGGTGGCGCGGCTCAAGGCGGGACTGGTGCGTGGCGTGCAGTACGTCCAGCGCCAGGCGGGGCAGCCGCTGTGGGTGGGCGGCCAGCCGGCGGACAGCGTGGCGCTGCTGGTGCAGGGGCAGGTGAGCTGGCGGCCGCCAGGTGCTCGGGGCTGGGGGTGCGGGCTGGGTTTGGATCCGAGCACGAGGAATCATGACCCAGAATAAGTTTATGCCGCGGCTGCTGCTGCTGCTACTGCTGCTTGCCCTCACCCAGAGGGGAGCATGAGTTGACACCGTGCAATGCTGTGTATGTGCTCCTGGGCGGCAGGTGCTGCTGGCGTCGCCGTGGGAGGCCAACGCGCTGGTGACGGAAAACCAGATCGTGTCGCAGCTGCGCGTGTTGATGGGCCCGCTGGCCGACACCATGGTGCTCAACGAGATGCCGCGCGCCCTCACCAACGCCGGCGCGCGCGCCGGCGGCCTGCGCGGCGGCCTAAAGAGCGGCGGCGCCAGTGGCATCATGCGCAGCGGCAGCATCCGCGTGGCGGTGGGAGGCGGTGACGCGGCCAGCACCGCCGGCGGCCTGTCGACGCCCACCTTTGCGCTGGGCAAGGGCGGCGACGGCGACGAGGACGGCGGCGGCCGGGGCACTGGCAGCAGAAGCGTGAGCGTGAGCGGCAGCGGCAAGCCTGTGGGCTTCAATCTTGCAGAGAAGCTGGAGCGTGCGTCAACGGGGTCAGGGGCTGCGTCGGCGGAAGTCTCGCCCCGCCGCTCCGCACGCATTGCTGAGCCGCCGCCGCCTCTGGCCTCAGCGGGCAAGGCTGGCAAGGATGAGGGGGATGAGGAGGACGACGACGATGTTGACGCCAGCTCGTCGCCGCTGCGCTTCCGGCTGGGTGGCGGGGGAGCGGATGGCGGCGGCAGACCGGGGGGCAGTCGCAAGGTGGTGGTGGAGGGGAAGGCGGGGCCGCGATTCGCGGTTGAGTCGCCCGAGCCAGAGGAGGACGAGGCCAAGCAGCCGCAGGCCGCGGCACAGACAGCCGGGCCGGAGGCTGCTGGTGCCGGCGAAGATGATGCCGCTGCCGCGGCCTCCGGCGGCGCAGCCCGGCCAGGCAGCGGCCAGGCGCGGCGGGCGAGGCTGGGCCAGGAGCCGGGGCGCAACAGCCGCAGCGCAACAGGCAGCGGCAACGGCCGCGGTGGCAAGGACGAAGGCGCATCCGGTGCTGGGGACGCAGCTAGGGATGCGCCTGTCACGGCCACCGAAGCGGCTGTGGACGCAGCAGCTCCACCCGACGCTGAGGCCGCTGAGGCGGCCACGGCTGAGGCCGGGCCTCCCCCTGCGGAATCCATGGCAGCCGCCAGCAGCCGTGCGGCGCGCGTGAGCCTCAAGTTCTCTGATGATCAAGAAGAAGCCCCCGGCACCACCGCTACAGCCACCGCTGCTGCTGCTGCTGCTGACGCAAGTGCGGCGCATGAGGGGCCGCACCAGCCGGGGCCGCCCGCCGCGGAGGCGTCCGCCGGGTCCTCCGCCGTGCAGCCCTCCATGCACACCGCGGGGCCCGTGTCGACAGAGGCCTCGCTGCTGCCGGTGGTGAGCGTGTGGGACCTGCACGACCAGCAGCAGCACCCCGGCGACCTGCTGACGCCCGTGATGGGCCTCAAGGCGGCGATGGACGCAGCCGCGGAGGCGGCAGGCGGCCACAGCGACGGCGCCAGCAGCGTGGGCGGGCCGCTGTCGGCGGAGGCCTCCCTCATGTCGCCGCCCATGGCCACACGCGGCATGAGCTTTGCGGGGTTTGGCGGGTTCGGAGGGGCGGGAGCGGGGACAGGGGCGGAGGGAGCGGCGGGGACGACCGCGGCGGCGTCGTTCCTTGCGGCGGTGGGCGTGGCGCCCGGGCCGGGTGGCGGTGCGGGAGACGGCGCGGCGCTGGCTTCGGGCCTGATGACGCCGGCGCTGGTGCTCCGCCCCGCAGCCGCGCCCGCGCCGGCAGGAGCAGCCGCGCAGGCTGCTGGCGACGCTGCTCCCGCGGATGCCGCCGCCCAGGACGCAGGACCAGTGCCGTCAGCACCAGAGCAGCAGCAGCAGCAGCAGCCGGGCGAAGCGACACCTGATGGCGCCGAGCCAGCGACCGAGTCGTCTTTGGCAGACGCGTCGTCGCCCTCACCGCCGCAGCCAGCGCCCGCGCCTGCAGCTGCTGCCGCCATGCCCCGCAGCCTCATCGGCAAGATCGCCGGCGGCAGCAAGGCGGGCAGCAAGCCCGGTGCCAGCGGCGGCGGTGGCGGCGGAAGTGCCAGGGGCGCCGGGCCTACCATGGCCGAGGCCGCGGCCGCTGCGGCGGTGGATGGCATCAGCGGCGTGGACGGCACCCCTGGCGGCGCCGCCACCGCCGGCCCATCCATGAGGGAGCGCTCCTCCACGCCCGTGTCTGAGGCACCCAGTGTCGATGAGGGTAGGTCGGAAGCGGACGGAGCTGCGGCTGCTGGCGGCGGCGGCGGCGGCGAGGGGCCGCAGACGGGTCGCAGCCACCCGGTGCTCGGCCCGCCTCAGTCCGCGTCCTCGCCGTCTCCCGACCAGGATGAGCCGGGCAATGCGGCGGCAGCAGCGGCGGCGCCAGCGGCTGCTGCTGCTGCTGCTGCTGGGGAAGGCGCGGCCGAGGTGGTGCGCGGCATCACGGGCAGCGGCAACGGCGACGGCGTGGCCTCCAGCCTGGCCACGCAGGACGGCAGCGTGGACGCGCGTGAGGCCGCGGAGGCGGCAGAGGCCGCGCTGCGGCGCCCGCGTGCCCAGGTGGTGCTGGGTGCCGCCTTGGCTGGTGCGGGCGCTCCCGCCCTTGCATCCGTTGACGACTCCTCGGCGCCCTCCTCTGAGGCGTCGGGCGCTGTCGGCGGCGCGGGCGGTGGTGCTGCGGCGGCGGCGGCGGCGGCGGCGGACGTGGGCCGCAAGCCCTCCAAGCTGCGCATGCGCATCGAGGGGCCTGGCGCCGGCGGCGGCTCCATAGCCGACAACAGCGGGCGCGGCGACGGCAAGCCGTCCACTCGCCCCCAGCGGAAGGACGACGACGACCGCGCCGCCCCCGTCGCCGCCTCCAACACCATGCGCTTCATGCCGGCCCGCGCGCCCGTCGGCGGCGTGAAGCCCAGCGACGCCGGCGCCACGTCAACGTCAATGCACGGCTCCGTAAGCCGCGTTGGCGGCTACGGCGGCGGCGGTGGCGGCAGCGTTATGGGGCCCTGCCAGCCGCTGGCGAACGCGTTGGCGGCGCAGTTCAAGTTCCACCGACAGCGAGTGGCCGCGGTGTACAGCGCACCCGTGGTGTTCGGCGAGGAGGCGCTCGGGGACCCGGCACCGAGCACGGAGGCGGGCTCGACGGAGGCGTCTGAGCTTGCCAAGTGAGCACTGCGCGGCTCAACCAGAGGGCGCCGACATTTCTTGGTGTTCCGTTCGTGTTTTAACGCCGCGGTGTACCGTAGTGTGGTAGCGCAGCACATGTGCTTGTCCCGCAGTAACAGCTCCCCTACTGCTATTTTGTGCCATGTCCGAACACGCAGGCCGTCGGCTTTGCACTCAGCCATCGCCACCGCGCGTTGCGAGCTGATCTTGGTGCCGGCGGCGCTGCTGCGCGCGCTGCTGCCGCCGCCCGCCCAGGTGCCGGGGCTGCTGGCCAAGGTGGCGGCGGCGGCGGTGGCGGCGCAGCGGCGGCTGCTGCAGGCCAGCGGCCACAACACGCACGACTCGGCGCAGGTGCGCAGTGCGCCGCAGCCGCACCCGCAGCGGCTGTGGAACGGGGCATGCGGTGTTTGCGCTGTGTCATACATACCCTGTCTCCCAATGCACAAGTGCACACACGGCTAGTACGCCACAATCCTCACATCGCCGCTGCAACCCCCTCCCAACCGACCTCACAGGCGCACTGGCCCGCCGCCGCGGACCGGGTGCGTGAGGTGCTGACCACCACGCAGCCGGGCCAGCGGCAGCCCTGGCAGGTGGAGCTGCTGGCGGCGGCCTTCAGCGGCATGCCCGCCTTCGCGCGCCTGACCTGGCAGGTGAGGCGGGGCGGCGGGGGGCGCTCGGCGGGGTGGCGCCGCGGGGGTTTGCTCATAGTGCTTGGGGCCCAGCGAGGGCAGGGGAAACAGGCAGCAATGAAGTCCAGTAGGGCCATCCCCCCCATGTTGCAACGTCTACGTCTACCTCGTCATTAATTGAACATGCATGGCACCCCCCATTAACTTAAATGCATGGCACCCCCGGGGTCATGCCGTGCCTGCGGGGCCCATGCCGCGTCGCTTTCTGTGTCCTGCCCACGGGGCACATGCCTCTCTCCTTGGAATCTGCACCTCCTTTCGCTCCTCCCTCCCCTTCTTTTACCTCCTGCCCTGCTGCGCCCGACCACTCGTCCGCTCGTGCCCCTGCAGGCCCGGCTGCGCGTGTTCCAGGAGCTGGAGTACCGCCGCCTGCCCGTGGGCGCCAGCCTGGACCTGGCCCGCCTGACCGTCACCGAGAAGGAGCTGCCCGACCCCGCGGCGGCGGCGGCCGCGGCGGCGGCGCGCAGCGGCCTGCTGTCCGCCGCCGTGTCCCAGCACGGCATGGCGGCGGCGTCGCTGCGGCCGCAGGACTCGACAGCAGCAGCAGCGGCCGCCGCCGCCTCGGCGCCCGGGGCCACTGCTGATGCTGATGCTGATGCTGATGCTGATGCTGATGCTGATGCTGCGGAGCAATCGTGGCCGCAAGGGGAGCCGG
Organism: Chlamydomonas schloesseri; assembly: GCA_016834595.1. Taxonomy (NCBI): domain Eukaryota; kingdom Viridiplantae; phylum Chlorophyta; class Chlorophyceae; order Chlamydomonadales; family Chlamydomonadaceae; genus Chlamydomonas; species Chlamydomonas schloesseri. Next base: position 497,447 of record JAEHOD010000058.1, on the reverse strand, counting down.
GAGAGGTCAGCTTGAGCGCGAGCCCGGTGGCTGGCCTGGTGGCGGCCGCGGCGGTGGCGGCGGCATCGCCGCCGCCGTCAGCCGGCGCGGCCGACGCAGCCGGCGCTATCCCACCCGTGCCTCCCGGCGCCGGTGCAGACGTGGGCACACCAGGGAGCGGCTCAGTGCCTGGCTCCCGTGCTGCCACGCCGCCAGCCGGCGCTGCTGCCGCAACTGCCGCCACTCCCGCACAGGGAGCTGCGGACGCGGCAGCGACAGCCGCAGCCGGAGCCGAGGCCTCCGCCCCGGGCGCTGTTCAGCGGCAGGCCAGCACCGCCTCTGCCGCCTCCTCCACTGCCGCCTCCGCCGCACCCACCGCCTCCTCCTACGACGGCAGCCAACTCGTCACCTCGGCCTCCGGGGCTGCAGGGGCGCAGCCCTCCCACCAACCACAACAACAGCCCGACAACCCACCGCCACCGCCACCACACCAGCAGCAGCAGCAGCAGCAGCAGCAGCAGGACCAAGACCAGCAGCATACGGTTGAGGCTTTATTCAACCCCTCCGCTGAGGAGCCGCTCATTCCCTCCCTGGCGCTGCTGCAGCGCTCCGGCGCTACCACCACCACCGGCGCCACCACCAGCACCACCACCACCGGCGCCACCACCACCACCGGCGCCACCACCAGCACCGGCGCCACCACCAGCACCGGCGCCACCACCACCACCAGCACCGGCACCGGCACTGGCGACGGCAGCCCTGGCGACCCCCGCGGCGGCGTGCTACCCACCGAGTCGGCGCTGGCGGCTGCGGCCGCCGCCGACCTGCTCCGCACCCAAACCGACACGTACACGGCCGATTCCTCCGCGCCCTCCATTGGCTCGCCCTTCACACCCGGCACGCCGCACGACCCCGCCGCCACCGCCGCCATCTCCGCCAAGTACGCAAACTACACCATCGGCGACGTCAAGCGCGGGCCCATGACGCCGCCCACGCCGCCGGCGGCGGCGGGGCTGCCGCCGCCATCGGCGCCTTCGGAGCCTCTGGAGCACTTCCCGCCCAAGCCCCCCACGCCACCGCCTGCCCCGGAGCCGACGCAGCCGCCGGTGCAAGAAGCGTCGCCGCCGCCCCCGCCGCCGCCCAAGCGACAGAAGCAGCGCGAGGCTGTGGCGATCCGACTGGACGACAAGTGAGATCAGCCGCATGCCTGCCTATCTATTACTGCGCTAGAATGCATTATCAACGTTCTCATTCATGAGTAGCGCCGATAGACCGCTAGCGGCAAGCGATTGGCAGGCTACACATGAACCTGCTGTCTTATTTTACCGGCGCTAACACCTCTGAACTGGTCATGCTGCCTGCAGGGCGTATTGGTGCATCTGGGGAGACATCGCCTTGGAAGCGGCGCCGGAGCCGCCAACGGGGCAAGGCGAGGGCGGCGAGGTCTACAACGACGACGACGACGACGACGCGGATGACGCCTCGGAGCTCGCCTCGCGCCGGGCCTCCTACCTGTGGCCCTTCGGCCCCGCGGAAGCCTCCATCACCAGCGGCGGAGGCGGAGGCGAAGGCGACGGCGGAGACGGAGGCGGAGGCGGAAGCGGAGGCGGAGGCGGAAGCGGAGGCGGAGGCGGAAGCGGAGGCGGAGGCGGAAGCGGAAGCGGAAGTGGAGGCGGAGGCGGAAGCGGAGGCGGAGGCGGAGGCGGAAGCAGAAGCGGAGGCGGAGGCGGAGGCGGAGGCGGAGGCGGAAGCGGAGGCGGAAGCGGAGGCGGAGGCGGAAGCGGAGGCGGAAGCGGAGGCAGCTTCACCTCCTCCGGCGGCGCGGCTGCCGCCGCCGCCGCGGCAGCAGCGGGCGACGCCTCGGCGCGCTCTGCTACAGCCGAGGGGCGCAAGCTGCAGCTGGTGGGGCTGGGTGACGCGTTCAGCGGCAGCACCCTGGCGGATGCTACAGCCGCCGCGCTGAACACGCCCGTGATGCTGTCCGCCACGCCGCGCATGTCCACCGCGGGCGGCCCCGGCGACATGCAGCTACAGCTACAGCCACAGCTACAGCCACAGCTACAGCCACAGCTACAGCCACAGCTACAGCCACAGCTACAGCGCTCGTTTGCCGCCTCGCCCACGTTCGAGCCCTCCTTTACCGCCTCCTCCTCCCGACTGCAGTCCCCTAGCTCGCCGCAGCGCCGCAACGCGCGCTCGCCCTCGTCGCCTAAGCGGCAGCGGGAGCGGGAGCCGCCGCCGCCGCCGCCGCCGCCGCCCGAGGTGCCGCTGCTGGCCCTGGATCCCCACACAGCCGAGAACGCGGCGCTGCTGCACGAGGCCCTCCCGCTCGGCTCCAACATCCTGCGGGCCCGCGTGGTGGCCGGCGGCGGCGGCGGCGGCGCCCCGCCTCCGCCTCCGCCGCCACCGCCGCCGCTGCCGCTGCTGTCCGAACCCGGCGAAGCCGCCGCCGCAGCCGCCGCCGCAGCCGCGGCCGCGGCCGCCGCCGCCAGCGGTGCTGCCGGCTATGCCGAGGTGCTGTGCATGAGCAAGCCCATGTTTGAGCTGATCGCGGGCGGCATGGGCCGCAGCGTGCCGCCGGCGGTGCTGCCGGTGCTGGCGCGGCACGTGGACTGGCTGGCGGGCGCGGGCGTGGACCTGGCGGCGCTGGCGGCGGGCATGGAGGGGCGGTACAAGCTGGAGGAGCACAAGCAGGTGCGTGTGGCCGTGTGTGGGGGGGTGGGGGTGGGGTAGTTCATTCCAGAAACCAGAAGCAAAACGACCAAGAGAACCCGAACCAACCAGCCCAACCCAGAGCGCGGAGGTGGTGTGGCCTTAACCTGTGGGTCGCGGGCGTCCTTGAGCCTTGAATCTTCAGTCTTGTTGTCGGTGTTGTCGGTAGTCGCGAATGGCACCCAGGCTCGCGCGCGTATAGCCCCACCCCGCTAGCTAAGTTGCGCGAGTCAATCACGATACTCACCTGCTTGATACCAGAGCAATGCCGGCGCCGTGTAGTAAGCGCCGGCCACGAAGGCGTACATGCGGAAGGGTTGCAGGGCAGTGCGGCGTAAGTAAAGCGCAAGAGCACGCGTGAGGAGACTAGAACTAAGTCTAAAGCCTAAGGCCTAAACTATCGCGCGCGAGCCCGGGTGGAAAGAGGGCCAGCCGGAGCGCCTGCCGGGCGTATAAGGGGGCCGCGTCGGCGTTACTTGGCGGCCGGCGGGCGGGGTAGTAGCGGGCGTTAGTTCGCGGCCAGGAGGGGGAGGTTGCGCCGCGCGGCAGAGCCGATACACCGACGAGGCAGGGAGGGAGGTGTTAGTGTCGGCGGGAGGGTGTGTTAGTAATACGTTGGGCAGGGGGGGGGCCGTGCGGGCGCACATTTAGTGAACCGGGAGAGGTGGGGGGGAGGGCGCGTGTTTCGGGGTGGGAGGAGGCAGTCCATTCGAAAAACCAAAAGCCGCTCGACCACCGCGAAACCCAGAAGGCGGCGAGTTGGAGGTCCGAGGCGGGCTTGGGGGGCAAATGAGGGTCGCGGCGCATACTCACCCACCCACACACACCCCTCCACGCGGCTGCAGGGCACGGAGCTGCTGCGCGCCGGCGAGCCCGCGCCCGCGGTGTTCCTGGTGGCGGCGGGCGAGTGCGTCATGCGCGGCCCCATCGTGGGGCTGCGGCCCGGCTCCACCGCGGGCGGCGGCAGCCTGGACCTGGCCACGCTGCGGGAGGGCGCCACCTGCGGCGAGCTCAGCCTGCTGGCGGGCCGGCCGCTGTGGTGGGTGGTTGGTTGGTTGGTTTGGGCACTTGTGTGTGTGTGTCAGAAAATCACAAGGATAGGGCATGTGTGTGTGTTTGTGTGTGTATGTGTGTGTTTTAAGAGTAGAAGGTAGAGAACAGCAGGCAGAGTGTGTGGTGAGTTGTGGGTTGGGGTATGTGTGTGTGTTCGGGGGGCCGTGGGGGGGGGGCCGTGGGGGAGCCGTGTAGTTCTTTGGCTTCAGTAGCAGGCTTTACTTTTCGTGAGGTTCCGTGGCTAAACGTCCGCAACGCATCCCCGCGCCCCCCCTCCCTCCCTCCCTCCCTCCCTCCCCCCATCCGTCCCGCAGGTACTCGCTGGTCGTGTCCTCGCCGGTGGCCAAGGTGATCGCGCTGGACCTGCAGGCGCTGCGCGGCTGGCTGCTGGGCGCGCCGGCGGGCGTGGCGGCGGCGGCCGAGGTGGTGGCGGCGGTGGCGGAGGTCGACATCGCTCTGTACGGGCGGGCGGTGAAGCAGATCGCGATCCAGGTGCTCAACGAGAAGCTGGAGCTGTCCATGTTCCAGTCCCACATGAAGGCCATGATCCGAAAGGTCATCGAGGTGAGTGAGGCGGGCGTGAATGCGGGGCGGCGTGGGTGGCGTGGGGGTGGAGACACATGACGCACTCACAGTGTCGACCCTTCCTTTCCTCCTCTTTGTGATCTCTAACACACACACACGCGCGCATATACACACACAGGACAACGCCTCAGAGCTGAACGCCATCCTGGCGCAGCAGCTGCAGCAGCAGCAGGCGGCCGCCGCGTCAGCCGCCACAGCCGCAGGCGGCGGCAAGGGTGCTGCAGCTGCCGCCGCCGCCGCCGCCGCCGCCGCGCGGCCGCGCACCATTGTGGTGGAGGGCTGGGACCAGGTGGAGGCCATTGCTGCCTCCGTGGCTCGGCCCTACGAGCCGGGGGCGCAGTCCTGGGAGCTCATCGCACAGGTGCGTGCTGCGCCGTGTGCGTGCTACATGTCGCGTTCCTCTCATCCCGGCTGCGGCAGCTGCGCTGCACCTGCTCACCTCCGACTCCAACTCCGACACCGCGGCCCAACCCTTGTCCCCTCATGTGTGCCATCACCGCCTGCTACAGGCCCGCTACAATGCCGCCCGGCGCGCCAAGGCGCGCTACCTGGACTCGCTGTACACCGCCACCGCGCTGGCCACACAGGAGGACGCGGCGGGGCACGCGGTGGGCGGGCAGCGCGTTGCGCTGCCGGCGCCGGGCCCGGTGGCGGCGGGGCTGGCGGAGCCGGCGCCTGTGCGGCAGCCGCACGTGCACGACATCCGCGTGGTGCCCAAGGTGGGTGCGTGGGGGTTTGTGGGCTGGTGGGTTGCTTGGAGGCGGTGGGGGCAAGAGGGTTGCGAGCGCGGCGTGCAGGGCGCTTGAGGGTGTGTGTGTGAATAGCGGGCCGTTGGCGGGCGTGTTGTTGCCGCCTCCACTCGGGTCGCCCGGGGCCTGCATCCGACCCATTCAACCGTATCGCCCATGCGGACATGCGGACATGCCTCCACACGTCATGCAATCAGCTGTACGCCCACGCGCTGAATGCCACCTCCCACCTTCACAGGGCCTGCGCGGCAGCGAGGTGGAGGTGCGGCGGCGCCGCGGCGACGCGGTGCTTCACATGCCGCCGCACGAGCTGTCAGCCATGATGGGCGCCGCAGTGCACCTCGTGGCGCCCTCGGCCGTGGCGGCGGCGGTGGGCGCCGTGGCGGGGGGTGCAGGCGTTTCCGGCGCGGGCGGCGCCGCCAACGGCAAGCCCCCGGGCCCTCCCAGCGCACAAGGCAGTGTTGGATCTGTCGGCACGAGCACCTCGGAGCTGCCCGGCCCCCCGGCCACCCCGGCCAGCGTGATGACCGCGGGCGCCTCTGCCAGCCTGCTCGCGCGCAAGCCTGGCAACTACGTCGTCGCCGTCAGCAGCAACAACAACAGCGGCGGCGGTGGGTGTGGCAGCGACGTTGGCTCGCCCAGTCGCAATGCCAAGCGGCCGGCGGGCGCGGCGGTGGAGGGGCTAGGCCGCGCGTTCACAGCCGCCCGCCGCGCTTTTGCCGACAACGCGTCGCCAGGCACCACTGACGACGATGGCGTTGAGATGCCAGCGCCGCCGCCGCCGCCTGCTGCGCGCCCTGCTGACGAGGATGCTGACATGGGCGGCGGCGGTGGCGGCAGCGGCGGCGGCGCCAGCAAGCCCAGCGCCACTGGCGGCGGCGCTGCTGCATTCCGCTCGCGGCTGCGCGTGTCGGCGCCGGTGCTTGACGCGCCCACTGTGGTGTACCTCAGCCCGGCGTCCATCGCGCCCTGGGACTCTAAGAGCCGGCTGGCGCCCTGGAACCTCAACGCCGAGCCCGCCGGCCCCGGCCAGCAACGGCGCTTCCCGTGGGACACCCCCACCGGCGGCTCAGCCGCCGCGCCCAGTCGCCTCGGCGGTGCAGCCGCCGCCGACCGCCTGGCTCGCCAGCGCGAGCTGCTGGCGAACGGCGGCGCCGCCGCCGCAGCCACCTGGTCGACGGGGCCGCTGGAGGGGCACCGCGAGGTTGAGGAGGAGGCCGCCGACGCGGTGGAGGCGGAGGCGGCGGAGCAGGAGGCGGCGCGGCTTGCGCTGGGCGACGCCGCAGCGCGGAAGCTGCTGGAAGCGGGGCTGGCGCAGGCGGCGTCGGCGGCAGCGGCGGAGGGCGGGTCGTCTGGGCCAGTGGCGGTGGACGCAATGGCGGCGGCGGAGCGCGCAGCCAGCCGGCCCTCCTCCAACGCCACCAGCCTCACCAGCTCCTTGGGCTTCAGCCGCCCAGGCACCTCGTCCACCTCGGACGACCCTCTGGTGGGCGGCGGCGGCAGCCTGCCCGGCTCGCAGCCCAACTCGCGCAGCGGCAGCCGCGCCAGCCAGACGCAACCGCACCAACACCAACACCACCCGCACGGCCACCGCGGCAGCGGCGGCATCACGGCGGCCGAGGTGCGCGGGTTGATGGAGCTGCCGGTGCACGTGCTGGCCAGCATCGGGGAGGAGGACTCCATGGAGGTGCTAGCGGCGCTGGAGGCCTCGCAGCAGCAGCACCAGCAGCAGCGCCAGCGGCACGTGGCGGCGGCAGCGGCGGCGCGGGCGGCGGCAGGGCTGCCGGCAGCGCCAACGTCAGCGTCCGCGACGGCGCTGCCGCCGCCGCCCGGCCGCGCCACGGGTGGCTGGATGAGCAAGTCGCAGGAGCTCGCTGCTGGCGGCGGTGGGGGTCCCGGTGCAGCTGCTGGCGGCGGCAAGGCGCCGACGCTGCCGCCGCTGCGGCCGGCACAGCGCCCCACGTCTATGCCGCCCGCGCCGGTGGGCTCCGTGCCCAGCCTCATGCTGGGCGGCGGGCCCAGCGCCGTCAGCGCGGCTGGGCCGCTGGCCGATGCCTCCAGCTCAACGCTGCTGCAGGGCCTGACGGCGGCAGCCGCGGCGGCGGACGCCCGCTCCACCGCGTCGGGCGCCGCCGCCAGCACCACCTCCGGCGGCGGCGGCGGGGCCAACGCCGCCAACCCGCACGCCGCGGCGGCGGCGGCGCGGCGCAGCCGCATCCAGGCGCGCAACGCGGTGGCGCAGGCGCAGGGGTCGTCGGCCGACGTCGCTGAGGCCCCGGACCGGGCGTTCTGGGTGCGCGACCGCCTCCACGACCCGCAGGGCCTGGCGGCGTCGGTCATGGCCGACGCGGCGGCGCGCGCGGTGGTGCAGGCGGTGGAGGGCGGCGTGCCGCCGGACCCCCTGTCCATGACCGCGCCAGCGGCGCTAGGCGGAGGCGGCGGCATGGGCGCCGGTGGCGAGCACAGCACGGGTCTACTCAACGAGCGCAGCACGGGTCTGTTCAACGAGCGCAGCACGGGCCTGTTCAGCGGGCTGATGGGCGGCACCAGCCGCATGACGCCCGCCGCCAGCACCAGCGCCAACGTCCTCCTGGCGTCGGCCGGCAGGCCAGGCATCCCCACCACGGCCGCTGCTAGCGGCGGTGGAGGCGGCCGCTCGCCGCGGCTGCAGCCGCTGAAGCGCAACGCCTCCTCCGCCACCGCCGCCGGCAAGTCCGCCGGCCCCTCCGCCGCCTCCACACCGCGGCACGCGTCAGCCGGCCCGCCCGGCGCCGCCGCGGACGGGGTCGCGGGCGGCCTGGCGGCGGCGGCGCCGGCGGCGGCGGAGCTGGCGGATGCGGGCATGCTGTTCGTCACGCTGGTGGTGCCGCCCGCGCCCAAGCTGCTACCCGAGTTCCCGTCGCCGGCGCAGACTCGCGAGGCGGCGGAGGCGGCCGAGGCGGCGGAGCGCGCGGCGCGTGAGGCTCGCATCAACGCGGCCATCAACAACCCCGCCACGCGGCCGCTGTCGATCGACCACCGCGGCGAGATGCGCTACGTGCCCAACTACCTGCGGCAGCGGCAGCGGCCGCCGCTGGCGCCGCCGCCGGTGCGGCCGGTGCTGCTGGACGGCGCGGATGAGGGCAGCAGCTGGGTGGTGCCCAGCTACACCAGCGACATCGGGTTCACGGACGGCTTCTATGACGAGAACAGCCAGGTCATCTACTTTGACTGAGGGGGATCACGGGGATTTGAAATGCTGTGGCTCGCAGGTTGCTTGTGACAGGTCCTGGCCGGGTGGGTGCTTCCGGTCTGTGAAATGTGGGGCTTACATGACCTAGGATGTGTGATGTGTGATTGATAATTAGGGCTGGCTGAGCGTGCGCCAAGACACAGGCTGAGACATGGCCTCGTGGTATGCATCGGGCGGACACATGGGAATGCATCAAAAACGCAGGATGCGGTACAAACACATCCTCGCATCGCATCTGTAACCAATGACTTATCATTGCACACAACGTCCTGCAACTTCTACGCATTCGCATGACACGTGCCGCGCAATTTCGGCGAAGATACAGCAGCTGGCCAAGCCACCTGCCGGTGCGCTCCTGTCCGGTCCCCTGGAGAGCAGTGGAGTACTGTACGGTCGCCGCAGTCCTTGTGAGGCCCTGTTGAGGCCCCTGTGAGGCCGCCTGCCAGAGCTCTGGCTCCGCACTCAACATGCTGTCCGCACAGCAGCTACGGCCTCTACTTCATACCGACATGCGCTAGAATGCGAATGTCAGATCGTCAGCGCTCACAACTACACTCACCCTGCCCTGGACCCACATCCGGTTCACTGCCATCCGTCAGCTCTGCACGCCGGACACATGCGCTTCAGCCTGGCCCAGCCTGGGCACGCTGTTCTCTACATCTAGTCCCATCTGCTAGCCGGCCTTGCAATCGCCTACCGAAGCCGATCCTGCCATGGCTAAAAAATGAATGAACACATAAAATAAATGGGGTATGCCATGCCATGAAAGCATCAGTTTGACGATCTTTTTCACCCGTGCAGTTACCGCACGGCACGCAGCACACGCGACTGCTTCCGCGCGCGTTTGACCGGAGCTGCACCTCCAAGGTACTGCCGCAAACGGCGATGATGTCCATCGCCTTCCACAATTGCCCTCCGTAACCGCACGGCGTGCACCATGGCGCGCACCACCTCCGGCTCGGCCCAGAAGCCCACGACGTCGTTGCGCTCCAGGCGCGCCAGCAGCCTCTCCGCCAGCTGCACCAGGCCGCTCCAATCCGACGCCGCGCGGCCCTCCGGCGGCTGCATGGCGGCGGTGGCGTGGATAGTGTGTAACGCACACTCCGTGCACACGTGTAACACGTGCTGCTAAGGATTGACAGAGCAACTAGATGCAGCAAGACAGACCACGCCCTCCCCGTGATCGCTGCCCAAGAACGCACCCGCTCCAGGTTGCACGTGAAGTCGGTGGGGTGGATGACGATCATGGGGTCGTTGCCCCAGATGTGCACGTACTGCATGCCCACCTCCCGGCTGTAGCCGTACGGCTGTACCGCACGGCACCAGTACGACACGTCCAGCATCACCACCTGCTGGCGGTACACGGAAGCCTTTGACCCCCACCGTCCTTTGCTTGGATGGTGCGTGAGCAAAACCACTTGCAGGTTTCCCTGCAGACCGACACGCACGCACGCACCTCCCGCTTCTCCACCGCCGCCACCACGAGCCGCAGGAACTCCACTAGCAGCTCCATCTTGTATGCCCTGCCTCTACGGTAGGTCGGTAGCCATGGCGATGCACAGGCCGGAAGGTTAGGGCATGAATAGTACACAATACATGCCAGCTTGCTACATGCTCATAAAAATTCCCAGAGCCGCGGCAACCATAGAGCAACGATGATGGTGTTCCTGTGCTGCTTGCATGACCACATCATATTCAAGGATTCAAGGACCATGGCCCGGCCCTCCCTCGCTCGCACTTGCTTTGGGTTGCGGCGGTATTTGGTGCTGCGCAGGCGCTGGTGCGCAGCCAGCACCAGCACCTCAAGCGACAAGCTGCGGATGTGCTCGCAGCCCGGGGCGACCTGGACACCGTATTTGTAGAGCCCCTGCGGGTTGTGAATTGGTGATGGCGGTTAGGGGAGAGCCCCCTACTAGGCGTGCCGCTTCGTCGCTGGTGGTTACATGGTACCACGTAAACCCTCACCACCTTCCACGCCCACCTTAACGAAGCGCATGACCTCCAGGACGTCGGCTAGCGCACCGATGTAGAACTCGATCAGGGCGGCCGAGTCGGACCGGTGTCGTACCAAGTCGAAGACTGTTGCGGCGGGGTTGCTGAGCAGCGGCTTCCGCAGCCGCTTGTGCTGCGTACTGGCCCACATCTTCCCCACTTTCCCTGTCCAATTGGAATTATTACGGCATGCTCCCTCTCGGTCGCGCAGCTACGATAACCTCACGCAAACAACGGCCGGCGGCGCGGAAAGGCAAGGGCCCGACCTACCCGGGGCTCGCATTAGTACATCTATGGGTTGAAATGAACTATCCGCCACCCCACGCCCCCATCCACCCTAATCCCAGCCAAACGCACGCACCGCCTGCTGTGCAATCGGGCGCCAGCAGCAGGTCAACCTCCACCTCACCCACCGTCACCTGCAAGCGCACCACACCGGTACGTCCACGGATAGATGGAATGGGCTTGCAGACCTAGGCGCGGCGGGGCACATGGCTAGCAGCTTGGGGGAAGACCGCTACAGGGTCCGCGCTCTGCTCACGTGCAGCACGTGCTGGTAGTGCGCGTCGTTCCGGACCTCCACCTTCCAGCTGGGGTCCGCCGCCTGCAGCTGGTCCTTCACCTGTCGGCAGGCAGCAGGTGGGCAGCACGTAGCTGGCAGCACGTAGGCAGGCTGCAGGACCTGCTATAGCGTGCAGGACACTGACAGCTGATACGGGCTGCACAGTAAGTAGCTTGAGGGTGTGGGACCCGTCACTGAATTATTGCACCCACGCACGTGCCGGCGCATACGCGTCAGCTTGTCGCCCCGCCACATCTCCAGACTCGTCACGTCGGTGCCCTCGAAGCGCCGCACGAATGCGACAACGTCTGCAGCCGGAAGCCGTGACAAATAGGTAAGGCAGCCACCATGCAACAGCCAGTGCCCCTCTCCGAACGCACACCACCCGCCGCAGCAGGGGTAGCGCTGGTAGTGCGCGCACGGCGCACGCCTTTTTGGCCATCCGCACGCACTGATTGCACGCACACCCGCACGCACGCACGCACGCACGCACCGATGTCGAAGCCCTGCGTCACCGCCGTCTGCCTCGCCCAGCTGCCCACGGGGCGCACGCATGTAACCTGCACACAAAGCCGCCGGGACGGAGCCGGCCAGGGCAGCCCCATGCAGGGTGACTGACGGGGCCTCATCCCCCATGGGCCATGGCCTCCCTTGACAGCCGCGCAGGCTGCCAAGGCCACACCTGGAGCGACGGCGAGCGCTCAAGCACCAGGGTCACCTTCTCCAGAGCTGCCTTGGCGGCGAGTTGCTCCTGCAAGCAGGGCGGTGAGGACCAAGAGGGATGAAGCGTATTTGCTGGTCGTCCCACAGCCTTGCGTGGACTATCAAGTCCAAGATGTATCCCCGTCCAAGAGCCGCCGCTCCTTACCTCCTGATTTGGATCAAACCACGGCATGACTTCCTGAAGCACCTTCGCAAACTGAACCTGCGTTTGCGGTTTGAAGGAGGCCCGTACATGGCCAAGGTCAACCAGTAGCACAGCGCATGCAGAGCCGTTGAAATGTCACGCGCCCCATACCACTTTTTCTGACCCATGCGCCACGCGCGCCAGCACACCAAAGCCTATGCTTACCTGCAGTGAGCTTGGGCGTTTGCTGAAGTCAGTGAGCGGGCGCATGCCACGCCGCCGTGTCGCCGCCGTCTCATCCAGCTGCGCCCGGTCCCCTGCCACGGCCTTCGCGGCCAGCGTGTCGGCATCGGTCCAGGCATCTGCTGGTCCGCGATGAATTGTGCTGCGACTCCAGCGGGAGGTGGGTTTGAGGCTGGGTGCTAGCGCTGCTCCTGACCGTGCTCTTGTGAGGTGCGCACACTGTCGCGCGCCAGTCCCACTCCGCACTAATGGTTGGTTTGCCGACAACATTTGCAATAACTGGTCACATAAACAGTCAATATGTCGGGGTCAACTGGCTCTGCGCGAAAGTGGGCGAACCAACACTTTTCAACGAGCCAATATCATTGTCTTCTTACTGCTCATTTTGTTACATGGATTATAAAGTCTACGATTACAAAGGCTTGCGGACAGAAAACCGCACAACCTTTCCTGATGTCGGGTATTTTTTGGCGCGATCACCAGCGCAACCACTCCGCAACCATCGCTCTCGCACCCTCACGCTCTTTATCATTTCAAGAACTGGGTTACGCGTGGCCTGATGCGTCTTCCACAGCACTTAAATTACCAGCCGCAAACTTGTCTACCCTCATGCCATGCCAATTTTTACCGCTAGACTACACCCAGGCCTGCACCACGTATTGTACGTATTGTCTCGTATGACATCCTCATGCCAGGTCATACGAGAATATGTAGCCTGCCAGGGGAGCGAGTTGCAAGACCGAGAGTGAGAAAAAGACGTGCCGCAGGACCCAAGCCCGCGCATCTAGTCAAGGGCGCTATGTAAACCGCATTAGACCCGTGCGCACCTGTACGCACCCGTACGCACCTGGCTCTGTAGCGTCGCACGCCCGGTAGTTGAGCGCACGGCCGGTGGTGGTGGCGGCAAAGGCCCGGCTCACGCCGCGTGCGGGAATGGCCACGCGGCCAGTGATGTTAGCGGCGGTCATGTATAGGGCGCACACCGAGTACCTGCCCAACAGCGGCGTCTGCAAAAGGCAGGCACGGGGAAGCCCGGGAAGGGGTAAAGTAAGAGCGGCAGTTTCGGAGTACCGGTATTACAAGGTATCAGGGTATCGATTGCTCCCCTGCAAGGTATCGTATATGAGCAAAACAGCCATTCATTCACTATGCCTGCATGCACCCGCAGCCACATGCCAGCCCAGGCCCGTCGCCGCACTCCAAAGCCCCCCGCCCGATTGACGTGTCCCACCGCAACCTGGACCAGCTGCAACCATGTGTCAGCACGCGCACCCACCTCGAATTCCACCGTCTCAGGCCCGCTGCGGGCGTTGGTTTTGGGCGTGGTCAGCCGCCCGTACCCCGTGGAGGGGCAAGTGAGGCAGCCCTTCTGCACAAAGCTGATGGTGGTGTTGGCCGGCGGCGGCGGGGACACCACAATGTCTGTGGCGCGGCCACAGTGATGAAAGGGTACGGGGTGAGAGGTGGTGGACGAGCGTGTACTCTTCAGATTGTATTCAAGGCTGACTGTGCCGGCGGCTCGGGGCGGCGGGGCCGCAGGGGCGCCCATCACTCCATCAGCCGCCATCAGCAAACCATCAAGTGCCCACCTGGCCGCCGCCGCCCCTCATTCCAGCCTCACGACGCTCGTCCATCATTGCATGGGTCAACATGTGCGCCGCGCTGCATCTGCCCCTGCTGGCCTCGCTCGCGCACTCACCCACGTCGCCTGTGAAGTTCCACTCCAGCGAGAACACCACCTTGAGCGCCGGGGGCAGCGCCGGCGGCGGCGGCGGACTGGCAGCCGGCGACGGCGTGTCGGCAGGCAACGGAATATCCCTGTCGCCGCTAGGCCCAGCAGATGGGCTGGAGCCGCCGGGCTGCTGCTGTGGCGGCGGCGGGTGCAGCACCCGCCGCCCGCCGGCGGGGGACCGCAGTGACGGAGGGTGCCGCTTGCTGCTGGCTGGTTTATGGTGGTTGGAGGCTGGTCGGTCCACCTTCCATGCTTGCGTGTCTGGATCTACTTTGATGATGTTGCTGGCTGCTGCACGAGCAGGTGGGGAACAATGGCCCGCAGGTGTGGACAAGATGTTGCACGAACCGCAGCCGGGAAAGAAGCCAGGGTCGCTGCGCCAAACTGCTGGGCGCCGCATATCGCAGCAGCTTTCTGCACACGACATGGCTTTTGTCCTCGCCCGGACCTCGTGGCGCGGCGCACACACAGCAGCACTCAGGCATGTGAAGACAGTCGACGAAGAGTTACAACTGTGACCGCACAGCCATGCTCATGCTAGGTCATTTGTGTATCGTGTCCAAGCACGCGCAACACTATGCGAGCCCCGAGCCAGGCAAGAAACTTGAAGCGTTGCAATGACACTAACTTCCCCAAGCGGCGCGCTTGCCCGCCCATACGACTTACATGTAAATTGAGTTAGCGCCAGTGTCAGGAAGACCACCAGCTGCAGCCACACAAAGCCTCGACCAAGTGGCGCCATACTTTAATCGGTCTTGCAACGCTGGGCAGTCCACAGCTCAGACACGATGTTAACTTATACCATATGCATTCATTAACAAATGTCTATATACCTTGACGCGAAAGAGGCGTGCCTGCGTAGGCTCCGCTTCAGTACTGCAGTCGGCCCGCCACGCCGGTTACCTGCCGACCCAGCACCTTCCCCGCCGTCCCCTCCGCGACTCCCCCTACTGCAAAGACTTTAGGACAACACGCCCCGAGGTTAATCAGCAGCGAAAACAAACTGTAATAAGGTGCGTTCCAAGGAAAAGCTCTTACGGAATCGCGGGCCAGCCGTCCCAGCCGCACAGTTCCAGCCAAGGTTCCAGCCCGTTGCGAAACGCATTCCAGAAGCAAGCACCCCTGGTCCATAGTCGCGATACCGCTGTGCACTCCATGCACGGCCATGTATTGTGCATGCCGGCCGGGTTGACGCCAGCCGCTATCCGCCTCCTCACATGCTCGTGGCGGCCCTTCCATTGACACCCTCTGTCCTGACTGGAGCGCTCCGTGTCCACCTGTCCCTCCCCAGTCCCCACCACTCGGAAATCGCTTGCATTCAGCGAGCATTCATGAATCCAACGCACCTACACCTCATAAAATCCTTTAGGAAAACGTCAAATCATCACCCGGATTCCAAGTTGACAAAGGCATCCAGCAGGCACCCCTTGGGGGACACGACGTTCACATTCAATAGCCCTGGGCAGCCCTGGGCAGCCAGCCAATGCCCGGGCGGGCTGGCAAAACAAATCCACAATGTGCCATAGCACGAGAAAGCTGTTGACAGGTCATTCACACTCACCAACATACGGTAACATAATCCGAGAGTTACCCGACCGCAGCAGGCAGTAGCAGCACGCGGCTCATGACTGGCAGCCGTCAACACACACATACACACAAGGAGGCGTGGCACAACAATACGCTCATCTCAAGAGCGGCGCATGTTTTGCACAGTCATCACGAAGACATTTGCGCAGACAGGTTCTCAGTTGCAAAGCAAGCGCGCAGCACCACGCCGCGCAGCACCAGGCGGCCGCGGCCGGAACAGCATTTGGGCAACACTCGCGGCACAGCCCGCCCGAATCACACGGCGCAGGAGGTCAATGCTGCTGCCCTGGCTTCTCAGTTGCCCATCTCGTGTCACGCAATCCGGGGCAGGAACTGTTCTGGCTCGCTCAAATATAACTAGCAATTTCAGCCAATCCCAATCAGGGGCTTTCCTGCGCCTTTAGCACGAACTCCAGCAGGAAGCCGGGGTGGTTGGAGTTGCAGTACTCCCACGCGCGGTTGCGGGCAATGGCCACCACCCGCGAGATGTCAATGCTGCGCGCAGGCGCCGTCACCGCCACCGTCACGTTGGCGGCGGCGGTGCAGGTGGCGCAGACGTAGCAGGCCGACTCGTGCCCGCACGCACCCTCCAACTCCTGCTGCCACCCCGCGACCTCAGCAACCGCGTGTACACCAATGCACGCCACGCAAGGCTCTGATCCACCACGCCAGCTTGGCCAGGGCCCCGGGGTACCGCGGGGTGGGGCCCAGCCCACTACCGCCGCCCGCCGGTCTCCTGGTCCTTGGCGCTGCGGTCCACCTCCGCCATGTGCGGCTCCAGCACCTCCAGCAGCTGCTGCAGCCGGCCGGGGTCACTCAGGGACAGGTGGCCCAGCTGCAGGAGGGGGAAGGGAGGTGGGGCGGGTGGCAGGCGGAAAGGGGATGACAGGTGACATGCAGGCGGCAGGCAGGGAGGAGGGAGGGAGCTGGGGCAGGGGGGCTAGGGCAAGGGGCAGGGGAAGGGGCACGGGCAGGTGCCTAACATGCCGACCCACTTACCACGGCCTCAAACGCGGTCGCCCGCCGGTACGCATCCTGCTGCCCCCCGGCTGACGTGTACCGCCCCCGGAACTTGAGCCGCCCATCGCCAGCCGCCGCAGCCGCACCAGCCGCCCCCCGGCCGCGGCCGCCCCGCCCGCCTCTCCCGCCCTGTCCCGCCCGGCTTCCGGCTGAAGCCTCCGTGCCGCTGCTCAGCCCCGCGGTCCCTCCTTCCCCTCCTCCTCCTGTTGCTGCCGCTCCTGTTGATGCTACAGAAGCCGACGCGCCGCCTCCACCGCTTCCGCCGCCCTGCACGCGCTGCGACCAGCCCAGCAGCTCCGCCTCGACCGGGCTCAGCTGCCAGCCCGAGGACAGCAGGCAGTCCAGGTAGGCGGACTGTCGAGGGGTTATGGGGAGGGGCAGGCGGGGGGCACAGGTGTTGGTGCAGGGGCAAACCCACCGGCGGCGGACTGGCAGTCCTCCGCAGTAGCTTGATGCCGCCAACCTGCCGGGCTGCACTGGTATGTCGCTCAGCTGAGCCTCGGTATGCCGCGAACACCTTAGGCGGCGCTAGGTACTTGCAGCGCACGTGAAGCTGCAGTGCGAGGCAAGGGGCCACGGCCCACGTGCGGGGGAAGGGGGAGTCTTGTCAGCTTGGCCGGCACCCACGGATACCGCTGGTGCGATGCGTCTATATGACTCACCGACCACACAGCATCGCCAAGATAGGCCAGCTGCTGCGGTGTGTGCGCAGTCCGGAGCGCCATTTTGCAAATACAACGTCAAACTATGTTCGCAGCTATTTTACTATCGTCTTATGATGATGTTATGTATAGTATCAATCGACCGTCTGATATATATGACATTTGGCGAGGCGCAAGAGGTGGTCAGAAGTCAAGAGACACGAGTCGCTCGCTGCTCCGTGCTGTTGAGCTCAGAATAATTGTATCGAGCGGTCATCAAGTTCAGTTGTCCATGTCAAGAAGTTCGCCTGAGTGCAAGCCTTCCATGGCTCCGGTCTTCTGAGTTATGGCATCAGCAAGCCCCCAACCGACCCTGATCACCTCGCGTGCAAGCTCGTCAGTCCTTTGCTCGGTAGTACTCCCCCAGCGCAAGTGCACCCAGGTCAGGGCCATCGCGCACAACCTGATACGCGCGAATGCTTCAATACTCCCCGTGCCACCTGCCGTACATACCCATAGCTTGTGCGCTCACCGACGCCCTGCATGCCCTGCAATTCCTACGCGCCATTCACACGCTATGCGCACCCCACGTTCCTTCCCAAGAACTCAGCGTGCCCCACTGCCTAGCCCCAATAACAATACATGCATGCAATGCTCTCCACACAACCTCCCACAGTGTATGCGCGACACCCCCACTTGACGTTACGCGTCCGTGTCAACCTGCCACAAACAACACCCCCAAAACACAACGCCACCACAACCACCCCCCCCACTGCTGACGAAGCTCCCAGGCCCTCGCACCGAAACCCTTCCCCTACAGCGCCACACGCATGCAAGACCCTCTATATGCGGGGCGGCGGCTGCGGCACTGACGCGGGGTCGTGTCCGCGCACCAGCGCCCGCGCCACCAGCATTGCGGCGCGCGTGCGGTTGAGCTGCGCTGTGAGCTCGGGCGCCCAGCCCAGGATGCGACACACAAAGGTGGTGTAGGTCTCCGTGGGCATGCGCCGCCACGTCACCTGCATGCCGGGGGGGATGGAGGGTGGAGTGGGCGGGCGGGGGCCAGGGGCAGGAGCGTGAGAACTGAGGACAGGGAGGCGCGCGACCGCAAATACAACAGCGAGGCATCACCTTTGGAAAAAGCGCGTTCGCCAGTATATGCATCTTTATAAATGACGACGAGAGGTACAGGCAACTTCGAGACCCAGCAACACCCGGCCGCCCCCGAGACCAGCCTGCCCGGGTAGACTGCCCTGCAAGCCCCCCACCCGCACCTCCCCCGCCCTTCCGCAACCAAGCCGCAGCATCCCACTCACCCCCAGCATCCATGCGGTTGCGCGCAGCCGCTGCCGCATCGCCTCCGCCGCGGGGTCCAGGCTGGCGGCCGCCGCCGCCGCCTCCCGCGGCGGCGCACCCGCGGTGCGGGCCATGGCCTCCGTCGCGGTGGACCTGGCGGCCAGCGCGGCGGCGGACACGGGCGCGCACACGGCGCGCGCCAGGGCCTCGGCCATGTCGGGCCGCGAGCGCAGGTTCGTGAAGGTGAGGAACAGCTGCAGGACCTGTTGAGGTAGTGGAAGAAGGGCGGGAGCCGCAGCAAGGGACAGCGGGCGTGCATTAGCACAGCGCGTGGGCGACTGGGTATTCGCAGCGGCCAGATAGAGAGCGCTTTGGATTTCGACCAGCCATGCTGGACCATCCGGCGTCCATAACAGTTGCCGCAGCTTCCGCCGCTGCAGGAGCCAAACCCTTCCCACCCACCCCGCGCAGAAGCTGTTGCTGCATGCATGCCCGTCTGCCTCCTTTCCCCCTGCTGGTGCATTGCAGTCCTTCCCTTCAAGCTGCCAGCCGGCCCGCCAGCCCACTCGTTTCGCTTCTGGTTTCTGGAGTGAACTACCCGGCCCCCCACCCCACCCCCACCACCACACACACCTCGCTGCGCGGCATGAAGCGGCCCGCCTCGCGCACCACACGCGCGGCGGCGATTGCGCGGCGCTTGGCCGTGGCGCTGGCGAAGTCGTCCGCCTCATTGCCTGCAGCAGCAGCAGCAGCAACAGGTGATGCAGCAGCAACAGGTGATGCCGCAGCAGCCCCATCTAGCGTGTCGATGAGACAAGGGCAGTGACGACAGAGCAATGCTGCACGACACGCGCAGCGCGGCCCCACCAGTCTTGTCTGCCCCGCCCTGCATGTATGGTTGCGCTAGGGCCTGCGCGTCGCCCGCACACGCACCCGTGGCTGCCGCCGCCGCCGCAATGGCGTCCTGCAGCTCGCCCCACTCCTCGCCCGCCTCCTCGCGCGCCTCCTCCGCCTGCTCCTGGGGCCCGTACTGCCCAATGTCGCGCCCGTCAGCCAGCTGCCGCCACACCGCGCCCGTGGCGGCGGGCCGGTCGGTGGGCTTGGGCACGGGCGCGGCACGGGGTGTGACGGGCTGCAGCGTGCGCGCCGCCTCCTCCGCCGCCCGCCGGGCCTCCGCCTCCGCCTGGGGCGTTTGCGACAACAGGAGGTGCGGAGTGAGTGCGTCTTACTGGGAGGGCGGGTGACAGCTCTGAAGACGGCTAGATCCCAACATCACATAGCCCAAATAGCCGGAGCCCGGACAGTACTCCCGAGGGCAGCAGCCGCCGCTACTGCACGCACCTTGGCCTTGGCGATCTTGGGATCTTTGCCGCTGATGATCATGCGCCGGTTGGCCTCCGCATCCGCCGCCGCCTGCCGCCGCGCCGCCACCGCCTCCGGGTCCTCCGGCTCGGGACCCGACCACAGCCGTGGCGTCACCTGCGCGAGAGCCCAAAAGGCGCCACGTGGGGATGCATTTGGCACACCGCTAGGCTCGCGGTCTACTTGGCAGCGCGCCCGAGCAAAGGCGCACATGCCGTTCTACACCACAACAAGCGCACGCCAGCCGTAAATCGCAGGCCGTCCCGTCCTGGTGCCCACCTGGCACGCGGTGCCGCTGGCGATGCCGCCCACGAGGTCGCCAATGGCGTTGAGCGAGGCGGCGCCGCGCCGCCGGTTGCCGCCGTGCACGGAGCGGCCGGAGCGGCGGCTGGTGGTGCTGTCGGCGCGTGTGAAGCCGGTGGCGGCGGTCAGACCCGAGGCGCCCGTCATGCCGGTCATGCCTGAGGGCGTGAGGGCGTGTGATATGCGGTGTGCATTGGAACAGGAAACACGCATGAGGGGCTGAGCCAGGGAGGGTGGCAGCTGGGTTGCGCAGTGGACAGCATGCGCATCTGCCCAACCAGCTGTCGCAGTGCGCCGGCAGTCAGGAGCAACCGCACGCGCTGCTGCGCCAACTCGAGCGCTTCCAAGCCCAAGGCTGCAACCCCAATGCTACGCAGTGGTCTTGCCCTACAAGGCGGCAGTGCCAGCCACCACCTACTGCTCGTCCCCGCGCAACGCCTACACGCTTTAGGCTCTTACGGCCCTCACCCGTCATTGCCGAGCCCACGCTCATGGTCTCCGCGTCGTCACCGCCGCCCTGGCCGTCGTCGCTGACCGGCAGGCCGCGCGCCCGCCGCATGGCCCGCCGCACCTCCGCCTCGCGGCTGTACTTGTAGTTGCGGCTGAGCGTGGCCCGCTCCACGGCGGCCTGGCTGACGCCCACGATGCCCTCGTCCGGCGGCACCGGCAGGTCGGGCTGCGACAGCCGCGGCGTGACCTGTGCGCGCATGTGTGTGTGTGTGTGTGTGTGTGTGTGTGTGTGTGTTTAGATATCATAAGGGAGAGAACCGTGAAAGACTTGTGTGTGTGTGTGTATGTGCGTAGAAACAATGACAGCGTATTGGGGACGGCAGGGACGGCAGGGGCAGCGGTGGCAAGCGCAGGTGCAGAAGTAGGAGTGGTTAAAAAGTGGGGAGGGGGAGAGGGGGGTAGTTCATTCCAGAAACCAAAGGGGCATGAGGAGCGGCAGCTGCGGAGCCGTGCAGGCAATGTGGCCAGGCACAGTTTACACAACAACACCATGTGCAACACGCACCTGGCACATCTTGGTGCTGTAGTGGTACACGTCCGTGGCCGCCACCTCGGCCGGCAGCGGGCTCTCGAACAGCCCGCGCCGCCGCCGCGCCGCCCGCGCCCGCCGGCTGTTGGCGCCGCCCTTGTCGGCCGCCGCCGTCACCGCGGCGGCCGGCGGCCCCTCCTCGCCCTCCGCCGGGTGGTAGCCGCGCGGCGGCGGGAACTCCTCCAGCGGCGGCGGCAGCGGCTCAAAGTCCTCCGCCGCCATCTCCTCAATGTCCTGTGTGTGAGGCGGCCGGCCGGGGGGGGGGGGGGGCGCCAGGGCGGGAGGCCGACGCAGCAGGGAAACAGGGTGAGCGGCCGGGCAGTACCCACTCCTCTCACGAGTGCAGCTGTCAGTCTGCAAGTACTGCCACATTGAAACTCCAGGCGCACCACACGCTACCTGCTTGCCCCTCCGGCCCTGTCCCCTTTGTATACATCCTTCCCCCCCGCCCCCCATTTGGTTTCCATGACCGACTGCGGAGTTGGCATGAGCTACCCGTCCCCCCCCCCTCTCCCCTTGCCCACGTCCCACCCACCCACCTCGTGCAGGTACTCCAGCAGCTCGCCGTTGACGGTGCCGTGAGAGAAGGGGCTGGGCGCGGCGCCCCCGGGCGTGCTCGCCGCCAGCCCCCCCGTGGCGCTGCCCTCCGCCGCATCCCCCGTCGCCCCGCCCGCCCCAGACAGCTTGGCGTAGGCGGCGGGCAGCGCCGTGCCGCTCATGAAGGGCCGCAGCCGGATCCAGCGCTCGTACAGCGCGGCGTGCCGGCACGCGTCCATGATCCGCAGCACCCCCGCCCACTCGTCCACCGACACCAGAGCCGGCCAGGCCTGCTGCTGCTGCTGCTGCAGGGGGGAGGGCGTCACGGAGCGCGCCCCTGCCCGCGAGCCGTTGTTACCGTTGCTGGTGTGGTTGTTGGCGGCTGCTGCAGCCTTGGGCGGCGTGGGGGTGGGGGCGGCGCCTGGCGGCAGCGCGGTGGGGTCTGGGCTGGGGTTGGCGGCGCCACTGGCGTACGGCGAGGGAGCCAGCGGGTCGGGAAAGGGCAGGGAGGGGATGGGGGCGGACACGTTGGGCGAGGGGGAGATGGAGGTGGAGGTGTGCACCACGGCGGCGGCGGCGCGCCAGTCGGCGCTGGGGCCTGGGCCGGTGCCCAGGGAGGCCGTGCCCGCCCGCGCCTCCTCCTCGCCGTCGGGCTGCTGCCTCCAGCGCTCGGGGTTGTTGACCTGCAGCTTCTCGTACAGGTAGGACGCCTGCTCCACCGTCACCTGTGCGTGTGTAGGCGGGTGGTTGGTTGGTTGGTTTATTGGTTGGGTAGTGGTTTAAGGCTGTGGTGGGGTGGGAGGGTGCTTAGATTGATGGACATGGGCGCGGGCGGCAGCAGCAGGTACCGGGAGAGGAGCACGAGGTGGCGTGAGCTCAAAACATGTATGCCATCAATTACGGCGGATCGCGTGGGCTTGCCAGAGGACGTCCCATATGACCGAATGTCCCTTCTTTCCCCTCCCCCTACCCTATGTTCTACCCAGTTTGTTTCTCACCGGGACTGTTTACCAGTAACCTCCTCCTTGCCTATCCTCTAACGAATACCCTCCTCCTCCCTGCCTTGGCCCTCGTGTGGCCCCGTCCCCATGCATGCTTATATCTGATGTTGCAAGCAAACAGCCCTTTCTCTTTTGCCACCCAGGCTCATGTTCTCAGGATACCGTGTTTCTTTCTCGCCGACATGCCTTTCCGCTCACACCGTTTGCTCACCCCCTTGGTCGTTTCGCTTTTGGTTTCCGGAATGAACTACCCCTCCCCCGTCCCCCGTCCCGCAACCCACCCACCCACCCACCCCGCCGCGCACCTGCAGCCAGGCGTCGATCTCGGCGCTCTTGCGCCCCAGCCGCGCCATCTGCGGCAGCAGCAGCAGCTTGGCGTCCAGGCGGTCCCACTCCAGGCTGGCGGCGGCGGTCAGGTGGTACAGCAGCACGTGCAGCTGGGCGGTCAGGCTGGCGACTGCGTGTGGCCGGTGGGGGGGGGGCATGGGGGAGGGGGGGTAGCCATCCATGGATGGTTTTAATCAATAATGAAGTGCCGATGGGGGGGTTCCATGCATGTTGAATTAATGCGGGGGGGGGGCAGGGGGGCAGGGGAGGGGGGCGGGGCGGCAGGGGGGAGGCGGCGGTGGTGGCGTAGGGGGCAGGGGAGGGCAAGTGTCAGGGAAGGGGGAGTCCGCGAACGGTGGAGTATGGGCGGCGTGGTGGTGACACACGCGGATGGCAAGCTACCCGCAACGTACCTTTGCTGTCTGGCGGACATAGCCCAGCTCCTCCCGCAGCCCCCCCCCCCAACCTAACATCATCAACACCACGACGCCCCTCACGCAGTCACATCCCCTTTCCTCTGCATTGTGTATGGCTGTGTATTGGGCTGGGCTGGAATGAACTACCGCCGCCTCCCTCCGCACTGCTCACCCTCATCGCTGACGGGCAGCAGCGCCCGCGCCGCCGCCATGTGCTGCGCGTACACGGCGGGTATGTCGTCCCAGTGTCGCAGCACCACCGGCGCCGGCATGAAGGGCGCCGGCAGCCGCAGCTCCTCCTCGCTCACGCGCAGCACCGCCGCCGTCTCGTTGTCGGCGGGGCCGCCGGGGCCCTGCGCCACGGCGGCGTACAGCGCGGCGGCGCGGGTGCGGTGTATGGGGTGGCTGAAGGGCACGCCGTAGGATCGCCACCGCGACATGGGCGCCAGCGAGCTGCCGCTGCTGCGCAGCAGGGCGCCGCCGCCGCCCGGCTCCTTGGCGCCGCGGGCCCCTGCTTTGTTGGCGCCGTTGGGCGAGGGCGACGGCGAGCCGCGCCAGCCTGGCGGCCCGGGGGAGGGCGCGCGCCGCATGTTGGTCCCGGGGGAGGCCGGCCGGCCCGGCCCCGGAGACGGCGCGCGGCCCCGCGCGGCCCCTGCCGCCCCGCCCGGCACTGCGCTGCCCGGCCGCAGCAGGTTGTGGCCGCTGCTGGTGGCGGTGGTGGTGGTGCCCCCACCAAACTGGTTTGCAAGCACGGAGGAGGCGCGCACGCCGCCGACAGCCGGCCCTGTTGGCGAGCCATACATCCCGCCGGCGCTGCCCGGGCGGAAGCCCATGCTGGTGTGCGGCCGCTGCTGCTGCTGCTGCTGCTGCATCCCGCCAGGGCCGGGGCCGGCGGAGCCGGGCCGCGCGGCGGCGGCGCGCGCCGCCGCCGCCTCGGCGGCTGGCATGGGCCCGCGGATGCCGCCGCCGCCTCCTGGCGCGGGCAGCGGCGTGGCGGTGGTGGACGGCAGCAGGCTGAAGAAGTAGCCGGCGGGCACGCGGCGGCCGCAGCCGGTGCGCACGCCGCTGTGGTCGTACAGGATGTGGTGGGAGTAGGCGCCGCCGCCGGCGTGGCGCAGCTCGCTCACCAGCAGCCGCCGCGCGTGCTCGCCCCACGTGTTGGGCTTGGGCGGGTCGATGAGGTGCGCGTCGCGGTCCTTGTCGCTGTTGCGCGCCGCACACTCGTTGGCGGCCTGAGGCGGAGGCGTGAGGGGGTGCCATGCATGTTTAGTTAATGACGGGGGAGATGTAGACAGGCGTTGGGGGGGGGGCGTCACAGCCGGGCATGATGCGGCCACCGCGTGTGTCGGGTGGATGGCATTTGGGGCGTTGCCGGATTTCGACAGCTCCGCGCTCTGCCCGCATGCCATCACATTCAGTTTCCCTGCAGCCGACGCGCACACCCGACCCTCCCCCCATGCCGTGTTACCTGTGCCCCCGCCTGCACGTCTTTGGGCCGCCCCCATCTCTACTGCAAGCACACACCCACACGCACACACCCACACGCACCCACACCCGCACCCACACCCGCACCCACACCCGCACCCACACCCACACGCACACGCACACCCGCACCCACACAGCCCCACCTTGGTATCGGGGTGGTCCACGCCGTGCGCGTCGCACCACTCTACGGGCTCCTCGTTGGGCCGCAGCGCGCTCTTGGCGGCGCGGAAGCGCATGCGCGTGCGGCTGTACTGGTACTCGCCTGGGCAGGGCAGGGGCAGGGGCAGGGGCAGGGTTTCCATGCATATGAAGTTACGACGAGGAGGCGAAGACGTGTGCAGGGGCAGGGAAGAGGCGCCGTGCAGCTCTGTCGTTGGTCATGCCGGGCGCAAGGGGCGGTAGGCAGCAGCCCGATGATGGCGGTGATCGTATTTATTAATGGTGCGTGCTGCTTGCTGCGTCATATTACCGCCATCCTCGCCACCGTCCTCAATCGCCAGTTGCCTCCCCCTCAGCGCTTTTGCAGCTCCTTGCTTACCCCGCAGCTGCTCCAGTCCGCTGTTCCCCTCCCCCAGCCCCCGCCTGTGCCTCGCTCGCTCGTTTGGTTTTGGTCTGGTATGGGCTGGTACTTACTGCCCCCCCCCCCCCGCTCTCGCCCCGCTCCGCAGTGCAGGCCACGCACCCCGTGTGGTGAAGGCCACCACCTGCCGCGTCTCCCAGGGCATGCTCGGCGGCGGCGCGCCGCCCGCCTGCCAGGCGCTGTCGCTGGCCGGCGGCTGCCAGCACACCACCACGTCCACCTGCGCGCTGCTCCACTTGCCGTAGTAGGTGCCCAGCCGCACCTGCGCGTGGCAGGACAGGGGAGGGCAGGGGAGGGCAGGGGAGGGGAGGGCAGGGCACACCACGGCACGGCACGGCGCGGAGCGGCAGATTGTGTTTGCGACCATGCGTGCCACGTCGGTCGCCGCCTCGCACAATGAGCATTACTAGCTCATCCACCCGACCACAAACACACCCGCACAGCTGCTCAGCCCACTGTCAGCTCGCCCCTGCCCCTTCGGGCCGCTTGCCGCCTCCCAGCCGCCACCTCCCAGCCGCCACCTCCCAGCCGCCGCCTCCCAGCCGCCCGCACCTTGATGTCCGGGAAGGTGCTGTGCTGCAGGTAGGTGTAGCTGGCCCGCGGGTCGTGGCCGCCCTCCAGCACGTAGATGGCGCCGGGCGGCAGCACCGGCCACAGCGACTGCGGCAGCGCGAACACTGCCAGGGGGGTGGAGAGGGCAACACAGCAGGGGGTCAGCGACGAGGGCGGTACGTAGGTAGGTAGGGGGGCACCACCATCACCGACGTGGAATGTGCGTGTTCCCCTCCCTCCAGGCCGCTTGCCCCCACGCCGCCGCCTATACCGGCAGTACGCCCCTTGAGTCGCCCTGCATCCCGGCCCTGATGCCCCGCGCGGGCCCGCAGACCTATCCCTTCCAAGGGAGTACGTCGTAAGGAGCCCCCGCCCCCCGCCTCCCCCTCTCGTGTTTCCCTCGCTCCGCTCCCACCCGCGTCCAGGCGCGCGGTCTTGGGGTTGTCGCCCGCCTCCAGCAGCTGGAACCGGGCGGGCCGCAGCCGGTCCTTGAAGTAGCTCAGGGCGATGCCCGACTGAAGGCGCGGGGGGGGGGCCGGGAGGCAGGCGGGTTCCATGCATGTTTTAGCTTATGGCAGAGGGGCAATTGTTGAATGTGTGTTGAGGTGCAGGCGGTGGAGAGAGGTGTTGTGCCGGAGGGTGCTTCGGTACCCTGTATGCAGCAGGCCGCGGCGACGGGAGTCCAGCCGGCGGCCGTGTGTGTCCGTGCAGCACCCACCCACCCACCCACGAGACGGACGGCACTCACCCACGGCCGTGTGCACTCCGAGGTGGTCGCCCCGGGCGGCATCTCATCCCGGTGGCTGCCACCCGACTGCCGCCCGAAGCTGCTGGTGGGGCTGTACAAGCCGAGAGCGGTGGAGGGGCGCTCAGCTGCCAGGGCGCGCTGTGCATGGCTGTTCACCGACACCGACCGGCTGAACGCCCGCGAGTCGCCGCCGCCGGAGCTCATCATCAACGTCCTGCACTTTGGCCCACGAAGCGCCTGCTACACGGGCTCCAGGCACCCGCAGCTTTAAGACGACATGCTCCCAGGCGAATGCGCCCGCCGAGTCTGCTCCGGGCCGCGCCTCCTTTCGAGCGCTTGAGCAGGAGCTAGGTGCCCACTACGTGTCTCTCAGAGAAACAGCAGGCCACGCGCGTGCTCCTTAGTTACAACAAACGTGTGTAGGCTTGCCTGAGGTAGGCTCCTACTTGCGAGCTGCTTAAAGTAGAAGGTACTTCTAAAACCTTTAACAGAAATACTTGCCGCTGCGTTTTGATGTAAGCGCGAAACAGTGAGAATGGGTCTTTGAGGTCTGGGCGGGTTGCAGAGAGCGTTTCCCTCCACTATAACATTATCGTTCTGTGAAATATGAAAACATTGCAATCCAGTTAGCAAGCGATGGGTTATAGAAGCATTAAACGGGTTTACCATCCGTCTTCTTCATCTTCTGAGGTGCCCCTGTGAGCCCGATTACCGCACTGCTATATTTGTCATCAATCCGTCCATATGGGCAACAAGCAATCGGCGGAGGCAGAGGGCGTGACCTGCGCATCTTGCCAAGGCGCCCTCCCACCCAACAATTATGCGTTTGAGCATATTCTTGGGCAGCTTTTCGTGTTCTACGAGGTAAAGCGCCACGTCCGCACACACTTTCGCGGGGCCCTGGAACCCAAAGCAACCGCTCCACGTCTCACTGCCACACCAAACCTTCACACAGGACCACCCCCCGCAAGAGCGATTCGCCTTCGATTTCCGCGACTCCACCACCTCTATCCAGGGGGCACTCGGCGAGCTGGTCACGGTGTCGAAGACGGTGCAGGTGGGGACTGACATCGCGAGGGTATGGGATAAAATCTTCCTTTTGCTTCGCGTGGGTGGGGCAACCTGACGTCTCCCACGTACCGCATCACCCACACAGTACTTCCGTGGCGACGCCGAGCCCTACGCCTACTACTGCCCCGCCTGCTTCGTGCTGGAGGCCAGCCCCCGGCAGCGCCAGCTGGCCAACCGGCTGTGCAGCCCGGGCGGCACGCCGGTCATGGGGCTGTGGAGCGAGGGTCTGGCGGGCGCACCGCCGGGCGCAGCAGCGCAGCAGGCGGCAGCGGGGCACGCCTCGCCCCACAACCATGCCGCAGGTCCGTCGCGGTGTACGGCACCATGTCGCGCTACGGACACGTTGGGGAGTAGATAGGGCGCCGACGGGATCTTTCGCTGTCAGGGTGCATGTCGTGCGGTCTCTCGAGTCTTGGTGCCAGCACCGTTCTCATGTTTGGCGCTTCTGTATGTGGCAGGTAATGGCAACCACACCGGCGAGCGTGCTGCCGGTGGCGGCAGCGACAGCCGCAGCGGCAGTGGCAGCGGCATCCGGGCGGACTACGCAGCGGCCATCGCCGCCTCGCGGAGCGGCGGCGCGGTAACAGCCAGCGGCGGAGGCCGGGCGGGCGGAGGCTTGGATGAGGAAGAGGAGGACGCGGCTGATGTGCTGACGGCGCCCGAGTTCGAGGCGGGGTTTTACTACCACACGGGGGAGCGGGTGATGTGGGGCGGGCACGAGTACGTGTGCAGGCGCTCGCACGAGGGCCGGGCGGGCGGGCCGCTGCAGCCAGTCATGCTGCCCGCGCGCAGCGTGAAGGAGCAGGAGCTGGGGGCGCAGCAGGTGCAGCCTGGGCCAGTAGTGTTCAGCCCGGAGGTTTGCTGGGTGAGGGTGCAGGGGCCCAAACCCGCGGCGGCTGGGTCGCAGGCGGCTGCCGTTTCCGGTGGCGGCGGGCACCGTCTCCTGGGGCAGGGGCAGGGGCAGGGGCAGGGGCAGGGCCACCACGCGCCGCACACGCCGCGGCTGCCGCAGTCTGTGGCGGCTATTGATGACGTCCCTGTGGCGGATGATAACATGTAACAGCGTTATGAGGATGCGTGGACGGCTAGTAGAGTTTGCTAGTGGATGATTGAGCACTAGGGCAGGCAGGCAGGCAGTAACGTACGGCAGTAGTGGAGTTAGGTGGAGTTAGGCGCGTGTGTTACGATGGTGTGCTTGGCGACAAGGTTCTGGTGCACTGGATAATACGTGTGGCGCCATGTACATACTCGTCCATCAAAATTGAGGCGAGAGAAATGAGGTGTTACTGACTAGATTTCGTGTGAATGTAAGTAGGATTACGCAGCAGGATGCAGCCGCACCAAGCCACCCCTGCACCAAGCGCTGAGAGATTGAGAGTGATGACACCTATAGTCCTGAACTGAAGGGTTACATACAGCATATGACGTGTGTGGCGTCTTCTGATGCGCCCTGTTATTAACAGCATCTTCTGCAGCACTTTTCGACATGTCCTGCACCCCTAGTCATGGGGCGTGCTCAATCGGCACATGCTATTCAAACTTTCACCACCCGCCCGCCATACAATTAGAATGGCGCGGCCTTGCATCACAACAGTCATAAGCCATGCACACGCTTAGTCAACTGGTCAATACAGCCTGCCTCTAGGCCGCCACTAGTACGGCCTGTATTTCACACCTGAACCAAACGCACGAATGTAGCCGCCGAGTCAATCGACGACAAGCAGGTTTGGTTCCACTCGCAGGCGGCATTGCGCGTGCGCTCGCCTTCCCTGCGTCATTTATCATGTTATCGTTCCATCCACCAACAGCATATACGGTAGCACTTATACCGGTCCCGGATTTGCCCGTACAGAACCTGTCCACGCCACGTCATACCCATTGCTATCCTGTCACTTCGGCAATGCCAACAACATACGACGTCCAGGCAGAACAAGCAGCAACGTGAGTCCAGCCCACCTCAAATGCGTACATCGCTGCTAAGATAGCAACAAAGAATCCGCAATCGCATCCTAACCAGTACCATCTGAACTTCTACTAGCAAACTAGAAAACACGCACAGAGAGCCGCGAGTGTGCCGCAGCACTGCGCTCAATGTCTTGAACATCCCGCATCCACCATACGCCACCTCTCAACCCACTTCACTCTTCAATGGCGCGTGCTTGCATATCCGTCCCCTATCCTCAAACGCCGCCTCCTCACTTCACTGCTTTACGTCCACACCGCCAGCAGGCACATGGCGCCCGCGCCGCCGCACAGAGCTGCGAAGCTCAACAACCGTCGCCCCGCGCCGCCGCCGCCTCCCGCGCCGCCGCCTTCCCCCCCGCCGCCCACGCCTCCTCCTCCCGGCACGAAGCGCCCCATGTCCTCCGCCACCAGCTGCACCAGGCTGATGTACAGCAGCATGCCGCCCGACACGCCGTTCAGGGTGCCCTGCACGCCGCGCGCCACCTCGCTCTCGGCGTCATACAGCCGCGCCAGCGCCATGCCAGCGCCCACGCCCGCGGGGCAGGTGAGGCTGTAGAAGGCGGCCATGGCGGCGGCCTTGGAGCGGCTGAAGCCGCCGCGCGCAATGACGCTACCCAGGCCCAGGCCCTGTGGCAGGCACGTGCGAGAGCGACACCGGTGTGTGCGATAAGTCTCAAGGTAGGAGGGTGACAGCGTCGAAGGCGTGCGGTAGTGCCGTACTGGCGCGCAGCGCGAGTCGTGGTCCCTGGTGGCCTAGCGATATTGCCCTGGCTCTGGTTTGCGCGCAAGGCCCCTGTCCAGCCCACCCCCCTCGGGTGGTCTGCTCCTCCCCGCCTCCTCCCCGCCTCCTGCCGCCCACGCCCGGCCCCGGCCCCCAGCTCCTCTCCCTTCAGCCCCTCACCTCCAGCCACTGGTGGAAGCTGAGCGCGATGAGCAGCGCCCGCACCTGCGCCACGTCCTCCGTGATCACGCCCACCGCCACCCCAATGATAAGGCTGTGGAACACGCACCCCAGCTCTGTGTGCGTCATGGGAGCGGCGTCAGGGCGGAGGGGGCGGTGGGTTCACTGGAATGGTCCACAGCGGCACTAGAGCATTGCATTCGGCAAGACCGGGCGGGTCCGACTGGCTTGGTCCACCACCAGAACGCTCGCTAACAGGCATCCCTACGCACCCGGCCCGGACATCTCACCAGCCCTAGCCCCACCATCGCCACAAACCCATCAGCACCGCCACATCACGTCTCGAGACACACACCACACACTCACCAAACATGTACGCCAGCAGCCGCAGCCTCAAACTGCCGCCGCCCAGGCCACCCGCCGCTGCGTCGCCGCCGCCTGCCGCCTCCCCGCCGCTGCCCCCGACCGCGATGGTGAGCAGGCTGGGCGCGTTGCCGTACGTGACGCACGTGTGCTGGTGCTGCGGCGGCGGCAGCTGCTCGTACGACGCCACCCCCGTTTGCGTGTGTTGATGATGGGGGTGCTGCTGAGGCGTGTCGGGCTGGTGGGGCGGCGGGTGCGGCTTGCCGTACTTGTGGTTGTGGCCGTGGCTGTGGCCGTGATCGTGGCTATGCCCGTTGGCTGTAGCCGCCGCTGCTGCAGCCGCCGCTACCGAGCGATTCATACCACTATCGCTATCCCCGCTGGCCTCCCCCTTGCGCTGCTTCAGAGGCTGCTCCTCCACCACCAGCAGCACCACGTCCTGCTGCGGGCCGTGCGCGTGCTGGAGCTGGAGCTGGTGATGGTGATGGTGTGTGGGCGACACGGCCCCCAGCGCCCCCGCCTCGTGGCACTCGCCCGCCGGCGCGTGCAGGTGCGCGCCTAGCAGCGCGTGCTGCCCGCCCGCTGGTGCCCCTGGTGCCCCTGGGGCTCCGGACGCGCCCCGCAGCGCCTCGGGGGTCAGCGGCGCCTCCACGTCGTTCGCATGATGGCCACCACCATGCGCACCGTGGCCATCGTGGTGGTGGTGGCCGTGGTCGTGGCTGTGATCATCGCCGTCCGCTTCCATCCCCGCTAGTAGGGGGACATTGTGATCGTTGCCGCAGCCCTCCACCGTGGAGGAGGAGGAGGAGGAGGCGCTGCTGCTGCGCGGGGGCAACACCGAGGCCGCCTGCCGCCGCTCGTGCCCCGAGCGGCCGCGGCTGCTACTGCCATGGCTGTGGCCGCAGCCGCCGGTGGCCGCGGCTGCTGCTACAGCCGCCTGGCTGTTGTGCAAGATCTGGGAAAGGTGCTCCAGCAGTAGCATCAGCGCCACGCCGCCCAGCACGCACAGTCCGCCCAACGGGTACGTCAGCCCGCCCAGCCCGGACATGTCCTCGATGGCCTCTGTGGGTGTCAGGACATGGTTGGATTGCATTGAGTCATGGAGTTTGAAGCACCGTCAAGAGAGACACGGTTACGTCACGGTGTATCTTGGCTGCGGGGTAAACACCTCCGTGTTTGCCGGGAGATCCCCTGGGCAGCAGGGGTGGGAGTGCAGTCCGAGCGGCCTAGCCACGCACCCGGAATGATGTGCACCAGCGCCAGCGCCAGGATGACCCCGGCCGCCAGCGAGCGAGATACCTGGGAGGCCAGGCCATCGTGGTTGCGAAACGCCTGCAGAAAGGGCGCGGGGCGCAGGGCGCCGGGGTAGGTGGCGGGAAGGGCGCGCGTGTGTGGGAGGGTTCGCTCCATACACGGGGGTACAAACGACCCGCGCGAGGGGCACCACGTTCCGGCGAGAGCTCTCGCCCTTTCAGCTAACATGTCTCCCAGCAGGACGCATACCTTCATGAAGAGCGGCGGCAGCGCGCCGCTCAGACCGGCTACTAAAATAATGCCTATTGCCGCGAGACGCAACATTGTCGTGTCCTGAGATGCAATTGGTTTTAAGCTTGTATCTTTCAAGTATGCGTTGCCTTGAGAGGCCGCCCCGAGGCCCTCGCCAAGAAGCGACATTTGCGCAGAATGCAGGCCTCTTCCTCGCCAGGCTTCCTCAGCTCGTACTGTTGCTTTTTATGCCTACAGTCAACCAAGATGAATTCAGAGAGCTGAAAGTCTGTTATCAGGCGTGCTTGACGCGTGGAAAAGCACAAGTCTCCTACAACCGCGCGCTTTCGCGGAAGTCGGTCCCTGCCACGATTTGAATCATCAGAATAAAGTTTTCGGTGCTTGGTTATATTACTACATAATGCAAGCTCATTATTCCGGGCTGACGTTGGGAGCAGAACTCATTGCCAAGCATGCCGACCGCGTTCCCCATGCACTGCCAGACCGCACCCAGGACCGCACCTCCATGCACTGCCAGACCGCGTTCCACAATCCACATGCCGGTGGGCGCCGCGTGGACGCCGGCGGTCCCCCAACACACGCACCCACGGGCTATTTCACCGCATCAGTCTGCTACATCCTCTCTCCCCAGCTGCTTGAAGCGTGCCGCGGGCAGTGCCGCCACCACCATCGTGCCGCAGCGTGCCACGCGGTGGTATGTCCCCGCCTGACGTCTCGATGTGCCCAAACACCCGCAGGTGCAGCCTGGTGGTTCAGCTTGGCTTGATTTGGGACGCCTGTAATCCAACCGCGTGTGCCTCTCCCCCACTCAGAGACTTCAGTCAATACCTACATAACAGGCACTTGAGCCTACCCCGCATCTACACGACACCGCATTCCACAATTCGTAATGGGCATGAGTGCGTGACCATTGTGGCAACGTGTTACGTGCAGTGGCCGCATGCGCGCCACCGGTACACCTGCATGCGGCTGTGTCAGCATAGCGCCTCCTCACCCCAGTCGCCTCCCAACTCC
Organism: Chlamydomonas schloesseri; assembly: GCA_016834595.1. Taxonomy (NCBI): domain Eukaryota; kingdom Viridiplantae; phylum Chlorophyta; class Chlorophyceae; order Chlamydomonadales; family Chlamydomonadaceae; genus Chlamydomonas; species Chlamydomonas schloesseri. The sequence goes on along the minus strand of JAEHOD010000058.1, from coordinate 464,047 downwards.
CATGCCACCGCCCCGCGCCGCCGCCGCCTCCCCGCGCCGCCGCCGCCTCCCGCGCCGCCGCCTTCCCCTCCGCCGCCCACACCTCCTCCCGGCACGAAGCGCCCCATGTCCTCCGCCACCAGCTGCACCAGGCTAATGTACAGCAGCATGCCGCCCGACACGCCGTTCAGGGTGCCCTGCACGCGGCGCGTGCGTGTGTGCACCCACGCGCGCCTTAGCAGCCAGCACGGGGATGGTCAGGCGTGAAAGGCAGGGGCTGTGTCACACGGGGGCGGCTGGCCGAATGCCGGCAGAAGTGCCGAATGTCGCCGTATGCTGCGGCTGCGGCTGCAGCAGCACCGACCCCTGGCGCGTGCCCATTAAGGTCCTTGAGGCTAAGTGAATCAGGTGCCGACGCGAACAGCTCTTGCGGAGCTCCGCAGGGAACTGCCGCTGGTTGCTTCCCGCCACATGGCGGAGCCCGCTCCGCTCGACTCGGGAAGCTAAGCTCCATAACAGGTTGTCCCCTCTGTAATTCCGCAACCATAACAAAATGCGGAGCCTCTTATTTTTTGGTAATAATAAACCGTATTGTGCGCAGGGAGACGCGCAGGGAGACGCGCCGGTCCGCGAGCCGCCATGGCGACCCATGGGCAGCCATTTCCCTCCGCCGCTGCCGCCGGGCTAGACCGTGACTTCCACACTGGCTCCCTAGCTCGTTAGCTCAGTCACGATTGCGAGGCGGCTCCGTGGCTGGGGCCTGTCCACATGTGCTGCTGAACGCACTCCCATAGTCCCACGGATATGGGATATTGAGCTTGCCTGGGCGGTGGCCAGGCGGGGGTTGTTGGCTGGCCGCATGGGCCCGGGACGGCCGGGTGCCCCGTGCCGTCTCTTTCCAAGCGGCGAAGTCCACGGATGGGAGCCACCCACACGCGGATGGCCGTGGGGCAACCCGCACTACTGCCTCTGCTTGACCCTGGGAGATAATCGGGCCTGGAATGTCATTACCGTTGGTTGCTTACACAGACGCCTCACGCTGGGCAGCGGTGCCAGTAATGGCCCCGGCATGTGCGCGCCCTTGACGCAGGTCGCCTCCAACCACCAGCCCACAGCCACCAGCACGGCTCAGGGCCGCATGGACCGGCCCAAAACAAACAAAAAAACGTATAAGTTGGCGCCCCCAGAGCTTCAACAGAGCTCAAATAGGAAGCAGGACCCAACGACAGTGCTTTGCAGTCCCCGCCAGCTCGTCGACAGTGATGCGCACTACTTTGTGGCAGAGGCGCCGCTAAGGAGGACGCCAGCAGCGACGGGCCCAGACACAAAAGCCCCACACCAATAGCATTTTATTTCCAAGGGTATAGGTTCAGTGCCAACAAGTACCACGCGCATGCAACCCGCCAGCACGGTACCGTTCATCAGGCCTTCCAATGCTGGGCTGCATCCCAACTCAGTTTCGTGTGCCCGCGTCGCGTCGCCGCAGTGGACAGTTGGGGACACGCGCAATGTTAACAGACACGCTTATTACTAGCCCACCCATGGCCAGTCCGTAGTAAGTAGTAAGTCCGTAATGCACAAGCAGCTTCACGGCTTTGCTGTATAAGCACACCACGTACACGTGTACACACATACCCGGCGTTCCCATACCAGCGCTCTTCGACACGCGCCACGCACTCCGCTCTGCCCACCACCTCATGCCGCTCGGGTGCACCGCGCCTATGTCAAGAATGCACAAAAGACGAAACCTCTGCGGACCTTGACGCGTGGATGCACGCCGCACTAACCCGACATCATGCGCTGCCCACAACAACATTACGCAGACTTACTTGGACAACGTCCACGCAACCCATTCACGAGGCCCACCTGATCACCATGTTTCAAAATGCACACCCACAGCACAGCACAATACTTGATGGCACGGCAATGCCCACCGGCAACGAGCATGCACACGAGTAAAAAAGATGTTAGTCATGCGGGGGTCGCAAAATGCCCATCCGCGGCCTCAGTCTTTTGCACTTGCTTGGTTCGCCGGATGGCCAGGCACTGGCTCCTCGAATATTCGCTATTTGCATCGAGCCGATATGGCCCACACCACAGCAGAAGAGCACTCAGCAACGCCAGCGCGCTAGAACGAGGAATTCTCCATGCACGGGCCGCAGCCCACAGGAGCATGGGTTGAACGGGCACAGACAGACGTCCGGCCATGCAGGTTGTATGCATCTGAGGCGAAGGTGCCCTAGGAACCTGGCAGGCGCCAGGGAGGATGCCTCCCTGATACGTATGAATCACGCAACGACAGCGCCCCTGAACAGATCTGCCTGCATGCCTGCGCCAAACCAACTAGAGTACGACACAGTCCACACATGGAAACCCCGCTGCGGGCTCCGCAACCGCGTGTGATTTGCCTACCAGCAGGTCTAAATAAGTATGTATCGTCATCGCAAGCGCGACACAGCGTCCGGAACAAGGCAGCACAAGGAGGCTAAAGCCTGTAACCTCCTGCCGTATCCTGTGGTGGAGCATCAGGCGACTCGACCGCCTGGCCTGAGCTCCAAGCCCTCACCCTCTCCATACCACTACTTTGTTCATTCTCCTACCGTATCGCAATCGTAAGAAGGGCCAAGCACACACCCATGGCGCAACACACCCGAAAGGTAAGTGCGCCCCGCTGACCTCCCTACCTGCCTGTAGCACAGTTTAGTCCTGTGAATGCACGCCATTGCATACCCAACAGATGTGCAATCTCCACAGCCCCCCAGGTTATCGTACCCATCCACGCTTGCCCAACCGCTGTCCTGCCGCGCCGTTACACAAGCCCTAGCACTTGCCAACGCGCCATGACTGGCCCCGTGCCTTTGAATGCTCCAACTCCACAAGCAAGAGCACGACGGCAGCGCAATGCTTTTGTACGCATGTATGGCTGTGCGCGACGCCCGACTCAAAACGGCCCGCATTGCGACAGGCCGTGCGGCATCTCCTCCTGCCTGCATGCCACAACGCGTTGGCAAAATGCTGGACTCGTGTCCACACGCCCCTTCCGCCTAGCTACACAGCTCGTGTTGGGCCAGCGCATATTCCTCTGCAACCTGCTATTATGTTTGCACTGCAATGCTGCCGCGGCGCCGCCACGCGCCACAGACCAACCAGCACGCAAACAACCAACGCGCCACGCCCCAGGCTTTCATGCTACCTGGCCCATCACACCGAGCCAAGGAGCCCGCTAGGCCCAGACGGCCAGGATGCACATGCAGCCCGCCCCCAGGAACAGCGCCAGGAAGCTGATCAACCGCGCGCCCGCGCCGCCGTTGGGCGAGCCCGGCACGAAGCGCCCCATGTCCTCCGCCACCAGCTGCACCAGGCTGATGTACAGCAGCATGCCGCCCGACACGCCGTTCAGGGTGCCCTGCACGCCGCGCGCGTTCTCGCTCTCGGCATCGTAGCTGGAGGCAATGGCCATGCCCACGGCGATGCCCACCGGGCAGGTCAGGCTGTAGGTGATGATCATGAACATGCCCTTGACCATGGTGAAGCCGCCGCGCAGCACCACCGACGCCAGCGAGATGCCCTGTGTGCCACGCATGCGCGTCATGTCGAGTACGGGGGCGGTTAAGTCAGGGACGCGCACCGGCATCGCCTGTCGTGCCAGGGCACTATGAGTCTATCAAAACGCGCCATCCATGCCCTCACGGCCGCTTCCTGCAAGTACAAGCCGCCCTCCAACCACGCCTCCTGCCTCTCACTCGGCCCTGCCCCCACAGCACCCCGCCCCCCCGTGTAGGCCCTCCCCGCACCTCCAGGAACTGATGGAAGCCGAGCGCGATGAGCAGCGCGCGCACCTCCACCAGGTCGGAGGTGTTCACGCCCAGGCTGATGCCGATGATGAAGCTGTGGAACACGCAGCCCAGCTCTGTGGACGTGTAGGGCGTGTTGGGAGGCGGGGTGAGCAGAGGCCAGGCCAAGACATGGTTTCAAGCAGCTGCTACGCTTAGCTATGTGAATGGTTATGCCGTGAAAGCCCTACAAAACATAAGCGTCGCGGCCTCAGGCCCCGCGAGCTCACATAGCCCCCGGTCCCCCCTACATAGCTGCTTGCCCCGCAGCCAGCCGTGCGCACTGCCCGCACTGCCCCCGCTGCTACTCACCGAACATGTAGGCCAGGACCTTAAGCCGCAGCGAGCCCGCCACCGCGTGCGTGGTGGCGGGCGAGGTGCTGGAGAACCAGTTGCCCGCCGAGCCGCGAGACACGCACACGTGGTTGTGCCCCGGGTCCGAGGCGCGCGTATAGCACGGCTCGCCGCCCGCCGCCGCCGCCCCGCCCGCCGGCGACGCCTCGCCGCCCACGCCGTCGCAGCAGCCCGCCACGCCCTCCGCCACCGCGGCCGCCGCGGACTTGGGTCCCATGGGCACGTTGCTGGCGTTGGCCGCGGTCAGGCCGTAGCAGGTGTCGCCCTCGCAGTTGCTGCTGGTCTGTGCGCTGGCGCCGGCAGCTGCGTTCAGCTTCTTGCCAGCTTCGATGTCGACCCCGGAGCTGGGCCGCGAGGTGAAGGCCATGGCGGCCGAGTCGGCGGCGGAGGCGTGGCTGTGCGGGCCGTGCATGATGTGCGCCAGGTGCTCCAGGAACACCATCAGCGCCGCGCCAAACAGCACGCAGGTGCCGCCCAGCGGGTACTCGATGCCGCCCAGGCCCTCCATCTCCAAGACGGCCTCTGTGCGGTGGGTGAGGAGGGAGGGAGCGGCGCCGCCGGCTGTCAGTACATAGTGGGGACCTTTTTTCCAGGTCACTTGGCCGGACGCGGCAGCGGCTGTGACCGATGCGATGTGGCACGAGGGAGCTGCATGCCATCCGCACAGGCTGCACGTGGCCACGGGACGGCCAGCGCTCGTCGCGAAGCGCCCGAGTGGCAACCGGGCCCCGCACCGGCGGCTGCCGGTGCGGGGTCGGAAGCCGTCTTCTGCGAACCGACACAAGCTTAGCGAGACCTCCAGCGACACCAGAATCCATGCTCACCAGGAATAATGTGGACTAGCGCAAGTGCCAGAATAACTCCTGCTGCAAATGACCGCACCACGCGGGTCAGCATGCCCTCTTGGTTGCGGAAGACCTGCATGATATTTGAAACATATGTGGTCAGTTGTGCTGATAACGATGTGCTTTACGATAGGGGAGTTCTCAGCTGTGCGAAGACCGCCAACAATTTCCTTTTCACTCTGCAACGCCTCCGCGACCCCCAGCCCTTTGGGCTCACGTTGATAAATAGAGGCGGTATGCCTCCAAGAACACCGGCGGCGAGGATGACAAAAATGGCGGCGATGCGGAGCGCTTGTGTGTCTTCGGTCGCCGGCGCCTCCTCTGCTGTAAGCTCTGGTGGGGCCGGAACATCTGAGCTAGGCCCTGGATCAGCCAGGGCGTCTAGAACCACGCGCCCAGCGCGTAATAAGGACATTCTGTGCAACGCAAGCCGAGTGCTAACGTAACGACTGGCGGATAGGATTGAGTTAATAGTTCAAGTGGGTAATTAAGCTTAGACTGATATGGCGGCTAGGGCAGCAAAATTGGGCGAAGTCTAGTGTTGCGGCTCAGACCCCGGACTAACGACCTTCCGTTGTCGCAGGGACGTACCAAGCTGTCTGCGAACGTCGCGCAACGCGTGCAACCCGGATTTGCCGGTCCAGCTTCGCAGTATAACTTATGCATACAGCGTGTCCGCAAGCTTCCGGGGGCCCGTATGACTGCGTTGCGTCGCGCGCGTCTGCCACTGCTGGTTTTGATTAGCGCGCTCAGGCTGGGCTGATTGTCCCGCTCGCGACTGGGCCACAGCTACGCAAGCATCAATCAAACTGTGCTGTCTGGCCCTCCCCACGTGGAGCTCTCGAAATGATGAGCTGGCGGGCCTCGTGGGCGGCTGTCGGACCTGCATTCCGGAGTCCTGCTTTATATCAAGGTGTGGGGCTGCAGGCCCCGCTTATGGAGTTGGTGACAAGGTCGCGTTACACCAAGGTTGCTGCTTGCTGATGCCGGCGACCGCAGTTACTTAGGTGGGAGCGCACGGTTTTGGGCCTACCTACCGCGTGACCCACGACACAGCGCCGATCGAACCCGTCCCCCGATTTCAGCCCGCCTCGCCTGCCCTCGACTTGCTTCACCACGGATGCCAGCAGGGCTGCATGTCTCATACGAGAGCTAATGTAATTGATGCATACACCGGGACACGTGTGCGCTTCCTTACCCTGAGGGCTGAAAAATCCTCTACGACACGTTATTGTGCGTTCAGGGTCGGTCTTAGGGTCTGGCATTTTCTTCCCTAACCCGGGGCGGGCAAGGCCATGTGGAGGAGGAGAGCGCGGCGGCGCCCAAAAAGCGGCGCAAGCACGCGGGCTGAGGAGCTGACTGGTGTCTAGGTAGCGGTCCACAGTGGGGCGAGCAAGGGGCCTGTGGTGTTGTAGGCAGCAGTGGTACGACAAGTAGCGCGGCTGCTGTTGACTCCTGCACTGCGTGTTAGCTGGCTCCTGCTGTGGTGCCGCGACTGTCGGGCACCTAGGTTTGGCTCGGTGCCTGTCCAAACCGACCCCGGCTATGTCCGGGGCTCCGGGCGATGAGGTCGTTCGGCTCGGACTGTGGAGGGGCTCAGCCCTTTTTTGGGCTGAGCCCCCTGAGCGAAGCGATTCAGGGGGGGCGAAGCCCCCCAGGATCACCCCTGTCCGTGCCTGCGTGTCTGCGTGTGTTTGCACCAAACTCAGTACCAGCGTAGACCGCGAGTACCATGTTAAAGCGCGTATGAAGATCTATTTAAAGCTAAATTGCGGTGGCCGAGAAAACGTCGGAGCGAGCAGCGACTTCGCGCTTCCATGGAACTTTTGACTTCGCTGGTTCGCGAGCCACGGGTCGGGGCCCTGACTTTCTTACACTATTGAATCGAAACATATTGACGGCAAATGGCTCTGGGCGTAATTGTTGAATCGCACCGAAACAGAACGTGGAAATTGCAAAACGTGGTCGGCTGGTCCCTGCATTTGTATGTGTGGTGCATCACAAAACGTATACTAATGACAAGCACACTGGTCAAGCCGAACCGCAAAGGGCGGCAGCTGAAGTGGGGCATGGGCCCCAAGGCTTTGCTCTCGGTTTGCACGCCAACCACCAAGGTAGCAGGTCGCTGCGCATGTTGCTCCGATGACGCTGTGTGGGTGAACCGAAGAGCGCTGACTCCGTTCGCGACCGGCTGGCTCCAAGTCTGTGTTAGCATGTCCGTTAAGTGCGCAGGCACGCGGCCGTTGAAGGGATCCATTCTATACCTATCCAATTATAAATATCAGCCTATGAATTTCGGGTCTAGCCCGAATGGTGCTCGAGCGGAGGGTTGTGAAGTGTCTGACGGGTCTGCATGGTGCCACCGCATGCGCAACGTGCCGACGCGGACGGGCAGGCAGGCGGCAGGCGATGCTTGCAAGCATCTGGTGAGGTGTTCCCGACAAGGGTGGAGCGCACGGCGTGGAGCGTGTCGGGCATGGCGAGTGAGACCTTACAGCGCGGGGTTGTTGCTGAACCCCATGCTAAGCGTCACACCCCTTGCTGTGTGGGGGCTCAGCCCTTTTTCCAGCTGTTACAAAGCTGACACCCCTTGTCCCTAACACACTTGTCTTCCCTAACCTGGTAGGCCGCAGCGGCCGTGTTTCGGGCCCGGGGCAGAAGTCTCCCCACAGCTGTAACATTACATCAGTGCCATCTCGCCATTGGCATAGAGACATAGCATGCGCAGGCGGGCCCCATGTTATTGGCGCTGGCGTGCCAAACTGTGCCAATCGCCCCTGCAGCTGGCTACTGCGACAAATTTATTCATCGCCCTTAAGAATTCATTGCGCAGAGGCTTCAAGTAATGAAAATCTGTCCCCGCGCACCCGCGAGCCCACTTCAAACGCACTTGTCTTTGCCCTTCGCGACCTGTCCATCGACCACCAGCATGATGATGTGCGATTGCTAGTTTTGCAAAAGAGTAAAGATTAGAAAGACAAACGTCTGATACCTTCGTAAGGGCGAAATGGCGGGGCCAGACGTCGCCAGCTGCTGGCCGGGGCGGGAGGCCCAGGTTTGTGTTCTCGGTATTTGACATTTGAATATATTTCGCGTATTGCAGAGGGAAGAGCGGTGTCTATTATGAATTTAACGTTCGACAGGTCGCATCGCTGAAGAACTGGCTGTCTGGGCGAGCTGCGTCGCATATCATAGTTCACGGTCCTTCCGGAACGGGAAAGACATCAATAGTCAGGTGCGCAAGTCGTCGGAAAGAGGCATCGAGGCACCGGGCGGTCGTTTAGGTGGCGGGTGGCCACCTGGCCTGACACCTGCGCACACAGTCGCGGACGAGGCCACTGATAGCCTCCACACCCGCTCATTCCATGTTGCAGGCACTGCTTGGAAGCTTGGGGACATCGCTATGCCTACACAGCGTTGCCCCAGGTACCACAGCCGCACAGCCAGCAGTGGGGGCAGTTTGTGGCTGGGTGGCGTTGGGGTGAGGATGGAGGGTGGAGGCAGTGAAAGCGGTAGTCTCGCAGGCGGGGGGTAGCCATCCATGGATGGTGTTCAATGAAAAAGTGAAGAGTGAGTGTCCAGAGGTACAGCGGCAGCACGCGGCACAGTCCATGCCGTTGGCTCCAGCGAGCTTACCTCCGCCGAGGGGGGAGGGGGGCTTTGAAAATCCCAGCCCATTCTAAAAGTGGCGGGTTGGGGCCAGCGGCGCCGTTGACTAAATGCGCCTCCCGGGCTCGGGGACACGCGCAACAGCACAAAGCGGGAGCTGCTCTATCCTTGCACAGCCCTGCCGGGTTCTTAACCCCCGGCCCTGGCCCCTGTTCCCCAGGAGTACAAGCTGCGCCAGCTGTTCAACGCGCTGCTGTCGCAGCTGTGGGGCCTCAAGCGCAAGCGGGACGCGGGGTTCGGCGCCACAGCGGGCGCGGACAGCTGGAACGAGTTCGCAGAGGCCGTGGCGGGTGAGCGGGGTCAGGGGGTGGGGTGGGTGGGCAGGGCCGCGGGGACGGGCGGTGTTTGCACTGTAGGGCCAGATGGGTGGCCGTGCGGGCTGGGTCTGGGTCTGGGTCTGGGTCTGGGGCTTCGTGCATGAGCGGCTGTAGCAGGGGAACGTGTCGGGACTTGCATGTGCTCACACTACAAGTGCATTTGTGCCGGTGCACGGCGCTAGTACGGCACGACCCTTTGCCGTACGCCCGCACCTTGTCCCTCCACGCTCCGCACACCGCGCGCCGTGCACTGCCGCCGCCTGCCGCGTAGCCGTGTGCCCTCCCGGCGCGCCGCGCTGCTCGGTGCTTGTGCTGGACAACATGGAGTGGGGTGCGCACAAGAACATGCTGCCACAGCTGCTGGCGGCGATCAAGGTGGGGGGCGGGGGCGGGGCTGTGAGGGTCTGGAGGTGAAGGGTTCGTGGCGCGGTAATGGAGGCGTGGAGGTGGAATGGCAGAGGGAGGTGGATTTGCGCTGGGGCCAGCTTGAGCGCGCTTTGCCGACCCGGCTCGCCCGCTGTGCCCCTCGGCTCCACGGTTCGTCTGCCGTGTCGTTGTCGTGGCAATTGAACCCCTCATGAGCACACCCGGGCTCTTCCACCACCGATGCTGTTTCCACGCATCTCTGCCCTCACCCCGCCCCGCTCCCCCCCCCCCCCCCACTGCAGTGGCAGCGGGCCAGCCTGGTGGTGGTGGCCATCACCTCCACCGCGCCGCAGGTGTGTGTGGGTACCGCATGTGGGTATGTGGGTGGGGAACGGCAGTCCATTCAACATTACTTTAAGTAAACCGTCCGGGGCCGAGGGCTTGGCTGTGTGTGAGGCGTATGGGTTGCGGGGCCCGAGCCCAGGGGCGAGACGTGCAAGTGACTGAGCGACAGCACTGAAAGCTACCGTACCGGTCGAAGCTGCCATGACTTGTGTTCTGTGCTGCACCCGGACTCTGTTGTGATACCGGTACCGGGACGGGAGTGCGCCCTCGGCCCAAATATGGATTTCCGCACCGCCTTTGCATCACCACTTCGCGCCCAAACGTGCCTTTAATCACCTGCTCACCCAGGACCTGCGCTACGGCCCGGCGGTGGGGCTGGGCAGCCTGCCGCTCATGCACTGCCTGCACTTCCCCGCCTACAGCCGAGAGCAGCTGGCGGCGGTGCTTGCGGCGGTGAGGCGTTGGGTGCCTAGGGCGATGGGGCGGGGTGGGGCTGGGCGGCGGGTGTTGGCGGCGTGGGGGAGGGGATCCACCATGGGGCTGCATGGCCGTGGACCACAGTGTCACGGGCGAGGTGACGCCCAAGGGCGCACTGGCGAGAGCTGGCATAAACTGGCTGGCTAGCTGGGTCGGCCGGCAGCGCGGGTATCAGAGCCCTTCCGTGCAACCGTGATCATCAGACATCTCTGCTTTTCCCCTTGCCCCTCGTTCCTTCAGAACCCGCCCAAGGGCTTTGGGACTGACGGCATGACGGACTGCCCGCCTGGCGCCTCCATGTCCTACCACCAACACCAACACCACCAGCACCAGCACCCGGGGTCGGCCGCGCTGCTGCGGGAGCTGTGGGGCGCCTTCTGCTCCACCTACGTCGCCAACAACTTCGCCGCCGTCAGCCGCTCCGCCGCCGACCTGGCGGCGGTGGCTGGCTGGCTGTGGCCGCTGTACAGCCGCCCGCTGCAGGAGGGCAAGGTGCGGCGGCGGCGGCGGTATGGGATGGTATGGGTCAAATGTTGTGAAGTGCCGATGCCCAGAGGGACAGCGGGAACATTACCGTTGGCGGAAGGGCCGGCGGGGGAGAGCATAGTCGGTGGTGAAACAGCTTGTTTCGCGGGCGCCAGGGTCGGTGAACGACCTGCGCGGAGCAGCAAAACGTTGTACGGGACGGTGCCTGGGGGGCATTTGAGGTGCTACCAAGGGTGCTACCGGTTCCACACCGCATGTCCACCCCCACCACATGCGAACCTTCCCCCCTCCCCGCCCTAACCCCCGCCCTCAGGTCCGCACCACGGGCGCGAGTGTGGAGACCGTCGTCCGCCAGCTGGATGGGCTCATGCAGCAGCAGCAGCTGGTGGGCTGCAAGCAGGGGCGAGGCGGGAGGGAGGGAGGGAGGGAGGGAGGGAGGGAGGGAGGGAGGGAGGGAGGGAGGGAGGGAGGGAGGGAGGGAGGGAGGGAGGGAGGGAGGGGGGGAGGGGTGGGTGCCGTACCCAGGGGCGTTACCCGGCCGGAGCCTCCGGGTGGATGCGAGTGGTATTGTGAATCAGTCTATCAGCCTAAGTGGGAGGTGGCTCCGCTGTGAGATGTAGTGTGAATGCCGCAGCCGGTGCCGCGGCACATTGCTGCTGCCGCAGTTGCCTGGCAAGGAATGCAAAGGGTGTGTGTCATGGTATGGTAGATTGGCCTGGGAGCTCTCAGCCCCCCATCTCCACTGCGCGCTGCGCCGCATTACATTCCTTTGTCACGCAGGTCAAGAAGCTGCTGGAGGTGTACCGGCCAGGCATGCGCAACCCGCCGCCCGTGCTGCAGGCGCTGGCGGTCGGCTCCGGCTCCGCCGCCGCCGCCGCCGCGCTGGGGTCGGGCGGCGACGCGGACGGCGGCGGCGGCGCGCTGGTTGCCAACCTGGGCAAGGCGGCCAAGCTGCTGCTGCTGGCGGGTGAGGGAGTGAGCTGCTGCGGAAAGGGGGTTAGGTACCGTAGCTTGCTGGCGAGGCGACATTGCAGATTCACTCGTGCTGGTGAAAGCGACGGGCCACCTGTCCCACCTTGTCGCATCCGCCAACCCGCCTGGTGCCCCCACCCCGGCCCCCATCCCCCAGCCTTCGTGGCCAGCCGCAACAAGCCCACACTGGACAAGGACCTGTTCGATTACCGCACCAAGCCCGGCGGCCGGCGGCGGGGCGGCCGCAATGGCGCCGGGCCGGGGCGCGCGGGCGAGGCGCAGCAGGAGGCCGACCGGCAGGTGGGTGTGCTAGGCGGGCGGGCGGGGGTCTTGGAAGGCGAGGCAGTGCGCCCACCGTGCATCGCTCCATGGTCCTGGTGGCCATGAGTCAAGCCGCTCGCCCCCGCCCCCCTTCCCTGCCCCATCCACCCCCTGGTGGCGGCGTCGCGCAGGCGGAGGCGGCCAAGGAGGCGCGGCTCAAGGGGCCGCACGCCTTCCCGCTCACCCGCCTCATCTCCATCTTCCACCGCCTGTGGGCGTCCGTGCCAAGCCTGGGTGACGACGCCGCCAGCTCCAGCCTGTACGGCGGGTCCGTGTTCACGGCGGCCGCCGCGGCTGCTGCGGCTGCAGGCGAAGGACCAGGGGCTGCGGGTTACGGCGGCGGCGGCGGCGGCGGGGTGCTTGACGTGGACCTGGCCACGGGCTTTGCGGGCGGCCGCAACGGGCTGGAGGTAAGCGAAGGAAGGAAGGAAGGAAGGAAGGAAGGAAGGAAGGAAGGAAGGAAGGAAGGAAGGAAGGAAGGAAGGAAGGAAGGAAGGAAGGAAGGAAGGAAGGAAGGAAGGAAGGAAGGAAGGAAGGAAGGAAGGAAGGAAGGAAGCGGCAGGATGGAGGGCGCCAGCAGGCTTGCGGCGGGGGTTGGAAGGGTGCGGGAGGGCTGCACCTGATGATGACGATGATATGGTAGCAGGCGCCGGGCGTCTTGTGTTCACGGACCATGGACGACCGGTGTACATGGTACTGCAAGCGGGCGGCGTGTCGGCTCCACTCCTCCCCTCCCCTTGCCAACACGGTGCGCTGCAGGCGGTGTGGAGCCAGAGCGCGGCGGTGCTCAGCGCGGTGACTGGGCTGCAGGGCATGGGGCTGCTGGCCAAGGTGAGCATGAGGGAGGGAGGAGGGGCTTGATTGCTTGGTGAGATAGGGCCGGAGGGAGGGTCCGGGTCGGATGAGACCTTGGGCAGCGGTCGAAGACATGACAGCAGCTGCGCCAGGCAGCTTTAGCATGCACCTCCATTTTGCCCCCATCCGCGCTTCATGCCCTGCAACCTGCGCCCTGCGCCTCCCCGCACCCCCGCACGGTGTTCGTGGCTCTCCCTTCCCCCTCTCCCTCCCCTGCCCGCCCCGCACCCAACCCTGCCTACCTGCCACACTTCGCTACACATCCTTGCAACTCCCCTCCTCCGCCTCCCCCGCCTCCCCGCCTCCCCCTGCAGCACGGCTCCGGCGATGACCCGCTGGAGCAGCCGCGCTTCACGTGCGCCATTGACGACCCGCTGGCGCAGCGGCTGGCGGCGGACGTCAACCTGCAGCTCAACAACTACCTCATGTATGACAAGTAGCTGTGTGGGATGATGTGCAGCGGTGGCTTAGGTAGGGGCTGCTAGGTGGCGGTTTGGGCGTAAGAAGTGTACGAAATGGAGCGCGGCATCGGGTTCACAGGGTAAACGGAGCCGCGTTGGCAAGGCCATGCCGTGATGCGGCCAGAACGGCGGAGATGTGGAGCTGGAGTGTGAGTGGCGCTTGACGATGGGCGGCAACGTGTGACATGTCTAGAGTGGTGGCTGGGTCTGGCACCGCGTTGTCGTCATGGGGGCATACCCGAGAGGCATGTGCGGGCCTGCAGGGCCCAAGGATGGTGGGTGCAAGACGGGGGCGGTGGAGTTCCAACGCCTCAGGCACTAGTGCAGGACTCGCTCGGGCATCGTTTGATGTGCACCTGGCAGGGTGGTGGCAGAGTTTATGAGCGCCTGAAGGGTTACATATGATGTTGACGAAAAGACTGGACTCGGGAACAAGCAGATACAGGTCCTGCTGGTCCTGTACAGGGGCACGGCGCAGTGCAGTGCCTTAAGAGGTGTACCCATCTATGCACGGACCCTAGGATTGGTGCTGGATACTCCACTGTGCCTGCCTTGCGTGGGTTGACAGGTTGATCGTGCTTCTCAGTCGCTGCTTTGCTGGCCCGTAGACATACCATCATGGGCTAGGGACTAGAAAAGCACTTGAAGAAGCAGTGCGCGTGGGGCCGTGGGCGAACGAGGTACCGTCACGCACTCGACTTTCAAGCAGGTGAACGAGTTGAGGGGGGCACGGAGCGCATGCCGCCAGGCATCACTGCGCCAGGATGGTACAGTACTTCCGGTAGTGCAGAATGCCCGTCTGATTTAGAGATGTGTCTATGTGTCTATCGCTGTGTATCCAGCCATGCCTCAGGGCCGTTAAGCATGTGCAGCAGTGCTAGCGTTGTTGGTTGGGGTCTAGGGGACGGCGCGCCAGGATGGTACCGTGCTGCTGGTAGTGCGAAATGCTGATCTGGATCGGAGGTGGTCGCGACGTCGCGTATACGGTAGTGCGGGGCTGAAGCATCCTGCATGGCTCCCCGACTCCCGACTCTCCAAGGGCTGCAGTTCGCTGAAGCCTACTTGAACTCCGTTACTCGTCAACCTCCGTGCCCATGCCACAACAGGGATGTCTGCACCCCTGTGCCAGGACCATTTCACACGACAAGGACCATATCGGCTGCAGAACGGTCCTGTGGGTCAGCATCAGGGTGACAAGGCCATGGCGTTGAATGGTTACAGCGTTGTCGTTCATGCGCAACAACTATCAATGTATGCCCTTCCGACCCCAAAGCGAAGTTCCAAGGGCCCCGGCAGCGCGGTGTGTTAGGTCAACCTAGCTATAGTGGCACGGCACGCCAGCCACGCAGTCTGGTCACGGGACAGTAAGGCTGACTCGTCATATTGACCTCCTCCTCTTCACACCTTAATACGTAAAACCTCATTCCTCCCCCACAGCGTTGCATGCACAACCTCCTGCGCGGGCCTGTCAAACACCCGGACCTCAATATTTCTAAGGATTAGCAATGCCTCTAACCGCAGCCTGATCAAGACTGTCACAAGCCTCATTCCTTACCAGCATACCACAGTCAAATTCACAAGGGAACCAGCAATCACACCTTCACAACCTACCTGCGCACGTGCGTCAGAGTCCTTGCAGTAAGCATTCGCAGCTGTTCCTGCTGACCTCTCTACCTACACCGGGCACATGGCTCACGCACCACAACCACACACCACTCAATTACGAAACGCCAGTATCGTCCTGGTGAAGTGTGGGGCACATGTGAGCGCCCGCTCCTGCTGCTGGGAGCTGCACAGTCTCTTGTCCGTGTCTACGTATGCTTGTCCCGGCGGGACAGCGAGCCAACATCAACTCTTCCTGGTCCTATTCCCATAGCTTACCCCAAGCTAGGGAAAGATGAGTATCTTAAGATGTCAGACGTGCACACGTGCAAAATACGCCCGCGACCTTGTCAAAGCATTTCCAATATATCCCAAATGAGCACTACGACACCCCAGGTCACTGTGCGGCTTTTTTGGCGTCATCAAAGCGCTTGTTGCTACGCATGCGCGCTTCATGACTTAAATAAAGAATCGCAGCTACTGGCTGCGGATTGATCACCCCGCAGCTGCGCACGTGGCACCCCCAATGAATGCCCCCCGACCCAAATCAGTAGCCGTCGCTGCGGCCGACGGCCTCCGCGGTTTATTGCGACATGGGCAGCGGCGTGGAGGTGGTGGCGGCCAGCTGGCTGGAGCTGGTTCCGGCCTGCAGCAGCGTGGAGCGCAAGATGCCGTCCGCGGTGGGGCGCTGCGCTGGGTCCGGGCTCATCATTTTCTGCGTGGGTGGATTTGTGGACCACAAGTTTCAGAGTCAAACCACCATAGTCCCGACCCACTCAACACACGCGTACAAGCACAGCTTTGGCAACACGAGGCAGCAAGCCCCTCAAGCCGCCACCCTCACCTTGAGCAGGTTGATGATGCGCGTGCTGCAGCTAGGCAGGAACAGCTTGCCCTGCCGGACGTCGTGGTAGCCCTGTCCGTTCTTGGGCAGCTCGGTGCCGCGCAGCAGCTCGTACACCGAGGCGCCAAGCGCAAACACGTCCAGCCGGTCTGCCAGGCCGCTGGTCAGGAAGTCGCGGCTCTTCAGCGCCTCGGGCGCCAGGTACCTGGCCAAGGAAAGTGGGGTTGGGGATGGGAGAACAATTAAGGAGGGATGAGCGCACACCTGCTGTCCACACGGGCGCGTCCCTCCTACTGGGTTGGCAACGGCATCTACATGACTGCTGGTAACAGCGGTGCGCGTTGCCGCAATGCGCATGGCGGACGTATGCGACACTCACTTGACATCGCCTTCAGATGTGCCCGCCCGCTGGCCGCCCGGCAGCATGGCCAGCCCGAAGTCGCCCAGCTTGTACACGGGCGCCGCGTTGCTGCCACTGGCCGCGCTGCCGCTCACGCCGGCGCTGCTGGCTGCCCGCAGCGCCAGGTCCGCGGGGGAGGGCGCGGCCAGGTAGATGTTGTCGGGCTTGACGTCCAGGTGCACCATGCCCAGGTCGTGGATGCGCTTGAGCGCAGACGCCATCTGAGGGCCAGAGCAGTGCATGGCACGTGAGCTTAAACCATATTTCTCCCTTAACGTAACGCCACGCCCTGGTTTGGCGACCCAATATTCTCTGGCATCGCCCCCTATTACAGTCTACCCCGTCCCCAGGCACACCTGCCGCAGGATCTCCAGCACCTCCGCCTCTTTGAACTGCACGCGCCGCTTGAACATGTCCCGCAGGCTCTCCCCGCACAGCTCCTGCTTGATGTACGCCTGCTCCGCATCGCCGCCCGGCTCGAACCAGGTGTCGTACAGGCCCACGATGTTGGGGTGCGGCTGCACGGCGGCTAGCGCTTGCATCTCCTGCACGCATTCCGAATTAAATGTAATACGTATGCGCAGATACCCCTCAGCGAAGCACCCTTCAAAACTTGCTTGCTGTGACCCTTAATGAGTCCACAAAAAACCTGCCCGCCTGACCCAGGACCAGGACTTACGTTGAGCCACATGTTGCGCGCCTGCAGCGTGGTGATGGGCACCTTGTTGGTTTTCACGGCATACGCGATGCCGGTGAGGCGGTGCACCGCCTTGTACACCTTGCTGAAATTGCCGTGGCCCAGCTCCGCCTCCTGGTGGTAGTCCCACCTGTGTTCGCAGGTTCACGAGGTGCGGGCAGTCCAGTCTTAATCGCAAGCAAGCTCGCATGAAGGCCGCCCTCGAATGCGCAGCGTGAACACCATTTAACGATGTTTCCGTCCCCTCACTTATCCAGCAGGCCCCAGCCCCAGCCCCAGGCCCCAGCCCAACTTTCCAACCCCCCTTGCCAGCGACCGCTGCACTCACAGGAAGCGGCTGTAGTTGCCGCGGTTGAGGCACGACTGGGAGGCCTGAAATACGTGGTTGTCGTCGTCCGCCCGCACTAGGTAGGGGTTGCGCGGCATGGGGGGCTGCACCTCACGCAGCTTGGGGATGGGCGGCCGCCCTGTGTGCAGTCATGTGCCATGGTGAGCAAGTAAAGCTGACATGCTGCGAAGCGTGCACGCAGGTAGCCACCGCGTACCTGATAGCGCCTTACTGCAGGTGCTGGGCTCGCCGACAGACCGGCTTTGGCTCTGGCTCTGGCTGCTGACCTCGTCGTCCATGTTTCCTACACACAGACGTGAGCAGAAGGAAGGGTGAGCTCTGCAGCCACACATTCAGTCCAGCTGCTCGCAGCTCCTCTTCCCGACCAGGTTGACGCACCTGGCAGCACCTTGAGCGGCCGTGGCCGCTTCATCGCCCGTGGCGAGGGCGCAGGCGAGCGGCTCACGTCATCGTCCACCTGCATGGTGGACGGCTCGTACTCCATGCGGAACAGCTGCTCTTGCGGCGTGAGGTGGTCCGGGGTGCTGTAGGGGCAGACAGGGGGTAGGCGGTCACGTGCAAAGGCGCACAGAAAGGCAGTGCCCGACACCTATCCCTGTTCTTTTCCCTTTGAGTTGCGTAGCTGCTGGTATGGCGGGTGTTAACATTGCACAGTATGCCCTGTAGCTGCCGAAACCACAGGCACAGGCACCTTGCCCCCCACAGGCCCAGCTTACTACTGCTCCTGGCTGGGCTGGCTGCTCAGGTCCAGCACGCGCGGTCGAAGAGCGCGCATATGGGGCCGAGGCTCCTGGGAAAGCACTTGCGGGCCGTCGGCGGGATTAGCACCCGGTGGCCG
Organism: Chlamydomonas schloesseri; assembly: GCA_016834595.1. Classification (NCBI taxonomy): domain Eukaryota; kingdom Viridiplantae; phylum Chlorophyta; class Chlorophyceae; order Chlamydomonadales; family Chlamydomonadaceae; genus Chlamydomonas; species Chlamydomonas schloesseri. The sequence goes on along the minus strand of JAEHOD010000058.1, from coordinate 446,037 downwards.
CGAGACGTCGCCGAGATTCATATGCCGCATAGACATCTGCAGCGAGCTGGTGCTCTCGGAGCATTGCTGCTGCTGCGACTGCTGCTTCTGCTTGCTATAGTAGTTGAAAATGCTACCGCCGGGAGGCTTCATAGCGGCTGTGGCCATGGTAAAGTCGCTCTGCAGGTCAGAGCGACTTGGCCACAGCAGCCAGCAAAAGCGCCCTTGAGGGCAGTTACAATAGAGCTTATTGCTTCAAGAGCGATTGCTAGAGAACACAGGCTACGAAAATATGATAGCGTGTGCTTGGGGTAGAAGCAAAGCTGTCAGAGCTGTCACCTTCAAACGCGGCCTCAAGCTCCTGGTGTATGAGAAAGCAAATGTACAAATTTCACTTAGTAGACAACCTAACGTGTAGGAGTGCTGACATACAGTAGAGGCGCAAGGCTCGGCGGTCAATCCTGACTCGTTGACTCGTTCCCCATCGCGCCCAGTGAGCTGCCGAGCAGCCGACTGCGCCACATAATTCTACTACATGCTGTATGCATAATTATGCTCGTTTTGCAGCCATTCTGTATGCGCATATTGCAAGGAAAACACACACGGCGACGTCCTGCACGCGCAGTCTTTGTCGGAGCGCCCAAGCATGTGCGCAGCCCTCGAAACATTTGCATGTAATAATTACCAGCCATCGTTTTATACAATTCGGGCGAGTGTATCATGCGACACGCAAAACCCCACTCAACCTCTTTGTTCGTTCGTTATCATAGGAGCGCTCCGTCGACGCCGGACTTTAGCGCTTCCTAGCAAGCCATCATAAAGGACACGGCTATCATTGTCACGCTGGCGTGCAGTCCGACTGACTGCAGAATGGAACATGCGTGCACAAACCGAACTAGGTGCTCCCTGCGCCATGCAATTTCCCCTTCACATTCCTGGGTGTCAAATTTATAGTTTGAATGCGTTGACACCGGAGAAGCTCAAGTTAGCCTTTGGCTTAGGATAGGCCGTCCCTGCATCGACTAGTGCGTTCGCCTGGGCCGGCCGGCCCGCTGGAGAAATGGCTGCTCCAGCTCCAAACACTGGAGCCCCTCCGGCGCATGACGTGGAGGCGGGAGGCAGAGACGGTCGTCACCATGACGAGAATGGAAGGGACCTCGAGGTGGGCTTCGGTTGACCCGGTTACGTGGCTGGTGTGCCCGTGCTGCCTTTAATTCAGCGATAAAGCACGGATTGTGTTTTGGAGCCTTTCGGCGCGCGTGCGAAGGGGGAGGCCGGTTCACCCTGTCGAGGGTTCGCCCGACCCGGCTTCTCCACACCTCCTTAATCTCCACCCAAACTCATCCCTGGACCAGGTGCAACCACTCATTCATGTCGGCTATAACCCAAACTCGCGCTGGCACCGGTTTAAGAAGGTGGGATGCGGCGTTGCCGTGGTGACCAGCGCGGACACGGGGTTGTGAACAGCAGCACACAGAAGCGCGCCGCGTTGGCGCGCGTGGCATGCCCCGCCCGACACACGGCCCGTTGCCACCTTCAGAGCAGCCGCGGGCGGAAATTTCCATTTGGCGTGTGCTGCTACTGTAGCTGCAGCAGCCCGCGCAACGCCTGGCCCTGCGCTGTTAGCTCGGGCACGCACACGGCAGCGACAACTGCATCCAACGGCTCAAACCCACCCCACCAGGTCATGCTGGAGCCTCCCAAGGCAACGGTCAGCATCTACGCCGACATCCCCTTCAACCACGCCGAGTGGAAGCGGCATCGCAACGCCGCGTGGAGGCACCGGCCGCAGATGGCGCTCTTGTGAGTTGGAAGTTGTGGCGGCGGGCAGGAACGCCGGCGGTGTGGGAAGCTCCAGACTCTCACACGGCTTGGCTGCGCCGCGCGCCAGCAGGTTGTGGGCATTTGGGGTGGGTAGCCTGAGATTGCAGCTCAGGTGAAGCATTTCAGCACCTCGGCATAGCAGCTTGACGCGAGCATGAGCGCCAAAGCTGGCTCCCTGGAGGTGCCGTGGTTAAGGGTAACGGCACGGCAACCGGGTGGGTTCGCATAACGTCCGCGCTGTGCAGTGATGGTGCTGCCGCGGGCTCCAGTCCAGCCCTCAAAGTGGCTATGTCTTGACACCCACCGCCCACGCCGTACCATAAGCCCGTGCTTGCTCCGGACCTCTCACCTGTCACTTCCTCCTGTACGCCTGCTCGCTTGCAGCGCGCGTGTGGCGGGCGGCTTCTGGTGGCAGCTGACGTACACGCTGCTGGTGTCGCTGCTGGTGGGCGTGTACCACCACCACATAGCGGTGAGGCGCGGCGTCTGTGTGTGTGTGTGTGCGTGTGTATGTGTATGAATGGGGGGGCTGGGCGCGCGGGGAGAGCGGGGCGTCCCTCTCACTGTTTGCGATGTGAGCTACGCCTCAAAGTGGTGCAGAGCCCCAGAGAGCGCTTGAGGCGACGAACGGTTCAAGGGTGGGGTTTTCCCTCTGGCGTGGCAAGTTGCTCACGGTACCCCTGCCGCCGCCCCAAATCAACCCCGTCACCCGCCCATTCCCTGCCCCGGGACCCCTCGTTCCTCCCTCACGCCAACCGGGTCACCACCTCGCCCGTCAGCCCATCACCACCGCCTCCTCCAAGCTGGCCACCGCCTTCAACCTGACCACCTTCGCGCTGTCGCTGCTGCTGGTGTTCAGGACCAACAGCAGCTACAGGTGTGGGCGCGCATGCACACACACATAGGAGGGGAGGGGAAGGGCGGCTGGGCGGGAGGCACGTGTATCTGTGTGTGCGAAGGGGTGGTGCTGGTGGGAAATGGCGGCCGGGCGACTCGGTATGTTATGTTTACCGACCACACGAAACCCCAGCGCTCCACGACCGCAAAAGGCAGCAGCAGCCGAGAAGTCTGTAGCACAACACACCAGCAGGGACGAAGCAGGGACTCGGCAAGAGGCCACCCTGGCAACCGGCGGAAGGCGTTCTTCATTCCACGGCTGACCGCACGGGGCAGCCAGCTGTGGCCACCTGCTGCCCCTTGCCACCTGCCGCCTTCCCCTCCCGCTGCACCCACCGCTTCGTTCTCCCGCCCCCCTGCATCTCCTTCTTCATTAATTTAACATGCATGGAACCCCCCCATAAACACCATCCATGGATGGCTACCCCCCCCCCCCCCAGCCGCTGGTGGGAGGCGCGCACCATCTGGGGCTCCGTGGTGAACCTCAGCCGCAACTTCTGCCGCCAGGTGGGCAGACACGTGTGTGTGTGGGGGGGGGGGGGGTGGAGGGCGCTGGAGGGCTGCTTCTTACGGGGCATCACGGTTGGCGGCGTGGGCGTGGAGGCCGTCCTGCGGGCGCATGTGCGCTGCGTGGACCGCTGCACGTGGGTGTGGGCCCGGGACGGGGTTGGCCGGTCAGCGCGCTTAGATGGCTCACGCGAGGCGCCGGGCACATGTCGGGGATACGCGTGCGTGCGTTTGGGCGTCCATGCCAGGTGTGTTAAGGCGTGCAGGCACACACCACTGCCCATGTTGACCGTCTCCGTGCGCCTGTGTGCCCTTTCCTTGCCACTTGCGCCTCCTGGCAATCCTACCTTACATGCATGCACGGGTTCGGGGTAGTTGGGGCTGGGTTGGGCACCCCCATCCTCGTCGACAGACCCCGCTACATATCCTTACAACCCCCGACCCTTCCACCTAATACCTGCCCTCTACCGTGCCTACATGTCTACCTCTGCCTAATCTAAATGCATGGAACCCCCCCCCCGGTGGTTTAGGATGGGCTGGTATGTACACCCTCACCCCCAAACAAAAAAATTCAATACACACCATCCCATGGATGGCTACCCCCCCCCCCCCCGTTCTACGTCTACCTCCACCTTAATTAAACATGCATGGCACCCCCCGGACAGAGCCTGCTGTGGCTGCCCACCCGCGAGGCGCGCGTGGCGGTGCGGTGGATGATGGCGGCGCCCTACCTGCTCAAGTGCCACCTGCGCTTCAACGCCAGCGTGCGGGAGAACGTGTCGCACATCCTCATGCCGCAGGTGTGCAGGGGCGGGGCGGGGGGCGGGGCCGGCTTGGAAAGGAGGAGAGGGGGAGGGCGGAAGGTGCTGGGGAGGGCTGGGGCAGGGCCACGGGCGACAGTAGGCAGGTGGAAGGGGTAGGGGGTAGGGTTGGAGCAGTGCGGGCATGTGGGCGTCGGTGCCAGCCAGGTATTGGTGGCGCAGTGGTTCCAGCAGGTCGGGCCTCAAGGTGGTGCCGGTTGGGGATGACGAATGGCGATTGACGAGTGGGGATGGCTCGTACACTGCCACTGCCACTGGATGATATGCCGGGGGGGGGGGTGCAACTGCCGGCCCTGTATGCGGCGCCGAGCTGCAGTGCTGCTGCACCGAACTAACGGCGGCGCGCGGCTGCTAGGGCCATAGGGATGCACCCACATGGGGAGGACCCCCAGTGTCAAAAGGCACTTTATGTGGGCCCCTGATGCACAAGTTTGGAAGCTGGTCCAGGTCTGGAACTTTGCACACGTATTATATGCATGCTAAACACCAGGTTCACAACGTACCGGGGTCTGGACTAGCTTCCAAAAAGTGGGATTCCGGCCTTCCCGCCCGGGGGGTGCGTTTCGCATAGGAAAACCCGCACGGACACGCGAGTTGAAGACCTCAGCAAACTTCTGAGTTCATTCCCGGGGCTACTTAATTGTTATTTATGCAGTATATGTAGCTCATATGGCTCGGATGTTTAGGATTTGGCGACCTTCGCAACTTTGACTGAGCAGCTCTTATGGAGAGACACGCCCTATTGAGCCCGAGTTAATTGCCGTTGACACATAATAAAAGAAGTATTGCATATGTGAAGAGATACAACGGATTGCATGCGGTCTGAGGAACCGACATTTGTAATTCCTGGTCCCTCGCTGTGGCACTTTTAGCAAAGACAACCAGCCCAGCATGATTTTTAGTGTAAAATAGTCCATATGCAAACAAGGAACCGGAAACAGACAGGTCTGGGTAAGCCCGAACCGGGCGTGCTCCCCATGTGGGATGCACCCCGCGGCGCCAACACCACCACCACTACTACTACTACTGCTGCATTTGCACTCACTCACTCGACCACTGCTCACAGGAGCTGGAGTGGGTGCTGGGCTGGACGCACCGGCCCAACGCCGCCGCCACGGTGCTGGTCAACACCGTGTCCGCCGCCAAGCTGGACACCAACCGGGAGTTGGTGAGCGGGGGGGGGGGGGGGGGGAGGGGGCCGCCGAGCCTGCCCATTGGCAGCGGGAAAGGTGGGACAGCGAAGGCGGAAGGGCCAGTGCCTGCAAGCACGCTTGAGCGAGCGCCACAACCTGCTGCTCAAGCCTGCCCGCTCTTGCATTCTTTCCGACTGCCAACACACCCTAATCCGCAAATACAAATACACACGTGTTCACAGATCATGATGGAGCTTATCAACCTGTTCATCGACAACGTGGGCAAGTGCGAGCGCATCTTCAAGACGCCCATCCCCGCAGCCTACACGCGGTGGGGGGCAGCGCGGGCCGAGGGACCGCATTATCATGTGCCGCATCCGTGCAGTCACTGTTGTGCACGTCAGTTAGTGTTGAGTCGCCGCGGGGCCGTCTGTCGGGATGCCGGCTGCTTTCCGCGTCAGCCAGGTTTGCCCTTCAGGCGCGCGCCGCAGCCGGCGCGATTGACAGTCAACGTCCACACCCTGTGAACACCCCTGCCGCTGCCGCTGCCGCAATCTCCCCTCGATATCATTGCAACACCTCAATTCCCCCATCCTGTGCAGGCACACCTCGCGCTACCTTATGATCTACCTGACCGCGCTGCCCATGGTGCTGTGGAACAGCCTGGGGTGAGTCGAGCAACGGCAGACACGACGAGGAGGTGGATTGTCCGCTGGGTGAACGGCGGGCGGATCGGTTGAAGCTGCTTGGCGCCAGAAGGGTTGCCACCCCCTGTCTACGTCGGCTTTTCGCGATCCCCCTTCCGTTTCCTCCCATCTGCGCTTCGCTCAGTCTCCTGCTGCTGCCCCGTCGCACCGCCTGCGCCTCCCCCCGCACCTCTCTCCCGTTCCAACCCCCCCATTATTAATTAAACATGCATGGCACCCCCACCTCTCCCACCTCCCGCCCCCCCTCCCTGCGCTCCCACAGCTGGTGGACGCCCGCCGCCTCGGTGCTCATCACCTTCCTGCTGCTGGGCACAGAGAACATCGGCGTGCAGATCGAGGAGCCGTTCAGGGTGCTGCCGCTGGACGACATGTGCAGGTGGGGGGCCGGGGTTGGGGGGCGGCACGGGGCTGGGGTTGGGGTTGGAAGGGGCGGGTGCGGTTGGGCGGCTGGGCGGGGCCGGGTGTGGCTCAGCGGGTGGGGGTGCGGCGGCTTGAGAGCAAGCGCCGCTACATTGCCGCGGTCGTACACCATGCACCTGCTGCCGCCTCACACAGCGCCCACAAGACTCCATTTCACCCTCTCCACACACACACACACAAACACACTCCTCCAAACATACATACTCAATTCACTCGCACCCACCCACCCACACACACACACGGCCGCAGGGGCATCGAGGCCACGCTGCGCGAGATGGAGCGCCACCACGCCAAGCTGGCCCCGCAGCTGGGCCAGTGGATGGCCGACCCCGCCGGCCTGTCGCGCTCCTCCTCCGAGTCCTCGCTCGACTCCTTCCAGGACGGCCCCGCCGACGGCCCCAGCGACGAGGCCGCGCTCAAGCGCTTCCACAACATCCCGCCGCCCGCGCCCCTGGCCGCCGCCGCCGCCCTGGTCATGCGCGCCTCCTTCCGCCGCCAGTCCTCCGTGTCCTTCCACTCCCCCGGCGGGGCTGCCGGGGGCGGCGGCAGCTCAACGCCGCCGCTGCCCAACGTTGTCCTGGGCGGCGGCAACCGCACCGCCACCGGCTCCGGCGAGCTGTCGCAGCACCACCTGTTCCCGGGCGGCTACCCGCACGGCGCGGCGCCGGCCGTGTCGCCGCACTTCCCCAGCAGCTGGGGTGCGGCCCGGGACTCGCGCGACGGGCCGGCGGCGGCGCACGGGGGTGCGGCGGGCGGCGACAGCAGCACCACCGGCCATGGCGGCGGTGGAGGAGCCGGGCAGTACGGCTCCTCCTCGCACTTCCCGCACCACATCCACCACCCGCACCGGCACCTGCCGCAGAACCCGCTGGACCTGCCGGCGGGCGCTGGCGGCAGCTGTCAACTGCCGCTCACCTCAGCGGGAGGCAGCGCCGGCAGCGGACACGGAGGCGGTGGGCTGGGCGGGCTGGTGACGGCCGCGAAGACTGCTGTCAGCCGCCTGTCGCATGAGTTCCACAGCGTCAGCAACAACGCGAGCGTCAGCCCTAGCGGCCACTTCCACAGCACCACTAGTGCAGCGCCAGTGGTGGGAGGGGCGGCGGGTGCGGCGAGGGAGAAGCGGGGTTCTGGGGGCGGGGAAAAGGGTGTTGTTGCAGGGAGCCGGTCGGCTTCGCCGTTTGCGCACCATGAGCAGCAGGAGCAGGTGCAGCAGCGGATTACGCAAGCTGGTGGTGAGGAGGCGGGCAGGGTAGATGCTGGTGCTGGTGTGGCTGGCGGTAGCGCACGCAGCAGTGGGGGCGGCGCCGCGATCCGTGAGGAGGCGTCAGGTACTGGTGGGCATGACAAGTATGCGTAGGCCCGAATGCACGAGAGGCAGGAGGAGAGTCAAGAGCGCATCAGTGTGTGCACGGCTTGCAGTTTTTAGTCTGAGTGATTACACAACTGAGTGCGCATGCGCATGGAGTGGAGCAACTTGTCACTTGCGACGCGACACAACTATAGTCTCATCTTCGTGACTGTAATTACATTGCCCCATGTCCCGTATCCAACACGGAAACGGCCGCAAATTCATTAGGGATATCTGCTGATTCATCTTGGCCTTTCACAACACACGCGCAAGAACGACATGTTACAAACAACGCAACCCTCAGTCCACTACGCGCTCAACTATGCAACTGTACTGCCGTCATGGTCCTTTTCCCCAAAGTTTAACTCGGCAACACACCAGGAGTGTCCAGGAACTCTCTGGAAACGGCAACTGTCCATCAGTCAGGGAGTGGGGGTATCGCACTATGCTTGCTCTTCGTCTTCGCAGTACATCAACTCGACGCTTCTGAAGTCATGCACCCCACATGGCGGGCGCTGAGGAGAACACAGAGCAGGTAAGAGGTGTTGGGTTGGCGTTGCAACTTGTTTACCAGCTGCCTAACGCTAAGGGTGCTCCGCGTCCTCGCGAGCCGTGGAGTCACTTGAGCCGTGGTGTCAAGCACGTCAGTAGTAATAGTAGTAGTAGTTAGAAGCAGGTGTGGTTAGAAGATGATGTTGCAGGCTGCAACAGCGACCTCATACTCGGACAAGCCACTTGTTCCGGCGTGTAGCCAGCCTGCAGAGCCGACAATATGTGTTTCAGTGCGTGCACCTAGTAAAGCCCCGGAAATTGGCGTATGCCGCTTCAACCTGTGCACAAGCAAAACGTGACAGGGCTGCTTTTTTGATACTTCTTCCTTACAGAGTTGGACGGAGGCAGACGCACTGCCCCCCTGCTGCTGGGCACGGAGCCCCAACACAGCCTGCCAGCCTGCTTGCCTGATTCCGAATGCTCTTGCTCGCGCCGGCGGCCAGCAGCAGCTGCACCATCGCCTTGTCGCCGCGCTGCGCGGCCACATGCAGGGCAGTCCCGCCGCAGCGGCTGTAGCTGCCACCGTAGCCGTTGTCGCACCCGGCTGACGTGTTCATGCTCGCGCCCTCGGCAATCAGGTGCTTGACCACCTCCAGGTGTCCACCCAGAGCGGCCAGGTACAGGCCGCTCTGGCCGTACGCATTGACCTGGACGACAACAGGCAAACCACACAAACGTATCCGTCTTCAAGGTACGGTATCCGTCTCCACAGTACAGAAAGCACGACCTCCATAGCTAATACGGTATACTTCCATTCCCGTCCTTACCACATCAGGATCTGCAATGCGTGCTTGCAGCTGCTTCACCAGCGCCAGGGCGCCTGACTTGCAGGCTGACAGGAATTCAGTCTCCTGCGGCCACGTGGGCAAGAGGCACACAGCGCACCTCATATTACGCGAAGCTACAGAGGCACAGGCTGGCCTGGTCTCGCATAGTTGGGCACGGGCGTACGAACAACTGCTCACCTCTGGCGTGAGTTGCTGGCGCCCTGACGACCGAAGATGCTTCAAGGTCTTCATGCACACCTCCACCTTCGCCTCTGCTGCAGCCTTGGCCTCCGTCGCACGCCTTGCAATCTGCGCATTGGGCATGATTAAGAGGCTTCAGTTCCATGATACCAGCCTGTTGAGTTCCTGTGAACTTTGACGGCCAGAACACAAGGCAGACAGTAGGGAAACACGATATGCCGATATGGGGAACATCGGGCAATCGGTGGGCAGCAGGGTTCGTGCCTTAGCATGGGGTTCGGCACACCAGCGAGAGAGTTCGGAGCCACATATCAGGCTAAGTCTATATCGTTATAGTGTCGCATACGTCGCTGTACAAGTGCCACTGTTACACTACGAACGAGATCGGCCACCCAGAACCGACAAAACCTCAACACAGCCAGCTTCGCTGCCCGCCTCGTTCCCACCACGCCTGCCCGCAGCACACCTGTATGTATCGCATGTCCTGCAGGCATGCGGTCCATTGTGCGGCGCGCAGCAAAGCCCGCACCAGCAGCCTGAAGTTGGGAGTCTCTGTGGGCGTGCTTGTCTCACCAGCTGCCACGCGCTGCCCTGGCCTGTCAGCTATCTCGCTGCCAGTCCTATCCTCCAGGCGCAGTGCTAGCGTGGACTGCGCCAGCTGCAGCACCTCTGTTAGGCGCTGCAACTGCGCCTCCTGTTCAGGATCCAGCCCTGCGCTACTCGCCGTGCTGGCTATCCTGACACCGCCCCAGTCCTGTCGCGGTGCGCCGTACAGCGCCGGCAGCGCGCCATCGCACACGGCCAGCACGCAGTCGGCCAGCAGGGCGGCCCGCTGTGCGTCGGCAGTGGCTGGGGGCGACGGCGGGGAAGCGGCGTCCGCGGTTGCAGTGGCTAAGCCATCTGCAACGTTGCTCTCGCAGCTGGTGCAGGAGCGCAGAGCCGACAGCAAAGTTGCAACTGCCAGCCGACCCACCGCCGCCGGCGCTCCGTCTGCGGGCTCCGGGCCTTGGTTCTGGCACCAGTGGCATGAAAGCTTGAGCAGAGCCGCTCCACCAGGCCGCTCCGCCAGGCCGGCTGCTGCATCTGCTCCGCTGCCGGTCAGACCCTCGACCAATGCATCGCACAGCGCCGCCTTGCCGCTGCGTTGAGCGAGACAGGGAGGGCCAGGCAGGCGGATCAGTGAGTACCCTGAGCCATCCCGTGCACCCACGTCGGCAGTGCTACAACACAAGGGCCCCCCCATGCCCCCACCTGCCATGAAGCCTTCCTCCTCACCTGTCCCCCACTGCCGGCCACATGTCCTGTACAAATTGCTCCGCGCCAGTGCAGCACTCTGCTAGGCACATCAGCATCGGAAGAAGGCACTCGGGCTCCAGAGGGCCGTGTCCGTCGCTGCCAGCCAATCGCTGAGCCAGCGCGCCCACCAGCATTGCCAGCTGCTGCCGGGGCAGCTGCGGCGCCAGCGGCCGCAGCAGGTCTGCCGCCGCCGCCGCCAGCCATGCAGGTTGCGCGGCAGTTGCGGGACATCGGCTGGACGGAAGCTGGAGCAGCCCCAGCGCGAACGCCGTCGCGCACCCCTCAAAGCCCGAGTCCCGCTGCTTTTGCTCCAGTGGTGGGTTGGCTCCGCTGAGCAGCGCCACTCCCAGCTGTAGCAGCGGCGTTGGCTCAAAGTGCCCCCGTGCCTGCAGCGCTACCCGCCACCGGTAGAGGCCGCCGCCGTGGTCGCCCTGCTGCTGCTCCTGCTGCGCCTGAGGCTCCTGCTCTGACTCTACGCCCAGCGGTAGCAGCACGCTGACGTGGTCTAGCGGAAGCAGCTCGCGCAGCATGGGCTCGGCGGCTGGCAGCAGCCCTGCTGCCCACTGGCCACTCGCTGCGGCAGCGACCTCAGCCTGCCGCAGGTAGTTGTCGATGCTCTCGCCCGCAGCTGCCTGAAGCAGGTGCAGCAGCTGTAGCGCTTGCGGGTGCCCAGGATGTGATGGAGTACCGGGATGCAAATCCGATGGTGCCAGCAGGAGGGGCACCAGGAGCGGCACAAGAAGCGCCACGACCTCACCGCAAACAGCTGCTTGCTGGTGCGTGGCCAGTAGGACTGCCACGGCTGAGTGCAGGAGCTGCAGAGCCGCAGCTGTAGCTGATTGCTGCTGCTGCTGCTGCTGCTGCTGCTGACCAGCAGCAGCTGCTGGAACCTGCAGTTGGCTGTGCAGCCATGGCCACGATACCAGCGCAGCTGCGAGGCGCCTCACACCGCCCGAGTCCAAGCTCGCGATAGGTGATGACGATGAAGCTGACAGCCACGCAGCGTCCAGCACACACGCCGAGAGCTGCAGCAGTGCAGCCTCCGGGCAGGCCTCGCATATGCCTATCGCGTCTTCCGTTGCTGCCGCCACGAGGCGGGCCACCAGGTCCGCTGCATGAGACCGTCCACCTCTGTGTCGAGTGGCGAAGCCAAATACTCTTCAGTAACCAGACAGTCCCACAAACCAACAAGTTAACAGCGAATCGGGGTCCAGCCAACCTTTCTTACCCGTCCACGGCGTCATGCAGGCAGCGGGCGGCCTCGCTGGGTGACATGTCGCGGATGCATGCGTGCAAGCACGCCACCACCAGCTGCCGCTTGTCGCCGTCCTCCGCCGCCGATGCCGCCGCCAGCCTCACCAGCGCCGGCATCAGCTCCTGCGCCGTGACCGGCAGGCTGGACTGCGGCGGCGGCCCGCACCACACCAGCAGCAGGTGCAGCAGCCGCAGGGCCGCCGCCTCAAGCCCCGATGGCAACCACCACTCACCGCCCGCTCCCACGCCCAAGGCCGCCAGTGCTACGTGAACTACCGGCTCACCGCCCCAGTCCGGCAGTAGCAGGGCGCCCGCGAGGCTGGGCTGCGCCTCGACGGCCGCCGACGTGAGCTCCAGCAGCAGTTCGGGACAGCGGGCAGCCTGCAGCTCAGAAGCGAGGGCGCCCGCTGCTCCAAGGAACTGCCGCTGCAGCAGCGGCCCCTGCTGCGCAAGCGCTGCCACTAGCGCCTCCGCGCCCGCCTGCTGCAACTCGGGCCCAGCCGCCGCCAGCCACAGCAGCAGCTGCAGCACACGGCGAGAAGCCGACCGCACGCGCAGCAGCGGCAGCAGCATGCTGGCACCGCCCGCCGACGACAGCTGCTGCCTGGCGAGCTGGGCCGCCTCGCAGTCGCAGCAGCAGCAGCTGAAGTCGGCGGCACACTGCAGCGCGCGGTCGGCGACATCAGAAAGCGCAATCTCTGACTCTTCGTCACCTGCCTCTGCGTGGTCCGTGCCGCTGCCGCCCTGCAGCAGGCTGCAGATGAGTGGCATACAGCCAGCCTGTATAGCGGCGTCCAGTACCGGCAAGCAGTGTGTGCCATCTCCTTGCAGCCACAGCACGTGCAGCAGCTCCAGGCAGTCTACAGCTGCGGCGCTGGCCTCATCGCCGCCGTCGCCAGCGCCCTGCACCTTTGTAGCCAGCAGCGCGGTGGCGTGCGCCGCCAGATCCGCCCGCTGCTCCGGCTGCAGCTGGGACAGGTCCGCCAGAGGGCTGGCGGTGAAGAAGCGCAGAGCCGCCAAGGCCAGGGCTGGCGATGGTTTTGGCTCGTGCGCCCGCTGCGGCTGACCGCTGCCCGAGCAGCTCCTGCCGCAGCCGCGCGGAGAGGAGCTGGCACCGACACCCTGACGCAGGAGGCCCAGGCAGCGGTCGCGCACAAGCGCCAGGGAAGCCGCCCGGCGGCTGGTGGCGCAACCCTGCACAAGCATGGGCATGCGGCAGCGCAAGAGGTGGGATTGCCTCGCGCGGAGGGTTCTGGGCCAGCCAGCCTTGAAGCATGAACCCCATGAACCTCTATGAGGCGGTCAAGTCCGGAGAAGTGTGGAACTTGAGCGTGCGTGGCCATACTTCAACAAAGTGCGCTTCAGCGTTGTGGCTGCCACGCACCTCAAGGACGAGGCTGGGAAACACGCCAAGGGTCGCTGCCAGCACCTCGGCCGACTGCGCGCGCTGCACCACCTGCACCAGCACCCGCAGCAACGGCTCGGCGTCTACCAGCATGCCCAGCCGCGGGTGGTCCAGAAGCTGCTTGAGGCCCGCGGCCGCCAGCGCCGGCGCCGAGGCGGTGTCGTGTCGCTGCTGGCCATCGCCGGCATCGGCACTAGCAGCGGCCGCGGCAGGCTCGGCCGTAGCGGTGCTGGCCGCGCAAGGCTCCGTCAGCTTGAACAGGCAGTAGGTGGCGGCCTGACAAGACCGGAAGGGCGGAGGAGGAGGAGTGAAAGAACGGCACACGTGTTCGACACGCACACGCACGTTGATAGCCAGCAACTCGCATGCGTGCAGTCGGGCAACCACAACTGCCAGCAGAGTGAGCTGGGTGGAATAAGTGCAGCGCCCTTGCGCTGACGCGGCAAAGCGTCCCGATATAACGGACGGTAGCAATGGCGAACGCAGGCCCAGGCGCAAAGTAAGACCGCAGTCGCCCTGTGCATCCCACTCACTCTCTGAACGTCCAGCTGGTGTTTCTCCACGGTCTCGGCCAGCCGGCCGCGCTCCAGGCCGCGCTGCAGCAGCGCCGTGGTGCCATCCAGCGCGGCAGCGCTGGACACCGCGCTGAGCGAGTCCACGACGCTGAAATCGTCACTGTCACTGTCGGCCATTGTCGGCTGTTGCAACAAAAAGTAATTACACGGCTCTAGCGCTGAGCCGAGAGCGCATAGTGAAGTGCTTGCCAGCGCAATCCTTGAGATACGATTACTGCGGGATCACGGGTGCCCGTCACGGGTCGTTATCGGCGTCGCTAACCGCCATAACCCTAGTCGGCAAAACCCATATTTCGCCACCTAGCGCCCGCCCACCTCCGGAACTATAAGCGCGCGCGGCCACCGCCACATTAAATGAATGGCAGCATCGGCCCACCGTGCACCATCATGCGGCCATGCAGCACAGGCACACACATCCCAACGCACCGCACCACGCCAGGCCCACAAGACCGTAGGCCGCACGACAGATGACACATCTTGCCACCATCAATCAACTCAGTCATCCTGCTCCTTCTGGCTCACCAGTAATCGGCAACCATCATGCAATGACTCTCCCCTGCACGCCCCCAACTAGCCCAGCCGCGCCCGTAAGGCCTCCAGCTCGACTAGGCTCATGGTCGTCAGCTCGCGCTCCACGACCTGCAGTAGCAGAGGCAGTGGCGGCAGCAGGTTGCGGCCCAACGTATTTGTTTCCCCGCATAACTTGCACGCGGCGCGGAGGTTGTAAGCTCACCACCCTTCCCTTGCTTGCAATACTTTCTTTCGCAGGGGCATCCCGGTGTACCCGGGGTCTCCCTCCGTCTCCTTTCCTCCTCCGGATCCCATCCGGCTCTCCGCCGCCCCTCATCCCCTCCCCCGTTCACATGGTTGTCCCCTCCTCCCACCCCTCCCCTCCCCACCCACCTCGGGTGTGGAGGCGGTAATGTCGTCCAGCACCAGGACGTTGGGCGCGGCCTGGCGCGCGGCCAGCGGCAGGCTGGTGGCTGTGTGTGCGCGTGTTGAGGGGGAGGGGTGCAGGGAGGGGCATGGTGAGAAAGCGATGCCGGTAGCCCGTTAGGAGCGGCTAGGCTGCTTTGTGACGTACGCAGGCCCTGCAATGCCGGACCTGCCCCAGTCCCTGCACACCCCCACAACCCGGCCCTACCCTCCGCCTCGCCGCCCCCCCCCCCAATTCCTAGTCCATCAGGCCGACCCTGCCCCATGCCCAAGCCCACCCCAACCCTGCCCGCCACCCCTCACCTGGCCTGCTGAACACGTCCAGGCTGCCGCCCGGCGCCTTCAGCGCCGCCGTGTCGGGCCGCAGGTTGCCCTCCACGATGGCCGCCCACGCCGCGTCCAGCAGCGGGTCCGGCTCTAGCGGCTCCAGCGGCGACAATAGCGGCCGCGCGGCGGCGGCGGCGGCGGAGGCGGCCGCCACCAGGGCAGCGATGGTCTCCGCGGCGGACTGCGCCGCGGCCAGCTCCGGCGGCAGCTCGGCGTCCTCGGGGATGGCGGCCAGTAGCCCGGCGCCCGCACCGCCGCCGTGACGCGCCCGGCCGGTGCCGGTGCGGCTGCCGGGGCGGGAGCCGGGTGCGGAGCCGGGCGCAGAGGTGCTGGTGCTGGTATAGGTGCTGGTAGGGCGGCTGCGCGGCGCTGTTGCGGCGGCAGGGCCGCCGCTGCTGGCGGCTCGGCTGAGGGCGGCGGCGGCGGTGGCGGAGCTGCGCGGCCGCGCCGGCGAGGTCGCCACACGCCCCTCGGCCCCTGCTGCCGCGCCCGCTGCCTCCTGCTCCTGACCCTCTCCTTCCTCTCCCTCGCCATGGCCCTCTCCTTTGCCTTCCCCACCCACCCCAGCCGGTGCCAGCGCCTGCCCAGCAGCTGACTTGGGCGCACTGCTGGATGGTCTGGAGCCCAACACACCGGCCACAACGCCGCTGCCGCCGCCAGCCCCCGCCGTCCCCGTCAGGGGCCGACAGCTCAGCGGCCGCTGCGTCACCGGCCCCAGCGCCCCGGCCGCCGCTGTGAGGCTCGTGCCGGGGCGCATGGCCGCCGCCGAGCCCGGCCGGTTCGCTGCCGCCGCCGCCGCCGCCGCCGCAGTGGATGGCCGCTGCCCCTGATGCTGCTGTTGCAGTTGTTGTTGCAGTTGCTGCTGGTACATCAGCCGCTGCTGCTTCTCCCGCAGGTGCTGCATGAGCACGGCGGCGGTGGCGGGGCGCGTGGCGGCCAGCGCCGCCGCCAGCGCCTTGAGCTCCTCCACCCCCAGCTCCCCGTTACTACTGGCACCATGGGGCTGGGCCTGCTGCTGCTGCTGCTGGATGGACCCGGCGCCTCCGGCGGACGCCCCTGGGTGTGACAGGGGCACGCCGGCTGCACCCGCGGCCGCGGAGCCGGGGCGCGGGGCGGGTATCCGGAGCATCAGTGCCGCCGCGGGGTCGGCCGCCGCCACGTGCGTGAGCGGGTTGGCGGTGGACGGCCGCTGTGCGGCCGCCGCCGCTGTGAGGGGGCGGGCCAACAGGTCGCTGGCTGGACCCGCCCCGCCGCCAGCCCAGCCGCCGGCGGCTGCGAGCGCGGCGGCGGCGGTGCCGGGCCTGTCCCCAAGCGGCATGGCTGCGGTGATGCCGGGGACACCACCCGGCGGCAGGCGCACAGAGCCGGGTTTGTAGGGCATGGCGATATGCGGGGTGACGAGCAGCCTGCGTGCGGTAGGCGAAGTAAGGCCGTGAGTGCCCAAACACAGGGTCACAAATCCACCCACGCGGCACACACCGTCCAGCCATTCCCCAATGCTGCTCGCTCCCTGCTGCAGCCACGCTCCCATTCCCCAGGTCGAGCACAGCACCGAATCACTACACGCACTCACACACAGCACCTGGGCGCACCTGGCTGGTTGCGCAGCTGTGTTGGGCCGCGCATAGCCCCCAGCACCGCCCGCCCCCGCGGCGCCGCCCGCCGCCGCGGTAGCGGGTCGCAGCGCCGCGCCCGCACCGCCCGCCGCCGGTCCCGCCTTCCGCAGGACCAGCAGCCCACTTCCGCCACCACCGCCTCCAGCCGTTGGGGGCGGCTGCATCGGCGGCGCCATCAGCACCGCAAGGGCCTCCGGACTCAGCGCCCCCAGTGCGGCCGGCGGCGGCACTGCATGCCCGTGCACCGCTCCGCTGCCCCCAGCCGACCCTGCTGCCAGCCCGCCCGCTGCCGCGCCCGTGGTGGTCATCGCGGCGGTGGCCCGCGCCCGGGACCGCGGGCTGAGCGGCCGCGCAGCCGCCGCCTCCGCCGCCGCTGCCTGCGCGGTCAACGCCGCGACCGACGGCACGTGCGGCCGCCCCGCAGCCGGCGCCGCCTGCCACGCCGCCTGCCGCCGCGCCCCCTGCCCTGCAGCTCGCGGCTGGTGCAGCTGCGCAATGAGGCTGGACGGCAGGCCCGGGTGGCTCTTGGCTGCGCTGAGCAGCTCGCTGCTGATGGCCGCTGCCGCCGCCGGCCCCACATGCGGCGCTGTCGTGGCTGCAGCCGCTAGCGCGGCTGCAGCTGCCGGCATGGGTGGCAGGCGACCGGGTGGCAGCGGCTGGGCGGGCGAGGCTCCGCCGTTGGGCGCAGCGGTCGCGGGTGCGGGGGCAGCTGCGTGCGACGCAGCCGCAGGCGATGCGGCAGTGCCGGCGGCAGCTGTAGCGGAGCGCCCCAGCGGCGCCTTACGTGGTGGTAGCCTGTGCATTAGGACACATGCTCGCTTACGTGTCCGAGTTGCTTGCAGAGCCACAAACGGCCCAACCTACTTTGTCTTACACCGATGGACCGTCTGGGCTACCGCACCTGTTGGCAAGTGCAGGAGGCGTCACCGGAGCCTTTGCAGCCCCGACCGCGACGCTGTGGACAGCAGCTGCAGCATGGTGGCTGGATGCCGCGGCAGCAGTTGAAGGCCTGAATGCGCGGGGCAGGAAAAGCCGCGTGTCAGCCAGCGTCGCGCAAGGTGGGCGCGTGTCTGAGGCAAACAACGGCGCTCGCGACTCAGGGTCTGCCCACCTCGCCGCTGTGCCGAGGTCAGTTGCAACAGCAAGCTTGGCCAATGCACGGCTGACCGGCACGCTCGCCTCGCTCTGCGTTCATTTGCACAAGGCCGCGGCACATCCAGACAGTCAGAGTTGTGTTTGCCGGAACGAATGTGACTTGGTAATTTGCAGTGTATACCTTTGCAACCATCTTATAAGCTGTTCTCGGCGCCACGTCAACACAGGTCGGGTCAAAAACAGTCCGCGATGAGCTGAGCCTCTGAGGAAGCCCAACTGTCTATTGCTATCCTGTTCATCTTTTACAACAACGACGATAAGCTCTTGAACATTACGAAGAAAAGTTTGTTGTATTTGGGCTGTTTCTGAGACGGGCGCCTTGCTTATTGACAGCACCCCTATATTCGTGTTGCATACATAGATATCGGCATGTTACGGATAATCGCTGGGCACGAAATTCGGCAAATGGTTTGGCACGGTCGTCAGCCCCCATGCCGACCTTCGAGAAGGTCAGCAAGCCGAAGGAGGGCAGGTCACAATTGGGGTACCCTGCACTGTGTCAAGGTTTGCTAAGGCACGGCAGGTGCAGGCAGAGAATTAATTATCAACGTTCGCGCCTTACGGGCCGTGCCGGTCGGGTTGAGGCCAGGGTTGGGTGAGGTAAGAGACGGTAAGAGCTGGCAGCCGCGTGTCATGCCCATCTGCCCAGGGGTGCATCTGCCGGTTTGGACCTGGCTCGTCCTGCCGTCTTGCGTGCGGGAAAGGCCGAGGCAGGAACGTCGCCCGAAGCAATACACTCGCAGCCCTCGTTGAGCCGCCACTCATTTCGGTGGTTTCGGCATTCCCTCATTTGGACCCGGAAGACACTCAGCGCACGTCCGTAACACGGGCGCGCTTTAACGTTTGCCGCTCCGCTGACCTCCGCAGAAGGAACCAGAGTTGCAGCGTGAGCTAGCTGTGCCCTTTGGCCTGAGCCCCAGCAGTACTGCTATGCGCTCTCGCTTATAGACTTGACATGCTCCCGATGACGCCCCAACAGCCTACTAATGCCCGAGACTCTACGCACAGTCCACCAGAGTTGTTACAGCATTCAATCTGTCATGTGGGAGTGTTTCTGGGAGTAACGAAAGAGCAGCGCCGGCAAAGAGCCGGCGCTGCGCTCTTATAGGCGAGCGGCAGCCTCATCCCGCGCATGACACGTACCACCCCCCCCCCCACGCACCGCCCCATGGCACGGCCAGTCTCTGCCCTGCCCGTGAAATGACCATCCCGCATAATGGCATGACACCGGCAGCTAATATGATGTTAAAAAAAACCCAACAATAACACAAATTGGTCGGCTCTTCTACTATAATACGTATGCAGGACACCACAACACGTGCGAGGTGCTGCTGCCTACCAGATGCGACATCCTCGTCCCGGCTGCCTCGCTCTCGCATTTCGCATTTGCATTCTAGCGCATGTCGGTAGCCGTGTTTCGGGCCCGGGTCAGAAGTCTCCCCACAGCTGTAACATGAGGTCGGAAGTGATGTGGACCTGGTCTCTGGTCCCCGTTTACGGCACGCGCTGCTTCAAGCGCAGCGAACGACACCGCATAACGTGTGCCTCTCGCCCTCTCCCACATGCGCCTCCCACCCCAGTAACCACACCTTCACACCGGCCTCAGGATACGCAGTATAAAAGAGTGGAAACAGGCTGCGACGCATCACAAAAGTTGAAACGCCCCGATACGAGATCTGATACGAGATTGAATGAAGACTAGGCATGGCCTTCCGCACGTGCGGCAGTGTGGACGATAAACACAGCAAACTTGGCATAGGTAGCCAGTATTTGACCAAGCAAGTTTGGCCGTGTCCCCATCACCCAGGCTTGAGCCACCTGCATACTCCGTACGGCACGTCGTTAGTGCGCATGACACCCCAACTTACACGCTGTGAAGGGACCCCAGCGATACGATACCATTGCATGGATGAATAACAATCAAACGCGCTAGTCAGGCCGGGAACGTCCATAATTTTGTCTAGAGCCATATCAAACCCACAAACGTAGTACATTCCTCCCACCCAGTTCCTTTGGCACTGCCCACCGCCAGTGCCCATGGTGGGGCATCCCTCCCATCATACCGCGCCCATAAGGCCGGTGTTTACACTGTCCCCTTCTTGTAATCCGCAATCATAGGGCCGCGAAAATTGAAAAGAAAGCGTCCCCGAGTATTAGCATGTTCTTCACTCGCCTTCCGGCTGCAAGAGGCGCCCAGTCTGTGCACCATCCGCAGGTATGCGTAGGGTCACTAGAGAAATGAACTGTATCATAAGGAAACGAGTCTTCCTTGGCAAGCATGAACTCGAGAATACTTGATTGGCACGCCCCCGCGCCCATAACGATGCACACACATAGGGTCCGATCTTCTTAGGTCATGAATCAGGGTGTAAAAATGATTCCGAATGCCATTCAGCATATGATGTGGGTTCTGGGTCACCTGAAACTTTAGATGAGGTGCATGGTCCCCTGGAAGCCGCTGGAGCCGGTGGGGACCAGCGCAGCGTGGCCGGAGCTCAGCCGGCGCGAGCTGTCCGCGCGGAGCGGCCCAGCTGCCCCTGCAGCCCCTGCAGTCCCCCCGCCGCCCTGCGAGCCGGCGCCCCCAAAGCAACCACTGCTTGTGTGCGCCAGGCCGCTGCTGACGGCGTGGGCGAGCGGAGCACCACACGCGCCGTACTGGCCCATGCTGAAGCGGCGGGCGCTGTCCGCGCGGCCCAGAGCGGCGCTGCTGCTGCCGCCGCAGCCAGGTGCGCTCAAGCCCGCGCCCGCGCCCGCAACCCCGCCCTGCAGCGAGGTGGGGGTGCTGGTGGTGGTGATGTCGGGCAGGTGCGCCACCTGCTGGGACATGGAGTTGCGGTTGCTGTTGGGCGCGGTGCCCAGGGCGCCTGAGGGCGAGGTGAACAGCAACAGCCCTGAGGACAGGGGCATGGAGCCCCCGGGCCGCGCGCGCATGGACTGGGAGTGCAGCATGGCCGCCACGGCGCAGGGCGGAGGCGCAGGGCCGCTGCCACCTGAGGAGCCCAGCTGCTGCGCCTGCGCCTGCTGCTGCGAGCACGTCTGCAGCGTGCGGCAGCTGCGTGTGCCGGCCAGCGGCGTGTGCCCGCCGCGAGCCGTGGAAGCGCCGTCGGCGGGCCAGGCGGCCGGCACGACGGCGCCGTGCGGTCCCGAGTGCGGCGAGGAGCTGCCGCCGTCCTCATCAGCTGCGCCCGATGCCGCTGCCACCATGAGGGCGCGGTGCGAGGCGGAGCCGGCTCCCGTCAGCAGGGCGTTATGCCGCATGGAGCTCGCGGTGCGCAGGGCCCCCAATGTGGACGTGGCGGCCGCGAAGGCGGCACCAGCCGGCGCCCCCATCTCACCCATGCCGTCACTGGTGATCGGCCGTCGGTGGGTGAAGCTGGCGCGGTGCAGGCCCGCCGCCGCTGCGTGCTGTGACGGCGACGACTGCTGGGCAGGGTAGGCGCAGGCCGGCTTTCCGGTGCCGCCCTCCTCATCATCCTGCTCCTCCTGCTGCTCCTCCTCCAGGTCGCTGCCGCCGTGGCCCGGGCCGTCCTCCTCCAGCCGCAGCAGGTGCGGCCGCCGCTCCGAGGCCGCCGACACCAGCGGCGGCAGGTGCCCATGGCCGTCGCTGCCGGCGGTGCCCGCCATCAGCATGTCGGCACCAGCGGCACCAGCGGCCGCATGCATGGGCACGGCCCGCAGCGAGCTGGTGCGCGACAACACGCCGCTCACGCGCCGCGCGGGGTACTGCGCCGCCGCCGGCTCCACCGGGCCGCCGCCGCCGCCGCCGTAGCCGCCGCCGCCACCTCCGTTACACGACAGCGGCATGCCCCAGCAGTTGCCCTCCATGGACACGCGGCCAGACACCAGCGCCGCCGCCGCCTGCTGCGCCGCCGCCGAGCTGCTGTACAGGTCCAGCGAGGAGCGGCGCAGCGGGAAAGCGTTGCTGCTGGTGCTGTGATGCAGAAGCGTGTGGCCGCGGCCGGCGGCAGCGCTAGAGTGGGGTTGCTGCAAGCTGGTGGTGCGGCCGAGCATGCTGGGGCGCGGGCAGGGCGACGTGTCCTCGCCGCACGCTGTCGGCGGATCGCACGACCCACCGTGCAGCCCGATGTTGACGATGGAGGGTCGCCGGGCGCCCCCGCTGCGCGCCGTCACATCGCCGCCGCCGATGCTGGCAGGCGCCGCCGATGCTGCAGGCCGGGGCTTCTGCGAGCTGCCGCGAGAGAAGATTGACTTCAGCTTGGAGGCAATCTTGCTGGACTTGGCCTTGGTGGGGGCAGCGGTCTCCTCCCGCTCAGTGGCCAACTCAGCGTCGTCTTCGTCGTCAGAGGAGGAGGAGGAGGCGTCACTACCATCACCACCATCAGCCGGTGCCGCCGGGCATTGAAAGTCGGCGTCTTCGTCGATGCGGTCCGCCCGCAGCGGCGGCGGAGCCGGGCGCTGCTTGAGGCTCTCCTCGAGGTCGCTCAGGAAGCGCCGGCTGCGCTCATACTCTGTGTGTGTTTGTTTACACGCAAGGGTAACCGTTAGGGTAATGCAATCCGGACACTGGTCAGGCAGGCACTGGTCAGGTAGGTACTGGGTTGGTGCAGCAAAAAGGGCGCCCTCTGCGCAGGTACATGGGGTTGGTTCCGAACAAACATGCAATCCAGCAGCACGCCCCTGACGAAACGCTATTTATAAAATCCATGATTTAGCGCGAGCCAAACAAGCAGAGAAACGCGGCACGCCGACGATTGAGCCTCGAAACGGAAAATCGCGCGTTACGGGGTCTGCCTGTTCGCCTGCCCTCCGGCAGTGGTGTGGCGCCCCATCCTCACCCGTGGCCAGGTCCGCTATCACTTCATGTACTTGCACCATTTCTGTCGGATTAACCTGGCTCTATCGCCTTATCGGGGCAATGACGGTTCAGTCAATGGGACTCCTCGGCTGACTCAACGGCAACAGTTATGAGTTGCTTTGTGGTGTACAAGCTGTTGTTGGTGATTCTAAACCAGTCGGAGGCTCGCCTGGTGTCGGGAAGGCCCCCGTTTCGGCCAAAAGTGAACGCGTAAAGACAAGGTGGACGCGACGTCGCGAAGTGGCCGCAATAGACTTGGAATTGGAACTGGGATTGTCCGGGTGATGAGAATTATTACAGCTAATGCGCATACAAGCGTGGGGGGGCCAAAGAATATGGCGGTTTCTCCCGTCCGTTTTTTCTTCAGCAGCCCCCATCGCGCAGTACCCTCCCAAGCCAAAACGTTTGAGCTCTCTCATGTGTAAACACAACCACTTCTCGCTTGCTTGTGTGTACCAAACCGACCCACTGGGGCTCGCCAGACCGGCGATGTAAATTCAGGGACAAGTCCTTCTATGCTTTTGCAGTTAGGTCCTTACGAGTTTTGGATATGCCTACAATTGTGTGCACACATATCTTGGGCGCCCGAAGCTCTGCAGCGCGCCCTGGTATGCCGGACTTGCTGTGCTTCTCCTCGCCCCCTGACTCGGGCCGCCACGCGGGACCAGGGGACCGCGTCCCCTGCGCGGGACGGCCATTCATCCCCCCCCCCTCCCGCCCAAACAAACACAGTCCGCAAAGCAGCACGCGCAGACGCCCCTCGATAGCTAGCCAACAACAACTGCTGTCCGCCATGGTGTAGCAGTAGTTTTCCTTTCCTTTGCATCTCGAACACGATGTGTCCCTCCCCCGCTGCCGCCTCAGCGGCCTCCCTGCCTGAAGCGATCGGTTTTGCGGCGCTGCTGCTCGCGGTCCGCAAGCAGCTCGTCAAACTCCCGCAGTTGCCTGTCGGGCGGCGCCGGCAGGGGCGTGGGGCGGTACGACCGCATGTGATGGACGCAACAGGTTGCAGCGATGGTACCCTAGCCCACACCCGGGAACCTAAGTTCTCCCGTGCCTCTCATTGCGTATGGATCCTGCGGGGTCTCACCCACAGATGGCAAACATGCTGCCAACCAAATGCATCGGGGCTGCACTCCGCGCCAATCGCCCCGGTCCCACCGCTTGCTATCTGCCCCTGGTGAAAGCAGCCCCCCCCCGCCCGCATGCAAGCAATCATTCCGCTAGTGCCGTCATTGATGGGCCACGTGCGCTTACCACTACGTCAGCCATAGCTGCAGCTGCTCTTCCCTGGTCCCCGCCACTTCCCACGCCCCATCCACTGCACCCCCACCTCCCCGTTCTGGTTTCTGGAATGAACTACCCCCACACACCCCCACACCCACACCCCCAGCAGCTTCGGAGGGTCTACGCGGGGGAGCTGGACGCTTGACTTCACGGACATTGCTAGCGACGTGACAATTGTACCTTTGTACCTGGCTACGCCTTCTCTTCCTAACCCATGATGCGTGTCAGGCTGTCAGCCCCCCCTTGCAATGGTCGCTTTGGTTTCTGGAATGAACTACCTCCCCTCCCAACCACACACACACACATCCACACACACCCACGCACACCTGTCCACCTCGGGGTCCACCTCCGGCTCCACCTCAATGACGTCGCCCTGCTGCTGCCGCTGCTGCTGATTGGCCTTGCTGGCCTTGGCTGCCTTGTCCTCATAGGCGGCTGCACACACGCACACAGGACAGGCCACGGGGGCACGCATGGTGGAACCAGGAACGCATGGGCGCCATGGCGGCCGCAGCACCTTACCCAGGGCCCCCTCCTAGCCCCGGCACCAGTGGCACGTGCAGGCAGTTGCTGAGAGCTTGTAGCGACAGGCGATTGCACAGCCCTGCCTCCTTTACAACCCTGCAGCCAGCCACCCGCCGCCCACACCGCCTGCCCGCACCTTTCGCGCGGCTGGACGCGGGCTTGAGGAACGCGCCCACCGCCAGCGCACCAATGCCCAGGCCCGCACCCGCCACCATCTGCGCCCCCCACCATTCAGCAAGGGGCGGTGGTTAGGTTGGTTTGGACAGGAGCGATGCAGTCCAGGACTTCGAAAGCAGCTCCATCCTTTGGAGCTCCATTCTCCTGGCAAGCTCCCTTGGTGACCAAAGATACGTTAAATTAACGAGACGAAAAGTGACTGCCAAGGACAGGAGTATATTCGTCTCTTCCATTTGTCCGAACTATGGGTTCGCAAATGGAATACAGTACATCCCGAACACACCCCACCCACCGACACCCACACACTGCCAATGACTGCCACCCACACGGTCACCCCACCCGCACTGCCACCCCACCCGCACTGCCGCCCCCTGCCACACTGCCACCCTCTGCCACACTGCCGCCACCCCACCCGGCACCCACCAGCGACATGAGCGGCTTGATGATCAGGGCCGCGCCCAGTGTGGCGAAGGCGGAGAAGGTGACGCCGCCCCAGAACAGCGCGCCCAGCCCGATGAGCAGGAAGAAGGGCAGGAACAGCGACGTGAACAGCGCGCCGGCGGACAGGGCCGCGCCCACGGTCACGGCGGTGAAGGCCACGCCGATGATGAGCGGGCCTGCGGTCGTAGGAGCGGGGCTCATACCGTACGGCACGGGGCGATATGCAGTGTGCCGCAAGGGTCCTTGCCTTCCCCAAACCCGCGGCCAAACTCCTTTCAGCACCCCAGCCCCCGCCCCCCAAATGCCCTACATCCCCGGGTACCCACCGCCCGCCCCCCACCTGGAATGAACTACCCCCCCCCCTTACCTATGAGTGAGGTGGCCAGCACCAGCCCGCCCAGCAGCGGCACCGCCAGCTTCCACGCCTCGTCCTCGCGCACCTGTGAGCGCATCGGGCACCCGGCGTGGTTCAGAAGGTCAGGAGTGGGTGTGTGAGGTGACCACAGGTGGACACAGGCGCGCGCATGCCGTCACGGACGAGAGTCCTCTATCACGCTTCAGCCACCAGCAATACCACACTCAGCCCGGGATCATGCCTATTCCGGGTGTCGTGCTTTGTTGCAGGAACGGGCACACCAGGGCAGGACACAAGCCCGGCAGGCCCCATACCTCATCTAGCCCTTTTACTCAACCCTGCTCAGGACCGCTGCCTCAGGACCGTGGCACCCCTTCTCCCGTCCTCGCCTCGACACCCCTCCCGGCCCCTCGTCTTCCTCAGCCGTCCTCGCCTCGTTACCCACCTCTGCCTCGTACTTTTTGTACTGCAGCCGCCACATGCCCCTGTGCTTGGAGAACCGCAGGCCGCCCAGGTCCTCCTCAACATCGTCGTCGCTGTCCCACTTGCCGCCGCTGCCGCCGCCGCCGCCTCGCCGCTGCGCGCCAGCTTGCACCGCACGTCTGAGCACAGGGCTGCAGCGGCCCAGGCCCAGCCACCCCGCGGCTTGTGACGGGTTTCTGCTGCAAGTGGGAGCGGTCGCGGTGGAAGCGGAGGCAGAGGCAGAGGTGGCGCAGGCCGGGGGGCTGTGGGCTGCCAGCAGGTGGGGGCAGGTGGGTGCGCTCAGGCCGCCAGCAAGCCGCCTGCACGCCCAACGAGACGCGGCTGGCCCTGCCACCAGCACCTGACAGCTGGTGAACGGTCGCTGGGATGTACTAGCCAACATGCCACTGCGCGCATCAACGGGTGTGAAATGCGCGGAGGGTCGTGAGGACAAGTCGACCCCGTCCACACGTAGCAACAGCCCTGGCCGCATTCAGCACTGGTGACACCACGCTGTTCCCCATCACAAAACGGTATCATGCATTCCAAGCATATCTAGAGCTCCCCGTTTGATCGTTGCGCGCTGGCCCTGCGCGCCTGCGCGGGAGGACCTTAAATCTCTCTGCTCTACCTGCGGATTAACCCTGCTTCCAAGCCTTTAAGATTCATTTGTCGTCAGTCTTTTGACTTCAGGAACACTGCTATATCGGTTTGAAGAGAAAGAAAGGCCTAGAATCTGTGAAGAACAATCTTCTGCGGTCGCTTTCCAGCTATCAGAATGAACTCTATGCGCTCAGCATTAGCCTTGCAACTATCTCAAATGCAAATGCGGGCCGGTGTGAAACCTGCGAGGCGCGCTGTGCTGAGCGACGCCCCATTCATCGCGTCGTTCCGCATTCGCATTCATTAACAATTTGAACAGCTGACAACACGGCTTGTTACGTTGTTGGGTTTTCGACCCAGTTCCCAGGGACACTGCGGTCGGACTGGGGTTGTTATGCTTGCTTGCAAGCAACTCCCCAGCCGCAGACCCGTGTTGCTATGTGCGGGTATGGCGACCTGAACAACCCCAACGAAGAAGACCATACGCGCCCGCGCAGGTTCCCGCGGCTCCAGCTCCCTTCAACTGCCCTGGAAGATGCTCTTGGCCGCTCGGTGACCGCTCGCGCGCGAGCTTGAATGCGGGGCTCGACTCCCGGTCACGCCATAATACTAGCGGGCTGCAGCATGCCATCAACATATGGAGCCATGGTCAGCGCGTTTCCGTTGCGGGCTGCAGAGCAGGCAGGAAGTTGCAGAGAGTGCCCCCATGCAGCCCCATGCCGATGTCGCGCTGGCAGTGCCCATTTAACGCCGGCAACGCTCTGCCTTCCATAACCCCAAATCAACACGTGCTCACTCACGTCAATTCAACTCACATAAGCTTAAGTTCGACCAAAGCCGCCAAGACTCGAACAGTCACGAAGTCGCGTCACGCCTTTCAGAAGCAGAATGTCGAGCTCTGGTCTTCTCCTTCAGCGCCGCAGCGTGACGGCTGCCAACGCCAAGCGTTCGTCTGGTCGTCAGACTCGGCTGAACGTGGTGGCTTTCGGCGGGCAGCAGGGAGCGGCCCCCGAGCATGCCGCCCGCGGCCGCACGACGCCGCAAGCACAGTCGTTCGCCACTTCGACAATGCCTGGGCCCCAGGGCGCTGAGCTGGGCAACTGGCTGCGTCAGCTGGACCTGTTCTTCAACAAGTCGCGCGACACACGGTAAGAAGGAGGCAGTAACAGCACCTTCGTCCGGACGTCCGAGCCGAGAAGCTGGCCCACTTAGAGCACCGCACCGCCACGAATCAGCTTCGTGTAGCTTAGTTATCAACAATTGGCGCATGGTCAGGGCGGAATGCACGTTCAAAGCGACAATTGCGCCTGGCTCCCGTTGCTCGCGTTGTCTGAGCTTTGCCCGTTCCTGGTTGTCTTGCTCCGCAGGTCGCTTTCTGAGATCAGCGACTTCAACCTGAGCGAGGAGGATCATGACGACGACCACGCCAGCCACATGGTGAGCCCGAATCAATGAGGCCTGCTCTGCTCTTCGCTAGTGACCACGAGAGTCGCGCGTTGCGTACCTGTGGCTGATCGTAATAGCCTGGTAAGGCGGTCAGAGGTAGGGGCGTTCTTTTTCTACGTTATCCCTGGGCTGATGGTCTCCCCTGCCGCGCGACTTCGTCCTGACTTTTGCGACTTACCTTGTCCGCATTGCAGTACGTGTCGCATCTGGCGGCACGGATGGCTATGGAGCCACTGCCTGGCCGGGAGTAAAGTGGAGCGCTGTGCGTGGAGACTGTTTGGGCGGAAGCGCCTGGGACGCGTGGTGAGCCCACGTCGGCTGGCCGCGCAGGGTCTTCCCTCCATCTGTCGGTCGGTCCGTGCCGGGAGCAGCCTCCCGAGCCATGGGACCACCATGTACCGCAGTACGGCAATCAATTTGGCACACTGCAGTGCCTGCAGCTCTCCTGCTAGCTCTTGCAGAATTCATGACGTTGAGAGGATAGGCCGGACCCCCCTTGAGACCAGGGGCAGTAGTCAGTAGGGGTTGCCGTGTGCCGCCACCTCGTGCCATTCCAGAGGGGCTGCCGTTGCCACCCTCCTAAAGTAGGAGCATTGCGCTCCGATTTTGCGTTTAAGGTCTTCGGCCTTGTGTGTTATTACTACCGTGCTGTGGCGTGGTGCCGTGCCGTGCTGTTTCTTTTTGGCTTCATGATGGGCCCGCGGCAGTCTGACGCCCGCATTCTCCCGGTATCTGTCTTTGTATGCATACGCCTCCGAATGTGCACCAAGCTATTGACACCCGGGCGTTCAGTCTGTTGCGGGCCGGCAGGGAGCATGGCTAGGGAGCCCACGGTTTTTGGCTGCTGTCGGGACACCTGTGTGTGGCGTTGAGTGCGCGGTTTCCTGTGCCCGTGCTCCGCCTCCACAAGTCCCTTGCGGGGCGCTGCCGATTCAGCGAATTGAATAGTTGTGTATACCTTGTGTGTTAATGTGTCAGCAGGAGGTATGGCCTTGGAAGCCAGAGCCTGTGTCGTGACGTGGTGGATGGTAGCCAGGCGGTTGCAAATGCTCGTCTCGCAGGATTACGTCAGGTCTGTATGTCTGCATGTGTGCGTTTGCGACCAATTGAAGAAAGTGAAAGCCAGGGCTGCCGCCGACTTGCGGAGACCTTTGCTGCAGGTGTGGCAGTTGCTAGCTGAATACAAAAAATATAAAGGAGCTGCGCGGGTAGGCGGGGGGACGTTGACCCCCTAGCCCCAGCCGGCCAAACCCGTACCTGATTGAGACGGATGCGTGTTGACACGAGCGTGCAGTGTGGTGCAGTTGACCAAAACAGGGAACGTGCAGTGCAGTCGCGAATTATGCTTGAAGTCTCGGGAGGATTTCCCTTGTGATTCTGGGGATCGATTAGATAGCACTATTAGTTTCCCAATACTGCTCGTGCTCGCCGGGGAGTTAGGATTGGTGCGTGGGTGCCCCGGCGCGTGCGGTGCCGATACTGGCACTTAGCTTGGCCCACGGAAAATTAAGCTGATGAAAGCCTGGCCCACCGAAAGTTAAGTTGATGAAAATCTCGTTGGGGACCAGGAGAATGACAATGATACGAAGCACCAAAGCAGTACCTGGTACTGTTTGTGTAACACGAAATAGCTGCATGCTCCTTCGCGCCCGCCTCGTACGCCTCCGTATGCCGGGCATCGATCTATGCATACATCCAGGGGCACCCCTGCATACATCAGCAGATAGGGTGACGCGCCCGCTCAGGTTCCCGCTCAGAAGGGCGCTGCAGCGCGACATCTTGCGACACGTAGAGTACTTCACTCTCTGTTGGCCGCCGCTTCCGGGCCTGCCTCCTCCTCGTCATCGCCACCGCCTCCTGCACCACGCCGCCCACACATCCGCCGCAGTGCACCGCCCAAGCCACATAGCACCCGATCCGCAACCCGACTCGCCGCCTGCCGCCGCTTCTCCGCCTGCTGCTTCTGACGCCACCGCAGCCACTCCATCTGCGCAGGCGTCAAATGAACGACCCAAAAGCGCTCCGCCTGCTCTGCCCGCAGCCGCCGCCACAGCCGCCGCCAGTTCTTGGCGCCGCGGCAGGTGGGCTGCTCCAGGAAGAAACGCATCGCGCCAGCCACGTGCCCACCTGCCGGCTGCGCCGCCTCACAGGCGCACTCAGGCAGCCAGTCGGGCATGTGAGCCAGACCGGTCGCACAGGCGGCGCGCACCGCGGCCAAGTTGCCGCCCAGCGCCGCCTTCCACAGCTGGCCGGGCGTCAGCGCCTGTATGTAGAGGAACAAATGGGGACAAGATGGGGACAAGATGGGACATGAGGGTTGAGAGCCGACGCAAGGGCATACACCGGCGGTCGCTGCAGCAGCGCACAGGCCCTAGAGACATGCCAGCCAGACACGGTCCCGCGCCTGCATTGCTGCGCCCACTCACCGGCACCGCCGCGCCACGGCGCAGCTCGCGCAGCCGCCTTGCAGCCCAGTGCACCGCCGCCTCAGAGCCACCGGCCAGCATGCCGTTGGCAAGGCGTGTGGCGATGGCGGCTCTGTCCACGACGTCTTCCTCCTCGTCCTCGTCAGCCACGGCTGCACCCGCGGCCGCCGCCGCCACCGGCCGCGGCGCCAGCAGACCCGTCCTCTCCAGCAGCTGCTCTAGCAGGTCTATGTCGCTTACGCCCGACACACACGCCTCCTTAAGCAAACGCAGCCAGAGCCCCCCGTGCTGGCGGAAGGGCAACGGTCCGGGGCCTGGCACAGCCCTCCCATCACCAGTTTCCCCATCGCCGCCGCCCAGGCCCTCGCAAGCGTCAACTGTTCCGGCGAGCCGTGCGGTCACCCACCTCAGCAGCTGCATGGCCTCTCCTGCAGTGCCGCACCGCGGCGGGCTGCTGTGGCGATCGAAGACAGCGCCGTAGTGCAGGTCAAACGCGTCAAGCAGGTTGCGCTGCTGAAGGCCGTCCAGGGCGCACTCCAGCAGCCGTTCATCGACCACCAGCAGGCAGCGCGACCACAGCCATTGAAGCATGCCCAGCCGGCCGCAGATCGCGGCCTCGTCGCCCACCGCGCGTTCGTACACCACCCCACACTGCTCCAGCAGGAACTGCGCTGCGCCCACGCTGCCCGCCGCCGCCACCGCCTGCAGCGCGCTGGGCCCTGGCTGCAGCCCCCGGCTCACCAGGAAGCGCACGCGGCGCTCCACCTCCTCGGGGTCCGAGTGATGGGCCGCGCCCAACAACTGGCCCCGGTGGGCAAGGCTCGCAAGCACTGGCTCATCGGCTGCCGCGCCTGCGTCCGCCCCGCCATGCAGCCACTCCCGGATCCGTGCGAGCAAAAAGTCCACCTTGTCCGTCCAGCTGCCGTCGGGCCGCGGGCTTGAACATATGGCCAACAGCAGCGATGACAGTGAATCACGCTCGACCAGACCTAAGCCGGCGCCGCTGCCGTCTTCCCGTTCGTGCGCGGCGTACTCATCGTAGGCCGCTGCAAACTCCTCCGCCGTACCGCCAGATGCGAAGGCTGACAGCAGCCGCCTCCGGTGCTCCTTAGCCACGCCGCATAGCAACCGGCGAGAGCCGTCGCCACCGCAGGCACCGTCGGGACCACGGCGGCGTGCAGGGGGGCGCCCCGTGACGCCGTATCGCCCCCGGCCAAAGTCCAGCAGCCGGTGCAGCAGCGCCGTGTGGCCGTGACACGCCGCCGCCGTGGTGGCGAAGGCGTGCGCAACTGGGGATGCATCCGGTGCTGTGGGTCGACTGCTGCTGCGGCTGTTGCTGACTTTGAAGGTGCCGGAAGCGGCGGCTGTGCAACTGCTGCCGCTTGGTGGCATCGCGGCTTTGATGGGAGCAGTGGGCACCATGGGTGCATGCGGCTGCTGCGCCGCTGCAGCCGCTGAAGCGGTGACAGCGGCAGCGGCGGGCGGCTGTGGAGCCAGCAGACGGACAAAGCCCACCTGCTCTAGCCACTCGAGCACGTGCATGTGTCCGCCGCTGCACGCAGCCTGTGTGACGACGCAGATGCGGTTGCCGATGGGCAGGGGGCGCAGGCCTGAAGCCCAGAACGCCTGGCACACAGGCAGCTGGCCGGCGGCTGCGGCAGCTGCAAACACGGACTGGCCCCACTCGCAGCCTGCACGCGATGACGAGAGCACGCAACACGTACACAGCACGTATACGGAGCAGTCATGTCGTCAAACAGTAAGTGCAGCACATGAAAACATCAGTGGTAACACGAGCACGCGCGGCCTTACTGAGACCAGCCACTATGACGACTCAGCAATACGCACACACACAAACGCCTACCCGCACTGAGTAGAGTCTCGCAAGCAGACACGTCGCCAGCAGCCGCCGCGGCCTCCAGTGCGTGCACGTCCAGCGCGCAGCCGCAGTGCGCCAGCGCTGCGGCCAGGCTGGCGGCGTGCCCGCTGCCCGCCGCCAGGCACAGCAGCCGCCGCCGCTCGCGCAGGTTGGGCGCCTGCCAGGGCTCGGCGCGGCCCCAGTGCCGCACAAACGCATCGCCCGGCCAGGGCTGCTGCGCAGCTGGCGGCAGGTCATGGCGGGGCCAGGGTAGGGGCGGTGCGGCCAGGGCCAGGCGCGTGTGTGTTTTCAGGCATGCGTAGGCTTCCCGATTGAGCAGCTTGAGGCATCCTGCAACGTCGTTGGGGTGTGCATAGCTGGCAATGCGAGCCAGGAGGTCCGGGGTCAGGTCGCGCCAGCCGCTATGGCGTTGGGCCCCGCGCGCGGCGCTGCTGTGGGCCCCGTCGGCCACTGTGCCGCTATTTTGAAGTCCGGTCACGCAGGCGCTGCCAGCGTCCATTCCTCACAGCCACATAATATACCGCGTGCTGAGAATCATTTGGCTATCAAGAAGAAGATGTTCGGGGAACGCGAAATGGCAGACATGCGTGCAGGGAAATGCTCGTAACAAACGCATAAAAGTGATGTAGCATATGTGTGTGAGGACAGCCTCTAGTCTTGAAATTTTCTTGTATGGTGCCACTCCACAATCACACGCGTTGTCGCCATTGCACCACACGTAGCACCGGCCCCATGTCCTCGGCACCTTCGTGGCTCCGCCCCAACGACAAACGCCCGAACCCCCGCGCCTTCACGGCTTCGCATGCACACGCGTATATGCATGACCAGGAATCTTGCTCCCCTGAGACCTGAAGCCTGCTGCCTTCCATTACCGGTACTCGTCATGCGATCTTCAGCATGCACCTCTTTGCAGCGTGTCAGTCTTCGCAGCCTCTCCTCGCCAGTGCCTGTATCTTCCTTCTACCGCGTAGAAATTTGCCCTTTTTCGGCCGAAAACGTAGAAGCTTTCAGGGTTTGGTGGGGCGCACGTCTACGGGCGGTAGACGTTTTGGCGGGCAAATCAGGGGAAGTGTAGACGTTTTGGGGGGGTTTGGGGGGCTTGCCCCCCAAGAAAATTTTTTAGCGTAGAAGGATTAGCAGGGGTCATCTACGCGGTAGTAGACACTGAGGGCCCAAGGGCATCTACAAGATACAGGCACTGCTCCTCGCTGCCGTCGCGCTGCTTCTTTGTGGCGGGAACTGACTGCGTAGAGCTTCAATAGCACACCGGCCCATGCCAATCCCCAACAAAAATGGTTGAGTATTACAGGCTGTGCGGTCAGCTGAGCCCTCTGTGTCTTGCCGACAGCATACCGCTTTTGGGCATTGCGCACAGGCTTGCTATCCAGACTAGGGTGCCTTGTGAGCCACGCGCGCGGGCGGTTTGTAATGCTGTGTCTATTGTGGCTTTGGCGAACGGGTGCTTAGCTTCGACGCGCCCATGCAGCTGCAAGGGGCTTCGGCAGCCTAGCAAGGGGGGCGGTTGGCTGCACTCTTCGGAGCGGCGGTCCCCATGCGCCGTGACAGTCTTTACACTCTCCCGTTCTTGTAACCGGCAATCAACCGCTTGGCTGCACGGTGCAGGCACACTTCTGGTCCTACCTAACGGTTACGTCCCACACTCCTGGCTCTACACTTACAGGTCACGTACTACAGCTCCTTCTCTTGCAGCTTCTGCGGGTCTGGCGCATTCTTCACCTCAACCTCAACTGCCTCCTCCTCGTTATCGCCACCGCCTCCTGCACCACGCCACCCACACATCCGCCGCAGCATACCGCCCAAGCCACATAGCACCCGGTCCGCAACCTGACTCGCCGCCTGCCGCCGCTTCTCCGCCTGCTGCTTCTGGCGACGCCGCAGCCACTCCATCTGCGCAGGCGTCAAATGAACGACCCAAAAGCGCTCCGCCTGCTCTGCCCGCAGCCGCCGCCACAGCCGCCGCCAGTTCTTGGCGCCGCGGCAGGTGGGCTGCTCCAGGAAGAAACGCATCGCGCCAGCCACGTGCCCGCCCGCCGGCTGCCCCGCCTCACAGGCGCACTCAGGCAGCCAGTCGGGCATGTGAGCCAGCCCGGTCGCACAGGCGGCACGCACCGCGGCCAAGTTGCCGCCCAGCGCCGCCTTCCACAGCTGGACGGGCGTCAGCGCCTGTATGTAGGGGAACAATGGGGACACGATGGGATATGAGGGTTGAGGGCCGAAGCAAGGGCATACACCGGCGGTCGCTGCAGCAGCGCACAGGCCCCGGAGACATGTCAGCCACGCACGGTCCTGCGGCTGCATCGCTGCGCCCACTCACCGGCACCGCCGCGCCACGGCACAGCTCGCGCAGCCGCCTTGCAGCCCAATGCACCGCCGCCTCAGAACCACCGGCCAGCAGGCCGTTGGCAAGGCGTGTGGCGATGGCGGCTCTGTCCACGGTGTCTTCCTCCTCGTCCTCGTCAGCCACGGCTGCACCCGCGGCCGCCGCCGCCACCGGCCGCGGCGCCAGCAGACCCGTCCTCTCCAGCAGCTGCTCTAGCAAGTCTATGTGGCTTACGCCCGACGCACACGCCTCCTCCAGCACATGCAGCCAGAGCCCCGCGTGCTGGCGGGACGCAGGAGGTCCGTCAGGGGTCGGCGAAGCCCCACCGGCCCCAAGCCCCCCATCGGCGCCTCCTAAACCCCCGCGTTCGTTGGCGCCGTCCAGGCTGTGTTTGGATAACGGGTTCACGAGCCCGCTGCCAGTGCCGCCGCGCCCCGCGTTGCCGCCGCCAGCCGTCACCTCCGCAAGGCCCCTCACAACCCACCTCAGCAGCTGCATGGCCCCTCCTGCAGTGCCGTTCTGCGGCGGGCCGCTGCGGCTGTGCAAGGACCCGTAGCTGAGCCCAGCAGCTGCTGAGAAGTTGACACGCCAGACGCCAGTCAGCGCCGACAGCACCAGTCGCTCGTCGATGGGGACCCGGTGCTCCGCACACAGCCACGCCACCACGCCCAGCCGGCCGAAGCGCGCGGCCTCGCCGGCTACCGCGGGCGTAAGCTGCACCCCACACTGCTCCAGTAGAAGACGAGCTGCGCCCACGCTGCCCGCCGCCGCCACCGCCCTCAGCGCGCCGGGGTCTGGCTGCAGCCCCCGGCTCACCAGGAAGCGCACGCGGCGCTCCACCTCCGCGGGGTCCGAGTGATGGGCCGCGCCCTCCCACACGCTCCAGGGTCCCTCCACCCCCACCTCGGGGTCTCGCGCCCAGCCGGCGCCGGCAGCCGCCAGCCCGCCTGCTGCGGCGCCGGCTTCCCCTTGTCCCAGCCGCTCCCGGACCCGTGTGAGCAGGAAGTCCACCTTGTCCCTCCAGGTGCCGTCGGGCAGCGGGCTGCCGGCCGCGCGCCGCAGCATCGCCGCGTGCAGCTCCCCGAGCGACATGCCGCCGCCGTTGGCGTCGTGGCCCCACTCCCGAGCCATGAAGTCATCAAACACCGCCGCGAACTGCTCCACGCTGCAGCCGCCTGCGACGGCCAGCGCCAGGCCCAGGCGGTGCGGCCGCGCCACGCCGTCCACTGGCAGCCTGCTGCTGGCGCTGCTTCCAACGCTGTTGTCATCGTCGTCGTGTGCACCGCCGTACCCGATGCCGGCTTGATCGTAGGCGTAGCGGCTGCGGCCGAAGTCTAGCAGCCGGCGCAGCAGCGCCGTGTGGCCGTGCGCGGCGGCGGCGATGGCTGCGAAGGCGTGCAGGTAGTACATGGCGTCGGGGGCGGTAGCAGCCGGGGGCGGTGACGTCGCCTTGCTGCTGCTGCCCTTGGTGCTGTGTGCGCTGGAAGTGGCGGCACTGGAGGAGGAGGCGGAGCAGTTCCCGCTGGCACGGCTGGAGCTCCCGCTGGTGTCCGCGGCCGCTGGAGCAACCTTGCCCGCTGCGGCGGAGGCCGAGGAGATGGAGGGCAAGGCCGGCGGCGGTGGGGCCAGCAGACGGACAAAGCCCACCTGCTCTAGCCACTCGAGCACGTGTGTGTGTCCGCCGCGGCACGCAGCCTCCACGACGGAGCAGCGGCAATTGCGGATGGGCAGGGGGCGCAGGCCTGCCGCCCAGAACGCCTGGCACACAGGTAGCTGGCCGGCGGCTGCGGCGGCTGCAAACACGGACTGGCCCCACTCGCAGCCTGCACGCGATGACGAGAGCACGCAACACGTACACAGCACGTACGGAGCATGTTGTCAAACAGCGAATGCAGCACATTGGAAACATCAGTAGTGACACGAGCGCGTGCGGCCTTACTAAGACCAGCCACTATGACGACTCAGCAGTGCGTTTACACACAAGCGCCTACCCGCACTGAGTAGAGTCTCGCAAGCAGACACGTCGCCAGCAGCCGCCGCGGCCTCCAGTGCGTGCACGTCCAGCGCGCAGCCGCAGTGCGCCAGCACCGCGGCCAGGCTGGCGGCGTGCCCGCTGCCCGCCGCCAGGCACAGCAGCCGCCGCCGCTCGCGCAGGTTGAGTGCCCGCCAGGGCTCGGCGCGGCCCCAGTGCCGCACAAACGCATCGCCCGGCCAGGGCTGCTGCGCTGCTGGCGGCAGGTCATGGCGGGGCCAGGGTAGGGGCGGCGCGGCCAGGGCCAGGCGCGTGTGTGTTTTCAGGCATGCGTAGGCTTCCCGATTGAGCAGCTTGAGGCATCCTGCAACGTCGTTGGGGTGTGCGTAGCTGGCAATGCGAGCCAGGAGGTCCGGGGTCAGGTCGCGCCAGACCGTCTGCCGAGGCGCATCGACTTCAAAACTGTGGGCCCCGACACCTTTTTCAGGCCCGGTGGCGGCAACTTTCGAGATAGGCATTGCTCATGTTTTGTGCATAGCTAACAATATTACAGAGCAAGGTAGGAGGGGGCAGGCCACGAGGAAACGTGAGCTGTGATTTCCCCGGTAGTTTCTCTCTGCCGGCTTAGCTTAATGCTACCTCCAATGTCGCCAATCACAGCACAAGCTACTGTAATAGGTATCAGCATTTGCATCGCCGTGGCACTTTATCCAGTCACACTGGGCCCCATGACTGACATGAGCGAGGCCGGACCCGGAAATGAACTTGGACCGACCGTGAAGTAGCCTTCAGCGGTTTTAGTTGCTTGCGCTGAGTGGTGTGAATAACATCACTATCCCCATGCGCGTTATGCGGATTCCCGAAGCGGAATGTGCGCGACTGGGCACTGGCGTACCTCTCCGAGAGCACACTGCGTATCTACGTTCACCTCTGTTCCCCTCGCCCCCTCCCAGGGGCCCGCCTGTCTGGCCAGTCGCGAGCCGCCCTCACGTGACCCTTCCTCACACGCAAGAAGCGCCACCAGGATGATATCGTGCAGCAGTAGGGGCCAGAGCCCTGCACTGCATCACAGCACGCGGCCTCGTGTCGCAGCCGTGCTCACGCCTCATCCCATCCCAGCAGATTCACGCGTCTTCCTTGAAATCTGCCACCTGCTAGCCGCACACAAAAAGTCCACGGTGAGTCAACTCGCAGTAGGTCGCACAAGCTCACGGCCACGCACCTGCACCACCCACACCTGCATCCTGCCGCCACGAGATTGTGTGCAGCGGCTGAACGCGCGGGCGGAAACCTGCTGACCTGCTCAGTCAGCAGCCCAACACTCCAGCACTGCGCACGGCGCCACGTAACTTCAATTGCCGTGCGCAACGCACGCGCCTGTAACCAAAACATACCACCAGCAACCACATTAGGGGGTGATGGCAAAAGAAATTTATGATGTCCATGCAAGGGAGAAACCTCTCCCTGGGGGAGCATTGGCTTCAGACTGCATGTGCCAAATGCTCCTCCCAAAGATGGCAGGGCCCCATTTTTTCGAAGCTTTTGTGTTTTTCGTACATCGCGTCCGCCAAAAAAGAATACGGTACAGTTGTGTCATGCATGCATGCACACCCAACATGCGCGCATGGGTCACCTGCGCCCAGACTGCCAGCTGCACGGTACGCAGCAAGTCCTCGCGCCGCCGATGGCGGCCCAAAATGCGTGACGCTGGTCGCAGTTGGCACTGAGCGTTGCGCTTGTACGAATCGTACATTTTGCCGCGAGTGCCATTGACTACACCACCCCATGCTCAATATTTGTACACAATCTCGACAATCTCTCAACCGATTGTACAACACATGATGACATGATACACGTGTGTACGCCGTGCGCCGCACACCCTTTCATCCCCTGTGTCAGTCACTCCATTGACATTATCTGACTCCCTTCCTCGACCAGACGCCACGCCAGCGTGCGGGCTCTGCGCCCCCAGGCAAGGGGCACCACTTCTGCCGCCAGACTGACTACCGCCCCAACATGCGACAACTCTGCAACTGTGTGTGAGTGATTGTGTGTGTGTGTGTGGGGGGGGGTCACATGCCGTGCCCGGGTTGGCCCCCCTCCCGCCCTGCTCGCTGCCTCGCACGGGGCTGTCCGACCGCTCACCGTTGCCGCGTGGGCTCACACCTGCCGTCCGCCGCCGCGGCGCTGGCTGCCTCCTCCGCTGTTGGCGCTTCCACCGCCGCGACGGCGCCCCCCACCTCCCGCGCAAGGCACATACCCTGCTGCGCCCCCGCTTCCGCCGCCGCCACCCGAGTACACCTGCTGGTGCTGGTGCTGCTGACCGCGGCCGCCGCCGCCCGCCGCCGCGCCCGCCGCGCCACTGCCATTGTGCGTGGAGATGTAGCGGAACACCGGCGCCCCGGACGCAGCCGGTGACTGGGGCAGATGCCCACCGCGCCCACCAGCACTGCCGCCAGCGCCGCGCTGCTGCTGCTGGTGGCGGCCATGGCGTGCGCTGCCGCCGCCGCCGCTGGCAGCTGCCGGGCCCGTCGCCAGCGCCTGGTGGTGGTACTGCTGCGGCGGCGCCCGGCCCTGACGACAGCGGGGCCCGCTGCTGTTACTGCTGCCGCCGCCGCTGACACCGCGCCCGCGGCGGTAGCTCACCTCGGCCAGCCTGCCCCACTCGCCGCCCCAACCGCCCGCCTCCTCGCCCTCCTCGCCCCAGGCATTGTCCGCCCGCCCGGGCAGCAGCGCCTTGGGCCCCTGCTCCCCTTCCACGCCCTCAGTCCACGCCGCCGCAGCGCCTGCACCGTCACGAGCTGCAGCGCCGGACTGACCCCGCTGGACGCACAGCGCCGGAGAAGTCGCAGCCGAGGCCGCTGACCTGCCTTTGCCGCTGCGTGCCGCTGCGGTGCGGTCGTGATGCGGCTGCTGCGCAGGCGCGCTGGGACCGCCGGAGCCGGCCGCCCGCGCCGCGCGTGCGGCGCTGCGCGCAGCACGCGCCGCAGTGGCCCGCTCCGCGGCCGCGGCCGCGCCCGTGAAGTCCCACAGCCGCACCACGCCGCTCTCCGTGCCCGCCGCCAGCCACTGGTCGTTCAGCTCCAGGCACAGCGCGGGCTGGCCGGGCGGGCAGTGCAGCGAGCGGCAGCGAGCCCCGGAGCCGCCGCCGCCGCCGCCGTTGCCGGAGCCCATTACCACCGAGGCAGGGTGCTGCTTGCTACTGCCGCCGCCCAGGCCGTGGCCTCCCCAGCCGCAGCCGCCGCTACCGATGCTACAGCCGCCCGCCAGCGCCGCTTCGCTGTCCTGCAGCACGATGGTGCCGTCCGCAGCGGAGGAGGCGAGCCAGGGGTCCTCGAAGGACAGCCCCGTCACGGCGCTGTTGTGATGCCACAGCACGCGGGAGCCCTGCAGCAGCGGGTGGAGGTGGGAGGCGGAGGGAGATGCAGAGGTGAAGGGACAGGGGTTTGAAGGGTACTGCCGCGGGGCATCGGCGGTCACAAGCGCGGTGCGGGTCTGTGCCATCGGACCCCGATACTCAAACCGGCTTACCGCCTCCGTCAGAACCGCAGTTCTTGTGGTTTGCCACGGTCTGGTTGTCAAGGTCTAATTATAAGCCGGCGATGAACAGACCCCAGCCCCGCCCCCAGCCCCCCCGCGCCCGCTCCCCCAGGCTCCACGCCCACCCACCTGCTTCATGCGCAGGTCGTGCGCCAACAGCAGCCCGTCGCCCGCCGCCGTGAACAGCAGCCGGCCGGCACGGCAGCCCTCCAGGCAGGCCACCGCCGTGCCGCCGTCGTGCAGGCCCGCAAAGCGCCGCACCTGCACCAGCAGCGGCAGCAGGGGATGGGCATGCGTCAGTGCCGGTAGGTAGGCAGGTAGATAGACCCCTCATCTGGAAGGGCGTGCTGTCACCGGACCGGATGCCTCCACCTGCAACACCTGGAGGCTTTGGCGACTGTGCCTGGAGCTATATCAAGTCAAGGTGGCAGCCAGAGAGGCGCACGCACGCAATCCAAGCACCGCTCTCACCGCCCGGCCCGTGGCTGCGTCCGTGACCACCACCTCGTTGCCGGCCGCCACCAGCAGGTTCCCCGCCCGCACCGCCACCGCGTACACCCAGTCGCCGTAGCCCAGTACGCCGCTGCAGGCCCAGCTACTGCCACTGCTACTGCCAGCCGCCCTGCTGCTGATGCTGGTGCTGCTGCCGCCGCTCTCATCGCCGCTGCTGCCGCCCCCGACGCAGGCGCCCGCCCCGTCGCTGTCGTCACCCTCCGAGGCGGCGGCGACCTCGCTGCGGCGCCAGATGCGCACCGTGCAGTCCCAAGACCCCGAGAACAGCGTCTCTCCGCCGTCACCGCAGTAGCCGGCACCGCTGCTGCTGCTGCTACTGCTACGGCCGCCGCCACCCTCGTCCAGAGCCAAGCAGGACACGGGCCCCGTGTGGCCGCGCAGCAGCTGCGGCGCCTGTGTCAGGTCGAACAGCGGCACCACAAGATCTGAAGCAGGCGATGCGGACGACCATTGGCCGCCGCCGCCACCACCGGCCCCACCAGCAGCCCAAGCCCCAGCGGAGGATGCCGCCGCCCCAAGGGTGCGGTACCGGGTCGCGGCGGCTGCCGCCGCCGCAGCGGCCGCCGCGGAGGGCTCCCACAGGCGCACCAGGTTGTCGGAGCAGCCGGACGCCAGCAGGCCCGAGCCCAGCGCCAGGCAGCGCACGGTGCCGCCGTGGGGGCGGCTGGACGCCAGCGGCAGGCCCGCCGCCAGGTCCCACAGCCGCACGGTGCGATCTAGAGAGGCTGCGACACCACCACCGACAGCAGGACGCGCGGAAGGCCGGGCGGCGGGTCGTCAGCTACATGCTCATGAGCAAGATTGCCGCCAAGGGGCTTCCACGCGACACTCTGCATGGCTCGCGCATCACCATGAGCGCATGCCCGTGAACCCCACGTCGCCCCGGCATTGGCAGCGTGCCCCCGTGGGTTCTCTTGGTCGTTTCGCTTTTGGTTTCTGGAATCAACTACCCCCCTCCTCCCCCTAAACCACCCTGCCGCCTTGCTGACAGCGCGCCGAGCTCACCCGTGGCCAGCAGGTTGTAGCAGGGCAGCAGCCGCACCGCCCGCACCGCCGACCTGTGGGTGGGTGGGTGTGAGCGGATGCCCGCAT
This sequence comes from Chlamydomonas schloesseri, assembly GCA_016834595.1. Classification (NCBI taxonomy): domain Eukaryota; kingdom Viridiplantae; phylum Chlorophyta; class Chlorophyceae; order Chlamydomonadales; family Chlamydomonadaceae; genus Chlamydomonas; species Chlamydomonas schloesseri. The sequence continues at coordinate 404,442 of JAEHOD010000058.1, read as the reverse complement.
GCATGCGGTCACGTCCGCGTTCATATCTGCGAGGCAACTCCACCTTCTACCCCGCCCCCGGCCCCGCCCCCGCCCCCGTCCCAAAGCCCCCGCTCGTGGTTTCTGGAATGAACTACCCCCAAGCCCCCGCCCCCCAAGCCCCCAAGCCCCCACCCCCGATGGTTTAATTGGGCTGGTATGTACAAAACCCCCCGCCAAAAGCCCCCTACCGGTCTGGTTTAGTTTGGGCTGGTAACCACAACCCCCCCCCTGTACCACGGAGTCCACGACTACTGAACCCAACAACCCCCCCCAAACACACACACCACTACTCACCTGTGCCCCACCACCTGGTCGGCGCTGTAGCGGCCGCCCCAGCTCTTGAGCCGCTGCATCTTGGCGCCGTACGCCCACTGCCACCGCACCTCGCCGCCATCGGCCCCGCCACCCGCACCCGCACTCGCACCACTGCCGTTGCCAGACAGGCCTCGCTCGGCGGCAGCACCTGCACCTGCACCCGCGCCCGAGGCCCACCCGGAGCCCGCAGAGGCCGCCGGCGCCGCTGACCAGCCGCCGCGGGCGCCCAGACAGGGCAGCGGCAGCGGCGAGGCGCCGCCAGCGCCGTGGCAGCTGAGGTCGGAGGCTGGAGAGCAGGACAGCGGCGTTGCGGCGGCCGAGGTGGCGGCGGAGGCGCAGGCGGAGGGGCCGGCGGAGCCGCACACGGAGGAGGCCGGCGAAGGCGAGGCCACAGGCAGTGGACGCGAGCTGGAGGCCCGGAGGGCCATGGCTGTTGCAGCCGCCGGTGGTGCTGCCGGTGCTGCTGCTGCGGCGCCGCCCGCAACGGCCGCGGCGCCGGGCCAGTGCCCTGCGCCCGATAGCTGCCACCGCGCAGAGTAGAATGAGCGCCATACCTGCGGAAGTATGGGGCCCACCGCGCAGTTAGTAGTGATGGCCGTGGACGGAAGGGAAACGGAGGCCCATTGTGGCGTTGCCCGGCGTCGAGGGGATCGACCCGCGCCGTTGTGAGGTGGGGAACAGCGCAACGTGGCAGGCCTCGGGAACGTGGCACGCCGGCTGTAGCCACACGGGGTACTTGTATGAGCGCACATCTTATGCTACTGCACACCATGCCACATCACAGTGCCGGTATGGAGTGTGGATAGAAAGACGCCCAGCCCCGATAAGCCACGCTCGGCCCTCCTTCCCCGTCGGCCATAGGCCTGGTGTTCCGGAGATAGCTTAACGAATAAAAATCTCCTCACCAGGTTGGCCGCGGCTTCGCAGCCAACAAGCTTGCGCCAGCAGCGGCATACGCAACTAACGGATGCCAGGTCGCGCGGTCCCAGCGTCTCAAACACCGCATGTAGACATCCCGGTGGGAGCGAAGTGATGCCCGACGCTGGCTCTTCGCCATCCGCTTGTGACTCTTGTGACGCCATAATCTGTTGAATGCGGTCAGCGTTGGATGGGCGCGCACACAGAGAGAAAGTGACTTTAAAGCGAACACCCGCGCTGACGCGGAGCGTCGACCGCGCGAGCAGGTATCGCCCAGGGCTAGTTGTGCGCCCGATGGTTTTGATGGCCAAACCCAAGCGCGAAAGATGCGCGCTCGAGCAACAAACACCCCCACTTGCGATCGCCGAAGACCCACCCCTCAGTTATGCAGCCTGAGGCTATCAGAAGCTGCACGATTAAGCTGAGAAAGATGTCCGACTGGTGGGTGAGAGGTCCGCGAGCTTGTGTTTGCTTGTCTGAACGGAACCCTACCCTGAAATGTATCTTGTTTGTGTCTCGCGCGCTTGTCGCTATGGAAAGCTTGCCACTGTTGTGTTTGTGGGAATGAAACGAACAGATCGTTCATGGCTCGCGATGCCGTTATCAGGCCACGGTGACGTTGACCGTGCACATCGAATCGTGCCATCGCGCGGCACGAACCCGGCCCCGTCTCTGCAACACCCTCCCCCAGCCGAGCGATCGCCCACGATGCATCCGCTGCCACAAATGCTGCAACCGGCATCAGTCACTGCTATGCCAATCTACGTCCACACATGAACCGCTCCTGAGCAGCTATCGGTCCAACGACTAGAACTTCATCCACTTCTTTTGCGCGTCCTTGTCGTGGATGGCCTTGCTCACACGCGCCGCCGCCGACTGCGCCGCCGCCAGCTCCGCCTGCACGTGCGCATGCGCGCAAGAGGAGGGCGTCACGACACAGCAGGAGGCACATACAGGAATGTAACCCGAATGCTCATTAAACGGCAGCCTGCACAACCCGTTTCGACGAATGCTTCCCATGCCAAGGCTATACCGTAGCCCTCCCCCCCGGGTTCCAAAAGCATTCCATGTATGATGATTCCCATAGTTTCACCTGCATCCATGAGCCATGTGCACCGAACACCATGGACCCGCCCATCTGTCACATGCCCGCTGTATGCAAGACCAGATATGATGGTAAACCTTGGGGGACTGCCATGGAACCGCCCACACCCTGTCCCCCGCTGGCTGAGCTCCCAAGCACCCAAACCCACCCAACCCACCCACCCACCTGCGCACCGCGCATCTGCGCCTCTATCTGCGCGCGCATGCCCTTGTTGCCCACGTGGCGGCCCAGCATCTCCTTCAGCCGCGCCAGCTTGGTCTGTCGTGGCGCGGAGTTGTGGTGAGGCGGGGGTCAGGGACTTAATGGCGTATGTGGGGGCTTCGTGTGTGGGGAGGCAAACAGCGGGGCAGGCAGGGAGCGACAGACAATCATGCTGGCAGGGCGCCAGTCGATGGCAACGAACCGGAAAGGGAAGGAAGAAAGGCCAGGAATGTGTTGGCGACAACGACATGTGCGATTACATGCCCTGTAGCGCCGACATCATTGGCTGCGCATAACCAGAGCCTTGGAGGGTTTCGCCCTTCCGTAAGTCAGGCGCACGCACCCACCTGGATCCCAGACACGTGGTCGTGGTGGGACATCAGGCCACGCCGGTCGGGCGGCGCAGCCGGGCCGCCCCGGCCGCCGGAAGCGGCCGCCACGGCGCTCGCGATGGCAGCCGCGCCTGCCGTGCCGCCGCCGCCGCCTGCGGCACCGCCCACACCTGCCACCGAGGTCTGCGCCTTGCGGATGCGTGCCGCCGCCGAGGAGTCGCCTTTGGCAGGGACACAGCGCGAAGGGCAGACTTGATTGCTGCCGGCGGGTGCAGGCTCCGGTATGCGGCACGCTCTAACATGGCGACGCTTTGTTGACTTCGTGTTCGCACTCCTCCAGCATTGCCGTGCATGTGTCACTCTGTGCCAGCTGCATCACCATCATCATCACGCATCATGTGCCCATCAGCATGCGTTTGCGCTCACCTAGTGAGGAGTTGATGAAGTCAAACAGGCCGCCGCCTCCCGCCGCGCCGTCCTCGCGCTCGCGCACCTCCGCCCGCGCCTCCCGCGCCGCTGCAATGGCCCGCTTGCGCTTTTCCCGTGCGCCGCCGCGCCGCCGCTTTTTATCCACGCCGCCGGCCGCCGCCAGCTTGCCACCTCCCACCTGCCGCCAAACAATCAACATAATCAAAGCCAAGCACCAAGGTGTGCGGGTAAGCGAGCGCACACGGTAGCGGAAGCCGAAAGGAGCTGTTGACGGGCGGTGCGCACACCCCACCCTACCGCAACCCCACCCTCACGCAGCCGCAAGCCGACGCACACAAGCCGACACGCACACAAGCCGACACGCAAGCCGGCGGACACCCCAGCCGGGGACGGACACGGGCACCTCACCCTGCGCACGCGGTTGGGGTCCACCGCACCCAGGCCCTTGCGCTCCGGCAGCAGCAGCACCTCGGGAGCGGCCATGACGCCCTCGCCTGTAGCCAGCCAGTGGAAGCCGCCAGTAGGGGATGCCGAAGCCAAGAGCCACGATTACGCATGTAGGCGGCACTAACGCGGCACGTTCACAGCTGCTGTGTCACGGCAGGTGCTGACTGTCTTGACGGCACTTGGACCGCAGAACAGCGGTGCTGTAACACAGGGCGCATGGAGCCAGGCGACGGCAGCTGTTGCAGCCGAACCACCCCTTGCTAGCTAGCGGCAGCGCAGCGGCGGCGGCACGACTTTTAACATTCGACATTCGACATTCGGCGCACGCGCACCCGCACCCACCTCGCAGCCCCAGGCCCCGGCCCGCCACGTAGCCCATGCGCGCCATGAGCCTCGATGCCACGCCGCGGCCGTGGGCGTCCCAGTCCGCGAAGCGCGCCGTGTCGCCCAGTGCGCCCGCGGCGGCGGCGGCCCTGGCAGGGGGGCGGGGGCGAGGTCGGCAGCAGTGGGGTGGCAGCAGTCCTTGGCAGTGACAGAGGGAAGAAGATACGTATGGGAAGCAGGTGCGGAGGGCTGGGCCAAGGCGAGCGGCGGCTGGCGGCTGCATGCGGCCACGGGTCACCTGCACTTGAGGCCCAGGTGCCCCCCCATGTACCCGCTGTTCCGCTGGACATCGGCACTTCATTATTGAATGGACGTCATCCTATGGATGGTTTGGGTTCTCTTGGTCGTTTCGCTTTTGGTTTCTGGAATGAACTACCCCCCCCCCCCCCCCCGCGCCGTGCCAACAATGCAGCCCCACACCTGGGAAGTGGAAGAGCTACTTTGGCCACCCCCGGACCTGCTTAGGATACGCAACTCTGCTTGCGTCCTCACCTGGCGTGCCCAAAGACGTCCAGCCCCCCATCCTCCTCCTCCTCCTCCTCCTCCTCCTCGCCATCGCCGCCGTAGTCATCGGCTCCTTCGCCGCTGTACATGTCTTCACCACCGTCACCGTCATCTTCATCCCCCTCTCCGTCCCCGTATTCGTCCCCGGATCCCGAGCCGCTATCCTCACTGCCGCCGCCGCCCGCCGGCCGCAGCAGCGCGCTGACGCTGCTGTCACTGCTCTCGCTGCCGCCGTCGCCGCCGTCAGCATCGCCGCCCTCTTCCCGGGCCTCCGCTGCGGCGGCGGCCGCCGCCACCTCCTCCGCGTGCGTGTGCCGCGCTACCCGCTCCAGCGACACCACGACCTCGCCCCTGGGCCCCGTGCCCCCGCCGCCGCCGCCGCCTCTGCTGCCGCTACCACCAGCCGGCGGCTGTAGCAGCGGCAGCACGGTGGCAGTAGCACGCGCCCAGTCCAGCGCCACCACCTCCACCGGCAGGTACAGCCGCGACCCAGGCAGCTGCGCCAGCGCCCGCCGCCCCACGGCGACGCCGTGGGCGTGGCCGTGCGGCTGGGCGGCTGCCGTAGCGGCGGTGACAGCGGCTCCGCCGCCATGAATACGAGGTGGTTGCTCCTGTTGCTGTTGCTGCTGGTGGTACTGGTACTGGTGCTGGTGCAGGTGCTGGTGCTGGTGGTGGGGTTGCTGGGCGGGGTCGTAGGGCTGCACCAGGCCGCACAGGACGTCCACGGGGTCCAGCATGAAGGGCCTGGGGTGGGGGGCGGGTGGGGGGGGTTGGGGGTGGGGGCGGGGCACCCACAGGCGGCGGCGGGGGCACAGGGAAGGGCGGCAGGCCATGTCAGAAACCTATTTGACAATTTTTGCAAACTCAAAACCCAACATCCCAAGCAAAAGACGCCAAGCCCGTGGCAGGCGAGTCGGTGCGGTGCAAAGGTGCGGACACACACGTGCCAGGCGCCGCGCCCTTACCCAACCCAGTCCTCCCCCGCAAGGCCCCGCCCTGCCCCGCCCAAAGCAAATCATGGCCTCCGTATGCCCCCACGGTATGACCCCCACACCGCACGCGCCCGCGTTAGCAGTGCCGTGTCCCCAGGTGGCGACACCGCCCCAGCGCCATGTCTGCCGCCCCAACTCCCCACCGGCCAAGCCCCGCACCGCCCCACCTGGTGGGCACCTCGAACGTGACGGACACAGTGTCGGGCTGCCAGGCAGGCAGGCAGGCAGGGCAACACGGGGGGAGGGGGACGCAGGCGCTTGAGTGGGGCGTGCAGGCCTGCCTACCCATACAAGTTGTGCTGGCACCCAAGCCGGGGCGCAGCTGCAGGTGGGCATGCAGGAATTTAGGTAGGCGCCCACGTGCTCGGCGCACGTGCCCGCGGCGCGCCTTCCACCGAGCCACACTGGCAGGTCCACGCACGCACGCACGCCCGCACGCCCGCACGCACCTGCCTGCCGCGCCCCTGCACTCGGCCCGCGTACCAGCGCCCGTCCATGTAGCGGAAGCGGCACGTGCGCCCGGGGGCCACCGGCAGCGCCGCCGCTTCTGCCGTGCAGCCCTCGCCATCCCCGCCGCCGCCTGCCCCTAGCCGTGCAGCTGGCGCTGCCGCCCCACCAGCCCCATCGGGCGCTGCTGCCGCCTTCTGCTGCAACTGCTGCAGGATGCGGGACTTCTTCAAATCCAGTAACGCCGCCTCCAGCTCGGACACCGCCGCCACCAGCTCCTCACGCATCTGCGGGGGGGGGGGCGTGGCGGGGCAGGGCGGAGTGGGGCAGGTGACACGTGGCGTTCGCAGGCAATGTGGGTGTGCCGCGCAGAGAGGGCGGGCAGGCGAGGAGTCCGGACCGTGTGCAGGGTGGCATCCGTGCATTTGGGCTCACTTGAGAAGATTCAGCATGAGGTTTGAAAGCTGGCGGAGCAGCTGCAGGCGCGCAGCAGCGGACAAGTCCCACACCGGCCCCACACGCCGGCCCCGCGCGCCCTGACCCCACGCCCCCACGAGCTCGCGACGCACCTGCAGCAGCTCCTCCGCCCCATCCGCCGCGTCTCCACCGATGCTGGCGATCGCCTCTTGAATGGAGGCTAGCGCCTCGCGTTGAGAAGTTAGCTGCTCTGCGAGCTCGGCCTCCATGTCGTCTGCCATTTCGCTTGATAGGACTGAAAAAATGTTTCTTATCTGACAAATGGAAACCGCATTGGTCGCACAACTGCTTGGACCCAAGGTGGCAATCCGTTCAGCAATTTTTGCTCTGCACAATTTCCTATGCTCCAACCATGATGCTTATGCATATCCTGCTGCATTGTCTGCATTGGCCGGGTCTTCAGGCACCATTCAAGCCCGCCGGATCGGTGAATGGGCACCACGCGGGCACTGGTTTCCGCATTACACCATGGCACGCGGGCACTGGTGGTCGCCGCCGCGGCCGTGGCGGTGCCCCCTCTCGCCGACCACCCTGCAGGCTTGCGGCCGCGGCGCGCGCCTCGCGGCAGCCTAGCCGCGCCATTCGATGCCGCGGCCGTGGCCTCTGCTGATACTGGTGCTGCAGGCGACAGCCGGGGCGGGCAGGCGTTGGCACCTCCGGCAACTCCACCTGGCAGCAGCAGCAGTGGGGAAGCGGCACAGGCGAGCGGTGGCAGCCCGGAGAGCCTGGAGAGCCCTGCTGCTGGCAGCAGCGCTGCGGCTGCGTCAGCGATGCCAGCAGCCTGGGACAGCAGCTCGGAGGACGAGATGGACGTTGAGGTGGACAAGCCAGACGCCGCAAAGCGCCAGACTCCCGGTGGGTAGCTGTGTTTGGGGTTGTGGGGTTTGGATAGCGGGATCTGTAAAAGTGCTGGGGCATGGGGCCACGCTGCGTTCTCGCTGCTGGTGGCGTGTAGCCCTAACTGTACGGTAATTGTGGCCGCACACACAGGACCGAAGGGAACGCAGCGGCCAGATGTGGTGTCGCCTGGAGGGCAGACGGCGGCTGTGCAGGCGGCAGCGCACACGCCAGGGGGGTCGCAGCCAAAGCGGCGGCGGGCTGCCTGGCCCCCACCATCGCCGCCGCGGCCGGCAATGACCTCCAAGCGGCGCAATGACCAGATGGATACATATATGGACCGGCATATAGACAGCCTTCTCACTCGATAATGAATGTGAACGTGGGAATCGGATGCATATACGTCGTTATTTTGCTAGGGTGGCTCGTATGTGCTCTACAGGGGAGGTCCCGAGGTCGGCGGGAAATGACGCGCTACATCAGTCACCGAACAACGCGCGGTTGCCAAACCCAAAGAGCAGCGCTAACCTGTCGCTTTCTACACGCTCGCGACCCGCCTTACCTTGGTGCGCAGGTCCTTCACGCGACGCCCTGGTCTCCCCTTTGCCGTCGCCCAGCAGCGGAATGACAATTGGCAATTGAGTTGAGTTGAGTGTTACAGGTGGTCCCTTCTCGGGCTCGCGGGTCACTCCCCTGACCATTACACCTGGCGATAAGAGCTAGCCGTGTTCGTGTCATGAGATGTTTGCCTTAGTCAAGTCCAGTGTCGACTCAGCAGTGTTAGGACTAGCGAGTGCATCACTGAATCAGGATAGTGGCACCACATGCTGTTCAACAGGCAGAAACGCAGGTAAATACAAGGGAACCCGTCAAAACCAGTGTCCCAACATCCCATTTTAGCGCATGTCCGTATCCCTGAATCCCCACCGGACCTGCAACCCCTTCCCATCTCAAAACACACACACATGGCTATGACACTCGCGACTCATGTTTTTCAGTTCATTTGGCCTGTCATGCTGAGCAGCAGTGCAGTATTGTAGTTCAGCAGGTATGACAGCACACTCATACGTCTTCAGGCGCACGCACATCTTGAACGGCCACTTCCAACCTGTCTCCGCGTACACGCAAAAAAGGGTGTGTGTCGGTCACCTTCTGCCACGCCTTATCCCGCCGGCGCCGTGGTATCCCAAGGGAAGCGAAGTCGGTCAACAGGCCTCTGAAGCTAGCCAGGGCCACCGCCTTTGCCCGTTCTAAAGCCCTCACTTCGAATGGTCGCCGCGCCCGCATGTACCGCCGTGCACACTCCATCGCGTTCAGAGCAGCCAGCGCCACCACCTCCAAAACGCATTGCTGTATCTGCGCCGGATCCGGGCTCTCCAGCAGCCACACATGATGCCGCCGCACAGGGCAGCCCATGTCGGTGCGCTCAGCGTTGATCGTGTCTTGCAGCAGCTCCACCACACTTTGCGCGATGGGGCACTCCCAGAAGTGATGCAGGCGGGGTGAGGGCGACGGTGCCGGTGCTGCCACCGTAGACAAGGGCTGAGGGGGATATGTGCTGCAAACACATGTTTCGGGTGCGCTGCCATGGATGTGCGTGTTGCCCAGCATGCCGACGCCGTCTACGGCCAGCCGCCACAGAACCTCCTTGTGCTTCAGCTCCCACCGTACATACCATACCGACGTCATGTGCCGCCGGAACAGCACCAAGCGCTGGCGTCCAGGGGCGGGGGGCAACGTGATGCCGAGTGCTTCAGCCACATATGCGTTGTGCAACCGCGTTCGCTCCTCGTTGACGCCGGATAGTTGCATGGCGGTACCATCCCGTACAGTCAATGCAGCTAGATAGGGGAACGGGGCGCTGCTGGTGCCCCTGGACGTGCCATCCCATGATCCCACGCGGCCTACTATCATGGCCACCACCTGGTCCTCCGTGGGCACCTCCGTGGCCAAAGCTGGGGCTGCTGGGGCTGCGGGGGGGGGGGGTCGCTGGAGGGTCCGCTGCGGGGGCAGCTGGGGCTGGGATACCGCCGGGGGGATGGTGGGCTGCAGAGCGGGTGGGGACGGCCTGTGGCGTGTCTGTGCTAGCGTGCAGGTGCTGGCGCGCTGCCGCCGCCCACGTGGGATGGACATCTGACAGGAGGGAGTTGACGGCGGCGATGGCCTGTACCCGGTCGGTAAAGGCGCTGGCCACGGCGCCAGATGGCTGCAGTTGCTCCCGCACTAGCTGCGCCCACTCCATGGCCAGCACAGTGAAGATGTAGATGCCCGGGGCCGTGGCTAGGCGCTGACGCCACGAGGCTTCATAAGCGGCAAACGCGTCATAAACACGCACAGCGTCACCCAATGTGCGCAGGTGGCGGCATTCCGTGAGCTGCAGGTGGTACGCTTCGAGCCCGGGGCGGCAACCCAGGGGCGGCGCGTTGGGCAGCAGCGGGTTGCCCCAGAGCGGCACATTGACGCACCACGGGCCAGGAGTGAGTGGGGTAGCGCCGATGTCGACCGCGGGAGGGAGGTGTGCCAGAGCCGTGACAATGCGGTGGACGTCCGGTGGCAGAGAAGTGGTGCCCAGCCACGGGCCATCGGCGCGGGCCGTCAGCAGCGCCATGGGGCGGAGGCAGGGATGGTAGGACCGGAGGAGCTGCCCAAATACGCGCTGCCACGGCGCCTGGGTTGCAATGGGGCGGGTAGAGCCGTCACCACTCGCGTAGGCGGCAGCGCGTTTTGCCCAGCGCGCATAGATGTGCTGCCGCAGGGGAAGACTCCCAAAGCTGCCGGATACAGGGTGTCCCGGTAGGAGGCGGGCGGGAACGCCGGTGAGCCGTCTGTCGTGCTGGGATGGGCCCTGGCTGCGGTCGACCAGCTTGGCTACCGCCGCCTCCCAGGTGGCCAACGTGTCGGGCGGCGGTAGGCCGGAATGCTCCATGTGGTACGTGGCCATGTGGGTACCATACGCGGCGGCAGTGGAGGCGCGCCCGAACATGGACAGGTGCATGTGGCTAATCTTATCCAGGCGCCGAGCCGCCTCCTCCGTTCGGTGCTTCCAGTCCAGGTCGGGCACTGTGGGCGGGTTGGTGAACGGCACGCCCAGCGCCGTGGCAGACGTGACGACGCGGATACCAGCAATGGAAGGTGCGTCGTGTGGCGCGCCAGTGGCGGTGGGCAGGGGCGCGGCGGGCAGGGGCGCGGCGGCAGTGGCGGGGGCGACTGGGGCGGCGAGGGCGGCGGCAGCGGCGGGGGCGGCTGCGGCGGGGGCGGCGGCAGCGGCGAGGGCGGCTGGGGCGGCGAGGGCGGCGGGGGCGGCGGGGGCGGCTGCGGCGGGGGCGGGGGCGGCGGGGGCGGCGAGGGCGGCGGGGGCGGCGGGGGCGGGGGCGGCAGTGGCGGTGGGGGCGGCGGTGGCAGCGGCAGGGGCGGCTGCGGCGGGGGCGGCGGGGGCGGCGGAAGCGGCGAGGGCGGCTGGGGCGGCGAGGGCGGCGGGGGCGGCGGGGGCGGCTGCGGCGGGGGCGGGGGCGGCGAGGGCGGCGGGGGCGGCGGGGGCGGGGGCGGCAGCGGCAGTGGGGGCGGCGGTGGCAGCGGCGGGGGCGGCTGCGGCGGGGGCGGCGGGGGCGGCGGCAGCGGCGGGGGCGGCTGGGGCGGCGAGGGCGGCGGGGGCGGCGGGGGCGGCGGGGGCGGCGGCAGCCGCGGGGGCGGCGGGGCCGGCGGGGGCGGGAGCGGGGGCGGCTGGGGCGGCGAGGGCGGCGGGGGCGGCGGGGGCGGCGGGGGCGGCGGGGGCGGCGGGGGCGGCGGGGGCGGCGAGGGCGGCGGGGGCGGCGGGGGCGGGGGCGGCGGCGGCGGTGGGGGCGGCGGGGGCAGCGGCGGGGGCGGCTGCGGCGGGGGCGGCGGGGGCGGCGGCAGCGGCGGGGGGCGGCGGCGGCGGGGCCGGCGGGGGTGGGGGCGGTGGGGGCGGCGGCGGTGGGGGCGGGGTCGGGGGCGGGGGCGGGAGCGGTGGCGGCGGCGGCAGCGGCGGCGGCGGGGGCTGTCGGAGCACGGGCAGGGTCCCCGCTGGCGTGACCGACCAGCAGAAGTTCCACCTTGTCCAAGTTCAATTTCTGACCGGTCGCGCGCGCAAAACGGTCCATGTAGCCCAAGAATGCCGGCAGCTCCGCCGCTGAGGCCAGCGCTGCTTCTGTGTCATCAGCAAAAGCCGCCTCAATGGCAGTGGACTGCTGCGGGTCCGCGGGGTCGATGGGGATACCGACGCCACACGCCTTCAGACAGCAGAAGAGGGCGTGGGCAATGAAGAGATACAACAGGGGGGCGAGGGGGCAGCCTTGGCGCACGCCAGCGTAGATCTTGGCCGGGCGAGAGAGGAATCCGTTGACCCGAGCCACAGACACGGTATCGGTGAGCAGCAGCCGCACCCAGGAGATAAAGCTTGCGCCGGCGCCCATAGTGGCCATCACGTCATACAGGAAGTAGCGGTCAATGGTGCCGTACGCCTTGGCAAAGTCCAGGAAGGCGATGATGGCTGACCGGCGCTGCCTTGTCAAGAGCAGGGGGAGGGAGCGGAGGAAGAGGATGCTGCTGCCAATGTCGCGCCCAGGGAGGAACGCCGATTGCTCCAGTGGGGTGGTGGCTGCCAGGGCAGGGCTGAGGCGGTTGGCCAGCGCCTTGGTAAGGAGCCGGTAGTCGGAGCACAAGAGGGTGACGGGCCGATAGCTGCCAGCGTTGGCCCGATCACCACGCCCCTTGTACAGCACGGTAATGATGCCCTTCGTGAAGCCCGGCGGTGTGTGCTGGGTGGTGCCGATGGAGGTGAACAGCCGCGCAAGAAGGGGTGCAAAGGCATCCGGGGCAGACTTGTAGATGTCGGTGGGAAGGCCATCCCAGCCCGGCGACTTGCCAGGCTTGCTCGCCGCAATGACCGCCAACACCTCCTCCTGCGACACAGCGCTGGCGCCCGCCTCCTCTATGCGATCGGCTGGTAGCTGAGCTGAGTGTGCTGTGACGGCAGCCAGCACCGCCGTCTTGTCCACCGGGTTGAGAAAGGGCGGGGGCTGCCCGATGGCAGCCCAGAAGTCCGCCACAACTTGTGCCGTGCGCCCGGGATCCGTGACCAGATGGCCATGCGCGTCGCGCAGAGCCGCAATGACGGTCGCTTCTTGCGGGGGATGAAGGGCCTCGGTGATGCAGGGGTTGGGGCGCTCGCCAGTGCGGATCCAGTCAACCCGCATGCGGTGTGCGGTGGCTGCAGCCTCCGCCCGCAGAGCGGCAGCAAGCGCTGCCTGGGCTGCGGCCATGGCACTGGCGTGGGCAGTGGGCTGCTGCGAAGCATCGGCCGCGGCACGGGCTGCCTCCAGGTTTGCACGCGCTGTGCTCACTGCTTGCGATGCCCGAAGCACGCGCCGCTTGGCTGCGTTATTGAGGGTGGCGAGTATGGCGGAGAGGCGCCGCTTGTAGGCTGGGTACCACAGCAGGTATTCCTTGCCAGCTGGCGGCATGGCCGCCTGCTGGCCCGCCAGCCAAATGCGAAGCTGATCCACCAAGTCGTCATGATCCACGAAGGCAATGCCGCTGCGGCGCGAGCCGGGGCCACGCGCGGGCGGGCGGCGGGGAAGGAGGAGCATGGTGGCCACACGGTGGTCAGAGGGCGAGCTGGTTTCCACCGTGGTCCTGGGCACGTACGGCAGGAGCGCGCTGGAGACGTACATGCGATCGAGGCGCGCGCCACTGGCGTCCCCGTGAGCCAGCTTTTGCAGGTGCGTATACGGCTGGCGGGGTGCAGGTGGCGGTGGGCGTCCACCAAGTCGGGGCAGAGGCTGGTGAAGAGGGAGGCAGCGTGACCATCACGCTGCGCGCGGCCTGGGTTGGTGCTGTCCAATGCTGCATTCACGACAAATAAAGTTGAAATCGCCAACCAGAACGTGCAGTCCAGGGGAGGAAACCCTTGGGGCGACGTGTTGCTGCACGAACTGGGCTCGGGCTGTTGGCGATTGAGCTGGCAGGTAGACGTTGGTAAGGTGGATGGTGTGCCCGAGCCAGGTGAAGAAGAAGGTGGCAAGACGGCCGGTGGGCGACGCCCGAGCGGCGGCAGGGGCGGCGGCAGGCGGTCCGGCGGCGGCTGGAGAGCTGCTAGGGCTGGCCGCCGGCGCCGGCGCCGGCGGGGAGAGGGGAGGGGAGCTGCCGTCGGGCGTCGCTGCGGCGTCGTTGCCGGAGGTGCCGGGTTGGGGGGAAGGGGGAGGAGGGGGGGCGTCGCTGTGCGGCTGAGGGGACTGTGCTGGTGGCGGCGTGGCTGCTGGGCTGAGGAGGTGGGATGCCAGCAAGTCGGCTCGCACCAAGATAGCGACGCCAGCGTACGGGTCTTCAACCGGCGTGGCCCGGTACGCGACTAATCTCCAACCGGGCACGTGAAGCTGCTTAGCCACGGACTGGAGAGCCGCTTCAAAACGGCCGCGGTCACTAAGGCTGCGATGATGAGTCTCCTGGATGCACACCGTGTCCAGGCGTAACGTGACCCACGTCTTCGCGGCGGCTGCTAGTTTGTCGAGTTGCTGGGGCAGTGCTATGCCGCCAAGGTTGTGCGTGCCAATTCGAAGCGGTCGAAACGGCAGCTGCCAACCCTGGCGTGCCCGGCGCCGTGTCATGTGACGGCCCGGTCCTAATCGTCCTCCGCCGTGTCCATGCCGCCATCCGCGTCACCGGCGCTGCCGGCTACGGCCAGGGCGGCGAACGGGTTGGTGCCGCGCGCGCGTAGCTGCACGGTGCCGCCACCAGGCGGGCCACTGCCCCGGGGGCTTGGCGAACCTGCCGCGGGCACATCTCCCGTCGCCGGTCCAGCGGCCGCACAGAAGGCGGCCATGGCATGGTTGACCGCGGCCTCACCGCCGCCAGTCTCCATGGCAGTCAGGGCAGCAGTAGCGGCGGCGGCCAGGCCTGCGGCGGCGTGGGCCGCCGCCAGGCCAGACGCAGGGGGGTGCTTGCGGACTGCGGCGGGTGCGGTGCGGTCCCGCCGTGTGCGTTTGGCAACAGCCCCAACCAGCTGGTGCGGCGGAGACGGCGCAGCCGGCAGGGGAATATCCACCTGGAGCCCAGCGGCAAAGCGGCCACTGCGGCGCCGCCCAGCCACCACAGCGCCGGGGGCTGACCGCGGCACCACCACAGCGACGCGCGCAGGGTGGGTGGTGCCTACCTGCGCGTCCACTGCGGCCAGCGGTCCAGGCACGCCTGCCTCCGCTGGCGCGTCCAACACGACCGGCGGGCCGGCCGCGGCACTGACGGCGGCCACCTGCGCGGCCGAGGACCCGTCCGCCATTGCTGCACGGCTGGCCGCCGCTGCGATGGGGCCAGGTGAGGGCACCGGTACCGCAAGGCTGCTGCCCCCGCCGGTATCCCCCGCATCCATGACCGGCGCTGGGGGCGGCGGGGCCGCGGCGCCCAGGGCCAGCGACGGGAGACTCCGCAGCATAGTGGTCAGCGCCGAGACCGCCGGCAGCTGAAGCACAGCCGCATAGGAACCCAGGCCGGCCTGCGACAGGGATGGCTGCTGGTGCGACGGAAGCTGTGCCTGCGGCTGCGCCTGCTGCTGAGCCTGCGGCTGCGCCTGCTGCTGCGTCTGCTGCTGCGCCTGCTGATGCGTCGGCGGCTGTTGCGGTGGCTGCGCCGGCTGCGGCGCCGGCGGCTGCGCCGGCGGCTGTGCCGGGGGCGCCGGGGGCGAAAGGGTGAAGAGCTTGGCCGGCAGCGCCAGCCCACCCGGGCCAGCCACGGGCCCAGACTGCTGCTGCTGCTGCTGCTGCTGCTGCCGCTGCTGTTGCTGTTGCTGTTGCTGTTGCTGTTGCTGCTGTTGCTCCTGCAGCTGCGGGCGCTGCGGCTGCAGCTGCTGCTGCTGCGCCGGCAGCGCCTGGGGCGGAGGCGGCGCCTGCAACTGGGATGGCGCGGCGCCGCCCCGCGGCGGTGGGGGCGGCGGGGGCGGACGAACAAAGAGCCCGGCCGGCAGCGCCAGCCCACCCGGGCCAGCCGCGGGCCCCACCCCACCCTGCATCGTGGTGCCCTGGCTGGCTGATGAGGTTACCGACAGCTGCTGCATGAGCAGGTGGACGGGCCCCCCGGGTGCGGGCGGCGACCCTCCAGCCGCAGAGGGCGGTTGGGCAGGGCTGCTGCCGGCCGGCAGGCCTGCGGCGGGCCCTTTGCCACGGCGCCCCCGCGGGCAAGGAGCAAGGGCTGGAAAGACACAATCCTGGCGCTGCGGCGGCCCCTCACGCCCAGCCGCCCGGGCGGTCAGGAGCCACGAAAAGCGCGCGGGGTGATCCGCGACACCGCCGTCAGAGTACTCCAGCTTGGGCGGCAGCAAGGTGGACCCCTGCTGGACCGTCACACACGCACGCTGGTCGTTCTCCCGCAGCACGCGGGTGATACAGGCAGACTGATACCGCTCCTGCAGGAAAGCTGCCAGATCCTCATCCCGGACGTCGGGGGGGAAACCGCCCACTGTGTACGCGGCACTGCCATCGCCCCAGTCAATAACGGTCAGCACAAGGGCGCCACCCGTGCCCAGCAGGTTGACATGCGGCACCACCAGGGAGCCTGACTGCAACTGCGCCAGCACGCTGGGGGGAGCGCTGACCGGGAAGAGAAGGCTGTGAGCCCGGGGCGAGCCCGTACCCGCGCCGGGGTCATCGCCATATTTAAACATGTACTGGCCGACGCGTGCGCCGGGGAGCAGCTTGGCGATGGCGGCCGTGACCAGCTTCGCCCAGGGGTGGCTTCGCTGCCTCGTGCGCCGAGCTGGCGTCCGTAGCCGCGGAAAGGAGCCACTGTATGACGACAGTGCGACCGTTGACGTGTCGAATTATTGGGCGTGACCCGGATGTGCTCGGGGCCAGCCATGTCGACGTCCGGTTTGGAAGACATCCGCTGCTGGACGTCGCCGCCAAGCGGCAACGACTGAAGTTGAGCTGTACTGCTGCTGATATATAGCTACTTGGCACCGAGGCTGTGTCGGAGGCCCAAACAACAGGGGTCGGTACCACTGGTTGCAAACACGGTCCCAGAAAGCGTGGAGCTGCTGTTGGCGAGAGCTGCTGTAGCCGGCTAGGGCTGAGCTGTATTAACTGCGAGTAGGAGCGCTGTGTCGGAGGCTGAGGCGGATGCGTACGCTGCTACCGAGTTGTTAGTTGGAAAAGCGGTCGGGCCGACCGACTCGAGAAGCTGTATTAGCAGCAAACCAGATACTAGGCACACAGACCTCAAAAAGCAACTAAAAAAGCAGA
The DNA here is from genome assembly GCA_016834595.1 of Chlamydomonas schloesseri. Lineage (NCBI taxonomy): Eukaryota > Viridiplantae > Chlorophyta > Chlorophyceae > Chlamydomonadales > Chlamydomonadaceae > Chlamydomonas > Chlamydomonas schloesseri. Next base: position 387,788 of record JAEHOD010000058.1, on the reverse strand, counting down.
ACGCGCGGCTAGCGTTCAGGTGAGTCGGCGTTGCGTTGCTACTCCCCTGCGTTGCTAGGGTTGCTAGAGTGTTGCTAGAGCGTTGCTAGTGTAGTGTGGCTATGGCGATACCCTACCCTTGGGGGTAAGCGCGACGTGAGCCTGGTCACCTCACTGCCACCGGCGAAAGATATGCCACGCATGATAAGAACACTTGACGATGGAAGACGACTGCCCGGGACGTTCAGTCCAGGAAGGGGAGAGTGTGGGCGGTAGGAGACATTCTACGCCACAGAAGTACACAATCCCTGCGGACTACGCCCTGGGGCATCTAGATGTGTCTTTTGCCGATGTCCTACTACAGCAAGGCACGGGGTAGGGAGGTGTGCGGAGCAGGGGAGGTGCAGAGTGCATGCATGCATGCATGCATGCATACTGAAGTGAGCGGCAAGGTGCTGGCAGAGCCCCCACGGGGCACATATGTCGTTACGTGGGTTCGTGTCGCAGTGTCAGTGCGGTGCCAGCAGGAATGGTCTGGAAGCATGCTAGATGGCGGCGTGAAAGGCGGGCTCAAGGGCAAGGGCTTGGCAGTGGAGGGTTCACCTATCCCCTGCGCCCAACCGCCCCTGCCGGCACGAAACACGCGTGCGGTCTGCGCACACGTGGCATCCCCGCAGAGAAGCATGTAACATGGCTAGCATCTGAGTTATGCTTGTTGGCTTGCCCCTTCCCCCGAAGGGGGAGGGGCGGAAGCCATTGCGGTCACCTCGATCGGTGTGGCGGGAAACCTTCACAACTCCACAATAACCCCGCAAGCTGTCTCCGGCTAGTCATCAAGTCCTTTTACCGGCAATACTGCTACAGTGGTATCGAGTATCAGTGTCCCAACCTACGATAAGGTCAAGGGATCGAATCCTGGTCTGTACGCTTTACGTCGGTAACAAAGCCTGTGCGTGTTCTCGACGGACTGGGGCACCGACTAGGCGATATGAAGTCGCACATATCGTGACGTGGAATAACGTTAATCATCCATGGTCGGCGAGTTCGTGAGTGCAAGCACAGTAGCCGAGACGGCTAGGACTGGCCGAGACGTCCAGTCCAAAGGGGGGAGAATGTGCCGGGAAACCTTCACAACTCCACAATAACCCCGCAAGCTGTCTCCGGCTAGTCATCAAGTCCTTTTACCGGCAATACTGCTACAATCTGTGCCAGGGCGGGTCCCTCGGTTATTGCAGTTTCAGTGCAGTAGTGCAGGAACGTTACGTTCCTGTCGTCCCCATGGCCCAAAGCATTTGTATAAAAGAGGAAGCAAAGTGACGTTGCATGCACTGCAGAGTTACACGTGTAGATGTAGGACGAGGACGACGACGAAAATGGGATTGTTGTGAATGGGAACGACGCGGCCTCTGAGCACTGAAGGTTCAAGCGAAATAGCAATGGTTAAGCTTTTACATGTAGGGGAACAAATCATTGAACTGGTGCAATAGGATGCTGCGATCCGTTCGCCATAGGGCGACAGGATCGTTTCCAGAGAGGATCCCCCCAACACTGTGGAGACCCGAACCGTCCTACAGGACCCATTGCTGTGGCCGCGAGGCTACTAGAAGCGTGGAAGTTCAGTAGTGGCTTGTGGCACTCACCACTTGCATTGCAACTTTCCAGTCCCCTGTTTCGCTTGTTTGCTGTATCGTCTTGTCATAACATCGCTGTAACGCTATATCGTTATATCGCCTTGTCATAACATCGCTGTAACGCTATATCGTTATATCGCCATATCGCTGTATCGCTTTCTCGCTGGGTTGTCGCTGCAATCACCACTGTGTTCCTTTGTTTATCGCTTGCATCCGCCGATCGTATTAAACAGCGCGGCACAGGCACCATGATTTAACATGCTCAGCAAAGCCCTACCACTACCCCTATGAGTAGAGTCACTCGGTGCAACAGCCTCGCCCCCTGGCCCCCCTCGCCCGTTCATCCCATGGCCCCGCAAGGGGCAAGCCCTGGTACTGCGTAGCGGTAGGTGTTTGCCGGTGGCTTTGGCGCCGTGACTGTGAGGTGTTGGAAATGCTCGATGCTTCCGCAGAAGCGCGGACACAACAGGACACGCACCAAACTAATATAACTAGGGCCTATTTTACCCTGGAAGGCATGCACGGGCGCCGCTCGCTTCGGAAGGGCCCCAAAACTGGGCATTTCCGCGACGGGTCGTTTTGGCCGGTTCCGGGGCGGACTCGGAGCAGCGCCCGAGCCTCCTTGATGCGCCGACAAAAACAACGGATATCAGACACAAACGAGAGCCAGTATCGCGAAACGGGAATTTCATTCGTGAGGTTTTGGGACCTATTGACCTATTCTGCGATTGTCGACTTCCTGGTCAAGGTCTGGGCCGCAGACCCAGCAGCTCCAAGGGTTACAAAGTAGTCTTAGGTACAATCTCCCGTGCTCCGGGGCCCAGTCTGAGGGGTCCGTCCGAACACTACTTTCGGCTGGATCCAGGCCACGTGGAGGGGGCCGACCGCGAGTTGCATACCCCCCTCCCCTGCGGATACCAGTTGTTGTGCTAGACCCAATTAAGGGAGGTAGTGAGAACTACCGGGTTTAGACCAGAGAGCTGTTTATAAAGCCAAGAGGCACCAAACACGCCAGGTGTCATTGGTGAAAGAGCAGATGCCAGCTGTTACCGTATGTGCGGGGTTACAGAAACCTCACAAAACGCCAGTTTCGCCAATACCGCGACCGCCACAGTGCGGGTCGAAGGTATGACTGAACAGTAAGGGGGCTTTCACACGTGGGAAGCCGACTACTGGGGTCAAGTCGGCTTTGGGGCCGAGTCCCTTTCACATGCACGCAGGCAGCGAAGCCGACTCGTTTCGCAGGGCCGGTAGCTATACATAATCAGATCATGTATGGTATCCTAATTGAGTGGATTTCAGGCGACCGCGTGCTCCTTTCCGCGTTACTAGCTAAACACCGTGCGTGGTGCGCAATAGAGCGAGCATACGCTGCAGGCAATCGCACATCTATAACTTCATATCATATATATTACAAGGCACAGACCGCCGAACACAAAATGACATGCATGTTATGGGCGAAGCCGACTTGCGAAGCCGAGTCGCGAATCCGACTTCGAAGCCAAAGGTGGGGGGGGGGGGGCCCGGCTTCGCGAGTCGGCTTCGAGGTCGGCTTCGGGGTCGGTTTCGACCTGGCTTCGGGGTCGAAGCCGGCTTCGCATGTCACGTGTGAAAACCCCCTAACACGATAGAACAAGGACACAGACAGAACCCTCACTAATAATAGCGCAGTTTGCTATACACAGCGCCAGAGCTGTGTCCCGGACGGTTACCACAGTTGGTCTAGTTGGTCCGCCCCATGGTTTTACTGAAACCCTGCCACGACGTGTCAGTCCGTCGCGAGACTCAGACGTCTCTCATTGTAGCCCAGACTCGGCACTACATGCTGCGTAGAATAAGCTTGGTAGTCGCTCGCATGGAGGTTTCTTCACGTCCTTCACGTTCTAGATTGATCGTGGATGGCCGTACATTTCTCGCGGCATATTTAGCTGGGGCGTGGATGTAGGTTAGGCCATAGATATTAACATGGCAATCTTCAGAGCCATGTCCATGCGACCTAGAATGGCGGCAGCAGCAACCCTGCTGCTGATGCTATTATTCATCAGCTGCGCTGCTTACGTTGCGGCGAGCCAGCCGCAGATTGAACCGCTTCAGGAGATACATTTCACAGGTGGGGGTAACGCGCTTGTAGCCAGGTGTCGCGCTAAACCCTTACTTGCTAAACCCGCCGAGCGATTAAACATTACCGCCGTCGCTGCTGCTGCTGTGGACGTCAGAGTCTTACGTCGAAGGGGCTAAAGCTACATAACCGTTTTGTATAATGTCTGATTGTGCCGTATGGCAGGCACTTCCCGCCGGTTGGGGATCGAGCGACTGACTTGCTTGCTGTGACCGTGCCTGCAGGGGGTGCCGACTTGGCGCCCTTTGGCGCAAACAACACCTCCCCGACCAAGATAACAAAAGACGCAGCCACGGCGAGCAGCTCTTCTCAAGGACGCCGTCGTCTGCTGGGTGAGCAGGATGAAGTGGGCTTAAAGTTTTGTATGTTTAAACCACGTGTAAATAGGTCACTGTAGACTAAAGAGGGGGGACTAAATCCACTGCTGGAAATTGGCTGGCCCATGCATGTGAGCGCCAGGGCAGAGGGCAGGTCCACTCCCGGGCTCGGCGGGGCCAGGGCGTCAAAATACGCGTTCACCCGCGTTTATCAATATGATATTATGTGTATATATTTAATGTGTCTATGGCGGCCCGGGCTAAAAGTCGCATATGGCGAAGCTCGGTTCCGCGGGCCCGCGAAACAGCGACGCAGCCCTCGCCCTTGCCCGAACCGCGTCGAGTGGACCTGCCCTCTGCCCTGGTGAGCGCTATTTCCGGCCACGCTTTACTGCACTTGACTGCAAAGTGCGCTGTAACTTACTGATTTGCGTATTTTCGCGCGAGCCTGGGAACGCCCTTCGGTCCGGCTCGATCGCCCGCCCGTCATGTAATTGGGGTAAGGTTTCTAAGCAAGTCTAGGGTGAAGAGTAAGCCGCATGACAAGCAGGCAGCGGTTGTCAACGAGCATGCTTGAGGGCCAGCGCGCCTGCTGAGGAGGGGTGGGGGGGCCGACCACACTGGATGCCAGCACGATCGCGAGTGGGGGTGGGGGCACACGGGCGACACGCGCGGTACCCCCCCCCCCAAACTTTGAGGCACCGGAAAACAGTGCTCGGGGATTCATTGCCAGCTGAAATTTCCCCTACCCCCCCCCCCCCGCTCACCTCCTCGCTCTTATGCATTGGGTTTGGTTTAGTTTGGGCTGGTAACCACAACCCCCGCCCCAAAAGCTCCCCAAACCGCATGTATGTACGGCAAGCGTTTCTTTGTTGTTGTGCGGAGCGCTGGGAAGGGGTGGGTGTATGTCATCAATGCCCATGTCAAACTGCGGCGCATGCACTTCCAACCACTCATATACATATCAAAGCTTCCGCTGACCGTGTTTGAGACCCAGGGGAGGCTTGGGGATGTGACAGAATGCCAACGGTTGTCTGGGCTGCATGGCAACTTGAATGTTACCGAAGAACCCACAAGCGCAGGCACAACCGAGCTATTTAGCCATCTTTGTTCATGAATTAGCGACAGCTATCACGTTTAGGGCTTTACTCGGCCTCGCGACGCAGCGACCTTCGGCATGGCCAGGCTGCCTAGTCGGGAAGCAATTTAGCCCGCACCCAAAGCAGAGACCATTTAAATAGCACTTGGGAGCGATTTGTGGGCAGCGCGGGGTGCAGGGCGCACGTCTCAGTCCCATAGAGACTTGGCAGTGCTCGGCAAGGCGTGGGGGCTCACGTTAGTGCGATAAATTAGCTCTATAGACGTGTTTGAGGCAGAACTGGGCCTGACACGGCCAAATCCTGTCAGTTTATGACGACATGCTCGACATTGCGGTCGCGCTCACGACGATTGGCTCCAGTAGGCGGGATTATGCGCGTGTTTACAAGTCATATGCAAAAGAAAGGTATTGCGCTTTATGGTTTGCAAAATGACGCCCCCACGAATAAGAACGCGGTTTAAGGAGTGCAAGCCTTGATTGACGGACGGCGGATCAGGCGGCATGAGGCGGGCCCGTACCGGAGGCTGCCTGACATGAGATGGGGCTGAGGCTTTGCACACAGCTAGGGGGAGGTTAGCAGAAGGCCGTGGCAGCGTGGGGGATGCCGGGGGGCGCGATGGGCTGCGGATCACGCCACGGGAGTGGGCAGGCGCCGCGCGGGCCCTGTGGGTGGCGGCATGAGGCGGGCCGTAACCGCGGCTGCCCGACATGAGATGGAGCTGGGGCTGCAATTATGGCTTGGGAAGGGCTTAGTGGTGCCTGTTGAAGCGCAAAAGAGGGTGTTGGCGCTGGTACAGGTATGGGGAAGGGCACACGGTTCGTGCCCTTTTAATTGTGACCACCGGTGGACTTCAACATTTCGCGGCACCAAACCCCCTTAACCGGCCTGCCCCCCAAGCGTTGTTTGATATTTGGTTTATGTATATTATATTTACGTTGGAGTGGGGCGGCAAACGCGACTTGTGATCTGGATATTGATCTGAGGCCGAACTTACTAGGGTGCCCAGATCATGATCTGGGGCATAATCATGGACACGGACCATGGTGGCGGGAGGGTTTGCACGCTGCAGCAAAACAAGCGATTCTGCGTCCATCGGATCCTATTTCCCCAATTTCTATCCCATGTCGTCGGTGTTTGCACCCTGGAACCTACTGGGCCCCCCCTAACCCCCGGGGTCAGGGGCCCAATCACTCCCTTTGCGGGTAGGCCACTCCTAACCCATGCCCACACCCGAGACAAGAGACATTCGGAAAACTTCTAGAAAGTTACGTTATTCTGACAGGACACATCAAGTGGAGCCGGTCTTGCCAGGCCTGGCACACTGTGCTCCCTGGCCCCCATTGCCCCCCAACCATCTGGGATCCCCTAATCCCCCTCCCGAACCCCCGCCCCACTCCCCCACACACACACACATCGCCTGTTCTGGAATGAAATACCCCTCACACACCGCCCATCCAGCCACCTGCCTTGCCGGGCGGGCTGATGTATCATCGTGTTTGCACCGGGAAACATATCGGGGTTCCCCCGCCCGCCCAGTGGGTTCCCCCGCCCGCCCAGTGGCCTGCCGCCCAGTCCGCCCGCCCAGTCCGCCATTCCCCAATGTATGAGGTTTTGGGCCCAGTACCAACGCACCCGGGCAGGGGTGCGGCGTGCCTGTCCCGTCTTAGTAATTTCGCATCCTATCCCCAACGTCATTTGGTCCATCAACCGGGTTACATTGCTTGTGGAGCGAGCCGTGTCGCTGCTGCGCGGGGGTTAGCTTCATTGTCGCAGCAGCTTTACTTTGGAAACTACGAAACTGCGACATGCATGAGTCCAAAGCTCATTCTGTGTCACCAAAAAGCTTTTTGAGCGTATTTCGTTCGGCGGGCGGGCATGTTCGGCTTCTTGGGCGCGCTGTTTTCATGCTCACGCGGTGGGGTGGCATCCCGGTCTGGACTTGAAACCGGGGTGGTCAGGACCTGGATTGGGGTTGGGACCCGGCGGATTAAGATTGCACGGGTGTGTTTGGCGTGCGCACCTCCCAGGATTAGGATTATGGCACGCCGACTAGGTCGCCCTGCGCATCTAACCGGAGGATTGAAGGATTGCGACCCTCTTACCACCCCTCTGGCTCATGTGAACACCACCTTCGCGGTCTGCACTGCAATGCAACATCTACAGCTTTCACTGTTTACTGCTGAAAACGCAGATTTACTTCATAATAACGTGGCAGTGGCAACAGGACACGACAGGAGTCGGCGACTCTTGCAGAGCGCGTGCTCCAAAACAGACCCCTCAGCCTCGGCGGTGAGTCCCAGTGCCACGGCCGCTCTACGGCTTTATGTTCTTTCATTTTCGGGCTTGCGCTTTGGCTGAGACTACTATTGGCACGTACCCAGGTCCTAGCCTGCGCCAACGCCGTTCGGATGAACCCAGACATCATGTCAGACCAAGCATGCTACTCGAGCCTTCCAGTCAGCGTTCGGGTGAGTAGTAGCGGGTAGTAGCGCGTGCCATGCAAGTAAGGTCCTGAAGAGTGCAGCACGCAGTCTGCGGCTGAATGCAATCTGTAAATGCAAACTTTCCGGCCTGCAAGTCATGAAGGCCTGCTAGGGTCATGAAGGCGATGTCTTCCCCTTTCATTTGTTACGTATGTCCCCCTTGTGTGTGTCACCTTCGCCGTCCTACAGAACGCCCTCAAAAGCCCGCAGCGGAACGCACTGACTTCCAATAGTGCGTTGAGCGCAGCTGCTGCCTCCCACAACAACTGGATGATCCGTACTGATCAGCTCGCCCACACGTAGGTCGTACACCGTTATGGTTGTGTGCTCGCGCTCCTGCCATTGGGCAGGGCTACTGCCTTGTTTGGCGGGTATGTCCAGACATTCACGGGGCCCTTTCCATCCGCAACTGATGTCCATAACCTTTGGGGCCATTTACCTGTGTTTCCCATGGAATTTCTGACATGGTCCTCCTCCAGCAGGGCCCGGATCCACTGGAGCATGCCAATTTAGCCAATTCATGTCTGCGCTTCACAAGCACCCTTTCATTCCCTGCTCTCGAGTTGTGTCGGCATGCCCTTACCTCTTTTCACATGCCATCATCCGTTTGTACAGGCTACCTGGGGAGCCCAACCTGGGGGCTCGCGTTGGTGCAACCGGGTACCCATGGGGTTCCCTGTCTGAGAACATCGGTTATACCCAACCAGCGAGCGCTTACTCTATGGTGCTGGCATGGCTGTGGTGAGCGAGTGAAAGCAGTCATGCATGCACGCACTGCTTGCTGCATGTGTGCGCATACATGCTGCACGCAACCCACGCAATCACCGTTCCTGTCCACCTGGTAAACGCAGTTCTGAAGGCCATCGCAATAACATGTTCAACTGTGAAGTGCGGGACATTGGTGTTGCCGCGGGATCCACTACTACCGGCCTATACTACTTCACTCAGGTGCGCGATAGATGATGAGGGACGACACTCCCCTTACTTGGGATGGCGGCCAGTGCCGTGGCACGGGCCATCACGCTGGCTTCCAAGCAGACGCCATTTGGTTGGGTGAGGATGCCATAGATGCGATCGTGTCGGGGCAGTGATGGCGTACGTCTGGATAGCTGGGATTGGAAAGGTGCAGGGGCGGCGGGGTACGCTAGGTACGCATGGCATCTGCCCGGGGGTGCTAAGGATTTCACGATGTATGGAGGGGGGATCGGCTGAGTGTTTCGGGCCCTGCCATATCGGGTTTCTATTTCGCTGAGAAATAGGCCATGCTGTCCTCTTCTGCATTGGGTTTGGTGAAGATTGGGCTAGACACCCCGCATGTCATACATCTATCCCCCACGTGGGCGACATTGGGTACTTGAGCACATGTTGCTTACCCTGATGGCCGCTTTTAAATGTGTATGTACTCGTGTCATTAGGTGTACATGCACTCTTTCAGCTGCTGTGTCGCATGCATGTTATCATGCAGGTGTTTGGATGCCCCATCAATCAGAAGTGTGACAGCTGTAGCCCTAGTACCACTGGTGAGCTTGGTGCGCACTGCAATGCATTGCATTGAGGCAAACAGGGCAAGCGCGCGAGGTATAGAACAACGTTTGTTCCAATAATTGACCCGCACGCTAAAGAAGAGGCTGATGATGGGCCCGCACCAACCCCCCGCCCCCCAACATAGAATTCTGGGTTTCGGATGAACTACCTACCAACACCCACCCTCGCTTCCCCTATTCCCCGTGCGCCCCTATTATCAGTCTGCCCCCAGATTTCGGGCTATACCGCGACTGCCGATATGGATCGCAATGGTGACGACATTGGCAACGGCGGCAGCAGTGCCAACACCGCCATCCGCTGCAATGCCGACAGCAGCTGCAGGGGCTTCAACAGCGGCGGGTGGTTCAAGCGCTCGGTGACGCCCTTGTCGGCTGCACAGGGCTTGTGCTTCTACACCAAGAATGCCGCGCCTACTAGTGAGATACACTTTTACTGTTTTGCTGTACCCCTGTATGTGTTGGCCTGCGAGCGATTGGATGGTATTTTGCCGGTCCGGTGTGTCAGGCGGGTGTCTTTTCCGTGCTGCTGTCTTGTGTGTCCGTCTATGCTTGCCGCCACGCCTGCCTCGCGCTGGCTGTGGTTTTACATGCATACGGGAGCTGGATCACAGTTTGTTTCGTTGCCGTGCTTGCAGCGGGTTGGTTGTCCGTTCTCCGTTTATTTGTATTTGTTCCTGATCAGCTTGTTTCTCGGTTTGTGGGTCGTCTGGTGTTAATGGGTGCCTGGGTCCGTTGATAGATCTCACCGCCTGTGCCCCTCCCACTTTGACTGTCCCCTGCTGCTCGAGGTTCACACGCGTGCATGCCCGCCGCCTTACTTGTCGTACGTACGGCCGCAGGCTGCACCCCCCCCAAGCGGGTGGTGCACGCATTCCGGATCCAAGTCCGCAACCGCGGACTGTGACGGGGATGGCAAAACCGATGTTGTGTGCACCGACACCTCCGGCCGCCGTGGTGCCATCTTGTCGAGCAAGGGCTGCAATGCTGCCGATGAGGCAACGGGCTGGCCAAGAGCTGCGGCATCTGTTTGTCCCTCACAGTTTGGTAAGTTATCCGCTTGTTTCTCGGTTTGTGGGTCGTCTGATGTTGGGATGCCTGGGTCCGTTGATAGACCTCACCGCCTGTGCCCCTCCCACTTTGACTGTCCCCTGCTGCTCGAGGTTCACACGCGTGCATGCCCGCCGCCTTACTTGTCGTACGTACGGCCGCAGGCTGCACCCCCCCAAGCGGGTGGTGCACGCATTCCGGATCCACGTCCGCAACCGCGGACTGTGACGGGGATGGCAAAACCGATGTTGTGTGCACCGACACCTCCGGCCGCCGTGGTGCCATCTTGTCGAGCAAGGGCTGCAATGCTGCCGATGAGGCAACGGGCTGGCCAAGAGCTGCGGCATCTGTTTGTCCCTCACAGTTTGGTAAGTTATCCGCTTGTTTCTCGGTTTGTTGGTCGTCTGATGTTGGGATACCGGGGTCCGTTGATAGATCTTTGTTCCAATAATTGACCCGCACGCTAAAGAAGAGGCTGATGATGGGCCCGCACCAACCCCCCGCCCCCCAACATAGAATTCTGGGTTTCGGATGAACTACCTACCAACACCCACCCTCGCTTCCCCTATTCCCCGTGCGCCCCTATTATCAGTCTGCCCCCAGATTTCGGGCTATACCGCGACTGCCGATATGGATCGCAATGGTGACGACATTGGCAACGGCGGCAGCAGTGCCAACACCGCCATCCGCTGCAATGCCGACAGCAGCTGCAGGGGCTTCAACAGCGGCGGGTGGTTCAAGCGCTCGGTGACGCCCTTGTCGGCTGCACAGGGCTTGTGCTTCTATACCAAGAATGCCGCGCCTACTGGTGAGCTCGGTGGGCACTGCATTGCATCACATCGATGTAATATAAACAGGGCAAGCGAGTGAGGTAGCACAGCGTCTGTTCCGAGCGATAAGAAGAACCCGCACGCGCGCTAAATGAGAGGCTGAAGTAAGATAGGCTAGATAGGCGGCCCGCCCCCCCCCCAAACTACCCCAACACCCCACCCTCGCTTCCCCTATTCCCCGTGCGCCCCTATTATCAGTCTGCCCCCAGATTTCGGGCTATACCGCGACTGCCGATATGGATCGCAATGGTGACGACATTGGCAACGGCGGCAGCAGTGCCAACACCGCCATCCGCTGCAATGCCGACAGCAGCTGCAGGGGCTTCAACAGCGGCGGGTGGTTCAAGCGCTCGGTGACGCCCTTGTCGGCTGCACAGGGCTTGTGCTTCTACACCAAGAATGCCGCGCCTACTAGTGAGATACACTTTTACTGTTTTGCTGTACCCCTGTATGTGTTGGCCTGCGAGCGAGTGGTATTTTGCCGGTCCGGTGTGTCAGGCGGGTGTCTTTTCCGTGCTGCTGTCTTGTGTGTCCGTCTATGCTTGCCGCCACGCCTGCCTCGCGCTGGCTGTGGTTTCACATGCATACGGGAGCTGGATCACAGTTTGTTTCGTTGCCGTGCTTGCAGCGGGTTGGTTGTCCGTTCTCCGTTTATTTGTATTTGTTCCTGATCAGCTTGTTTCTCGGTTTGTGGGTCGTCTGGTGTTAATGGGTGCCTGGGTCCGTTGATAGATCTCACCGCCTGTGCCCCTCCCACTTTGACTGTCCCCTGCTGCTCGAGGTTCACACGCGTGCATGCCCGCCGCCTTACTTGTCGTACGTACGGCCGCAGGCTGCACCCCCCCAAGCGGGTGGTGCACGCATTCCGGATCCAAGTCCGCAACCGCGGACTGTGACGGGGATGGCAAAACCGATGTTGTGTGCACCGACACCTCCGGCCGCCGTGGTGCCATCTTGTCGAGCAAGGGCTGCAATGCTGCCGATGAGGCAACGGGCTGGCCAAGTGCTGCGGCATCTGTTTGTCCCTCACAGTTTGGTAAGTTATCCGCTTGTTTCTCGGTTTGTGGGTCGTCTGATGTTGGGATACCGGGGTCCGTTGATAGATCTCACCGCCTGTGCCCCTCCCACTTTGACTGTCCCCTGCTGCTCGAGGTTCACACGCGTGCATGCCCGCCGCCTTGTCGTACGTACGGCCGCAGGCTGCACCTGCCCAAGCGGGTGGTGCAAGCATTCCGGATCCACTTCTGCAACCGCGGACTGCGACGGGGATGGCAAAACCGATGTTGTGTGCACCGACACCTCCGGCCGCCGTGGTGCCGTCTTGTCGAGCAAGGGCTGCAATGCTGCCGATGAGGCAACGGGCTGGCCAAGAGCTGCGGTATCTGTTTGTCCCTCGCGATTTGGTATGTTGCGAAGTTTGCGCCTGGGTACAAGCTCACATTTCTTGCCTGCTCCCACCCCCACGGCCCCCCCTGGCCACCCCTGTGGTTCTCACGCTGGCTGGCCATATCTTGTGTAGGTGTTTTCCCTTGCCGTGACTACTGCCCACCGCTGCCGCTACTGCCGCACACAGGATCCTGCGCCACGGGTGCTGCACGCAACTCACCGACCCAAGGTCCGTTTGGTGGCTCCGGTGGAACGGCTTTCAGCGACGCTGGTGGCCGATTGGATCCTATCACAGCCATTACCGTAAGGTCTGGAAGCTGGATCGACTCTATTCAGGTGAGTACATTGCAATCAGAGGTGCGGGCCCGGTGAGATTGCACCTCAGAAGGTCAACAAACATGCACCTATCCCGCGGCGTATATACGTTTATTTATTACCTGCCCCGGGCATCCTCCACTCATCCATGCACGTGCTTCACGCCTCGCGCACCCCCAGCCAGCCATACATGCGTTGCGCGCCATCTTCTTCGCACGCCTTCACCTGAGCGCGCGCGGGTCCTGTCACGGCAGGTGCGCTACGGCCAAACCTGGGGCGCTCGACGTGGCGGCCCCGGTGGCGACCGTCTGCAAACGCTGGAGCTGACTGCGGGCGAGACCATTGTTTGGGTCAGCGTCTACTACGGATTATACGTGGACGGCATGACTGTGCGCACCAGCAGCGGCCGCGAGGTGGTAGGTAGCTGCTGGCCGTTGCGCGCGCACCAGCCCGCGCGCGCACACTCTAGGCATCATGGACGTTAATCATGCTGCTTGGCGCCAGCCCCGCCCATGGTCCATCCATGTTTGTTATCTGTTTTGCTTTATTTATGCATGCAGAATCTGGGTGCCAACTCCAGGCCGAACACTGCTGTGGCCACACCCTGCGTGTCCAGTGGCGGCCGCGTGCAGCTGGAGTCCATTGCCGGTGGGTGTATTAGGACGATTATGTGTACACAGGCATACCCTGCGCCTCCTTTCTAGATGTAAATACCGCAATGTTCATCTAGGTCACCACTGCATCCTCTCTTTATTTACAGCGACAATTGTGCATGTAGTCCAGGACGGAGCGAGGCCGTCCATGCACGCACGAACCAGCCTGCCTGGAGCTCACCATTACTAGCATCACCTATCACGCACCTTACTTGTTTTGCTCGTGTATGTGCTTGCCGTCGCCATGCACGCATCTCGCGCCTGCTGCAGGTCGTGCCGGTGGCGCTCTTGATGCGATAACGTTTGTGTGGCGTATCTCGTAAACCCGGGGTACGCTAGGTACGCAACCTCTTGAGGGGTCCTAAATATGTACCTGCTGCGCTGCGTATCTGCGAGCGGGAATGAATTTCCCGGCACGGCGCACCGAGCGCACTGGTGATGCGTGTGCTTTGGGATGTCGCGAGGTGTGCCTCTAGTTGCAGGATGGTTCAGATAAAGATTGCGGCCTAGATGTATGAACACAGTGTTTTGCTGTCAGTGCTAGGGCGTGCGGGATTGATAGAGCCGGCGGGGGACAGGGATCCTGGGCCTGTGGGTTGAAAGTGCGGCAGTCAGGACTTTCCGGCACGCCATACTTTCTCCACATGCTAGTAACGTACTCTGCAGTGTGCTGGCGACTGCTTGCGCACGGGTGGGGTGCCCTGAAGCGACATGGGCTGATGGGTGCCGCTGCGATGCTTGCCGCTGGGCGGCACCGTCACCTCCCAGCGGGACGACAATAAGTGCGGAGCTGGGACGCCCATGGAGTTGATATCGATAGACTAGTTGGTTGGATGACAAGAAGATCAAGAACGGGGATTGGGCCGTGGGGTAAGCGAGCGCCAGCGAGCGTGGTCGCGGCTCAGGGTTCGTGGGGCGGTTGCACGTTGGTTGGCTCCGGTGTATTTCGGCTGTAACGAGAAATACCGAGAATAAGTTAAGGATTGTTGCGAACAAGGATTGATAAAAGACTAACAATTATGCGGTGAACTAATAATCTCCGTTTCGGAGTAACTTGAGTGCAGCCTTGACTTGTAGTCTTTTATGGCTCCGCTTTGCTTACACGGTATGAAATCATTTGTTGTATCTTTAGCATTGATGTTGGCCTGGTAATAACGATGAACGTTTGCGACTCCGAGCAGCTGCTCTCCCTCCGTCCTGAACGGTGGTGCGAGTAGCTGAGATGGTACAAGTAACTGACTTCTACGGTAGAGATGGGGCAGCGACGCGCGGACCATATAAATGGGCGCGCGCGGCGCTGATACTTCACTCCACCAGTACACAAACAAGTACATAAACGTGCGAGCAACAAACACGATCATCAAAGCCTTCTGTAACAAGCGTTCAAGCTATCCGGTTCTCCCCTTCATCACGGCCTGACAGTCCCGTCCCCGTGACATTGCCGCGAGCGGACACACCCGCCCGGTCTTCCTGCCGGCCTTCGGGCCCGGCGTTCTGTTGTGTTGGTGTGTCTCGTGAAGCTATCCTTAGCCACAGGCCCCGCACAGGTCTCCTTTGTCGTCGCCTTCTCGCTGAGCCGTCGACCTGTCCGCGCCTTGTCAGCAATTGCAGCTGCCCGCAGGCCTACTACCTCCACCGCACCGTCCCGCCGCCCACGCCGTGCGCCCGTGCGATCTCTCCTGTATCCTGAGTACCGCTGGTGCGTGCGTCAATTACGCTCGCCAGTGCGTCTGAGCCACCGCCCGGCTCCACCGCAACCTCCCGTGTTGCCCCTAAGCAGCCTGCCTCGCAGCCTGCAACCTTCTCCTCCTCCTCCCTTTCTCCCCGTCGCCTGCGCGCCGCACTTCCCCTCGTGCCCTCGCGTCCCTGGCCCTCTGTCATCCCATACATCCTTTCTTCCTCCCTGTCTACGTCTACAAGCCTGCCACCGGCCTGCCTTGCCCCGGTCCTTGCTGCGTTCCCCTGCGTGCCCAAGTCACGATTGGTCCTGCCGCTGACCCTGTGCGCATCAGCTGCTGTGTGCGTATGTTCCCACACCCTCACTCGAGACTCACCGCCTGAGCCTCCGTGGTATCCCTGCTGGCCTGACTCGCCCCTGGTATCCACGTCTACAGTCTACCCCTCCAACCGCCGCCTCCCGACACCTTGGTCACTCCCACCTGACCCTTGACCCCAAGTGTGTGGGGGGGGGGGCGAGCGCGCAGCGCGAGCACTCCCTTGTGCGTGACTCCGCGCCTGAGACTCCTGAGACTCCAGATAATCCCCGTACATACTCCCTTCGTCTGTTCAAGGCTCGCCTGGTCTACACCGCCGTCGCCTCGAAGCCAAGACCTTTGTCCAAGGGCCACGTGTGTGTCCGCGTGCCGTGTGAGCGTGTTTGTGTGTTTCGTGTCACCCCTGTCCCGTTGCTAGTAGCGGCACGACCGACAAGCGGTTCATCGCGTCGTCATACGTGAGCCCGTGCACTACAACGCATTACACAACCCGCAGGCGCGAAAAAGTTTTGTACTTTCCAGGTTTTCCTGGGCGTGCGCCTTTTGGACTCACAGGCCGGGCCCCTCAGCACACGCCCCGTCTCACGGCGGCGCACGTAATTTAGGTCGAAGATAAAATTGTTGGTTTGTTTTATGCCGCACATGTCGCGGAAGTCTGCATTTAAACAAGAGGAGAGTGTCTGCTGCGTAAATAAAGGTGAGAGTCGTCATTAGTTTGTTTGATGCCGCACATGCCGCGGAAGCCTGCTTGTAAACAAGGGGAGAGTGTCTGCTTTTGAGGAGGAGGTTACAAGGCAGGAGGGGAGGCGGCAGCGGAGGGAGGGGGCTCTGGGCAGGAAGGACCAAGAGATGCACCACACAGCAGTGGGTTTATCTCATTGTGTGTGCGGGTTACAAGGTGGTATGCACGTTTATGCGTGCTCTCCTGTCCCTGTAAGGCCATGGCCCGGGCCGGCAGCCCCTTATACCGCCAGAGGACTAAATTTGCTAAGTAAGGAGTAAGGAAATGGCGTATGCCACACATGCCGCGGAAGGCTGCTTTAGAACTTAGCCCCTGAGCCCAGCTATTGGGCACATGTATTGGCCGGTACAGCGCTGGATGGCCGAGGCAGGGGTTGTCATGGGTTTGTTTGCAAGACGTGCCAACACGTGCGATCGACCCTGCGGGGGGAGGGACACCCTCCCCCCTGCACCCCCACTCCCCTCCGCTGGTGGACCCGCTTGGCAGCTGGACGCCCCCTTCCCCGGTCCCCTCCCCTGACGGACCCGCCAACACGTGCGATTGACCCTGGGTGTCCCTCCCCCCGCAGGGTCAATCGCACGTGTCGGGAGGGGGGTGCAGGGGGGAGGGTGTCCCTCCCCCCGCCGGCGTGCCCCGCTGGGGAGGGGGGTGCAGGGGGGAGGGTGTCCCGGGCGGGTTCGATCGCCCCGGGCGGGTTCGATCGCCGAGCTCAACCCAGCGCAGCGCGGCCGCACACCACACCACACCACACCACACCACACCACACCACACCACACCACACCACACCACACCACACCACACCACACCACACCACACCACACCACACCACACCACACCACCGAACACACACCCGCTCCCCCCGCCACCCTCGCACCCTGCATGCCGCGCCGCCGCTCACGCTCCCGCCCGCCCCTGACAGCCCACACGCCCTGCACCCCCAACACACGCACACACACCCCGCCCACCCACCTGCACACCCCACCCACCTGCACACCCCACCCCACCCCCCCCACCCCACCCCCCCCGGCCCCACGCTCCACACGTAGCATCACCTGCCTTAGCGCGGCCGGCCGGGCATGCTGCTCAGCCGGCGTCGCATGGTAAACCAATCCGTGTACCTTGGTTAGCAGGCTTGCAGCAGAATAGGTGGAGGCGGACACTTCCTTCTCGGTTGCTGCCGTTGCCGCAAAATGGGCCGAGCCACGCCACGCACGCCCCGGCAGCCCAGCTGGCAGTGGAGTCGGCAAGGCGGCAAGCTCACGTCACAGCTTGCACCGGTGCGCGCGACATAATTGCCACAGGCTTCATATATAGTTTGGGACTGCCACCTTGGCAAAATGGCAACCCTTCACCATGGCCGCCGGCAACTTGGCAAGGCTTAGGAGCGAGGCGCCGTGGCCCTCACCTGTCAGTGTTGGCACTTTGGGTACGCCAGATGCCTTGATGGTAACTTTTCTATCATCTGCGGTGGCTCTGGAAACCGAGGCGCGAGCTCAAGATAGGAGTAGCGCAGCATCAGCCTGCCTTCAAGTTTCGGGATTTCTGGACATGTACACTACGGTGATGTGCGCTGGCAAGTTTTCCTAGATTGCCATGTATCCTGGAGCCAGCGGGCACTGTAAGCGTTATGCACCGTGGGAGACTGGGACTCTGCGCATGAACCTGCCCGCCATGGAAAGTGTAACCAAGTTTCGGGATCCATTCTGCGCACATGACCATCAAGGCATGTGCGCCAAGTGGGGGGGTGCACATGTGCGCCAAGCTTCCAATTTCCCTGCGGCCATAGCTTTGAGGCAGCCCTGCAATAACGCGCAATTCCAATTTTCAACTTTTAGGGACAACTCAGGCGCCAGGGCGTCCGTCTGGGCGCTCAGCGCTTCGGCGAGCTTCTACTGTAATCAAAGTCGCTTATCCAACTGGGTGACTGCTGCAAATCAACACAGCAGTCGAAGAGCGCTATCTGTAGCCGGGCAGCGCGCGCAGGCGCTGCTTTATGAAGAACTGCTAGTCTAGAGCCTCATAACGATGGCCAGCCCGGCCTTAGATATGGGCGGCTGCTCGGCAGAGCAGTATGCTGAAGTGTTAGCAGCGTTGCGCGGGGACTCGCAGGCCGCCGCGACCCTTTGTCGCGTTTTCACCTCCCGTGACCGCACCGAGGAGGTGGCGTTCGGGCTTAATACTGTGTTCATGCTGTTGAGCGGCGCACTTGTGTTCATCATGTAAGTGCGCGCGCAATGTCGAAAGCATCAATTCGGACGGGGCGTGTCGCCAACACGTGCTCTTGAGCGGGTTCCACCAGCTTGCGTTAACAAGTATGCATAAGTCAAATCACTTCCACGCCGCAGGCACGGCGGCTTCGCAATGCTGGAGGCGGGGGCTATCCGCAGCAAGAACGCCATGAACATCCTGCTGCAGACGGTGCTGGATGGCGCGGCCAGGTGCGCGTGCGGGAGGGGAGGCCAACGCTTCCAGGCGAGGGGTGCGAGACGGGTCTGGCGGAAAGCCTGCGGGGCTGGGGGGCTGCGGCTGGGCCGCTGGCGCAGGGTGGGCGACGCACGGGTGACACAGCAGCACCGGCAAACGAAAGGCAATCGGGACTGCGTGAGTCCATAAGCCTAGACCACCGAAAGAACATTATGTGACACATATTAGGTATCTGTGGGGTTCCTGGGCGCCGCCAGCCGCCCACGCCGCTGCCACACCTCTATCCGATGCCCGGCCCCCCTTCCCGCCCCCTCCCCCCACCAGCGCTGTGATGTGGTACCTGGTCGGGTTCGGCTTCGCGTACGGCATTGGCGACAACCCCAACGGCTTTGTGAGTGTGGGGGGAAAGATGGGGGGCCGTTGCAGGGCAGAAGCCCAGGACTGCAGCTGTGACGCGAGGTGACACGACACCAGGCAGCGTGAAGGAGGGACTGGGGCCGGGGGAGGGGGTGGGTGACATGCAGGCCGCGGGCCCACCTTACCGCCGGCTCGCCCTTTTCACATACCCACCCAAACACCAACACACCGCCACCACACGACACCACCAACATCACCACCAACACCAACACACGCCACACACCACACACCACCACACAGATCGGCGACGCGCTGTTCGCCATGTCGCGCTACTCCAGCCACAACACGGGCACGGGCATCGGGCAGTGGACCAACTGGTAGGTAGGAGGGGTGGGGCTGTGGGGCTGGGACTGTGGGGCTGGGGGGGAGGATGAGGAGGAGGAGGCAGCCCAAGGGGGGCGGCAGCTAAGGAGAAGGCGGTTGGACCGCGGGTCCGGGCCGGCGGCGAACTGACAGCAGAAGGGCGGGTGAAGGCGTGCCGCCCTGCTGCGGTCCGAGGTGTGGTGCGGCGATGCAGGCTGGCAGGCAGGGCTCATGTTCGGGCTCGCAGGCTGGCAGGCAGGCGCGAGTGGGACAGTGTTTCGGTGTGTAGAGGCTGTTGCGGTTGTGGACTTGTGCGCCGTGGGCACTGGGCGCGGTGCCCCGCGGGCACTGGCGGGCGACTGGCGCCCATCTCGTGCCGACCCCCTCTTCCCCGAGCCCCGTGGCCCCCAACTCCCACCTGCCGCCCCCACACCTCCCACCCACCCACCCACCCACCCCCCACCCAGGTTCTTCCAGTGGGCCTTCTGCGCCACCGCCGCAACCAGTGAGCGGGCTAATGCTGGGGGGCGGGGGGGGAAGGGGGCGGGTGTAGCGGCGGGGTTCAGGGATGGGTGGTTTACATGCAGGGCTGCGGGTGACCTTGCCCTTGTTGACTTGCTGACTTGCTCCCCCCCCCTCACATGCATGGAACCCCCCTCCGCACCTCCTGCGCCGCAGTCCCCGCCGGCGCGGTGGCTGAGCGCTTCAACTTCAACGCCTACCTGGGTGAGCCTAGGTCGTTGCTACTGCCACTGCCACTGCTGCTACAACCTCGGTGACCGGGGCAGCCACAGAGTTAGCTGCCACAGCCATATGGCATGGATGGGGCCGCCAAGACGGGGCCGGCTGCGGCCGCCGAATGCAGCCGCTACAGCTACAGCCGCGCCACTGCTCGGGGGGCCTGCGAGGTCCAGGCATGCCAGCTGCTGCCGCGGCTCTGGTGCCTGCCTCCCGACCCCTTCGCCCGTGCCCTTCACCCCTGTCCAACTTCCCTCTTGCACCCTTCTTCCATTGCAATTTCAATACAACACGCACGCATGGACCCTCCCTCTCCTCGCACTCCCCCTCTAACTCTAATGCATGGCACCCCCCCCCCCACACACAAACCCTCACCACGCAGGCTACTCGCTGTTCCTGGGCGGCTTCGTGTACCCCGTGGTGGCGCACTGGGTGTGGTGCCCCACCGGCTGGCTGGGCTACGGCAAGGCCACGGCGCCCTTCCTGGGGGCGGGCATGGTGGACTTCGCGGGCAGCGGCGTGGTGCACATGACGGGCGGCCTGGCGGGTGAGGCGGCAGGGAGGGAGGGAGGAGGAGGAGGAGCGTGAGGCGGGAGGGAGGGAGGAGGGGGCAGAGGAGGAGGGAGGGAGGAGGAGGGAGGGTAGCCATCCATAGGATGGTGTTTATCAAATGTTTGTGAAGTGCCGATGTCCAGCGGAACAGCGGGTACATTACCGTTGGCTCCAGCGCCGTGTTCGCCGAGGCTGCGTTCCCGTTTGCTGGCGAGTATAGTAATATGTATGTATGTCGAGTGAAAGGTAGCGCGCCCCTAAGCGGGCGGCTGGAAAAAGCAATAGGAGGAGGGAGGGGAGGAGGAGGAGGAGGTGGAGGTAGAGCTGGGTGGGGAGCAGGGATTTGGTGCGAGGAGGGAAGATTGTGAGCGAGAGATGTGGGCTCGTGGCGTTTGTCCTCGCGCGCACATGGCTCGCGGGCACATGACCACTGGCATGGGTTAGGTTGGGCGAGGTGCTCCGTTCCCTGTTCTGCCCACTTTGCCGCATTTCTACTCGACCCCTTTCCTCGTGCCCTTGTGTTTCCAAAAACACACGCACACGCACGCACACGCACGCACACGCACGCACGCACACAGGCCTGACGGGCGCCTGGCTGGTGGGCCCGCGCCTGGGCCGCTTCGACATGGACGGGCGGCCGGTGCCCATGCCGGGGCACAGCGCCATCCTGGTGGTGCTGGGCACGGTGCTGCTGTGGTTTGGCTGGTGAGGGGGCGGGGGGGGGGGGGAGGGAGAGGGGCAGGAGTGCAGGGCAGGGCAAGAGAGTTGGGAAGGAGGGCAGGAGTGGATGGCGGTGGTGGTGGGGTGGTTATGGGATGGGCTGTGGGGCTGTGGGGCTGTGGGGCTGTGGGGCTGCTACGAATGGGATATAGAGAAGAAAGCAGCCCCCGACGGTTCCCAGCCTTCCTCTCGTCTTCCCCTCCACCACCGCCACACACCGCCACACACCACACCACACCACCATCTTGTGTCATCTCCTGTAATCCGCTTCAAACTTCACCCCCACCCACCCGCACAGGTACGGCTTCAACCCCGGCTCGGCACTGGTGGCGGACGTGCGCAACAGCGCTCTCATCGCCGGCCGCGCCGCCGTGACCACCACGCTGTCGGGCGCGGCGGGCGGGCTGACCTGCCTGCTGCTGGGCTTCTTCCGCCACGTGGCCTGGGACCTCATCTCGCTGTGCAACGGCATGCTGGTGGGCTTCGTGGCCATCACCGCCGGCTGCCATGTGGTGGAGCCCTGGTGGGTGCGGCCTGTGGCCTGTGGTGTGGTGTGGTGTGGTGTGGTGTGGTGTGGCTTGTGGCTTGTGGCTTGTGGCTTGTGGCTTGTGGCTTGTGGTGTGGTGTGGTGTGGTGTGGTGTGGTGTGGCTTGTGGTGCTGGGAGGGGAGGGCGGTTTGGGTTTTGGGGGGCGGGGGCGGGGGCGGTGGTGGCCATCCATGGATGGCGTTTATTGGATATGTGAAGTGCCGATGCCAATTTGGGGGGAGTTTAGTTCATTCCAGTACCCAAAGAAACCAATCTAGAGACCCAAAGCAACCAACCAGCCCGCCCGGGGGAAGCCGGAGAGGGGGGGGCTGCGAGTACCTGCCCAAGCTAACCCAAAACAAACAAAGCTAGAGGGAAGGGGATGGGGGTTGGAGGCTGGGAATTGGGCGATGGGGTTTGTTGGTGTGGACTCGGGCATCTGGCACCCTGCACGGCGTGGTCGGAAACGTGAGCTCCTGGACCGCGTGCGACTTTCCCCTCGCCCCTCCCGCACCTCCCTCTCACCCCTCACCCTCATCCACCACCGCCACCACCGACCATCGCCACCACACAGGGCGGCCCTGATCTGCGGCTTCTGCGCGGCCTTCATCTTCGAGGGCACCTGCGCGCTGCTGCTGTGGCTGCGGGTGGACGACGTGGTCAGCGCCGGGCCCATGCACGGCTTCTGCGGCGCCTGGGGCGTGCTGTTCGTGGGGCTGCTGGCCAAGCAGGTGGGGGGGGGGGGGGGGGGGGGGGGAGGGGAGGGGAGGGGAGCGTGCAGGGGGGGAGGGGGGAGGGGGAGGGGGAGGGGGAGGGGAGGAGGGAGAGCTGATGGGGTAGGTCATTCCATGAATTACATCCAGACTCGAAATGGAGCTGGGAGTTGGGCGGGGGGGAAGCCCTGTGCATGTTACGACGCGAGATGGAGGTGGAATCCCCACGTGCCCAGATCCCATGGGGGATGGTGATGGGGATGGATGGGGAGAGCAAGCAAGGCGAGGAGGGGCAACCGCTCCGCCCTAACCTGCCTGTAACCCTCACCCTATCACCCTCCACTTCCCCCTCCCCACTCCCCCCCCTCTCCTCCCCTCCACGCCCTCACTCCTCCCCTTCACGCCCCTCCACGCCCCACCCCCACGCCCCACTCCATCCCCCCCTCCCCTGCCCCCTCCCCCCCCCCACACACACACACGCAGGAGTACATCCAGCAGGCCTACGTGCGCGACTCCTACCCCTATGGCCTCTTCTACGGCGGCGGGGGGCTGCTGCTAGCCAGCCAGGTGGGTTGGCGAGGAGGATGGGGGGGGAGATGGGGGCGGGGAGGATGGGGGGCCAAGGGACGAGTAGGAGGGTGGGCAGCACGGGCAGGACCGATAGGGCGGCGGCGGACGCGAGGCCTCCCGGCGCTCCTAGCTGGGGTGATCACGGCTCCCCCACGAGGCTGAAACCCGCCAATCCACATCCCAAACTCTCCTGACCCCGCCGAACCCGACCAACCAAACCCGCATCCAAAGCCCCTAAAACAGCCCCCAACCCACACCCCCCAACCCCGCCTCCTGCCTCCTGCCTCCCAGGTGATCGGCATCCTGTCCATCGGCGGCTGGGTGCTGGGCACCATGGGCCCCTTCTTCCTGGCCTTCAAGGCGGCGGGCAGCCTGCGCATCAGCGCCGAGGACGAGCACACCGGGCTGGACGTGTCCAAGCACGGGGTGGGTGGCGGACTGGCGGGGGTGGGCGGGGGGTGCTGGGGGCGGTTCCGGGGGGGTGGATGGGGCGGCTGGGCTGCAGTGCTGGGGGTGGAGCGGTGGGGTGGAGCGGGCACGGAGACGGAGCGTGTTGGAGGGGCGCTGTGCTGTGCTGTGCTGTGCTGGGGTTGGTGGTGGTGGTGGGGCGGTGGAGGGGGGGTCGTGGTCTGTGCACAGGGATGTGCACAGGGAGTGGCGGGGCAGTACGAGGGGGGCCCGGGGCTGTGGGCAGGTGGGGGCAACGCCACACACCCTCCCAGTCCGCCGCGGTGGTGGTGATGGTGGTGATGGTGGTTTGATGCCAAACACACAACACCACCTCCACACCTCCACCTCCACCACCACCACCTGCCCTGTGGCGGCGCACCGCTCCCACGGCCCCGCACCCCTCTGCCCGCCACCACCAGCTGCTGTCCCCGCCACCTCACTGATCGCGCCAAACCCACTCCGCACCCCCCACCCCCTCAATCCTCCTCCCCCTCCCCCTCCTCCTCCCCCACCCCCTCCACATGCACGTGTCAAAGGGCTCCGCCTACCACCACCACGGCGGCGCTCCGCACGGCGGTATGTACGGCGGCAGCCCGCACGGCCTCGCCGCCGCCGGCATGAGCGGCATGAGCGGCATGGGCCCCCACCACCACCACATGATGGGGACGCTCAACACCCACCACATCGTGCCGCACGCCCACCTGGGAGTGGACTCCAACCACAACAGCACCACCGCCGCCGGCACCGGCACCCACCCCGCGCATGGAGTGGGCGGCCAGCACCTCCAAGTTCACTCGCCGCACGGCGGCTCGGGCGGCCCGGGGGGCGTGATGCCGCACTCGCTGCTGGCCAACGGGGGCACGCACTACCACCAGGTGGGTGGCGCAAGTGTGTGTGTGTGTGAGGGTGTGTGTGTGTGTGTGTGAGGTGTTTGTGTTTGTGAGGGTGTGAGGCTGTGTGTGTGTATAATTGTGTGAGGCTGTGTGTGTGAATGAATTCCCGTACCCAGTGAATATCAAGGCAGACCAGGGAGCTGGGGTGTTTGTCCATCAAGCCACTCTATGCGGGTCGCCCGTCGTGTCAGGCCCTCAGCCGTGGGTGATGGTGTCGTGGCCGACAGGGGCTTGCAGCTAGCTCCTCAGTTAGCTCGGTTAAGCGGGCCGCGCAATCTAGTCAACAAGCTCGGTACCGCACTGTGCACTTCATTGTACTTCAATGTACTGCACGGCTGTTGCTGCTGCTGCTGCCGCTGCTGCTGCAGGTTTACAACGGCAAGTCGGTGCCGGGCGATAGCATCATGCGCGGAAACACGCTGGGATTCAACGGAGGAGGAGGAGGCGGAGGAGGAGGCACCACGCACCACAGCTACGGCGGCATCGGCAACTTCAGCGCCCACCAGTACGGCAGCGGCGGCGGCTCGCTGGGCGCTGGCGGCGGCGCCTCTGCCGACCCCACCGGACATGGGTCCAGCGCCGCCGGCGGCGTGCTGGGCGGCGCAGCGCTGGGCGCAGCGGCGGTGGGGGTCGCGGTGTCGGGCGGCGGCGCGGCGCCGGCGACGTCGTCGCAGCAGCTGCAGCAGCAGCAACAGCAAACAGACTCCTTGTCGGAGGCAGTGGCGGGCTCGGCGGCGGCGGGCGCGGCGGCGGGTGTGCCGAAGGGCGAGGTGATGCTTGTGGACATTGCGGCGGGGCCGCAGCGGGGCGGTGTGGTCAAGCCGCTGCCAGGTGCGGCGGCGGCGGATCAAGTTGGGGTAGCAGAGCCCTCGGATGCTGTTGCGGCAGCGGCAGCGGCGGCGGCGGCAGAGCCTAGGGCCGCCGCGCCAGCAGCGGCAGCCTCGTCCTCTTAGCACCGCCCAGCAGCAGTCTAGGCCGTTGGATTGCTTGCCTTGCTTGCGGCTGCCTGTAGGAACGTTGTGATGTGACAGACAAGATGTACGTGTGCGTTAAGTGTTGCTACCTTTTATCGGCGAGAGCGAGTAGAGCGTGGCAGAAAGCAGAATGGCCATTCGTTGACGCGCGATCCACAGCAGAGGCGCGGTGTCGGATCTCAAAAGAGCGATGTCAGATTGACTGAACTGGAGTGGGATGGACACACACTGACACAGGATTTGAGGAGGCGGGGGCTCGGGCGTTCTGGGGGCGTACAGGCTCGGCTGCGAGCGCTGCGGGTGCGGCGAAGGAGAGAACGCACACGACCTGGGACGTGGCGCCGGGACCCAAGGAAGGCCACACGACCTGGGACGGCTGTGCGGCAATTAGGAGAGTAAATTACGCGTGTCGTGCCAGGAAAAGATGTGAATTTACGCCGACGTGTAGCTGGGCGGCGGCCGTTACAGAGGGTGCCCATGGCGGCGCACGCCGTGGTACACGCTATAGTAGCAGTAGCAACATAGCAACCTACAGAATTGGTAATAAGAAGCTTTGCTTGCGACACAATATGGTCAAGGACTCGAACTGTGAGCGAAGGTGCCTTTGATTAAGCACGGAAATTGAGCGCATGGTTCCTTCCTTGGCTCCTTCAAGGAAGTCAGGGATCCCTCGGAACCATTTCAAGTGGTTGGGGCTGGGGAGGTGGAGTAACGGTGCGAGGGACAGGTATGTTGAGTGACCTGGCGTGGTGGGATGCTGGTGGGGCCACTGGCGGTGTGTGCGGTGTGGAGGCCAGCCATGCCTCGAGAGGTAAGGGCCCGGAGCCCCGGACGCCCCAGGCGCACGTAGCAGCCCTTGACACGTGTGGCGTGGAGTGGCGTTGCACTGGGTGTGCGGCGGCGGTCTTGGTGTGGATGTTGGTGTTGGTGGTGCGGTGCATGGTCGGGGGCGCCAGGCTGCGTGCTGCCGCCGAGGCAGGAGGGCCGTGGGGCGGGTGCGCAGGATGGCGCTCGGCAGGCAGGCCCGCATGGGGCGGGGGGGGGAGGGAGGGCAGGGCGAGGCAGTGACGAATGGAGCTCGGTAGGCATGGGGATCGTGTGCCTGGGGGCTGGCCGGCCGGGGGGCAAGGGTGTCTCCGGAGGGAGAGAGGCGTGTGCAGAGGTGGGGGAGGAAGGGACACATTCTATGCATTGAGGTGTAAAGCACAGACTGAACTTGCTGAATTGCGCAATGTGCAGATGACTGCCTCAAGGGCCAACCGCTGTAACAGGTCTGTAGGTTACGCATGTAATGCAAGAGCGTCGGGAGTCAACATATGCCATGTCACTTTGGCGGATCGTGGCGCCGTGTCACGGACATGCTCTAAAATGCGAATGCGTTGCGCAGGGTAGTCGAGTCGTGGATGTCGCTTCTAGCAGGCAGCAGCGAAAGGGGAGGAGCGGCTCGGCCGTAGATCCCTTCGGCAAAGACCGGGTCAGCAGCAGCAGAGCGACAAAGAGCATAGGTGCATTACCACCGTTGGCGTGCCCTATGAATCAATATACATCGGGACCCAGCGTCGTCCAGAGGCTTCTAGATGTTGTTTGCCGTGGGGCGAAAGGGGTGGGGGCGAGCTGGCGCGCATCGTGGCCATCGTGCACGTCGGGCGCGAAGCTGCATGACATCATCCAGGTCGACTGAATGGCCCATTCTATCATTCTATAAATTCAATATGGCTGCACGGCTCCTTGCATCGCTCCTTGGCTCCTCAGCACCTATACACAAGCGAGTCTTCGGCTCGAGCTTCCATTCCCAATTCGCTCCGCAAGCGTTGACCTGTTTCTCTCAATACACACATAGTACACTTATAAATCGGTTATTTAGCTCATCTAATAATATGGTGGAGAAGATGCACACCAAGGCAAGTTGCAAAGCATGCCGATGAGCGCGGGGACACGCTCAGGGTGAAGCTGGGGTTATGGCCGACGCCTGCGCGGATGCGTACCTGATGCTGGTATACTCGCAGGTATGCATCATTGGGAGCGGGCCAGCGGCCCACACGGCGGCCGTGTACACTGCGCGCGCGGAGCTGCAACCAGTGCTGTTTGAGGGCTTCATGGCCAACGGCATCGCCGCGGGCGGCCAGCTGACCACCACCACTGACGTGGAAAACTTTCCTGGTGAGATCAGCGGGGCGCTGGCAGCGCGGCTCGGGCTGTGAAAGACGCGGACGTCTCGTCCATCGGTGGGACGAGGCCATCTGAGCCTCGTCCGCGCCACAAGCGGGGAATGGACGATACTGCACTTGATGATGTGATCAGATCAGGCTGTTCCACGTATACAGTTCTCAGGCCGGCGCGCGCGCGTAAGGCTTATGCCAGGTTTCAACTCGATTACTATCGTGCCTGCTCGGCCCACGCCGGCCACAGAAAAGCGGGCCGCGGCGCCCCGCGAGCTGGCGTCGACCCCATAGGGCCCTGGACTCGACTTCCGTTTGAGCCTTGGTTCCAGTCTGCAGCGCAATGCAGCGCTGCGCGTCTCTCTCGCACTGCCCTGGTCACGTCCTGGCACTGCCGTCGCACTGCCCTGGTCACGTCCTGGCACTGCCGTCGTTGCTCCGCGGCTGCCTCCCGCTGCTGCTTGCTCCAACCCCTTTCCCCCTCCTCCTCCTCCCCCCCCTCCTCCTCCTCCTCCTCCTCCTCCTCCTCCTCCCCCCAGGCTTCCCCGAGGGCATCCTGGGCGCGGAGCTGACCAGCCGCTTCCGCGAGCAGTCGGAGCGCTTCGGCACGCGCATCTACAGCGGTAAGGGAGCGGCCAGAGGGGGGAGGCGGCAGGGGGGTATATAGCGGAGGTGGGCGGCAGGTGGCAGGGGGGGGGGGGTGCTGGGTAGCTAGGGTTTTTGACGTGTGTGGTGTAGGTATGACGACACGTGCGTGCATGGGGCCATGCAAGCGCGAGGCGTGAGAGCGGCAGTGGGCAACAGGGCCCGGCCCGGCGCCGTCCTGGATCGTGCGTGACACGGCCTCTGATGCATAACCATCCAGAATCGTTCCCTTGCCAGTTGCCAGCCTGCTCCCGCTCTGTTCACTCTCTGCCCCTCACACCACACCTGCGTGCAAATAATAAACACAATCGCTCCCGGCAGAAACGGTGGAGTCCATTGACACCAGCCGGCGGCCCTTCACCGTGCGCACCGCCGACAAGGAGGTCACCGCCGACACGCTCATCGTCGCCACGGGCGCGGTGGCGCGGCGGCTGGAGTTCCCCGGCAGCGGCGAGGCGGAGGGCGGGTTCTGGAACAAGGGCATCAGCGCCTGCGCCGTGTGCGACGGCGCTGCGCCCATCTTCCGCAACAAGCCCATCGCGGTCATTGGCGGCGGCGACAGCGCCATGGAGGAGGCCACCTTCCTGACGTGAGGCCTCAGGGCGGCCTGAGCGAGGGGATTGGGTGTGGGGGGAGGGAGGGGATGATTGGGGCGATGGGGGGGGGTTCCATGCATTTAATTTAATGACGAGGGGGGTAGTTGTTCCAGAAACCAAAACGATCATTGCAACCCCAGCAACTGAATCGACCATGCAACCCTCAAACCTGTAGATGGGGAGATGGGGATACGGTATGGGGAAAGGTTTGAGGTATGGAGAGGAACTTTGCGGAAACCTGATAAACCATTTCATCCCAAGGGGCAGGGGAAAGGGGTGGGAGGGCAACAGACGGAAGGGGTAGGGACGGGGAAGGAGGGGCGTTGCTGGTCCTTTTCCCTGCCGCCGCCTACTCTGCCGTAGTAAATTGTTAAACCAGCCAATCCCAAGGGAAGGTGGATGAGGGGAACACGTGGGAAGGGAAGGGGTGGAGAGGCGGAGGAGGTTGCTGCTGAGTGAGATGCAGGTGCAACATGTGAGTCTGTGGACCCTGCTGGGCGTGTCCCTGCTGCCCCCGTGCCGATCCCTCCCTCCCTCGCCCCCCTCCCTCCCTCCCTCCCCCGCAGCAAGTACGGCTCCAAGGTGTACATCATCCACAGGTGTGTGTGTGTGTGTGTGTGTGTGTGTTTTAGGGTCCTGCTCCTGCTCCTGCTGCTGCTCGCCGCTACCCACTCTGACCCGCTCCTGCCTGGCCCCCCTGCTCCCCCCCCCCACCCCGCCCCCCCACCAGGCGCGACTCCTTCCGCGCCAGTAAGATCATGGCTAAACGCGCACTGGAGCACCCCAAGATCGAGGTGCTGTGGAACAGCGTGGTCACGGAGGCGTACGGCAACGACAAGGGGCTGCTGGGCGGCGTCAAGGTGAGAGGGGGCACAGGATAGGAGGTGGCAGTGGGGGCAGTGGGGCTTGTGGTTGCATGATTACACCCTGTATGCGTTGCCCCATTCATGATAAAATAACCGCGGGAGCTCGCACAGCGCCATCCGCCCCCCTTGCTTGACTCCGCTTCCTTTAACTTGGTTTAGTTTGGGCTGGTAACCACACACGCAACCCCAACCGCCCCTCCCCCCGCCCCTTACCCCCTGCCCTCCTGCCCTTCAGGTCCAGGACGTGGTGAGCGGCCAGGTGCGCGACCTGCCGCTGGCGGGGCTGTTCTTCGCCATCGGCCACCAGCCCGCCACCGCCTTCCTAAACGGCCAGGTGAGGGAGGCGGGTTGGGGGCGGCCGGGCGGGGGGTGAGGGTTGGGGTTGGAGAAGGGCCTGGATAGGAGCTATGGTGGAGCGGGCGACTGGGGACGGCTGGACCTGGGGATAGGGTTGGAAGGAGCATGGGGGTGGGGTTGCGCTGTACGGCTTTCGTGTGCCGCAGAGGCCATAAGGCCAATGCGGAACCGGGTGGCATGGTCTCTCCAGGCCAACCGCTTTGACTCCTTGACTCCCACCCCGCCCGCCCGCCTCATCCATGAACCTACCCCCACCAAGCCTCAACCCCGCCTCCCTACCTCCCGCCCCCCTCCCGGCCGCCCTCCGCCTCCCTCCCACCTCCACACCCGCCATCCAGCTGGAACTGGACTCTGACGGCTACATTGTGACGGCGCCCGACTCCACCGCCACCAGCGTGCCGGGCGTGTTCGCGGCGGGCGATGTGCAGGACAAGAAGTGGCGCCAGGCCATCACCGCCGCCGGCACCGGCTGCATGGCGGCGCTGGAGGTGGGGGTGCGGGTTTGGGGGGGTGGCTGTGTGCGGGTGTGGGTGTTGGTGTGGGGTGGGTAACTGGGTGGGTGGGTGGGTGGGTGGGTGGGTGGGTGGGTGGGTGGGTCTAGGGGCTTTGGAGCAGAGTGCGTGGGAAGCCCCTGGCCGGGGGCCGGCGACATGGGGGGCCAGGCCAATAATGTCAATGCTGGAAAGAGGAGGGCTATGCATCCGCGGGGCAGCCGTGAGCCGCAGGCGACACGTGGGTGCTCGGGGGCGCGTGCCGTGGCCTGGTTTGGCGCACCTGACCTGACCCACATGCGCACCGTATGGTGCCCTTCACCACCTCCCTATCCACCTACCTCCAGGCCGAGCACTTCATCTCCGCATACGAGGCGGAGGCGGACGGGGCCAAGGAGAACGGGGCGAAGGAGCCGGCTATGGCGGCGGCGGTAGCGGCGAGCGGCAAACTCTGATGGCCGCGTGTAGAACAGGGAGGGCGGTGGGTCTGGAGGGCGGTGGGTCTGGAGGGCGGTGGGTCGGT
This sequence comes from Chlamydomonas schloesseri, assembly GCA_016834595.1. Classification (NCBI taxonomy): domain Eukaryota; kingdom Viridiplantae; phylum Chlorophyta; class Chlorophyceae; order Chlamydomonadales; family Chlamydomonadaceae; genus Chlamydomonas; species Chlamydomonas schloesseri. The sequence goes on along the minus strand of JAEHOD010000058.1, from coordinate 356,730 downwards.
CGGGGCTGCGGACGTTGGAGGCAGTCGTGCGACTGAAGAACGGGTAACTGCAGCGCCCTGAGGGCGGGGCCTGGCCATGCTGCAGGGTCCTTGCTGTGACACGGCATTCGGAAGGTAGCTTACATATTTGACTTGCAGTGTGATTGTAGTACCGTATTTATTTTAGGCCAATTCTTTTTATGATGAGCCAACTGCTCAGCGGCGGCAGATAGATGCCGCGCAACGGACATCCGAACCGACAGCTGTAATGGTCTCAGGCGTGCACTACTGCTCCCAACGTGTCCATGCAACTCGGGGAGCCTGTCTGCGGGGGCGCTCCTGGTGCTTGGCGAGGATCCAGGCAGCACAGATAGTGGATGGAATGCATATGCGCTCATGAGTCATGACCTGCGCCTCAGCAGTGTGATAGACAGGCGATGACCTGGGCAGGCGACAGCCGAGCAGCCAGCCATGGGAGGCAGGCGGGCGGGCTCGTCTGTCGATCGGCGCTGGCGCCCCCTCCCGCTGTAGGTGCTGTGCAGCTGTGGGACCGCCCTCAGCAGCTCGTGCGCTGACGCGTCAACTGCATGCACTGCCGCGGTGCCGCGCTGCCGCCGGCGTGCTGCTGCCATGCGTGCGTGCGTGCGTGCGCGTTCCTGCTCGCTGGCGTTAGGCGGACAGAGGCGTCCTGGGTGGGCGGGCGGGCGGGCTGCAGTTGCAAGCGAAGGGCGTTATGTACTTGCTGAACGCGTGCCAGTGGCGCCGTATACGGTACTGTAGATAGAGCGTCAGCAGTATCACGAGTATTCGCTGTACCGCCGCCACTCGATGTCAGGGCTGCTCTGTGGTCCGCCACGGCCCACGGCCCACGGGACTGCAATCACCGTACGCCCTTCTCTTCACAGCCTGTGTGGTGGCTGGCCCCGGACCGTAGCGGAGACGGCGATGACACAGCAGGAGACAGCGGCAACGGCGGCGCACTCCAGGCACGCACATGGCAGTAGCAGGCTGTAGCGGCTGTGGCGTTGCGGCAGTAGCAGTGGAAGCGAGGGCAGGACGGGGTGGCGCTGCAAGTACGCACGGGAGCAATTGCACGAACGTTTTTTGCCACAAAGCTTTTAGCACCTGTAATGGTCATGCCATGTGTTCACATAGCTCTAGTCACATGGAGTGTGCGTTGCGGTGCCGTTTCACATCCAGGCCCTTCACGCAGGAGGTCCGCACCATTCCGCTGCTTCTGTCCACACGCCGCCAGCAGCAAGCCAGCCCCTACATGTGGGCTCTATCTGTGAAGCGGCCTTGCTATGCAGGCAGGCTACCGGCTTCGATGCATTCGCATTGGGTTCAGGTCATTCGTTCTCCGCATCACCACCGCCACCACCGGCAGCGAAGGCTATAGCCCCGTGTCTCCCTAACCACGCAGCCGCCGTTGCTCTGTCCTTCCTCCTGCCAGCAGTAGCCCATGCCGCTCCTCCTCTTCTTCCGCCTCCTCCTCCTCTTCCGCCGCCTCCCGGCACCGGTGCGCCTGCCCGCTGCACCCCCTCGACTGCAGCGCATGAACCAATAGCAGCGACTTGGCCTCCGCCTCATCGGATGACAGCGGCAGCGCTGTGTCCCTGTTGCTACTGCCGCTGCTGCCATTGCTACTGCCGGCCTCGGCCCGCCATGACACGGTGCAGCGCAGCAGCCGGCCGGCGGTCTCGCTCTCCACAGCCACCGCCGCCACGGGTTGCTCACCCTCGCCCTCGCCTTCGTCCTCGCGCCAATGTCGTCCCCCGTGTCCCCCATCCATTTTCCGACAGCCCGACAGCAGGTCTTGTGGGGTGTGGCCGCAGGCCCCTGTCTCCGCTGCTGCCGCTGCCGGCACGGGTGCGGATGGGAGCAGCGGCAGCAACCGAAGCGGCTTGGCTGCAGGCCCAGCCGCTGCCGGCACCTCCGCCCTCTCCGCTGCTCTGCTGCTGCCACTGTCGCTGCCGCAGCTACTGCCACTCCTACCGCTGCCACCGCTATTGCTGCTACTACTGCCGTCCACAAGCACCGCTTGCAGCTCCACCTCCCGCGTGCCGCCGCGCGTGTCCACATGCGCCCCTCCTTCCTCAAGCCCCCCACGTCTACACCCGCCATCCTCCACATCCGCCCCACCACCATCAGCTGTGGGCCCCCTCCCTACGGTGATCGCAGCCGCCGCCACCGCCGCCTGCGCCGCTGACACCTCGCCCTCCTTCGCGGCCTCCTGCGCCTGGCTGCTTGCCTTGTGTGGCCCCGCCGCACCCCCACCCTCAGCCGCTCCCGGTGCCGCCGCTGCTCCTCCTGCGCCTGCGGCTTCTGGCGCCGTGGTCGCAGCTCCTGCCGCTGCCGCTGCCGCCGGTGCCGCTGTCGGGGCCGGCGGCTTGGGCCGCAGGTTGACCAGCACCGCGCCGGCGGCAATGAGCGCCGAGCCCGCCCCGCCGCTGAGCGACAGCGACTCGTCCAGGAACAGCAGCCCCAGGATGTACGAGTACACCACCTGGTGGGCGTGTGTGTGTGTGTGTGTGTGTGTATGTGTGTGTGTGTAACAACGGGTTTACAGCTATCTGGGTGGATCACGTAATCACGTGTGTGTGTGTGCATGTGTGTGTTAGAGATCACAAGGGGAAAACAAGCAAAGCAAAGACCGTGTATGCAATGCGATCAAGACAAAGCAGCGTGTGTGTGTGTGTGTATGTGTGTGTGTGTGTGTGTGTGTGTGTGTGTGTGTGTGTGTGGATTGGAATTGGGGCTGTTGGGGTAATTGGTTTGATAGTTGTGTTGGGATAAGAGGTTTGGGGGTTTGGGGATGACAACCCACCCCCCACGCCGCACCAACCAGCCCCAGAGCACGGCGCATAAAAACACACCCCTACCCCTGCGTCGCACAGCACACACCTGCGTGAAGTTGATGGCGGACGCTCGCGCCGCGCTGAGCAGCTGGAAGCCGCGGCCGATGAGGATCTGCCCCCAGAAGGACGTGGCCGCCACGCCCAGCAGCAGCAGCCACTGCAGCCCGCTGGGCGCCACCGCGCGCTGCGGCAGCCCCAGCGCCAGCGGCAGCGCGCAGGAGGCGGCGGCGGACAGGTGGAAGTAGACCGACAGGACCAGCGCCGGCTCGCTCTGGGTGGTTGCGGTGGTGGTTGCGGTGGTGGTTGCGGTGGTGATGATGCCGCGGATACAGTGGGCGGGCGAAGAGTCGCAGGGAGGGAGGAAAGGGAGGGCGGGAGGTGCAGGGGCGGGTGAGGTGGTTGCGGAGGTGGTTGCAGAGGTGGTTGCGGTGGTGGTTGCAGAGGTGGTGCGGCGTACAGCGTGGAGGGGGACAGGGTAGACAGGTTGGGCGCGCCTGACCTTAAACATACCAACCACTCCAACCGCTCTAACGGCCGCAACAGCATGCAACGACTGTCAAACACCCCGCCTGCCCCCCCGGCAGCCCATGCACCGTTTGCCGCCCGCCCCCCCTCCTCCGCCTCCTCCCATTCCTTTCCCCCCTCCCCCCCCTTCCTCCTGCTCCCCTCTGCCTCACCGTGCTGCCTCACCTTGCCAATGAGGCGGATGCTTATGAAGGCGCCCGCACTCAGCAGCGCACTCAGCACACCAAACATCGTCCCCAGCAGCCGCTGAGCATCCCACGCGGTGCCGCCGCTGCCGGGTTCAGCGGCGGCGGCCACGGCCGACACGCCCACACCGCCGTCGCCGTGAAGCGCCGCGCTGCTACTGCTGCTACTGCCGCCATCACTGCTGCCACTACTGCCGCCGCTGCTGAAGCCCAGGAAGGGGGGGCGGGTGATGAGCACCAGCCCCGCCACGCTCACCAGCACGCCCGCCAGCCCGCGCCCGCCCAGCGGCTCCTTCAGCACCGCCCAGGCCACACTGCAACGGGGCAGGGGGTTGCAGGGAAGCGGGTAGCGAAGTTAGCGGGTAGGCAGCAGGCGTAGGGAGGCGCGTACCGATGTATGCGTGTGTGTGTGTGGGGGGTGCCATGCATGTTTAATTAATGACGAGGGAGATGTAGACAGACGTTGGGGGAGGTCGCGGCGGTGCGGGATCGGGTCAGGATGGAAGTTGAACAGCCATGCATGACACCTTGCGCACACTACCGCATACGGTAGCGCTGCGACGCAAGGGAAACAACCTCGCCGACCATGACGACCGGCTTGTGTGCCTCATCGCGCCCACACCCATGCGCACGTCTACACACCCATGCCCCCGGCACACAGCCCCCGGGACCCGCCTCAGCAAGTACGGTACCCGCCACCACGATGGGCGCCAGCCACCACCCCCCTCGCTCTTATGCATTGGGTTTGGTTTAGTTTGGGCTGGTAACCACAACCCCACCCGCCCGCCAGCCAGCCAGACCCCCGCACTCACACGGCCGTGACTGCGGGGTTGAGGAAGAACAGCGTCACGGCGTCCGCCAGCGGCAGCAGCTTGAGGCTGAAGTAGTAGCTGGTCATGGCGGCAGCGCCTGAGGGGGCACGGGGAGGGAGGGGGCACGGGGAGGGAGGGGGCACGGGGAGGGAAGGGGAAGGAAGGAGAGGGGGGTGCGAGTAGGAGGGGCAGGGATAGAAGAGGAGGGGCCGGAGGCCGGTGAAGAGGGTGAGCCGGCCAAACACGTTGGTGCGGCCAACACCTCCGTGCCTCTATGCCGCCGCCACCCCGGGCCATGCGCCTGATGACAACCTCGCCGCCCGCACGCCCCCACACGTCCCGTACGTCCCGTACGTCCTGCACGCCCCCCACACGTCCCGTACGTCCCCAGGCGGTGCGCGTCTGCGCACATGCCGCCCTCCCGTTCTTCCACTCCGTCCCTTCTCCCTCTCTGTCTCCCCCTTCCCCTCCGTTCCTCCCTCTCTCCCCAGCCCCCCCCCCTTGGCTCTCACCGAACAGCCCCCGTGACAGCAGGAACTTGAGGTTGGACCGCTTGCCGAACAGCGGCGCGATGCCGGCGGCGCGCGCGTAGGCAGCGCACACCAGAAAGGAGGACACGGAGCGCACAGCCACTATCTGTGTGTGTGTGTGTGTGTGTGTGTGTGTGTGTGTGTGTTAGAGATTACAAGGGATATGTGTGCGTGTGTGTGTGTGTGTGTGTGCGTGTGTGTGTGTGTGTGCTTGTGCGGGAGGCAGGCAGGCAGGTGTTGGGTTGATGAGGTGGATGTTGTGGGCGGCGGTTGACGACGCGTCTTGGAGGCCGCCGAGTGGGCGGGTGCCGCATGCGGTACAGCAGAACCTGCTTGCGAAATACCCGCAGGCCTGCTGGGCCGTCGCGGCTACCGTATTACGGTAGCAGTCAGCGCCCCTGAACCCCCCCTAACCCACCGTCCGACACCTGACTCGCGCATTATGCAGCTCCAACACCAAGACCTCCAACACCAAGACCCCCTAACGCCCTAGCGCCCCAACCCACCTCGAACACGGGCATGTCCTCGCCCATGAGCTTCACGAAGAAGGCGGACAGCGAGAACACCACGGCCGCCGTGCACACACACGCAACTCCGCTGTCCCACAGCGCCCTGTGTGACTCGGGATGAGTTGGGTTTGGGTTGAGGTGTGGGTTTGGAGTGGGGTTGAAAACTTGCGGTGCGAGCGTGCCAGTGCGTTAGGAGCTGCAAGGGCAATGCGGGCTGGGTGAAGGCCTGGGGCGACCAGCGGCCTGCCTGCGCCACGTTGGCTGCAGCAGCTGTGACTCCTGAACCGAACCCCACTTACCGCAAGAGCGCCGCGGCCTGCTTTCTAAGCGCTTCCGCTCTGCTTGGCAGCACATCGCCACTCCTGGGCTGGCTGGCCCGCAGGAGTTTGGCTCCTTCCTCGTCTTCTATTCCGCCCATTCGCCTCCGGTGCGGCTACGCAAGCCGCGAATGTCAATCAAGTATACATCTAGACTTCTTGTATGACCTGGGAATATGTTCGGGGTTCCGGGCGCAAGAGAGTTTGCGGCGAAGGGCGCTACGCAAAATTCCAGTCGCGGGCGGAAAGGTTACTGTGGAGGTTGCGCTATTCTTTCTCAGGCTCTCTTCTTGTAGAGTTCTGTGTTGTCGGCGGGCAAGGGAAGCTCGTGTGCGAAAGACTGGCGCCACATCGGCCGTGGCCCCCGCAATACGACCACGCGTGCTGACACCCCCAACTTCGCTCTCCCCCCCTCCCGCGCCGGCCCATGCCGCCATGCACAAAGCTCCCGCCGTCCAAGAATCACCTCTATAACAACACTCCGGTGCCAAATGCGCGTTTCTATGTTACAACACGCAGAGCCTTCACTCGCGTGCAGCACACGCCCGGTGCCTGCTGGCGCCTTTCACGTGTCCAAGCCCACTTAAGGCCTCCAGCCACGCCTCCTGACTCGCACCTACCGCAGGCGTCTCTGCCAAAATGCATGAACAGCTACGTGAATTTTCTCTTTACGCTGTCGCGCTATCGTCCTTAGACGTAACCTCTTTAGCCCTTTCGGTAACGCATTCGCCGCACCTGCGCGTAGATAGCAGTGCAGCCCCACCACACGCCCGCAGGCAGCTCAGGCAACTATGAGCACAGCAAATGAAGCAATAATACCATCTTTGGCATCAGTAGTGTTACTATATGTATATCAGTCACTTTAAATCGAAGGAAAAGGAAAGGGTCAAACGCGCTCATGGGTCGAACACACCTGCTAGTTGCCCCCAGTAGTGCATACCTCACGTGCAGCTCTTGCCGCCTCCCGCCTCCCGACATCCGCAAGCTGCCAGACCCGAGTCAACTGCGTCGCAGGCATTGCCCGCTAGGTGGTGGTACAACCGCGCCCGCATGTCGGCCCGTCCGAGCGGGCATCAAAATCCTGAACTCGCACGCACACTCGAAGTCTGCCACTTGCTGCACTGCCTCCTGCGTCGAAACGAATCATCAACGTCGCCAGCAGCTAGCAGACGTGCACAATAAAACCCGCCACTATCTTCCTTGGGACTCTCAAATTCTGCAAACACTCTATTAACCGAATCTCCTAACCATCCAGGCATTGACGCCTTGGGCCATGCCATGTACCCCCTCACCCTGCAGCAGGTGCGGACAACCGACAGACACGACGCACACAAGCCACAGGAGCGGGAAATATTGAGGAGCCTCAGCAACCCCACCCCGCCGTGCCACCACCTCCATGTAACGTGCAGCTCCAACCGCCGCAATGAAAGCAACTAGCGCCTCCTTCCCACGAAGCCCACAAGAGCCACCGCCCGCCCCAAAACCGCGCTCACCGAATACAGGTGAGATGTATGGTACAAGGCAGCGAGCGCCTCTCTCGCCACTACAACTACAAAAGACTGGTGACACCTTGCACACAGAGGCCTAGGTCCCCGTGCCGAACAGAAAATGCGTGCCATGTAAGAATACAAAGCGGCATAAGCCGCAGTAGAAGAAACAGCAGCTTCACAAGGGTGAAAGCAAGTGCCAAAGCAGCTGCCGTCGCACGTCCTGCGCCCGCTGCAGCCCAGCCTCTGCTGCAGGAGTTGAAGTCGACGGCGGGGGCACCGCCGATGACCCAGCCGCCGCCGCCGCCGCAACCGACACACCGAGCCCCCACGGCTGCGCCCGCTCCTGCCTCTGCTGCGCCCGCTGCTCCTCTCGCCGAAGCAGCAGGTGGAAAAGGTCCGCCCCCGCCGGCCCTGGGCCCAGCTCCGCCGCCGCAGCCGCCGCGGCCGCCGCCACGGCAACCTCAGGGAAGCCAGCCCCAGCCGCCGCAGACAGCGGCGGAGCCGCTGGCGGCCGCGGCAGCGGCGCGGGCAGGAGTCAGTAGTCGTCGCTGTCGGTCTCGGCGCCCTCCTCCCCGATGATGTCCTGCACCTCCTCGTCCTCGCTGCTGCCGCTGCCGCTGCCGCTGCTGGCGCGGTTGATGGTGGTGGTGGTGGTGGTGGTGGTGGGGCTGATGTCCACCACGCACGCGCGCTCCAGGATGACCTTGCCCTCCTTGTACTTCTGGCTCTTCTCGTACGCCAGCTCCTGTTGTTGGCGGTTGGTTGTTGGTTGTTGTTGGGCGTATGATAGTAAGGGTTGGTTGCAAGGTGGTTGATCGGGCAGAGGAGACGGCGGGGAACGGTGGGTTGATGGGGGAGTGCGAAGGAGACTGGATGGGGAGGGCTGCGCTGCGAGCAAGCAAACAGCAGGGACTCTGGGGGCAACGAACGCGTTGCAGGGCGCGCGACAGAAACGGCGTTCTGACGTCAGCAGCGGTACGGCCACGCACACGGCCGGTACTCACGTACTTCCAGCCCACGGGCCACATGCACTTGGAGCAGTACACGTCGCACACCACGTGCAGGCCTGACGGGACGGCGGCGGGGAGGGGGGGGGGTAGTTCATTCCAAACCCAAGGGGGGGGGGTTGCAAGGATACGTAGCGAAGTGGAGCAGGGGAAGGCATCCATGGGATGGGTCACGTTCTGCAAAGTGCTGGTGCCCCCGGGGGCGGGGCCGGGCCGGGGCGGGGCGGGGCGCACTTATGACACAGTGAAGCAATGCGTTTGGCGTGCGTGCGTGCGTGCTGAGGTAGTTGCACCAGCCAACTGGGCGCACACAAACACGGCACACGCCCGGCCTCCTCCCCCGGCCTCCTCCCCCTCCGGTCCCCCCCTTTAGATTGCTTTAGTTTGGGCTGGTAACCACAAACCCCCTCCCGTCCCCGTCCCCATCCTAGCTGGCTATTCCACGCCTCACCCGTGGTCATCATGCGCTCCTCGCGCGGCCCGGTGGACAGGTTCACGGCGGTGTTGAACAGGTAGGCCCGCCCGTGCTTGGAGTGGAATTGGCTGCGCGGCACGAGGCACGTGGCACGCGAGCAGGGCACAGAGTGCACAAGCAGGGCAGGGTACGTCTTGTTAGCAGGGCAGACGGGGACAAGGGCCAGAGGAGCGGTTGTCGAGGCGCCGTTGCGGGGGCGCTGCCACTCGCGGTAACCGCAGGCGACGAGGTTTGCAGCTGCATTTGGGGCTCCTCGCGACAGCTCCCGGACTTGGTGAGAGGCGCGCGCCCAACAGCTGGCGTCAAAAAAGCGTCGCATATGCAAACCAAAATGTGCGTCGGCAATTCCTGGCTCTCCCTCATTCCAAGCCGCTGCCGCCTGAAATGTCCCGCGATGGGCTGAAGGCCACAAAATAAAGCCTGGCGGTGAGCTATGGGGCCAGGCAGCCTGGTGGTGAGGTATGCGCCAGGCGGACAGAGTAGGGTTTTTCGGCCTTCCGGCTCACCGGTGGCTCACTCACCGGCTCACTAGCTCCGAGGCCGACGCTAAGTTGCAATGGCACATCTTGCATGCGTAGCACCGTCCCTCCAGCCACTCATAGAACGGGCGGCCCATCGTGCGCAAAGTGAATGCGCCGCTTGCACTTCGCGCTCCTGGCTGCAGACGCGCGCTTGGGAGCTCTGGCGTAGAGAGTTTAAATTTGACAGTGCATAATCTAGCAGGCGCGGCAGCGCGAGGCACCGACGTGGTGCGCGGCGAGCACTTGCATTGGTCGCACGCAGATTCCGACGTGGCGCCCCTGGCACGCTCACTTCGAGTGGACCGCTCCCGCCTTTCCCCTTCATTTCGGATCGCCTACCCCAAGCCTTCGCGCATGTACACTATGACCCAAATGCCCAAGCACGCGAACGAGCGAGCTTGGTGTCTCCACTCCCGAGCTTGCCGCGTCACGCGCCCACCTGAACACGGATCACTCTGGCGTCGGACACTCGCACGTCGCTGTGGTGCTTTCACCAAACGCAAAAACCCAGGGCTCGCGTTACCAGCACTTACATATGTACAATGCGCTTGCAAGCCAACCTGTCTTAGCGATTTTTTACGACGAGTTTATCCCATTCCTCACCAGCATGCCCCCCTCATCCTGCAATTCCACCATACCACTTCTGCCTTCCCATCCGCGCCTTCCCATGCGCGCCTCGTTCCTAAGTCTGTCTCTCATTCCATGTCTGATTCTGCCTCTGCCGCCTTGCGCCGCCTGGCGTTGCCCCCGCCAGCGCCTCCGGCCTTGCTTCCGCCGCCGCCGCTGCCGCCGCCGCCAGCCCTCGCCATGGAGGCGGGCGACAAGAACAGCGGCAGGGGCCGCGGGTAGCCTGCGTGGGCACATGGGATAACCACGCACATGCCCGGTCCAATTGAATGCCGAGAGCTACCACAACAAATCACGCCAAGAGGCTGCCTGTGGCCACGCAAGCAACAGCCATGAATCCCTCCGCAGCCGCAGCGACCACGCCCCTGGCCGCAACACCAGCATCCTTTCCCACCTCGCCCGCCCCAACACCAGCATCCTTTCCCACCTCGCCCGCCCCAACACCCGCACCCCCGACCCCACCCCCCGCACACCTGCGCACACCCGTGCACACACCTGTGCTCCAACAGAAGGACCGCACACACACGGCGCCGCGGTTGAACAGCCAGGCCACGTCGTCGGCGCTCATGTCGCGCGTGATGGCGGAGGTGGCGGAGCCAAAGTACACCGCGCGCCGCCGCGGCAGCGGCAGCGGCAGCGGCGTGGGGCCCCACAGGTGGCTGAGAAGGTGCGCCGTCGTGTGGTGCGGCTGGGCGGGAGGCTGCGGCAGCAATAGCTGCCCTCCGCTGCTGCCGGCACTGGCGGCGGTGTCTGCAGCGTTGGTCTGCGGGCTGAGGGCGGTGGCGTTGAGGGTGGTGGCGCTCAGGCCGAGCAGCTGGCCCAGCGTCAGGTGTAGTGGCCCGTCCGCCGTCTGTTTAGCGGTGATGGTGTGAGGGAGAGGAGGGAAACGGGGATAAATGAGGTGATAGGCAGGTGTGGAATCCGCCAAACCATGAAATCCGCCACCGACGTTCTCAAGCGCAATCCGTTCCTCGCCCCTTCCCCCGCCGGAGCATACGGGTTGTCAGGTCTCTGTCACTGAGTGCTTGCAGAAACCGTATCGCCTGCCGGCCTGTTCCCGCCCACCAGCTCCTCCCCGCCCACCAGCTCCCTCCCCGCCCACCAGCTCCCTCCCCGCACCAGCTCCCTCCCCGCACCAGGCACCCACTTGCTCCGCTGTGTGCTGCACCAGGAACAGCTCATTGGTCTGGAAGTAGGTGCCGTTCAGAGGGAAGGCACCGCGCAGCGCAGCCAGCGCCGGGACCAGCACCGCCGCACGCAGCGGCCGCGCCGCCAGGTCCGCCGCCGCCGCCCGCAGCTGCGCCGCCTCCGCCGCCTCCGCCGCCCGCTCCTCCGCAGGTGTGGGTGTGGGTGTGGGTGCGCCACCGGTTGCGTGCCCGCTCGGCGCTGGAGGGGACTCTGCCAGCGCTAGCGCTGTCGCGGCTGCTGCCGCCACGCGTGTCTCAGCCGCGTCGGGTGCAGGCAGAGCAGCGGCCGCAGCGGCGTCCGCGGCAGAGGCTGTAGCAGCCGCCTCGAGTCGGGCCAGCTGTAGCACCATGGTGGACAAGCGGCGCAGGTCGGGCAGCACCTGCTCCGGACCCACCACCCGCCACATGGGCGCTGCCGCAACACCAGCAACACCAGCAGCGGCGGCCGCGGCGGCGGCGGCGGCGGCGCCACTGCCCGCACCCAACGCGTCTGCGCCCGCCGCCGCGTCGTTCACGGCTGAGCCAAAGGCCTTCGGCCTGGCAAAGGCGGGCGTGATGGGGCCCTTCCGTCCCACTGCGGCCACCCCGCCGCCGCCAGCTGCAGCAATCACTGCTTCGTTGGGGTCGTCGTTGGGGGCCGCCGGCAGTGTTGCAGCAGCGGTGGCGGCAGCAGCTCTAGAGGCGGCACGTGCGGCCGCCTTGGCGGCTGCTGCCGCCGCCTCCGCCGCACCTGTGCGCCGCTCCTGCTCTGTCAGCGGCTCCAGCAGCAGTAGCACGTACGGCAGCGCATCTTCCGGGGCAGTGAGCGGCTGAGCTGCAGCCGCCGCTGTAGCTGTAGCTGATGCTGTAGCCGGGGCGCCTTCGCCGCTGCCGGCGTCAGGGCCTCCAGCGGCGCCCGCGGCAGCGGCCATGTCCGGCTTTGGCGGCGGCGGCGCCGGAAAAGGTGGGGGCGGTGCGGGCGGGGGCCAGGTTAGGCCGGGCGGGGAAATGGCCTGGAGTACCGAGTGTGGCACCTGTCAGGTTACGGCGGGTCCCCCAACGCCGTAAGAGGGCGCGATCAGCGTGTCAATGTGCAGCATTAGTATCATCTGAGCGGCATCTCCCCTGAGTAGATTTCCTACAGCCGGCATGAGCCCCACGGCACGAACCCACGACACACTACGGCAACACAGGTGAATGCACACACACATTGATTTGTTTATGAACTCCATCGGATCTCTAACACACACACACACACACACACACACACACACACACACACAAACACACACACACACACACACACACACACACACACGACCCACCTCCAGCCCCGCGAGCAGCTTGCGGGTGCGGCTCTCAGGCGGTGCGGGGCCCAGCTGCACCGCACGAAGCGGCAGGCCCAGAGCCGCCGCCGCCGCCGCCCGCGCGGCCTCCTCCTCCGCCGCGTCCTCCAGCCAGCCGCCGCTGCTGCTTCCACCACGGTGGTCGCCGCGCCTGCCGCCAGTGGCCGACACTGGGGCCAGCGCGCCACACGGCGGTGACTGTGTTACTGCTGTAGGCACTACCAGCGCTGTAGAAGGCTGCTGGTGCGGGTGCTGGTGCGGCTGCTGCCGCTGATGAGGCGCTGACGCCGCCGCAGACGGCTTCTTGGCGGCTGCGGGGATGCGGATGGATCCATCCGCCTCAATCACGTACAGCTCCCCCTCGCCGTCGCCGCCACCTGCGCGGCACGTCGCCGCTATGTGTCATCTGGCATTGTTTATAAAGACACAAGAGTTTCCATGCATTGCGTCGTTACATGATAGGTGGGGGCGGCTCCGCCGCCCAAAGGGAAGTAGGGTACCTGCAAGCAGAGAACTGAGGTCTTCGTGCGGGGTTGGGAGGGCGAGCCCGAACCGCCGTGTGGCAGCGCAAGAAGAGCGCAGCCAGGAACGACGGCGTCAGTACTGACAGAAAGAAACTCGCAAAGTAGCGAGCGCCAACACGCGCTCAGCTACTTCACCGGGCCAGGGCGGCCCATGCCACACATGGGCCCCAAGCCCAAACACACACACCATGTTCCCCCCTACCCGGGGGAACCACCGCAGTCACTCCGAACGCAGGAAACCACGGTTTCCGACTATTCGCTACGCTCATGCGGAAACCTTAAGGATACGAGGAAGGAATAATTGTTATACTGGACCTGAACACGCTTTTCGCGACGCAATGTTTGTAAAACGGGCTCAGATGATACGGAGCAGCATGTCCATGCAACATCCCGCGTCACAAGAACTCAGCAACGTGTGTCATCCATCTACGGTATTGCTTGTGTCCACGCGACGCACACATGCCGCCGCACACACGTGCCTCACCCGGCGGGCCGCCTGGCAGCGGCTTGAGGCCCTCCGCCACCGCCCGCTGCAGGGCGGCGTACGCGGCCGCCAGGCCCGCAAAGGCGTCCGCCGCCCGCGCGTGGCCGCTGCACTTGTCCGGGTGCACAGCCACCGACAGCGCCCGGAAGCGCTGCCGCACAGCCGCCGTCACGGCGGCCGCTGCCGCTTCTGCTGCCGCCGCCGCCGCTGCCGCCGCACCTGCGCAAAAGATCACGGGGACAGGAGGAAGCGTCAGCGCTGTCAGCAAGATGACGCAACCAGTCCGTTTGTGTGCCCAGCATCATCACTGCCCGCAACCCAGCCGCACTCATTTCGCCCTCACCTTCCTCAGCCCCGGCAGGGAACTGCGCCGCCGCCGCACCACAACCACCGCCACCGCCACCGGGCGCGGCGGCGCGGCGCGTGAGTGTGTCGGGCGGCAGCCCAAACACCTCCAGCGCCACGGCCACCGGCATGGACTCCTGCTGCTGCTGCTGCTGCCTGGCGGCCAGGCCGCTGCTGAGTGCCCCCGCCAGCCGCGCCGCCGCCGCCGCCGCCGCCGACCCCGCCTGGCCCGGCTGGTCGCCCCCGCGCTGCCGCCGCAGCACGGCCAGGATTCGCTCCACCTGCTCCGCACCTGCGCCAGCGATCCCGCCGCCCCCCGCACTGGTGCCTGCGGCGCTGCCGCCCGCCGCCGCAAGCGCTGGCCCGACTGCAGGTGGCGGCTGGCGCAGCAGGCTGCTGCCGGGGGGGCCGCGTGCAGCGCCCGCCGCCACTTCTTCTGCGAGCCTGCTGCTGTCAACACGAGGAAACGCTCCAGCGCAGTCGGGTGCGGTGACCGGCGCTGGTGCGTGTGGCTGGTGCTGCGCGGAGGTCCAGCCAGCTGGCTGGCGCCCCACAAGCCCATAGCCCACCTGCCCCACACCCTCATAGCCCACCTGCCCCACACCCTCAGAGCCCACCTGCCCCACAAGCTCTACTTTCTGGCCCCGGCCCTGGCCGCGGCCCCGGCCTTGCCCACCGCGGCCGCGCCCACCGCGCCCCTGCTGACCCCAGCCAGCCGCCGGCAGCACGGCGGACCACCCCGCTTGCTGCTGCTGCTGCTGCTGCTGCTGCTGCTGCTGCTGCTGCTGCTGCTGCTGCTGCTGCTGCTGCTGCTGCTGCTGCTGCTGCTGCTGCTGCTGCTGCTGCTGCTGCTGCTGCTGCTGCTGCTGCTGCTGGTCCGCGGCAGCCGCCCACTCCCAGTGCGGAGGGCGCGGCAGAAGCGGTGACTGGGGCGGCGGCGAGGGCTCCGCGGCCTTCGCCGGGGTGGAGGGCAGCAGGCCGGCTGACGCCGCGTCGAAGCCGCTTGCGGGGTCTGCTGCTTCCACCGCCGCGGCCGCCGTGTGCACGTGCCGCCATGATGACACAGGCGTTAAGCGCGGCCCTTGGCCCTGGTGCTGCCGTGGCTGCTGCTGGGGCTGGCGCTGCTGCTGCTGGGGCTGGGGCTGGGGCTCGAGGTTTGTGACACCGCCCAAGTACCTGGCGGGCATGCCGGCGTTGCGCTTCGGGCGGCTGCCCGGCTGGGGCGGAGGCGGGGGCGTCTGCAGCCCCTGTAGGCCCTCCTGCAGGTCCTGCGGCCGCGGCTGGCGGCACTCCGGCTGCTGCGACTGCTGCAGCGACGGTGGCGCGCAGCCCGCAGGGCCCTGCAGCCCCAGCGGCACCTGCAGCCCCTCACCCGCTGCTGCAGCCGTACACGGCTCCGGAGCGAACTCACGCGGCAGCGACTTGCGGGGCGTGACGGGCGGCTGCACTGCGGCGGCGGCGGCGGCAGCGGCGGCGGTGGCGGCGACGGCGGCGGCGGCGGCCACAGGAGCGGCAGCATCCGGAGCAGCAGGCGCAGTGCCCGCCGCTGGGGTGACTGCGGCCAGCCGGGCCGCGCTGAGGCGTGGGGCCGGCGGTGCCTCCATGGGGCACTGCGGTGCGGCCTCAGCAGCAGGGCCCGGCGCCGCGACTGCGGGCGCCAAGGACTCGGGTCCGCCGGCGGCAGCGGCGGCAACGGTGGTGGTCGCTGCTGCTGCACCGCGGGCACGCTTCGCTGCCGGCGGGTACGGCGGCTGGGCTTCCGCGTGGGCGCTGATGGGGCTCCTGCGCTCCTCCTCCGCCTGCAGCGCCTGCGCATGCGCCGGCTCCTGCAGCTGCGTGTGCCTCTCCGGCTGCGTCGGCGTCTGTGCCAGATCGCGCTCGTGCTTGGGCGTCTGCGTCTGCGCCCCCTCTTGCTGGTGGACCACCCGTATGCACGGTGGTTCTGGCTCACCACTGGCTGCTGCACCCCGCCCATCGGAGGCGGCGGCGGCGGCGGCGGCGGCGGCGGCGGCGCTATGCCCGAGGCAGTCCACAACCATATCTGCCGTCGCTGATCCTGCCAACGCGGGCCGCGACACCTTCCCTTGCCCGCGCCGCTTGCGGGACCGTGTTACCACTCCATCGCTCGCTGACGCCGACGCCGACGCCGACGCGAATTCAGCCGAGCCACTTGCGGTCTTGCCCGCCGGCGCAGCCACAAGCGCCCCTGCCACTGCCCCTGCTACAGCCACCCCTGCTACAGCCGCCCCTGCCGCCCCAGCCGCCGGCAGCTGCTCGCCTGGCAGCAAGCCCCGCTCGTTGCGCCGACGACGCTTGTGGCGGTGGTGCCCCGAGGGCCACTCGCAGTGGCCCGGAGGAGCCTCCTCCTCCGCTTGCCCTGCTGCTGACGTGGCCCTGCTGGTCGCACCCGCGCTGCCCGCCACCGCCACCTCAGGCCCCCCTGCCGCGGCTCCGCTCGCTGCCACATCCGCCGCCGCTGCGGCCTCCTGCTTGATGCCGGGTGCAGGCGCAGGCGCTGCAGTGCTGCAGCCTCGCGCACGCACTGCCGCGCCCCCAGCCGCAGCAGCCGGCGGGGCGGCATGTCGCCCGCTGCGCCGCAGTCCGCTCACCAGGGCCCCGTACTCCTCCTGGCGCCGTTGCCGGTCCTGGGCTACTGCCGTGGCATCTGCAGTAGCTGCAGCACCCGCCACCGCCGCCGCCGCCGCTGCTGCCGCAGGTATCCTTGGAGTGTCTTCGCCACCCCGCGCCTCCTTCTTCACCGCCGCAGCGGCCGTCCGAACCGGCGGGACCTGCATGTCTGCCAGCAGCGCGCGCAACTCGCGCGACGGCGGCCTGCTTACCAGTGCCGGCGCGTCCTCCCTTGACGCCGCTAGAGCCGCGCCCTGCTGGTCCGCAGCAGCAGCAGCAGCAGCAGCAGCAGCAGCAGCAGCAGCAGCAGCAGCAGCAGCAGCAGCAGCAGCAGCGGCGGCTGCAGCCGTATGAAGGTGATGATGATCCGCAGGTGGCGGCGGCGGCGGCGCCACGGCGGGTGCCCGCCTGCTGGGCCGCTGCAGGACACCGTGGCGTGCGTCTACGACTGGGCCCAGCGCCGTCAGCTCCATCAGCATGCGGCTCTTGTGGGATTTGGATTCGCGCGGTGCAGCTGCTGCAGCTGCTCCTGGCGGCGCCATGGCCTCATGCATCACGGCAGGCGCCGCTGTCGGCACCTCCGCGGGAGCCACCTCAGCCGGCAGCTCACACGGCACACCGCCGGCTATGCCACCCGGCTCCGCATGTATCAACGGCGGCGCCGCCGCCGCCGCCTGGCTAGCTGCGCCCACAAGCGCGTCGGGCGTGCCCGCCGCCACCTTGCACGGCCCACCCAGCTGCCCGCCTGCCGCCAGGTCCGGCGGTGGCGGCGGCGGCGGCGCAGAGGGTGAACGCCTGAAGCGCTTCACGGTGCGTTTAGGCACTGCCCCATTGCCGCTTGCATGATCACTGTCGCCCCCGCGTTCGCCGCCGGCGCCGCTGGCGCCGCCGATGCTGCTTACGCCTGCGCGCCCCGCTGCTGCCTCCATCTGTACCGGCAGTACTTGAGCTGCGAAGGCGCTGCCGTGGGCGCCCCTGGGGCCGCACGTGGCCGCCGGTGCCAGCAGGTGCGGGGGCGGCGGGGCATTTGGTGGTGGAGCCGCCACCAGGCGCACCTGGTACCGCTGCTGCGGCGGCGAGGGCGCCCGTGGCACCTGCGGGTCCTGGGGTGGGGCTGTTGTGGCGGCTGGGAGCATCTCCTGGTCAGGCGAGGCAGGCGGGGCCGGCGGCGAGCGGCGCGACGGGCCAGACGGCTGCTGCTGCAGCGGCGACGCCAGCTGCGGTGGGGGCAGCTGTACTGCCGCCGCCGGCGGCGGTGGTGGCAGCTGGTTGGCTGCTGGGTAGGGAGCAGGCAGTGCAAGACACTCAATGTCGGGAAGGGCTGGTGCCACCTCCACAGGGGTGGACGCCGGTGCCGTGATGAGGGCCTGCGCGGTCGCCACCGGCGCCTCAAGCCGCTGCTGCTGAGAAGCATCAGCATCAGCATCAGCAGCAGCAGCAGCAGCGGTAGCAGTAGCAGCACCTGGCAGCGGCAGGTGAGCCGCTGGCAGGGCCGCCGCGGGCTGCAGCAGGTGCGGCTGCCCCGGCGCCGCCTGCTGCTGCTGCGTCTGCGGCGGCGGCGGCTGGGGTGCGGGCGGGTGGAGGATGATGCTGGGTCCGGTGGCGGTGGGCACCTGTGGATGTACGGGTATGTGCCACAAGCACATGAAGGGGCGCACGATGACAACGCACATACACGCGCGCACACACACACACACACACACACACACACACACACATATATTTGCTTGTGATCTCCTTGTGATCTCTAACACACACACACACACACACACACACACCGAGCGGCGCGTCTAAGCTGAAGTGAGCCGTGATCGGGATGCCGCACCGCGGGGTGAAATTGACGACCCGACGCAGCCCCCGTCCCAGCCGCTCGCGCTCCTCGCGTGCTGGCCCCCAAGAACACCATCCCCCATGCATGGTCGTTTTGGCTTTGTGTTCTGGAATGAACTACTCCCCCCCCGACCGACGCCACCCCGCCCCCCTCACAAGCACACGTCCCCTGGACCCCCCTCCCCCCCCACACACACACCTACCTGGAGCCGCTGCCCGCCCTGCTTGGCGTAGTCGCACTGCCCCGCCAGCGGGCAGCGGCCGCAGTTGGGCTGGCGCTTCTGGCAGAACACCTGCATGTGTGAGGCGGGTGCAGGGCGGGCGGAGGGCGGAGGGTGCGTAATGAGCGGGTGTGTGGATGTACGGCCGAGAACGCAGAAGGACCCCCTCAGGACCTCTCAGCATTCAAGGTTATGTCCAAGGGCGGAACACGTTTGCAATCGGGCCTTGCCTGTTCCACGACTAGACCCGCTCCCGTGAAGGCACACGCACCCCGCATCCCGTCCGCCCGCCCCAGTCCACCACACCGCCTGCGGGGCCACTCCTCGCGCGCCGCTCCTCTCGCGCGCCGCTCCACTCCACGCGCGCCGCTCCGCGCCCCACGCCCCAACTCCCGTACACCCACGCGCCCGCCCGCCGTCCCCCCAGCCCCCCCCCAACCCCCAGCCCCACCTTGCCCAGCGTGATGCACTGGTAGTGCAGTTCGTACAGCGTGTGCAGGTCGAAGGCGGTGAGGCGGGTGTGCAGGTAGGCGTGCACCGAGTCCTCAGCCGGGTAGTCCTCGAGCTGCTCCAGAGTCTGCTCCGCCTGAAGGAAGGAGGAGGGGGAGGTTGCGGACTACTGTGGGTTAGGGACATGGGTGGGGTAAGGGTTGGCCGTGAAGGCCGCACAGGGAGGGCGTTTAGGTAGTCGGTTGCGGGTGCAGCGCAGGGTCATGTGGCGGTGGAGGATGGAAGGCAAGAGGCGGAAATTAAGGCCGCGGACGACCATGGAGCCAGGGGGAGCTGGCCGCCGCCTGGGACGTCTTACCGTGCGCGCCCATCCACCCAAACACCCGCCCGTACCTCAATGGGAATCCAGCCCAGCCGGGCAAACACACGTGCCACGTTGACGTCCACCGGAAACTCCTGAAAGCAGGCGGGGGCGGGGGGAGGGGGCCGGGAGGGCGGCAGGGGGTCAAGGGAGTAAGCGCGGAGGGAGGGGGAGAAGGCGGGGGCCCGTGGGGATGGGCACGCAGCACGGGCACGCAAGCCATCCACCTCTCTCCATCCACAAGTTCTGTCTGCACCACGGCAGCGCCTTGGCCTGGACAGCTCCCTGCTGGGCGGGACGTAAGCTGAACGGCCCGCCCCTGCCCCCTGCCCCCCTGCCCCCTGCCCCCCTGCCCCCTGCCCCCCTGCCCCCTGCCCCCCCTGCCCCCCTGCCCCCTGCCCCCCTTCCCCCCCTGGCCCCCTGCGCCCACCTTCTGCCCCCCTGCCCCCCTGCCCCCACCTTCTGCCCCCACCTTCTGCCCCAGCGCCAGCAGCACGATGCACGCCGCGCTCTTGCGGCCCAGGCCCTCCACCCCCAGCAGGTACCTGCGGCGGTGGGCAGCGGCGGCAGCCGTTGTAGGTGGCAGCGGTGGAGAGGAGGAGGCAAATAAGACAAGGCAATTTGCTTGCCCGCCTCCTCCTCACCTAAACCGTGCCCTACCTACGTCTTCCACCGTCTCCGGGCCCCGCGCTGCCCTCCACACCACAGCCTGGATCGCACACACCTGCAACCCGCCTAGCTAACCCCGCACCACCCACTTGATGGCCTCCTCGCGGCTCACGTCCCGCAGCCACTCCAAGTCCAACCGCCGCCCGGTGGGGGTCGCGGTGGTGGCGGCAGCGGCGGGGTTGGGGTTAGGGGCGGCGGAGCCGCCACTGCCGCTGCCGTTGCGGCCTTGGTCGCTGCCACTGCCGCTGCTGCTGCCGCCTTGGTCGCTGCCGCCGTCAGGTCCTCCGCCGGCCGTGTGGGCAGTAGCGGAGGGCTCTTCCGGCGCCTCGCCGCCGTATGCCCCAGTGCTCCCGCCGTTGCCAATGGCCGCAGCACTACTAGCTGCCGCTGCTGCTGCTGCTGCTGCCGCTGCCTCTGACGGCGTTGCACTGCGGCTGTCAGCCCTCCGGCCCCGGCCGCCGCCGCCGCCGCCTTGCCCCCTGCCCCTGACCTTGCTTCTACCTCCCGGGCCCCCGCCACCGCCACGTGCCGAGAACGGCTCCTCTCCCACGTGGCTCCCAGCGCCATCGCCACCACCACCGCCGCCCACCTCCAGGCCTTCGTCCAGGTCAGGCATCTGCAGCTGCTGCGGCAGCTGCTGCGACCCTGGCGGCGGCTGGGGCGGCTGCTGCTGCTGCTGCTGCAGCGCGGCCAGGAAGGCCTGGATGCGCTTGGTCAGCATCACATTCATGCCCCTGCGCCCCACGGCGTCGGCGTCGGCAGGGAGGCCAGGTGAGAGGTGATATGATGTGATGTGAGGCGTGTCACTTGCGCGCTCTCGCGTGGAGGTCAAGGCACGCCGTCCGGGGCTATATACATAGCCAGCCGGCCGAGAGCAAGCAACACCAACTAAGGAGGAGTTGCCCCAGCACCCGACGACGCGCCCCCCCACACACACACACACACGCCCGTCCAAGTGAGCACATACACGCCCACGCGCCCACCTGCAGCGAATCAGATCCTCCACCTGACTGGGGGGCGCCGCCGCCACCGCGGCCCAGTCCACCATGTCCGTCCCCACCGGGATCCACCAGTCGCCGCCGCCGCCGCCGCAGTCAGCTCCAAGGACGCGTTCGCCTCCAATATCCGAGGCGGCATGTGGGTCCATAGCAGCAGAGGCGGGCGCGGGGCTGTAGCGCACGAGAACAGCCGCGTCTGCGGCATCTGCGGCTTTGCCACCGCCACCACCACCTTCAGGGCGGCCGCGAGGTCGCGCGGGGAAGGCGGCGGCTAGGTTCATGAACGCCGCGGAGGACAGCACGTCCGCGGCGTTCTGTTGGGTTGCGGGGGCGTGGGTAGCGTTGGTGGTGGTGATAATATGGGATTGAGGGCGAGCAGGAATGGAGATGGGAAAGGGAAGGGAAGGGCGTCAGGGACGCAGCGGGCGCTCGCCGCAACGAAGCTGCGGCGGCCCCACTCACCACACACTTCATTCGCTACCCTGCCCTGCTCCCTGGCCCCTGGCCCTGCCCCTGCCTCTGCTCCCTCAGAACCCCATCATGGGTACCGGGTCACCGCCTGCTGACTACCAGCCGCACCTGTGTGAGGAAGGTGCCCACCACCGAGTCCAGCACCGAGCCGCCCCACCTGCACACAAGTAAGTGGGCGCACGTGCGAGCCCGTGTCAGAGTGTCGGCCCGAAGATCTGACACCCGGACACCCGACACCCACATCTGTCACATCCCTGTTCCCCTCTCGCCTCAGCACCAACACACCCCGCCGCACCTCATGGCTCTGATTGCCCCCCCACCCCACCCCGCCTACACGGTGCGGGGGAACGCATGCCGAAGCGCCCGCGCCTTCCCTCTCCCCCACCCCCAGCCCCCACCCATCCCCTTCCCCTCATTCCTCCATCCCCTTCCCTCGCCGCCTCACCTGTAGGTGAGCCCCCGGTCCCCCAGCACGCCCCGCATGGCCCGTATGAAGCCGCCCACCCGCACCGCCCACAGCACGCGGTCGTCGTGGCCGTAGGGGATGAGGCTCAGCCGCGCGCCGCTGGCCCGGTCCGGGTGCGCCACACGGGCCCGCCGCTGCCTCACAGCCGGAGTAGGAGGCGGTAGAGCAGGAGGCGGCGGCGGCGGCGGCAGGTCAGGCGGCGGGACCGGAGGCGGAGGCAACAGAAGAGACGCGGCGGCGGCTGCTGCTGCCGTGGGGCCCTCCTCAAGAGTTGCATTGCTGCTGCTGCTACCGTAGCCCCCGTAGTGGTGGTGGTGGAGGTGGGGGTGGGGGTTGGGGTGGGGCTCATGGTCGGCAAACCGCTGCTGTTGAGCCGGAAGCTGCTGAGGTGGCTGGATCCGAGCAGCAGGCAGCTGCAGCGGCGGGTGCAGCAGCTGCTGCTGGCAGGTGGTCTGTAGCGCCTGCGCCTCCAGAAGTGCCTGGACTAAAGCGGAAAGGAGCAGCTGCTCGTGGCTGTGGCTGTGGCTGGGCTGGTGTAACGTAACAGCCGCCCGCGCATCTGCCGATGCCGCCGTCGCTGCAGCTGCTGGCTTCACTGCTGGCCGCCGGGGGCCGTGGCGGCTCCCGTTGTCCGGTTGCAGACCGCGTGGCTCGGGGCTCCAGCAACGGGTCGTTCGGCCCTCACGCTGACGCCGCGGCTCCATGTCAGCGGGCTGCATGGGCTCCGCGCCGGCCGGCTGCTGCTGCTTCTGCTGCTGTTGGTGGTGCTGGTGGTGTTGGTGGTGTTGGTGGTGTTGGTGTTGGTGTTGGTGTTGGTGTTGGTGTTGGTGTTGGTGTTGGTGTTGTTGTTGTTGTTGTTGTTGTTGGTGGTGGTGGTGTTGGTGGTGTTGGTGGTGTTGGTGGTGTTGGTGGTGTTGGTGGTGTTGGTGGTGGCCTTGCGGCTCACGCCCTGCTGTTGCCGCTGTTGATGCAGGCCACCAGCAGGCCTGACCGAGGCCCCCAGGCACCCCAGCCATCGCTCCTACTGCTGCGTCGCATGCCACCCCATGCGGCGCCGGTGCGAGGCCCCCTGTCTGCATGCTGGCGTCCACCGCTGCATGGCTCGCTGCAGGCCGTGCTGCGGCAGTGGCGGCCGCGGTGGGCCGTGGGGGCAACGCGGGCGCAGGCAGCCTTTGGCTCGGCGTGGTTGCCGCAGCGTTCTCCTCTGGAGCAGCGCTGCTGCTGTAGCAGGCCCCGAACTGGTAGCAGTGCAGCTCACAAGGCTGACGGTTCTGCAGCTGCAGCTGCAGCGGCGGAGCCTGTAGTTGCTGCAGTGGTGACTGTGGCTGCAGCTGTTGGCGATCGGCCTGTTGGGCCTGGCGTGGCATGTAAGCCTGTGCTAGGGTGTGCCCCTGCTGCTGGAAACTCAGTGACATCTCCCACGCGTTACTCGGAAGCGCGCGTCCCTCTGCCACAACCGCTGCTAGCCCCCGCCAGTCCTGGCCACGGCCTCCTTCCCTCCCCGTCGATATCCCTTCATGCCCCATCATGCCATGGGCCGCCCCCTGCGGTACGGGACGGCAGGCGCCAGCCGCCGCTGGCTCAATGGCAGCGGCCTGCGCGGGCGGCGGCCTGCCGGCCGGGGGGCTCAGCGCTGCTGGCCCTAATGCAAGCCCTTCCCGCCCACTGCCTATCCACATGCCACCAGTGGCTCCTGCAAGGCCTGGCGCAGCAGCTGCCAAGGTGGCACCGGCACCGGCACCGGCAATGGGACCGGTCCGCTTGGCCGCGCCTGCTGCGCGTCCCACTGCTGTCTGCGTCGCGGTGTTTTCCGGTGCAGTCGCGGCCCACGAGCCGCTGCTCTTGCTGTAAATGCTGCTGCCTGCCGCCATTCCTGCTGGAAATGCGAGTGGGATTGTAGTGGCCACTGTGCCTGCCGCCGCGTGATTCATGTTCGCAAGCTGAGCCGCCTGCAGCAGGTGCCTCACGGGCGGCCTCACGTCAGTCCGCTGCATTGGGGTCGGTGGTTGCGGGTCCCAGCGTGCCCCGCCTCCGCTGCTGTGATATGTTGCAAAGCCCAGCGCCCCGTCTAACTGCTGCGGCGCTTGCCTCTGCCGCACGCGCTGCTGCTGCTGCTGCTGCTGCTGCTGCTGCTGCTGCTGCTGCTGCTGCTGCTGCTGCTGCTGCTGCTGCTGCTGCTGCTGCTGCTGCTGCTGCTGCTGCAGCAGCAGCAGCAGCTCGTAATGACCGAAACCGCTGCCCCCGGTGGCCTCGAGCTGTGTGGCCCAAGTAGCACTGTTGTTCCCGGCGCCCATTGCGGCAGAGGCCGCCGCCATAAGTACAGGCGCTTCCTGGTCCCCTGCTGCTGCCCCAGCGGGGACCTCCTCCGGAGTTTGCATGAAATCCAGCAGACTTTGCATCGCAGCGGCTGCATCCCCGGCGGCGGCTGTACTCTCCATGACGTGAGAGCCACGGCGGCGCCGAATGCACGCAGGCCCAATGCCTGCCCCCCCCCCTCCCGCGCCCCGGTGCGGTCCGTACGGCTTCTGCCTGCCAGCTGCTACGTCCGCTAGGTGGTCAGAGTCGGTTGGCCGGCCCACGCACCGGAGCTAGCGCGCCTGCAAAGGCGGGGGAGCCCCTTCAACCGTTTCGTGTCCCACCGAGCGTGCGCTGGTTGGACTATATCGTGCCTCTAACTCAAACATTGCTCGCTTGTATTACGATTTACATGTTCGCCTGGCATCGCGAGCCACGAGGTCACTCCGGTTGACGGCCCATTTTGAGTTAAAGGCTGCAGTGGCTACAGTGGCAGCCTTTATTATAGGGATGCAAATGCACCTCAAGCAATTTAGAGTTCATCTAGTCTCATCGTGGGGCGCAGCAGCCCGTCCTCTGGTCGGGTACGTCCTCTGATTTCGGTTACTGTGATGCGCCTGTTGTTACGATCTTACACTATAATTCAATAACTCGGTTGTGGTCCATGTGAAACAAAAATTACGGTTGCAATCATGCAAAGGTCGATACAAAGCTGCCCCCGGCGCCGGTTGCTCTGTGTAGAATTTATATCAATTTTAGGAGTACGCATAAAGATGCTGTGGAGGCTGGCTCGAGGGCTCTGGACCTAGTCATTCATCAGAAGAATCCAGGGTCCCACCGCCACCGGGTCGGGTTGGCAAAAGTCCTGAGCGATGTGAACCCGAGCGTCAGAAGTGCTCAAAATAAGTAATGATATAGGAAATTCGGGCATTCGCGAGCTAAGTCGCACGTTTGCAACATGTCAAGCTTATGTTCGGGAGGGTCATGTATGCGCTCCGGTCCAGTAATAAGGCCAAACCAAAGAGCAATCACTCGTACCATTTTATATTCAGCAGTTAGAGCAATAGGGCGAGCCTCTAGTGTCTTCTTGATAGAGGGACCACTTTAGAATGCGCCCCAACAAAACATCATTTTAGCCCTGCATAACCCACCCAAACGTGTATCATAGTAATCTAAAGCATAATTTTGACTTGTCTGCTATCTAGAGCTGCGTTCTGAAGCGCCCTGGCCCTATGTGCGCCCTGCCATCGACCACCGCGCGCTGAGGCCAGCTTTTTGGACTCTGATTTTTGCGTCATTTGCAAATGAAGTACTAGGCAGGAGGACTGCGTTGAAATCAGGAACCAGAAAGCTGGCCTCGCTCTGCAATCCACATCGCACACCTCGGGGGTCGATTTTGGGGTCGGTGGTCGGACCCCTGAGAAGAATCCCCAAACCTTGCGCGCGACGTGGGGGGCCCTGAGGTGTCATACTAAGCAGTGCATACTGCAGTTGCACACAGATGCGGGGGGGACGAGTCGTCGCTGACAGGTAGGGTCAGGTTCGGGCGCGCACGGCACGCGTGCGTGTGGCGCCTGGTGGCGCTGAAGAGGAACTACGGCGGACCGCAAAACCCCTGAGCTTGCCGCGTATGTAGCTGTATGTACATGTATGTGTCTGAGTGACAGCTTTCCCATCATGCGGAACGGGCGGGGGGCTGGGGGGGGGGGTAGCCAGCTTCGTTCGTGACTCAGCCAGTTGGTACCCAGGTTGGTACCGGATGACAAGGGTCACGCAAGCGCCCCTGCAGCGGGCTCGAAGCCTTCCCGGAGCCATACAACAATATATACAACAGTATTTGTCTTGTTGCATCACATTTGCCCGCCTTACGACATCGCTTAGGATGGCACCCACGCACACGCATGCGCTGAACTAAAGAGTCAACATCTGTAGCGACCTTCTCTCGTGCGAGCGTGCGCCGTACATTGCGTGTGTGCGTTGAAAAGTTTTAGCTCTGCGCCGGTATAAGTGCTCCTGCCATCGTCGCGCAGAGACGGCGGCATGTCGCTTTCCGGCGCCCAGGATGGCTTGCGCCGCTTCGGCCTAAAACACCTTACGCTGCACAAAGGCAGCAAACAGGAAGTTGCCGAAGCTGCAGATAGCGTCACCGATAGCATTATAGCGGACCTCAGCCTTCCGGGCAAGGACTTCCAGCTATGGGATGCCCAGCAGTCGACGTTGCGGTGCGGGGCCCCGCAGCTCATCAGCGCCCGCGTCCCGCCGGGGCCTCTGTATGCATTCACAGCGTGTAGGTGGCCCCCGCTAGGGATACCATGGGCGTACCGGGGTACCGTATTGGTTTTGGCGCGCTACCCGCCATCCGTTACCATCAAAAACCGCTATCCGGCGAGCTACCTTTCGGTTGTGTTGGTACCCCAACGCGCCTTCAACTCTCGCGTCTCGGCTTTGGCCCCTCTGACTGCCCCGCAGTCAATGAACACTGGAATGCCACTTCGGGCGAATACCTCAAGGTTGGCGTTACGCAGCTGCATGCATGAACCCATCCAGAACCTGTTGTGCTTACCTGGCCGCGCCCGCACGCCTAGCCCGCACACCGAATTCATTTCCTCGCTCCCACACCGCGCCTGCCTGTCGTGCATGCTGCGTGCAGGTCCAGTTCGCCACGCGCTGCCGCGTGTACGTGCTGGCGGTCAACACCGCTCGCGTGCCCGACTGGCTCAAGCGGGGCTTCACCAAGGTGCCGGACGGCGTGTGCAGGCTGCCGGTGCGCTGGGCGCTGCCGGTGCACCTCAAGGTAGGTAGGTAGGCGAGGGCATGATGAATTGATGAGGGAGATACGGCCTGCTGCATGGGACTGCGCTCGGTCGGGTGGGGTGAGAACGGGAAGCGTACATAAAACTGCTGCTGCTGCTGTTGTAACCCGGAACCATACCGGTACATGCATACCTTCTCAAATGCGCGCAGCTTCTGGCTTTCCTGGCGCAGCGGCTGCCTGCCTGCCAAGGCGCCTATCTGAACCTGTGGGTGCGCAACGGCGGGGAGTGCGCAGCGGGACAGGAGTACAGCTTCGGCGGCAACGAGGGCTCGCAGACACTCGAGGTACGTGGGTGCGTGCGTGCGCGGCGGCAGTGCCCTTCCTCTCATGCACAAGCAGCAAAGCACGCGCCCTTACACGCGGCCTGTCATCACCCCCTGCCGTACGTCCTGCAGGACTACCAGTACATCTTCGCCTGGCAGCCCGTCATCACGGAGCCGGCGCCGGCAGCCACCACCAGCGGCGTATCATCACGCGCCTGCTGCGCCCTCCTGCCGGGCCTGCCGCCCGCACCCCAGCAGCAGCCACCCCGCGCGGCCGCCTCGATTATCAAACGGCAGCAGCAGCAGCAGCAGCAGCAGCAGCCGCACCTCCTTATTGAGGATGACCCGGTGGTGGAGGCGGTGCGGCTGCAGGCGGAGGTCCTGGCGGCGGTCCGGGCGGACAGCGCCGAGGGCCTGGCCGCAGCCCTGGACGCCTACGCCCGCCTGCTGGCCGGCCCGCACCCGCCCGGCACCTTCGCCTGCCTGCCGCCCTGGTTCACGACCGCGGGTGGTGATGGCCGGCTGCGGCTGCTGACGTGGGAGGCGGTGCGGCAGCACTGCAGCGCGCGCCTGGTCCTGCTGCTTGTGGCGCGCGGCGCGGAGATGGACAGTACGACGCTTCGGTGAGGCACTGAGGCGGTGGGCGGGCGGGTGGCTGCATGCTGAGCTGGTGAGCTGGTGGGCGGTTGCATGGTGGGTGCTGAGCTGGTGGGCGGGCGGGCGACTGTATGTTGAGCTGGTGGGCGGGCGAGGAACCACAGTTGGTGATTCCCGCCTTCTTATGCATCAGCGGACTCAACGCATGCCATCCCCGCATACTTCCCCTGACGGAGTCGGTGCTTTCACTTGACCTCCTCCCGCCTCCCCCACTAGCTAACCTACCTGCTGCTCAGCCCTCCTCCTGCCTGTGCCTGTGCCTGCCATACGTCACCCGCTTGCCTACCCGCCTACCCGCCTACTCCCGCCTACCCGCCTACCCGGCCGCCAGCAGGTACCTGATGCTGCAGGCGGACGACGGCGCGCTGGCCGAGGCGCGGTACCGGGACGTGCGGCACCTGGTGCTGTCGTACGTGGTGGGGCACCGCTGCCCGGTGGCCTCGGCGCTGGCTGCGGCGGGCGTGCTGGAGGGGCTGGGGGAGAAGAGCAAGTGCGCGCGTGCCGGCGCTTTCAGGTGGGTCAGCCTAACATGGGGTGTCAGGTGGGGTTGGGGCAGCCGAGCACAGTGCATGCGCTGGGGTGTGGCAAGCAGGGAGGAGCCGGCGGGTATGCAGTTGGGCAGCAGAGGGGCATGGCGGCTTCCGGCCGGTTGAGCGGCAGACGGTGTGCATGTCGTGATAACGTACGTGCCACAGGGAGCTTTCGGTGCCGCTGCGCGCTCTGGCGGTGCAGCTGGCGGGCGAGCTGGCGGGCTGCAGCGCCGCCCAGCTGCGGGAGGTGCTGGAGCCGCCGGATGCATGTGCAGGTGCTGGTGCAGGTGCTGGACAGCCGGCGCAGGGCCCCGCCGCCGCCGCTTCCTCCTCCTCTGCCGCCTCCTCCTCGGACGAGGGCAGCCACTCGCTGAACGACGCGGGGCCGCTGCGGGAGGCGTACGACAGCCACGACCTGGGGTTCATGGGCTGCGGCGTGGTGCAGGTAGGTGGGTGGGGGCTGGCTTTGGGGCCGGGGCCGGGGCCGGGGCCGGGGCCGGGGGAACGTGTGGTCCGGCGCCTGGGGTCGGGGGTCCCTGGCACGGGTGGGTGGTGGGGATGAGGCATTAGGAGGCAGAGGCTCGTTGACTGCTGCGGGGCATACATGTGCGCGGGGTGCGTGCGCGGGGTGTGCTCATGAGGGTTGCAGTTTTTAAACAAGCCCACTCATCACCAGTAGCCGCTCCCCCCCGTGCATGCCCCGTCACCCTCACCCTCACCCTCACCCCCCTCCCCCACCCCCACCCCCACCCTAACCCTAACCCCACCCCCCACCCCCCCACCCACCCCCCACACACACTCAGTCCCACCTGAACACGCGCTGGAAGGGCCGCGACTACACCGCCACCGTGCTGCAGGTGGATGGGTGGGAGCCCTGGCTGGGTGCCTGCGTAGTAGTAGGCACTGCTGCTGCATGCGCACGGGCCTGGGAAGCACCCTCACCCTGTCACCTTGTCACCCTGTCACCCTCTCGCCCTACTAGTAGGCACTGCGCGAGCCCGGTCTGGGAAGCAATCTCTCGCGGCAGCGGGCGGCAAGGGGCTGCCCTGGGGCCGCCAGCTTCTTGCCTCAAGCAAGCGCAGCTCTCTTATATATCCACACCAGCCGCCCCCGCTAAGGCCGCAACTATCTGCGCTGTTGCCCTCGCACACGACGACTACAGGACATGGGCACCGTCACGCTGAGCTACTCGGACCACAACTTTGTGCTGCACGTGCTCACCAGCAGCGGCTTCGTGGGGCGGCTGGGGCGGCCGCTGGTGCGCCGCTTCTCGCACCTGGCGCACTTCCTGATGCTGGCGGCGCGACCCTGGTTCGACTCCCCGCGGGGGCGCTACACCTTCCGGCTGCTGTGCGAGCTGTTCTTCCTGTACGTCTTCCACAGCGTGCAGCTGGCGCCGGCAGGTGGGGGGGGCGGAGGGGGCGAGTGGGATCTGGGGTTTCGCATGGGCAAGCACAGGTAAGAGAGTGGGGGTACAGGACAAGGCGCGGGGCTCGGGGCCTTCACCCAATCCTCATGCTATGGCTGCGCGGCCCTGCCAACCCCATATATACATGCACACACATCCTCCCGTTACATACGCCCTCCACCACACACACAGGCGAGGCCTTCATGTGGCAGCACGCGGCGCTGGTGGTGTACGTGGCAAGCATGGTGGTGGACGAGGTGCAGGTGAGGGGGCTGGGTGGGGTTGGTGATGAGGGGTGGTGAGGATGAGGGCGGGGAAGGGCGGAAAACATTGCCCGTGCCTATTGAGCACTCGTGGACTTCCCTAGTGCTTTCACGCGCGTTAACCTCATGCCCTGTCCACACTCCTGCCTGCCTGCCACCCTGCACCTACCCGGGGGCGCACATACACATACACATGCATGCAGGAGGTGGTGCTGGTGCACCGCGGCCACCTGTCGGCCTACCTGCTGGCCAGCGGCTTCAATGCCGTGGAGCTGGTCACCATCGCGCTGCTGGTGGCGGCGGGGGGCTGCAGGGTGCGTGAGAGAGACGGGCGGGTGGGCAGGGCACAAAGCATCAGGGTGTAGAGCGTGCGGGTCCCGGATTCAGAGCAATGAAATCAATGCCCTGGCAAAGGTGATGACTGTGTACACACACATGCACTCCGTATCGCATCGCATATACGGTCTTTAGTTATTTGCTTGTTAGCTCCTTGCGCTATCTAACACATGCACTCCACTAGTTACGTTACAGCTGTGGGGAGACTTCTGCCCCGGGCCCGAAACTCCGTGCGCGCAGCTTGCCATGGCTTGCATCGCCAGGAGCAATGGCACTGCTGCTGCTGCTGCTGCGGGAGACAGCAGCGGCGCCGACCCCTATGATGACGACGTGGGCGAGCAGGAGGAGGCGGGCGCCGGTGCCTACAGCGCCTATGCGGACCTGCGGTCCGCGCGCGGGCTGCTGTTCCACACCGCCGCCGTGTTCGTGTGGGCGCGGCTGCTGCAGCTGCTGGTGCCGCTGCATGAGAGCGTGGGCAACCTGCTCATGACCCTGTCACGCATGATCGTGGAGGTGGGCGGGGCCGGGCGTAGCGTGAGAAGGGCATGACAGGGCGGGTGGAGGCCTGAGCAGGGCGGGGCAGTAGTTTTGAGTGGAGCAGCCACATATGCCATGCCCGCAGGGGCTCCCACCTCACCTCCCCCCTGCCTGCCTCCCTCCCCCGCCCCGCCCCGCCCCGCCCCGCCCCGCCCCGCCCCGCCCCGCCCCGCCCCGCCCCGCCCCGCCCCGCCCCGCCCCGCCCCGCCCCGCCCCGCCCCGCCCCGCCCCGCCCCGCCCCGCCCCGCCCCGCCCCGCCCCGCCCCGCTGCTGCAGGTGTTCAAGTTCGCGCTGCCGGGCCTGGTCCTGATGATGGGCGTGGCCTTCACGCTGTTCGGCACATTCAGGTGGGTGGGTGGGTGGGCGCCACGCGTGCACCACAGCATGCCGCACGAGATGCTGTACTGCCAGCGTCCTTGACACGTGCACTGTGTTGAACGCACTCCGCAGGCGTGTCTCTGCTGTCGTAACAGAGCCGGCAATAGGTTTCCGCGGATGGCAGGGACCCTGTTTCAGCTGACACCTCCTTGAACCCTGCTGCTCGCGCACAACAATGTCACACGCACTCGCCCCCACACACCCCCACAGGGACCGCGGCATAGAGGGCATGGCCACCCTGCCCTCCGTGCTGCTGCTGCTGTTCCGCGGCTTCATCGGCGAGACCTTCTTCGATGCGGTGGCGGGCGAGCAGACCCAGCTGTACAACGTGTACGGCAACCTGGTGGCGCTGCTGTACCTACTGATGTCCGCCATCGTGCTGGCCAACCTGCTCATCGCCATCATGAGCTTTCATTTCGACCCCGACTCGCTGGTGGCCAAGGGCGCCTTCCAGATGGCGCAGATCAACCAGCACTACACCTACATGGTGGGCGACTGGGCGCCTGGGTGCGGGTGCGGGTGCGGGTGCGGGTGCGGGTGCGGGTGCGGGTGCGAGGGTGGGTGCGTTGGAGGGCCGTGGTCCCCAGGAGCAGGTAGGGTGGGGCCGTGTTCGGGGTGAGGAGCGGGGTGACTGGAGCTCGCTGGGGCCGGCTCTCACAGGGGTGGGGGCGGGGTTTGGAAGCTGGGGCGAACTAACGGGGTTTATTATGCGCATGGAGGGTTGCATGGCACCATACCACAGCTACTCCGTCCAATGCACACGGGTAGGTGACGGGTGCGCCCTTCGCGTCCTGCTGGGTCGTGGGTTGCAAATCCGCCGCTCCCCACGCCCCACGCCCCCCGCTCCTGCAGGTGGAGCACCAGCTGCTGGGCGCGCCCTTCAGCCTGCCGCTGCTGCTCGCCCGCGCGCTGCTGCCCAGCGGCCGCCGCGCCATGGCGCCCGACGGCGTCAGCGCGGCGCTGGTGATGCCCCTGGACGGCATCCGCGGCCCCCGTGAGCGCCGTATCGAATGCATGCAGGGCGCGTGTGTGTGAACCTGCATGCGTCTGGTCACAAGTCCGCGCCTGCTCATGCCACTTCGCGCCATATGGCCGCGCCACAGTTGATGTTTAGGCCGCCCTCGTGCCTTGTCCTCGTAGTCCTCAGATACCCTCGCTCATTACCCCTTACTGCTCTCCTCTCTACCCGCCGCTGTAAACAGACGAGTCCAAGGACTCCCGCAGCTACCCCACCGGCTCCCGCGAGCTGCCCTACCTCATCTACCTGCTCACTTACTACCCCGCCGCCATGGCGCTGTGCTGGGCGGCGGGCCTGGCCGCCGCGCCCTACTGCGTCCTGCACTTTGCGCTCATCGGCTACAGCCGCTGGATCGAGGCCTTTGTGCCGCCCGCACCCAAGCTGGCCTGGCGCCGCAGCAGCCTGAGCAGCAGCAGCAGCACCGCGGCACGCCGCGGCGGCAGCTCGGCACCACCACTGCATTTCGTGCCGGCGCACGACTACGCCAAGCGCTATGGTGCGGCAGCGCTGCGGCCCCCCGTCGTGGGCGGGCCCGTGGCGGTCCAGCAGGCGGTGGTGGGCCCGGAGGGAGCGGCGGCAGTAGCTGTGGCGGCGGCGGCACGGGCGCTGCACGTGTACGTCCACGCCGGCGACGTGGCCACTGATGCTGCTGCTGCCGCTGGCGCTGCCGGCCAGACGGAGTCGCTATCACAGCAGCTGGCGGTACTGGCAGCGCCCGCGATGACGACCGCCGCGGCAGGAGGACCGGCAGCGGTGTTGGGAGGGGGTAGCGATGCAGTGCCCGTCGTGAGCGTGCACGCCGCCGGCCCGGTGGCAGAGGACGTGGAGGAGAAGGAGGGGGCGGGTGACGATGTGGAGTCGGGGCAGCAGAAGCAGCCCAAGCCCTTGAAGCAAACCGGCAGTGCGCTGGCACGCGGCCGGAGGCAGGGCTCGGTGGTGGGCCAGCTGCTGCTGTGGGCGCTGGTGGGGGTGGAGCCGCCGATGTCTGGGCCTCTGGGCCTGCAGCAGGCCGGAGACCTACAGGAGTCGGGCTCGGGCAAGGTGGGTGTGACTGAGGGAGCTTGCCAAGGTTGCCAGCCTGTGCATGATTCCAGTTTGTACACAGCGTCATGTCAGGGCCTCATTCCGCACCCCCCATGCATGGCCCCCCCCCTGTAGTGAAAACCCGCTCAGCTTGTCCATTTCCCTCCTCTGTCTCTGCCGTGCCTGCCTGCTTGCAGGTGCTGGCGCTGTCCCGCCTGGCGCTGCGCGGGCTGTGCTACGCCACCAGCCGGCCGCTGTGGCTGCTGCTGGGCGGCGTCGCCTACCTGGGGCTGGTGCTGGGGCTGCTGTGCGTGCTGTGGATGGGCGTCTGGCAGTGGCTGGGCCGCCTGGTGTTCACCTGCTACTGGGTGGCGAACGGCTGGGTGCAGGTGCGCTGAGCGTGTGGGAATGGGCAACCATCTTGATAGTACGTGTTGCGTGTAAAGCCTGACCGTTCCTGATATCTCTCTGCGCACTGTAGCCTACTCTGTTAACGAACGATTCCTCGCTTTTTGGCCCATGTCAGGGCTGGTTCGGCAGCTGCGGCGCGTCTTGCCCAGGTGCTGCGGCCGGCGGCGTCACGGCTGCAAGCAGCTCCACCGACACAGCCACCGCAGCCGCAGCCGCTGCCGCCGGAGACGTGCTGTCGCCCGACGTGGTGGCTGCGGCGCTGGGGGAGCTGGAGGGGCTGCGGCCCGAGGACCGGGCGCTGGCGCTGGCGGGCCCCTGCGACGTGGCGGCGGTGGCGGCGGCGGCGCGGCGCGCGGCGGAGGACCGGGCCGTCAACGGCGCCTACCTGGCCCGGCTGGACCGACTGGAGCAGCTGGTGGAGCAGCTGGCGGCGGCGGCGGCGGCGGCGGCGGGAAGTGGGAGGGAAGGAGGAGGTGCAGGTGGTGGAAGTGGCGGCACGGCTGAGGGCGCCCAGCGCCCAGCGCCAGAAGGGTGAGGGCCAGTGAGGAGCTTGAGGAGTCTTAGGTGTTCGAGCGATTCGTACGAATGGTAGAGCTAAACAATATGATAGTGGCGTAGACACCTCGTGATTCATTACACACGAGAGCCATCGGGGATTCCTGCATGGCAGCACGCCCGACTAGAGTAACTTCGGGTAACATATTTCTCGTGCCAGGGCCGCCACATAGGCGTCGCTGCAATTCATCATTCATGGCTTGAATTATTTTCATGCATTCTTCTCTAGATAGGGCACGTGCGCTAGCGCCTAATATGATAAATGTAGCTGTATGGTAGGGAGTGTCAAGTAGCGGTATCGGTGTAGGTAGCAATGAGCACAGATGTGGTGGTGCGGTGGCAGACTGGTAATGTAGTGGCACAGAGACATACGGTGGACGCCATGGCGTGAGGAGGGGTGAGTTGCCGACAGAGGGGATCTTCAGTGGTGAGGGCAGATGACAGCTGCGGGCAGAGCAGAGAAGGGTAGCGTGTTCATCGTGGCCGGCGGGTGATGCTGAGAGGCGCAATGCTGACAGCGCCTCAGCAGACAGGCGCTACAAGTCGCGGGATGGTTGGCAGGAGCGGCATTGTTCACTGGTCGTACAACAGGACCATTTGAAGTGTGGCAGGACCATTTGAAGTGTGGCAGGACCATTTGAAGTGTGGCAGGACCATTTGAAGTGTGGCAGGACCATTTGAAGTGTGGCAAGAGCATTTGAAGTGTGGCAAGAGCATTTGAAGTGTGGCAAGAGCATTTAAGTGTGGCCAATCGCGTGCATTCCGCATCCCATGTCAAACAGCACCTCAGCGCAACTTGCCCATAACGCCTGTCTGTACGGCGCTGCCGCACAGCCAGCCTGCACTCCAACTCCATCCTACCCTGCATGTTGTCCACACACGAGCGCCCTGCACCAGCAGGCACAGCCCCAGCCCCAGCTCCTCCCACTCCAGTCCCCCCCCCAGCATCACTGCAACAGCAAGCCATCCACCACGGCTGCACCGCCGCTTGGGGCGTCATCATCACCATCATCATCACCGGCCCAGGCCCGCCTTGAACGCGGCCGCCGACATGAAGTTGAGCGGGGGCGAGCCGCCGCCCACCGCCGCCTGGCGCACTGGCCCCACGCCGTCCTTGTTGGAGCGGAAGGTGGGCATGAGCTCGCGCCGCTGCGGGAAGGGGCTCTCCTGGAACCACCTGTGTGCGCAGGGCGAGCATTCGAAGGGCGCGCCAGTCAGAGCCGTAGCCCCCACTTGCACTTTGCCGTGCGTACAAAACGACAGTTGGGAAACTAGCAGCAGCCCCAGAATCCTCTAGGCACCTCAGCCCCCAACAGCCCTCCAAACAGCAACCGCACCCCCCAGCATCTGCACTTCATTTTTTATCAAACACCATCCATGGATGGCTACTTGGGTTACAATGGTCGCTTTGCTTTCTGGAATGAACAACCCCACCCACACACACCCCACACCCACACACACACAGGTACGCCACTCACTTGTGCTCCAGCGCGTCCGCCGCCGTGATGCGCTGCGCGGGGTCGTAGGCCAGCAGGCGGCTGAGCAGGTCGAAGCCCGCCTCCGTGAGCGTGGCGCTGCTGCCGAAGGAGCTGGTGAAGCGCGAGCGCAGCTGGCTCGGCTGTGGCCGCAACACGATCTGGGGGCGGTGGTGGCAATGGTGGTGGTGGTGGTGGTGGTGGGAGGCGGAGAGGAGGTCAGGCGCACACAAGAAGGTCAGTACGCAGAACGCACGCAGCCTCACAGGACCCGTGGATGCCACGCCCAGTTCCTTGTCCCCCAGATGCCACCCTTGCCCCCTCGCCCTCCCCCCCTCCCTCCCTCCCTCCCTCCCTCCCTCCCTCCCTCCCTCCCTCCCTCCCTTCCCCTCCCTCCCTCCCTCCCTCCCTCCCTCCCTCCGCCCCCTCCCTGCCTCCCTCCCTTCCTCACCTTGCCCCAGTTGGGCAGCTGCTTGATGCCGGGCCACACGTCCTCGTTGGGTGTGCCCAGCACCGAGCAGATCTTGTCCAGCTGCTCGATCTCGCCCTGCCCGTCAAACAGCGGCTTGCCTGCAGGCAGTCGCAGGAAAGGAATGGGATGTATCTTCTCATGGGACGCAGCCCCAGCTCCAGCTGCGAGAGGGTATTCATGTTGGCGGCTACACAGACACAGTGGCGTGTGCATCCACAGCTCGGGGCGCATGCGCGACCAGCCTCCATTAGCTCCCGCCGAGCCCCAACCTCCACCCCAACCCTATCCTACACGCCCAACCCACCCACCCATGAGCAGCTCCACCCAACCAGGCTCGGCTCAAATGCATGGAACCCCACCCCACCCCACCCGTGAGCAGCTCCGCCATGATGCAGCCAATGCTCCACAAGTCCACCGCCGTGCTGTAGTGGCTGGCGCCCAGCAGCAGCTCCGGCGGCCGGTACCACAGCGTCACCACCGGCTGCGTGTAGGGGCGCAGCGGCGAGCCGTACTGCCGCGCCAGGCCGAAGTCGCAGGTCTTGAGCTCGCCGCGGTTGTTGTACAGGATGTTGCTGGTCTTGAGGTCCCTGGGGAGGGGGGGAGGGGGGGAGGGGGTTGTATGCATTAGAGTTAGGGGGTTCCATGCATTTAGATTAGGCAGAGTAGAAGTAGACAGGGGGCGGGAGAAGGGGAAGGGCAGCGGGGGGCGGGGTGGTTGGAGAGGTGAGGTGAGGGCAGGTGGCGGAACAAGGGGGTGGCGTTACGGCTGACACGCACACGTGCATGCGGTGGCAGCAGCACGTCCGCCCAGAGCGCACAACCCTTCAGGCGCCCCGCGGGCCGCCCTGCTGCCCCCGTGCTTGACCATCCGTACGCCACGTTGGCCCCTTCTCTTCTCTTCCCTCTCGGCCCGCCGCCGCCGCCGCCGCTCACCTGTGGATGACCCAGTTCTGGTGCAGGTAGTCTATGCCGGACAGCAGCTGCAGCATGAGGCACTTGACCTCCGCCACCGAGAAGCTGCGCGTCATCTGGCTCTTGTCGTTCATGAGCGACTTGAGGTCGTGGTCCATGAACTCCATGACCATGAAGATCTGGTCCAGACGGCTGCAGGGGGGCGGGTGCGGGGGTGAGGAGGGGGTGAGGAGGGGGTGAGGAGGGGGCGGGGGCGGGGGTGAGGAGGGTGGGCGGGGGTGAGGAGGGTGGGCGGGGTTGACAAGGGTGGGCAGGGGGCCAGGTGTTGGCAAGGCCGAGGTGAGGTGTGCAGTGACGCGGAGGCTGAGGTCGCACAGGTGCCGCGGCTCGCCACTCTTGGTCGGTCGGGCCATGCATGCATGCATGCAGCCCCACGTTCGCGTGACGCCCCTTCACACCCCTTGCCCCTTGCGCAGTCGTGTTCGCATTTTGTTTCTCACCGGGACTGTTTACCAGTAACCCCCTTGCCCCTCAAGCCCCCTCCAGCCCCCTGCGCCCCCACCTCACCTGCCCATGACCACCTCAGCCACGTTGACGATGTTGGGGTGGTGCAGGTTGAGCAGGATGTTGATCTCGCGGATGGAGGTGACGGGAAAGCCGTCGCGCTCCTTCTCCATCTTGATCTGTGGGCAGGTGGGCAGTGGCGGTGGCGGGCAGTGGTGGTGGACAGGTGGTGGCGGGCAGTAGTGGTGGGCAGGTGGGCAGTGGTGGTGGGCAGGTGGGCAGTGGTGGTGGGCAGGTGGGCAGTGGTGGTGGGCAGGTGGGCAGTGGTGGTGGGCAATGGCAGTCGCGGCGGTGGTGGCCACAGGGCGGCGCCAAGGCGGTCGTCGGGCAGAGCGCGCCACACAGCCGGCAGCACCAGAGCAGGACGGCACGAGCACCGGCGGGCCGACAGACGCGCGCATGCACGCACACCGACAAAAGCCCTCACGGCGGGCCGCCCCTCACCTTCTTGAGGGCGCAGATGCGGCCCGTCTTTTTACACCGCGCCCGGAACACCACTCCGTACTGCAGGTGTAGAGGTCAGGGGTTAGAGGGAGGAGGGGGCAGGGGTTGAGGGGAGGGGTGAGGGCACGGGAAGAGCAGGTTCATGCGGTGGCACCGCCGGACTGGGTTGGTTAACTCATGGACCATAATCCCACCGACCCACAAGACCTCATGAGACCCCGCGAGGGGCGGCCAGCTGCCGCCCGCTCCTTGGCTCGCTCGCCCGCTTCCTAGCTCGATCCCTAGTGCTCGCTCGCTCACCGTGCCCTCGCTGATGCGGTTGAGTCGCTCGTACTCGTCCACGGAACGGCACTCGGCTAGGTTGGCGATTTGGCTGCGAGGGTTGCAGTATGGTGGTCACAGCGCGGAGGACAAGGCAGCGAGAGAAAAACGTCAGCAAGGAGCAGAGTGGATCACGGCACCGCTGCCGGTGCGGCCATTGATACAATGTGGGGCGATGGATTCGAGCGCTTGTAGTTGCAGTGCACCACTGATAATGCACCGCCTCCCCAGCTGCACCCCTGCCGCGCCATCGCGAACACCCCCCCACACTCACGAGCTAATGAGAGGCTGGTCGCCGTCCTCCAACCACGACTCGCCGCCACCGCCGCCGCCGCGCCCGCCGCCCTCGCCGTCCCCGCCCTCGCCGCCTGGTGACCGCGAGCCGCTGGCCTCCCGCCCAGACCCAGCCTCGCCGCCGCCGCCCGCCGCTGCCGAACCTGCCCGCCGCGGGCTTGGCGAGCCGCCGCCTGTGACGAGCATCCCAAGTCACGAACGACCAGTTGGTTCCATGTGCACAGCTTCTCACAGCTTCACATGAACAGGTTACTCGCTGCCTGTGCCTTTGGTCTCTTTTTCCACACGGTTCACGGTACGCGGGATATAACCCTTCAGCAGCCTCCAGCCTTCTGCCAAGTCCCCCAGCCTGGCGCTTACCTCTCCCGCGCTCGCCCGCCCCGTTCGCGCCCGCGTCCGCTCCCGGCCCCGCCTCCGCATCTAGCCAGCGTGAGCCACCTGCGACAGCAGCAGCAGCAACAGCAACGTCAGCGCCATGTGGCGGTGTGGGGCGTGATGTGGCGCCGTACTCAAAAGGCACAACATGCGGCATTCACAGGACCTGCCTGAACCCTGCCCGCCGCTGCTTCGTCCCTTGACAGATAAACCCCATACACCCCGGGGCTGCGCCACGAGTGCCTCTTCGCCCCCCTTTCCTTCCCTTCGGCCCCTCCCCTCCCTTCGGCCCCTCCCCCTCCTCCGGATGGCTGACCCCCCGTGCAGCTGCCCACCTCTTGGCCGCCCCTCCTCCTCTTCCTCCTCCTCTTCCTCCAGGTCCGACACAGGGCCCCTGCTCCGCCGCTGGCCGCCGCCACCACCTGCGTCCCGGTCCGGCCCCTCCTCTGCATGCCCATGCCCATGCCGCCCCCGGCCGCCGCGCCAATGGTCATCTGCAAGCGGGCCAAGGCGGACACATGGTCTGGTAAGGTAAGCAGGCATACTTTCTCACACGCAGTGCAAAAATCCTCAAGCCGTCGCTCCACTTCGCTACCGCCCTGATATCACCAGTTGCCCAACCACCCCCACCCATCCGTCCCCCGCACCCCCACATACCCCTCCCGCTACTCCCGCCCTCCAGATCTCTGTAACCCACCTCTCTCCCCCCTTCCCTCTCCTCGCCTCCCCTGCCCTCCCCCGCTCCCCGTGCCTCACCTCCCTCGTCCTCCGAGCCCGAGGGCGTGCCCTTCATCAGCGGCGGCCCGTCCGGGTCATAGCCCATGGCCGCCGCCTCCTCCGCCTGCCGCCGCCGGAACGCCATGATCTCCTCCGCCGCCCGGTCCACAGCCGAGCCCCCGCCGCCTCCGCCAACCCCACCGCCACCGCCACCCGGCCCCAGCCCCGAGGCCGGCCGCTTGGGCGGCCGCTCGCCCTCGGCACCGCCCCGGCCCCCGTCCGGGTTCCACACAATGGGCGAGTGATGGCGGCGCTTGCCGGGACCCGCGCCTGCGCCGCCGCCGGCCGCATCGCGCCCCGCGGCCTGGGCCGCTGTGCCCGCCTGGATCTCGCCCGCCTCCACCTCGCCCTCGCTGGCCGAGCCCGAGCCGGGCGCGGAGCCAGCCCCGCCGCGACCCTGCTCCTGCTGCCGCGCTTTCGCCTGCCGCAGCAGCTCTGCTAGCATCGAGTTGGCCTTGGGCCTGTGTGTGCGCGCGTGTGGGTTATGTGTATGCAGAGCGGGTCAGGTGCTATGGATGTGCATGGCAGTATGGGCTATGTCAGCAAGGGCCATGCGCACAGGAGCTGGGGCGTCAGCGCACGACACCACCCGCACCTACCCTGGTGTGTTGCCCTTGCTGGGCGTGTTCCCAGAGGGATATCCAGCTGCGCCACCCTTCTCCTGCGAGCATAACAATTCACAGGTCAGCAAATTTCTGGGTTGATGAAGCCAAACCAAGACCGCGCGACAGCAAGATCAGGCTCAGCAGCGCGCGGGGCTGGGCCGGGGGCGCACGGGGCCCAGCCACCCACCCGCGTAGGCGACCGCGACTCGTGCCCGCCGCGCGAGCGTGAGTGATGCTGGCCGCCTTCCCGCCCATGCCCAGACTTTGCACGGTCCCGCTGCTCGCCATCCCTGCACAAGACAGAAGAAGAGCAAGCGGCCAAGTCAGCGCATGCCGGACGAAACACACTGACGGCGGCCAACTGACGCTACAGTTTTCAATTCATGTGCAATTCATGAAATGACTCACTCGCGGCGGTCGCGGTGGTGGTGGTGGTGGTGCCGCTGCTCGCGATCGCCGTCCCTCGCCCGGTCCTTCTCGCGCTCCCGGTCCCTATCGCGTCCATAGTCACCACGTCCTCGGTCACGGTCGTAGTCACGGTCCCTGCCGGAGCCATGACCCTGAGAATGTTTGGAGCTCATTCAGCGCCCCTGGGCAATGCGCCTATCAATAACTCAGTGTCAATAATATTATATGTAGCTGAAGGGCGAAGAATTGTTGTGGAATACAATGGTGCACAAAGAAAGTCAATCTTGTTGCGAGTCGCATAAGCCCCATGCAGGGACGACCTCCCCTCAGACCTCCCCTGATTTGAAGCCTGCGTAGTGACACTGGGCGCGCGTCTAGGCGGCCTGGAAGGCCGGAAGCTACAAACATTCATGAGGTCAGTCGAGCAACGCTGAGTGGAAAGGCTGTAACGTTGGCCTTCGCCGAAGGGGAGGCGTGGGGGGTGGGAGGCAAGTACTGGCGTGCCCGCGTGTCACAGCCAGCTCTACCCTGCCCTTCCTGCAGCTCCGACCCTGTCTGTGCCCACCTGGATATCAC
Organism: Chlamydomonas schloesseri; assembly: GCA_016834595.1. Taxonomy (NCBI): domain Eukaryota; kingdom Viridiplantae; phylum Chlorophyta; class Chlorophyceae; order Chlamydomonadales; family Chlamydomonadaceae; genus Chlamydomonas; species Chlamydomonas schloesseri. The sequence continues at coordinate 315,224 of JAEHOD010000058.1, read as the reverse complement.
CTCTGCGTATACATGCTGCTTATTGCGTCGAAGGGCATACTTGGAGGTTTGGCTGAACCTTGCTGGTGTGCACTGGACCCCCATCGCATCTGGCCTGGATCGACGGTAACCGGTTCTGTTGATATTTTGGACATACGCACTGGATTTATGACATTGCTTGACACTAAGATTAAAGTTGGGCTGTGTTTGCCCGGGCTGCAAACTTCTCGGAGGTGGTTGACCGTGTGCGTTGACACAGCTTTATGTTAAAGGTTGCCCATGGCTCATACAACAGCAGAGCTGGCAGCTGCTTTTGGCAACAGCAGCCTTGGCGGCCTCGCGCGCATCTGGCCACAGTTGCCACCCGAGCTGTCGGAGCGCGTGGCGAACCACCTCCCCGCCAACGTCGTCGCTGCCTGCTTGCGACTCGTGAACCGCGCAGCAGCCTCGCAGTTCCGCTCAGCCCGCCACCGTACCGTGCGTCTGTCTCAGCCCTGCCCGCACGCCGCCTTCGCGGCGCACTGGTCGCGCCGGGAGGCCTGGGAGCCGTTGACGCTGGCGCAGCGGCGACAGCTGCTGTGCCTGGTTGCGGCCAGCGGGGACGTTGCCAACCTGCAGCTCGCGTTTGACCACGCCGGCTGCGTGCTGACTCCAGACGTGTTCGCGGCGGCCGCCGGAGCAGGGCGCGTGGGGCCGGGCTCCGCCTGTGCGTGGCTGCTGCGGCGCGGCTGCCCCTGGGGAGGAGATGTGGTTGTGGCGGCCGCCCGGACGGGGCAGGTGGCGGCGGCTGCGTGGCTGCACGCAGCCGGCTGCCCCTGGGGCTGGGGCCATGCGGCGATGGTGGCGGCGGAGGCTGGACACCGCCCTGTGCTGCACTGGCTGATGACGGTGCCGGGAGGCAACAACGCCGTCGGGGGCGGCGGGCTGGGCGAGGCGGCTGAGATTGAGGAGACGCTGGCGGCAGCAAACCAGGCAGCAGCAGCAGCAGCGGCGGCAGCGGCTGCAGCAGAGCAAGCGGGCGAGCCGCTGCCGCCGCCGCCGCCGCCGCCGCTCCAGCCGTCGCTGTTGCACTACCGCCTGCCCGCAGCGGCGGCGCGCGGAGGCCACGAGGCCATCGCTGTGTGGCTGCTGCAGCTGCTGTGGGAGCAGGAGGACGAGGAGGTCCGCCGGACACTTGTGAAGCAGCCACAGCAGCAGCAGCAGCAGCAGCCACACGCCCTGGTGCGCTGGCGGTTCATGGACGGGCTGCGGACCATGGGCTGCGCCAAGGTGTTGATGGGCGCCGCACACGGCCTGCCGCTGCCGGGCCTGCTGCGGCTGTTGGGCGCCATGCAGCAGCACGCGGTGGGGCACATTGCGGCACTGCTGCCGGCAGCCGTGCAGTCGGGGGGCGCCGTGGCGACAGAGGCGGATGCGCCGGCCGGCGCCGGCACGGGGGCAGCGGGCGCCGGTGGTGCACTTGCAGCAGCAGCAGCCGCTGCTGCGTTGGAGCAGCAGGAGGAGGAGGAGGAGGAGGAGGAGGGGCAGGAGCGTGAGCTGCCGTCGCCGCAGCAGCTGCTGACGCAGCTGTCCGACTCGGCGCACGCCGGCCTGGTGGCGGCGGCGGCCGGGAGCCCCACGGCCTGCTGGGCGGCCAAGCTGGACCTGCTGCTGTTTGGCGACGACTTTGACTTTGACTTTGACGTTGACGTTGGGGAGCCGCGCGAACATGCCGACATGGGCCTCCATCGCAGTGGGGGTGATGGCGGTGGGGGTAAGCTTGCGGCTGCAGTTGAGGAGCAGGCGCAGCAGCGCAGCAGCAGCAGCGCGCACGCAGGCCAGCTCCGCGGCAATGAGGCCCGCTGGCCGCGCCTGAGGGACATCCTGTCGCAGCACCCCAGCCTCGCCGGCGAGGCGGCCGCAGCCGCGCGGCTGGCCAGCCCCGCCGCCCGCTCCACCCGCCCACCCCTGGCGGCGGAGCGAGCAGCTGCCCTGGCCGTCGCCCCTCCTCCGCGCTCCTTCACATCCCCCTCCGCAACCTCCTCTGCCACACCAAATGTAATACGCAGCACGCCGCCGCCGCCGGCACTAGACGCGGAGGTGGCGGCGCGGCTGGCGGCGCTGCGGCGGCGGGGCTTCCCGCTGAGCGCGCCCGCTGCGGTGGAGTGGCTAGCGCGCGAGGGCGCCGAGGCGGCCCTGGGCTACCTGCTGCGGCCGCGCGGCGAGGCGGCGGCGGCGGCTCCGGCGGAGGCGGAGGCGGTGTGGCCATGGGAGGAGGCGGCGCTGTTCGCCGCGCAGTGTGGGCGGCTGGGGGCGCTGCGGCTGCTGCGGCGCCACGGGTGCCCGATACCGGCTGGGGACGCGGCGGTGGAGGCGGCGCGGGCGGGGCAGTTGGCCGTGCTGCAGTGGCTGGGGGCGGGGCGGCAGGTGGGGCGCCCGCGGGAGCCGCAGCAGCAGCAGCAGCAAGAGGAGGAGCAGGAGGAGCAGGAGGAGGAGCAGGAGGTATCAGATGCAGCTGCGCCAGTAGAAGCTCAGCAGCAGCAGCAGCAGCAGCAGCAGCACCCGGTGCTGGGCGAGGAGGTTTTGTTCGCGGCGGCGCAGTCGGGGCGGACGGAGGTGGTGGCGTGGGTGCTGCAGCAGCTGCTGCGTGAACACAGCAGTCATACCGATGGGGGGACCCGCTACGACCCCGCGCGGCTGCTGTCGGCGGCTGCGGGCTCGGGCTGCGAGGCGCTGCTGCGTTTCCTGGTGGCGGGCGGGCATGTGGACGTGGGCGCAGGCGCACCTGGCGGCAGTAGCAGCAGCGGCAGCGGCCGCATTACGGCGGCTGGCGGCAGCGGCGTCTGCCCAGGCGCTGCGGCGTACCTCCGCGCCGCGACCAAGGGTGACCTGGCCACATTGCACGCCCTCAGGCGGCTGGGGGTGCCGCTGCTGCCGGTGGCAGATGAAGATGCCACAGCAGCTGGCGGCGGCGCGGGCGGAAGCACCAGCATCACCGCCGCAGGCAGCAGGGCGGCGGCGCTGATAAACACCTTGGTGCGCTGCCCGCTGGACTGCCTGCGCTGGTTCCTGGAGGAGGGCGGGCTGCGCTTGTCCGAGCCGTGGGAGTGGGCCGCGCTGGAGCAGGCGGCGGTGCGGGTGCGGGCGGCGCCGGAGGTGGTGGCGTGGATACGGCGGCAGGGGCAGCAGCAGCCGCAGCAGCCGCGGGGACAGTGATAAGGGAGGGCGCTGACAGGAGGAGACGTGGCGCTAGGTCACAAGGTAAGGCACGCCAGGTGGGGTTTGTGGGGGCGGAGGCAGGTGACCTGTGTGCGCGGCGCCACGTACTCGCGGGGATGTGCACCCGTGACGCCCGTGATCGCTGGGGCCGGTGACGCAGCGGCCGCTGAGCTGTCGGCCCCTGACGGGGACGGCGGGAGCTGGCGGCGGCAGCGGCGTTGGGGCCGGTGTGTTGGGCTCCAGACCATCCAGCAGTGCGCCCAAGTCAGCTGCTGGGCAGGCGCTGGCACCGGCTGGGGTGGGTGGGGAAGGCAAAGGAGAGGGCCATGGCGAGGGAGAGGAAGGAGAGGGTCAGGAGCAGGAGGCAGCGGGCGCGGCAGCAGGGGCCGAGGGGCGTGTGGCGACGTCGCCGGCGCGGCCGCGCAGCTCCGCCACCGCCGCCGCCGCCCTCAGCCGAGCCGCCAGCAGCGGCGGCCCTGCCGCCGCAACAGCGCCGCGCAGCCGCCCTACCAGCACCCATACCAGCACCAGCACCTCTGCGCCCGGCTCCGCACCCGGCTCCCGCCCCGGCAGCCGCACCGGCACCGGCACCGGCCGGGCGCGTCACGGCGGCGGCGCGGGCACCGGGCTACTGGCCGCCATCCCCGAGGACGCCGAGCTGCCGCCGGAGCTGGCCGCAGCGCAGTCCGCCGCGGAGACCATCGCTGCCCTGGTGGCGGCCGCCTCCGCCGCCGCCGCCGCCGCGCGGCCGCTGCTGCCGCCGCTGGAGCCGCTGGAGCCGGACCCGCTGCTGGACGCGGCGTGGGCGGCCATCGTGGAGGGCAACCTGCGGCCTGACACGGCGGCGCTGAAGGCGCCGGGCGGCAGCCTGGACGTGTTCAGCAGGCCAGGTGAGGGGTGGCGGGCAGGGTTGGGGTGGGCTTGGGCATGGGGCAGGGTTGGCCTGATGGAGTAGGGATTGGGTGCGGCGAGTCGGAGGGTAGGGCCGGGTTGTGGGGATGTGCAGGGACTGGGGCAGGTCCGGCATTGCAGGGCCTGCGTACGTCACAAAGCAGCCTAGCCGCTCCTAACGGGCTACCGGCATCGCTTTCTCACCATGCCCCTCCCTGCACCCCCTCCCCCTCAACACACGCACACACAGCCACCAGCCTGCCGCTGGCCGCGCGCCAGGCCGCGCCCAACGTCCTGGTGCTGGACGACATTACCGCCTCCACACCCGAGGTGGGTCGGGAGGGGATGGGCGGGAGGGGGGGGACAACCATGTGGACGGGGGAGGGGGATGAGGGGCGGCGGAGAGCCGGATGGGGTCCGGAGGAGGAAAGAAGACGGAGGGAGACCCCGGGTAGACCGGGATGCCCCTGCGAAAGAAGGTATTGCAAGCAAGGGAAGGGTGGTGAGCTTACAACGTCCGCGCCGCGTGCAAGTTATGCGGGGACACAAATACGTTGGGCCGCAACCTGCTGCCGCCACTGCCTCTGCTACTGCAGGTCGTGGAGCGCGAGCTGACGACCATGAGCCTGATCGAGCTGGAGGCCTTACGGGCGCGGCTGGGCTAGTTGGGGGCATGGAGGGTAGAGTCATTGCATGACGGTTACCGATGACTGGTGAGCCAGAAGGAGCAGGATGAGTGAGTTCATTGATGGTGGCAAGATGTGTCATCTGTCGTGCGGCCTACGGTCTTGTGGGCCTGGCGTGGCGCGGTGCGTTGGGATGTGTGTACCTGTACTGCATGGCCGCATGATGGTGCACGGTGGGCCGATGCTGCAATTCATTTATTGTGGCGGTGGCCGTGCGCGCTTCTAGTTCCGGAGGTGGGCGGGCGCCAGGTGGCGAAATATGGGTTTTGCCGACTAGGGTTATGGCGGTTAGCGATGCCGAGAACGACCCGTGACCAGACCCGTGACGGGACCGGTGATCCCGCAGCGATCGTATCTCAAGGATTGCGCTGGGAAGCGCTTCACTATGCGCTCTCGGCTCAGCGCGAGAGCCGTGTAATTACTTTTTGTTGCAACAGCCGACAATGGCCGACAGTGACAGTGACGATGACAGCGTCGTGGACTCGCTCAGCGCCATCTCCGCCACCGCGCTGGATGGCACCACGGCGCTGCTGCAGCGCGGCCTGGAGCGCGGCCGGCTGGCCGAGACCGTGGAGAAACACCAGCTGGACGTTCAGAGAGTGAGTGGGATGCACAGGGCGACTGCGGTGTTCGCGCCTGGGCCTGTGTTCGCCATTGCTACCGTCCGTTATATCGGGACGCTTTGCCGCGTCAGCGCGAGGGCGCTGCACTTATTTCACCCAGCTCACTCTGCTGGCAGTTGTGGTCGCCCGACTGCACGCATGCGAGTTGCTGGCTGTCCACGGGCGTGTGCGTGTCGAACACGTGTACCGTTCTTCACTCCTCCTCCTCCGCCCTTCCGGTCTTGTCAGGCCGCCACCTACTGCCTGTTCAAGCTGACGGAGCCGTGCGCGGTAAGCGCCACCGCCACCGCCACTGAGGAGGCAGCAGCAGCTGCAGGCGCCGAGGGTGTTGGCGCTAGTGGCGATGACGATCTCGCTGGCCCGACTGCTGCTTGTGCCGCTGCCGCCTCGGCGCCGGCGCTGGCGGCCGCGGGCCTCAAGCAGCTGCTGAGCCACCCGCGGCTGGGCATGCTGGTGGGCCGCGACCTTCTGACCGAGGTGCTGGTGCAGGTGGTGGAGCAGGTGGCGGCGCCGGGGGTGCTGACGGCCGCTCTGGACGTGTTCTGCTGCGTGCTGGCGGTGAGTGGTGCGCCCTCTGCTGGTGAAACACTGGCTGGATGGTCATCGTAGTGCTGGTAGTCGTAGCTGGGACCTGGAAGTAAGGGCGGAAGGCAGTGGCCGATGCTGTCTTAGCTTACGTGCCCGCATGTACTTGGCTGCAGGGGTCGGCAAATGGAAGGCAGCAGAACCGCCGTCAGGCGACGTGCCTGGCGCGGGTCAGCAGCCGCTGCCTCGAACTGCTGGCGGGGGGCGCGGCGGCAGCGGCGCCGCAGGCCCAACCCGCTGAGGCCCCTCAGGACGTGTCGCTGGCCCTGGCGGCGCTGCGCTTCTTCATCAACCCCCTAGCACGGCTGCCCGAGCTGCAGCCGGAGCAAAGGGCGGAGCTGGCGGCGCACGCCACCGCGCTGCTGCGGGCGCAGTTGCCGGTGCAGTTGCCGGTGCAGGGCGCTGCTGGCGGCGGCGCTGCAGCTGCAGCTGCCGCCACTGCGGGCGAGGGTGATGCCACCGCTGTGGCCGCCGCGCCGGCAGGCGTGACAGACTGCTTGGAGCTGCTGCGGGCGCTGCTGCAGCTGGAGGCGAGCGATGATAGCGGCAGCAGTGGCAGCAGCACGCAGACGGCGCTGGCGTGCAGCGGGGCTGTGGAGCGAGGGCGGCTGCGTACCCCTCCTGTGCGAGGTGCTGCGGGAGTGCAACGCGGCCGACGCCGACGCCACCACCGCGGGCCTGCTGCCCATACAAGATCTGGTGCTCTGCTGTCTGGTGAACATCAGTCGCTGCACCCGCACCCGCACCTGTGCCGCCGGCAGCAGCAGCAGCAGCAGCAGCAGCCAGGGCCCTGCTGCTCTGCCGCATGCGCTCATGGCGGCAGGGGGCGCAGCTGTGCTGGTGCCGCTGCTGCAGGCGCCGGCGGCCTCACGCCGCGTGCTGCAGCTGCTTCTATGGGTGGCGGCGGCGGGAGCAGAGGCGCAGCAGGAGGTGACAGCAGCTCTGGTGGAGGCATGCGGTCAGTGCCCGGAGGTGCAGCGGCAGCTTGTGGGCGCCGCCGGTGCCTGCGTTACAGAGCTGCGGCAGCAGCGGACATGCACCGCAGAGGCCTCGGCACCAGCAGCAGCAGCCAGGGCAGAGCGCGCCACGCAGCTGCTCCTGGAGGTGGTTGCGGCGGTGGTGGAGGCGCAGCCAAGTCTGGCGGGCGCGCTGCTACTACCCGACTGGGGCGGTCAACCGCTATTGCGGGTGGCGCTAGCAGGCCTGGGCGTCGGAGGAGCAGAGGGCGTCAGGCAATCCTCGCTGCCCGCGGCGGTGGCCCCAGCAACGGCGGCCCTGCGGCTGCTGCACCTGCTGCTGGTGCGGTGCGGGCCGCCGCCGCAGTCCAGCCTGCCGGTCACGGCGCAGGAGCTGATGCCGGCGCTGGTGCGGCTGGCGGCGGCATCGGCGGCGGAGGACGGCGGTGATGGCGGCGGCGGCAGCAGCGGCGGCGTGTGCTCACTGGTGCTGGACTGCGTGCACGCGTGCGTCCGCGGCATGGCGCCCCGCGAGGCAGCCGATGCGCTGTGTGCAGCAGCAAGCGGCGGGTGAGGCGTGCGTGTGTGCATGTGTCCAGCCCGCCGCCTGAATTACAGTCATTGCGCTTTCCCCACGCGCACCTGCGTAACTTAACTTACCGCCCCTGTTTGCCTTCTGTGCAGCCGCGTGCTAAAGCACATCGCGGGCATGCTGGCTCATTCGCTGCAATGCGCCGGCGGTGGCAATGGGCACCGTGCCGCCTCCGTAATGGCTCTTGGGGAGCTGGAGCAGCTGCAGCTGGCCGCCTGCCTGCTGGAAGCGGGATGGGCTGAGGTGGAGCGCTGCGGGCTATACCTGGAGTACGACCTGCTGCCGCCAGCCGCTGCCTTGGATGTGCGGCGGCTGGCGACGACCCTGCTGGCGTGGCAGCCTCTGCACAGGCAGCTCACGGAGCCGGCTGGGGCAGCAGTGGCTCTGGCGCTGCGCACGCTGCATGCTGCATTGTCAATCTTCAGAGTCACGTGCTTCGTGCGGAAAGGTGATGCGGAGGCAGGAGTTACCTGGTGGGCGGAGGCCGCCGTGGCGGACGGGCTGGTGGGTGCCCTGGTGGACCTGCTGCTGCTGCGCCGGGCGCCGGTCCCGCCGCAGCAGCAGCACCACGCGGCCCTGGCGCTGCAGGTGCTGAGCATGCTTGTACACTGCTGGGAGGCTGTCCCTGGCGTGAGGGGCGACTTACTCGAGCAGATACAGAAACACGCTCGTGAGGGCCGCCACGCGCTTGACGCCTGCGCGATGCTGCTGCCCGCCGCGGCCCACGTGCTGCGGGGGCTGCTGCCGCCGGAGCAATACGCGCAGGTACTCCCACTGCTACCGGAGGAGGACGACGAGGTGGCGGGCGGTGCGGCTGCTAGTGAGGAGCAGGCGGCACAGGTTGGGCAGCGGCAGGACGGGCAGCCGCCAGCAGGCGCAGAAGGCGAAGAGTGCCATGGACGCGACTGCCTTGAGCGATGGCGGGAGGTGATGGCGACATACGAGACGGACGTATTTCACAGCGCCTGCATCACGCTGGGCGTGGGTGTGGCGCTGCTCAGCGGCATCGGCAGTGGCTGGAATGCAAACGGCAGCGGCGGCGCTCGAGATGCATGCATGGACCAACCCACTTTCAAGCGCTGTGTGGAGGTGTTTGCGCTGGGCTACATCACCTGCTGCGGCGGCCCCGGGTCCCTGGAGTGGCAGACCACGGCTGTGGCCGACCTGCTGCGGCCGCTGGCGCCGCACCTGCCCCGGCAGCAGCTGCTGCAGCTGGTGCACTTTGTGGGCGGCTGGGCGGCTGACAGCGAGAGCGTGCGCAACCCTTTGGCGGGTGAAACGCACGAGAGGCTGCGCTCCGTGCTGCTGTGCCTGTCGGCCTGCTGCGAGAGCCCGCTGCTGCTGGACGAGGACCTGCCAGAGCTGGCGGAGAGGTGGGGGGGTGGGTGGGTGCGGGCAGGCAGGCAGGCAGGCACACAGTGCAAGGCGCAGGGGGCTCTGCGCAGGGGGCTCGGCTGGTCGGAGGCATGCAGAGGCATGATCGGCAGCAGGGGCATGGTCGGCAGGGGCATGGTCGGCAGCAGGGGCACGGCGGTCGGGTCGCTGGTGACGACAGCGCGCGCATGGTGACGGCGACAGCGCTGAGTGACCGTGCTCATACGCGCTTCTGCCCCTCACACAGGAACGAGATGGAGCTGTGCTGTGTGCTGACTTGCTGTGAGCGGGAGCCGCTCCCCCACCTGGTCAAGCTGGCCTGCCGCTGGTGCCTGCGGCTGGGAGGGCGGCGCCAGCAGCACGGCCGGCCCGAAGCCGCTGGGGCCCCGACGGCGGCTGTGTCGTCGGGTCTGCTGGGGCAGACGGCCTCTGCGGTGCTGCAGGCTGCGCTGCGGCTGGCGGAGGGCTCTCACGTGGGCGTGGCAGGCCCCGCCGCGCCGGCCGCCCTGCTGGCCGACTGCGTGCTGGCCGTGTGCGACTCCGCGCTCTCCGAGATGTACGGCAGCGGCCTGCCGCCGCAGCTGCTTCACGCCGCCAGCAGCGGCGCGCCGAGCAGCGACGGCGACGGCAGTGCCGCCGCCAGCAGCACAGCCGCCAACAGCGCCCAGGCGGCAGCTGTGGAGCAGCTGAGGCGCCTGGGCGGCGAGGTGCAGCAGGTCTATGAGGCCCTGGCCCTGCAGCTGGAGCGCGGCGCGGTAGGGGCCGCCGGCGGCCCAAGTGCCACGGGCGGCGGCGCCGGTCACGCGGTGGTGGGTGATGAGCAGCAGGTGCTGCTGGTGCGGGCGGCGCTGCGCGCTGGGCACTGGGCGGCGGAGCTCAAGGACCAGGCCCTGCAGTTTTACGCGAACAAGGTAGGTTACCGTACCGGTATATATTCGGGACGGCGGCGAGACCGGTGATCCTTTCAGTTGGGCGTCGGAGACAGTCGGAGAGGCCAACAGGGGCTTGCGTACTCTATGCTGTGTCGTGTCCTGGTTGGTTGGACAGGCGCTGGACCTGGACATCCGGGCGTCGCACCGTGCGGATGTGGCAGACTCGCTGCGGCGGCAGGCGGGCGTCCTGCGCGGGGACTTGGACCGCCTGCTGCTGCGGGCCAGCAGGCCGCTCCTGCCGCGGACGGACAACCAGCAGGTGCTCGTGCGTGCGCGCGTGGGGGTTAAAGAAACAGTGGTGTCTTATGACATCACCACGCGCGTTTGCTATAATCATCGCGTGCTTCAAAGGATATGTTTGATTGTCCTCTTGTGCATGCATGCAGCAGCCCGCCAAAAATAATGATGAGGCGACGTTTGTCACGGCCTGCCGGCGGGGCGACCTGCAGCACGCCATGCGGCTGCAGCAGCAGGACGGCGTCAGCGTCAACGCCCGGGACACGGTGCGTTGCAGGTTTCCTCACTCCTACGTATAGCCTGGACTGGCGGTCCGTTTTGTAGTTCCATGGGCTCGCAATATCCTTTATTTGGCTGGCAGAAGTCCGATTAACACCATGACCATTCGGCATCCGTCTTATCATCCGCTTCATTTTGTTATTGTAGCGCGGGCGCACTGGCCTGTACCGGGCCGCGGGGGAGGGGCGGCTCAAGGTGGTGGAGTGGCTGCTGGAGTCGGGCGCAGATGTGAACGCCGTGGGCAACAGACAGACCGGCGATACGGCGCTGCACCGCGCGGCGGCGTGTGGCTTTGTGGGGGTGGTGCAGGTGCTGCTGGGCGCCGGTGCGGACATGAGCACCACCAACACGGTGCGTGAGTCCGCATCTCACATACACTGCGTGGGGACGCCCATGGACCGCCTGGCTCGCTTCTGCCTGCAGGCACCACCAGCAAGTTGTCTGAGATAGATCCATCCGCCTGCTCCCTGGGAGCCTGACAGTGGCCGTGACTCACTTGCCGCCTGCTGTCCACGGCCTTTGAATGACCTGCAGGCTGGCAAGCTGCCCAGGGAGGTCGCACGCAACCAGGACGTCAGGGAGCTGCTGTAATGTCTGGCGGCGGGGTTCTGGTGTATGGTACTAATGGGGCGTCTCGTGATTTCGGACGTCGAAAAGCTTGCGGTGTAGCGCGCTAGGTCACAGGCGTCTAGCTGGCGTGTCTAGCTGTGTTCCTGATAATGCACATTAATTGTGGAATAACTTCGGTGCTCAGTGCGCGTGCGTGATCGGTCGACTGTGTGTTTGGCCTGCTGCGCTGAAGGGTGCGTTGCGGGAAGGCGGGGGATGGGCATTGGGTAGGGGCAAGTGAGTGATGACGATCCTGCGTCAAGGTAGGCACAAAGGCCTCAATTGATCCAGTTCATTGTGCTTATCCTGACACCCATCAAAGTAGCGTTGTAACTACCGGTAACTGTCATGGGGTCCTGCGCACACGATGGACGCATACACCAAGAAGAGTTCCAGAGAGTTCCAGCTATGCTTATTTGACTCCATTCAGATAGACGCATGCCATCACGGACACAATGTGTAAGACCAAGCCACTTGCAGTCCAATCAGCGCTCGACATTCAGCCACACTAGGGCTGGCCCGGCCCCACACTAGCTAGGGCTGGCCCTGCAGCCACGCCCGTACCGCAGTGCTGCTGTCCCGCAGCCGCTCACGTGCGCTCGACCGCACCCCACCGCCACCGCCACCACCACCACCCACATCGCCACCGCGCTGCAGCTGCGCAGCTGCCTCCTGGTACCGCTGCTGGTGCCGCTGGCGGTGATGGTACTCAGCAGCTGCAGGCGCCACGTGGGGCGCAGTGCCAGTGATGGCGTCCCCACGCATAGTAGCTGCAGCCGGGAGGCCTGGGCCATAGGGCCGTAAACGCGGCCGTGCTGCGGCGCCAACAGCACCATCAGCAGCAGGGTGCGATGGCGGTGCGGCGCGCGCTGAGTGGTGCTGATGCTGGTGATGCAGCCCCTGGCCCAGGTGCGCTCCTGCCGCCGCCGCTGTTGGTGCTGCGGCCGCCACTGCTGCTGGGTGTGCTGCCGGTGCGCCGCCGTGCTGCTGATGTCGGTGGCGGTGGTGCTGCTGCAATGCAGCCCGCGCCGCCGCCGCCGCCGCCGCCTGCTCGTCCTCTTGCCCAGGGTAGCGATGCAGCGGCGGCCGCTGCGTGCCACCGGGGGAGCGCTGGCGCACCGCCTGCGCCTGCTGGTACAGCGACAGCTGGTGCGGCGTGGGCCCCGACCCCAGGCGGTAGTCGGGTGTGGGCCCCACCGCCGCCGGGTTGGTGAAGTGCACACGCACTGGCGGCGGCGGCTGCGGGCCAGACGCACTGGCGCCAGCAGCAGCACGGCTGCTGCTGCCGCCGCCGCCGGCAGTGGTCCTGCCGCCAGGTAGTGCTGGGCGGGCGGCGCCGCCTGGTGGTGCGTCGCCGCCGCCGCCGCCGCCGCCTCGAATAGCAGCAGCAGCAGGAATCACACCGCGGCCCTCACCCACACGCCAGCCGCTGCCGGCTCGGCTGACCACGCCGCCTGCCCCTACACCGCCTACACCTACACCGCCTACACCGCCTTCAGCTGTGCGCCTGCTGCTCCTGCCGCCGTGGCTGTCTCCCAGCGTCTGCACCGCCCCCCGCGCCCCCAGCGGGGCCCCCGCATCGAGGTCTTGCAGATAGCTGTAGCCGTCAGGACCTGATGTGTCCATCAGCTGCGCACCGGCAGCGCTGCTGCGACCGGCTGTAGCACCAGGGCCGCCAGCTAGCATCTCCCGGCTACTGCCGCCCGGGTAATGCTGTTGCTGCAGCTGCTGCTGCCGGCGCTGGTGCTGCGTCTGCTGCTGCTGAGGCGCCAGCGCGGCGCCGGAGACCGACATGAGCAGGCCGCGGCGGGGCGTGACGCCGGCGGCTGTAGCTGCGGCGGTGGCGGCTGTAGCCGAGCCCACATCTAGGCTGTTGCGGGCGTAGGTGAGGCAGGAGGTGAGGAAGGCGGACTGCAGCTCCGACTCCATGGGGTCATCGTCCTCCTCCGCGTCCTCATCCTCGTCTCCCACACCGCCGGCCACCTCCGCTTCAGCCTCTTCCTCGTACTCTTCTTCCTCCTCTTCCTCCTCTTCCTCCTCCTCCTCTTCATACAGCTGGTCCTGCTGCTCCTGCTGCTGCTGGCCCCTGGCGACATAATAAGCTCCGGCTGCCCGGCCGCCGGCTGCCATCGCCGCCTGCTGCTGCTGCAGCTGGCGCATCTGCGCCTGCGCCTGCTGCGCTGCCGCCACCTCCGGACTGAAGAGTCCGTTGTCATACACACGTAAGTGCCCGCTGCTGCTACTGCCGCCGCCACCACCCGCGCCGCCGCCTCGAGCGGCTCCTCGCAGCTGCTGCTGCTGCTGCTGCTGGGGCGGCGGCGGGGGCAGCTGCGTGGAGAATCCTGCGGGTGCATGCCATGGGGACGCAGGTGTGTGAGACCCAGCAGTCGGCAGAAGCCATGCTGGTATGACACTAGAATACTAGTGAACACAAGTAAGCCTCACGCCCTGCACTTATCGCCACGCACCCTCTGCGATCCACCACCCAGGCACCAGGCCACCACCCACTTCACAACCACGATAAGCACGATCACGATCACGGCCGCACTACTGCACTGCTGCCGCGCAACGCACCCGCTCCCGACAGGTGCTGCTCAAGGTAGTCGTACATGGCCGCCTCCCCCTCCTCCTCCTCCCCCTCCTCCTCAGCCTCCTTCCCGGTCGCCGCCTCCTCAGCCGCCGCCACCGCATCCTCGGCCTCCTGTTGCTCGTAAGCCTCTGCCTCCTCCTCCGCCTCCTCCTCCTCCTCTTGCCTGTATAACTGCTGCGGCCCCCGCTCGTACAGCTGCTGCTGCTGCTGCTGCTCGTGCGATTCCGGTCCGTAGGGGTAGCGCTGATCAATCTCCTCCTGCTGCTGCAGGTGCTGCTGCCGCCAGCTGTCCTCCTCCTCCTGTAGCAGTAGCTGTTCCTCCATCTGCAGCGGCAGTAGCTGCTGCGGCCGCCGCCGTGGCGGCGCACCCTCGTGCCGCCGCAACGCCGCAGCGCTGGTGCCATCCCCGCCGTCCCCGCCTCCCCTGCCACCACCACCTGCTGCTGCTGCTGCTGCCGTCTCATGGTTCTGGTTCTCCAGGATTGCGGACAGTCGCCGCCGCACCGACCGCCGCTCGGTGGCAGCGGCAGCGGCAGCGGCCGCTGCGTCAGCCGCCGCGGCGGCGCCGTGGCGGCGCGGTGGCGACTTGCCGGAGCGTGCGGGCGCCACCCGTCCCGACGACGTGGGTGCGACGGTAAAGCCGCCAGCGGCCGCAGAGGCGCCGGGGGGCCGCACCGGCCGCTGCTGCCGCAGCTGCTCCCCCGGTTCTGCCTCAGCGGCAGCGGCCGCCGCCTCCTGCTCCTGCTCCTCCTCCTGCTGCGCCCGCTGGAAGGCGCGTATGCGGGACAGGGTGTCGGAGAAGAGGATGGCCTGCAGCGCCCCCGCCTGGCGCCGCGACACGCGCACGCCTGTGAGCGCGTGTGCGGTGAAAAACTCTTTAGGGGGGATTTGCAAGGGGGTTCTGTGTTGCAGGTAAAGTTTTGTCCTCCTAACGAACACAGTGTGGAACCCAGTAGTTACAAGCAATCAAGATGCAAGGTGCCGGCGTTCTTTGGAATGCAACATGCATGCATGCATGCACGCATGCACGCACCAGGAGCCGCCAAGCAAGCAGGGCTGCACATCTCCCTCCCAGCTGCTGCTGCCCAGTGCCCCACCCGTCATGACGGCGCGCGCCTTGCCCCACTCCATCTCCGCATAGTGCAGCAGGTCCGCCCGCCGCCGCAACGCCGCCATCTGCGAGGGTCAGGTGGTGCAGCACCCATCCTTAGTCAGGCGGCGGAGTCGGCAGCAGGTGGCTGGCCCCTACAGCAGTAGCAGCAGTAGCTGCAGTAGCTGCTGCTGCTACTGCTGTCCAACGCCTGTTGCCCCGCTAGCCCCGCAATTGCGCATCGCACAGCAACATCGTTACAGGATATGTCACACACACACGCCACACGCACCTGCTGCAGCAGCGCCTCGCGCTCCTCCGCCAGCCGAGCCTCCAGCGCCCCACCGCCGCCGCCGCCACTGCCGCCGCCGCCTGCACCCATCCAGCCGCCGCCAATGCCGCCGCCGCCGCTGCCGATGCCTCCGTCGCCCAGCACGCCGCCCGGGCTCAAGGTCAGGGGCGCCATAGCCGCCGCGGGGGCTGCGGACGACGCGGCGGTGGTCTCTAGCAGCGACTGAACCAGCCGAAGCCTACACGCATGTACCGCATGTACCGTATGTGCACGTTCACGGCTGTATGTGCTGTTGGTGGGTTTTAACAAGTAAGGCACCCCCACCCCGCATACCACCAGCCGGCTGTCGGCTGCACCCTAGTGTCCGCGATGACTGCAACGAGAGCGCAAAATGCCCCCAGCCCGCCTGCTGCCGCTCTCCACCGCGGGTACCCCACCCCACCCCACCCCACCCCAAGTAAGTGAGCCCCAGCACTCACCTGGTGCCGCAGTGCCCCTCCGCCGCCGCCAGCGCCGCCAGCTCACTGCCGATGCCGGCCAGCAGCTCGTCCAGCTGCCGCATGATGGCGGCGCGACCCACCAGCCCGCCCACCACACCGCTGCCGCCTCCGGCACCGGCACCGGCGCCAGGCGCCCGCGGGGCTGCGGCAGCAGCTGCACCTGAGGCTGAGGCTGAGGCTGCGCCGCCTGTGTCCATGTCGCCAACAGCCGCGCCCTCGCCCCCGCCCCCGCCCCCGCCGCCTGCTGGGGCTGCTGCTGCTGCTGCTGCTGCTGTGGAGGCGCCAGCCACCAGCCGCTTCTGCGCGGCTCCGAACGCGGTCTGCTGCTGTGGCTGCTGGTGCTGCTGAGGCTCCGGTGCCACTGCGGCGCTGGTGGTGGGGGGGGAGGTCTGTGTGCCCGCTTCCGCCGCATCTGCCACCGCAGCCGGGTGCTGATGCGCCGTCGGCGTGGATGGCTGGGGTAACTGCTGTCGAGCTTGCTGCTGCGGCCGCGCCGGTGCGTCTGCGGTGGGTGGTGACACGGGCGGCACGGGCGACGGCGGCGGCGGCAGGTGGTGCTGCTGTGGCCTGCGGGCGCACGGCAGTTGGCTGCCTGCGGGGCCGGTGCCCACCATGTGTCCGTGCGGCTGCTGCTGCCCGTGGTCGTGGTCGTGGTGGTGGTGGTGAGGCATCTGCTGCCCGTGCTGATGACCTGCTGCCGCCGCCGCGTGTGCATGCAGCAGCAGCAGCTCCCCTTCATGCTCCTGCGGCGCAGCAGGCGCATCTGCGGCGGGTGCCGGCGGCGGCGGGTAGGACTCCACCGCTAGCCGGTACAGCTCGGACTGAGCCCAGGCCGGCCGAGCGTCCGGCGTAGATGCTGCTGCCGCCGCCGGCTGCGGCGGCTGCTGAGGCCGTTGCACAGCTGCGTTGCTGGCGCCGCCGCCGGCTTGCAGGGAAGCGGGGGACGGTGGCACCGAGAGTGACACCGTTCCAGCGTGTTGGGGTGCATGTGGATTCAAGGCACTGCCGCCGCCGCCGGCGGTGGCGGCAGAGGACTCGCGCGAGACGCGGGCCGAGGGCGGGGCACTGGCGGTCCACACGCCGCCGCCGCCGCCGCCGCCGCCGCCGCCGCCGCCGCCGCCGCCGCCGCCGCCGCCGCCACCGACTGCCGCCGCCGCCGCGGAGCCGGCAGTGCGCTGCTCGGGCGCCTTATGGTGCGGTGATGGGTGTGGCTGTGGCTGCGGCCGCCACAGCGGGCGCTGCCCCGCGGACGCAGCGTGGCTGCCGCCGGACAAGATGACGGAGGAGGAGCCCTCCCGTGGTGGCAGCATCACCAGCACCGGCCCGCCGGCGCCCTCCTGCACATCGGCACGACCTCCGGCCGCCGCTGCGGCGGTTGCCGGCGGCGGTGCGGCGCCCGGCGCGGCGGCGGCAGGCCGCGCAGCGCCCCCGCCTTCCTGCTGCTGCTGCTGCTGCTGCTGCTGCTGCTGCTGCTGCTGCTGCTGCTGCTGCTGCTGCTGCTGCTGCTGCTGTGCTTCCTCACCGGCACCTGCCGCCGCCGCCATCACCGCAGCTGTGCCTCCCCCCGGCCCCACCTCCAGGCCCTGATGCGCCAAGCCTGCTGCTGACAGGCCGCCTGCAGCAGCGGCGCCTGACGGCAGGGCCCTGCCCGGTGCCACACCCGCGGCGGGCGCTTCCACACCCGACGCCAAGCGCTCCTCCTCGCCCTCCTCCGCCGAACCGCGGTCCTCCTCCGCCTCCGCTCCGCCCACCAGCACCAATCCCTCCTGCGCAGCCGCAGCCGCCACCTCTGACGTCCGCACCAGCGCATCCGCCACCACCGCCCTCAGCGGCCCCTCGTATTCCTCCGCTGCGCCTCCTCCTCCGGCGCCGCTGGGCTCCGTCCCCTCCGCCGTCGCCGCTGCAGCCGCCTCATCGGTGCTGCTGGTGCGCAGCTGCAGCCCCCCCGAGGCAAGCACCACCGTGAACGCCGCGCGCCGCTCCGCATCCCCGGCGTCCAGCCCCTGCCGCCCCTGCCGCCCCGCCGCCCCACCTCCTCCACCCTCTCCTCCTCCCCTGACAGCTCCTGCTGCTCCCTCAGCAGCCCCTGCTGGTGCTGCACCCAGCAGCAGCACTGCACTGGTGTCTGAGCTGGTGTCATCAAAGTCGCTGCGGGCCGCCTCAGCCGGAGGCGGCACCCAGGCGGTGTGGTGCACACCCGCCGGCGGCCGCGCCGCATTCCGCGCAGCTGCTGCTGATGCTGCAGACGGCGACTGTTGCGGCGGCGGCGGCAGCTGCAGCTGCAGCTGCGCGGCAGGAACCAGAACGGCGCCTGTGTGGCTCCCCGCACCACCACCGCCACCACCACTCCACCCAGGGTCCACATCCGCAGCCAGCAGTGCCGCCGGCAGCGCGCTGTGCTGCTGTTCACCGACGACGGCGGCGGCGGCTGCATCCGCGCCTCCTCCTCCACCGCCGCCGCCTCCCGCACTGCCCCGCGCGTCCAGCAGCGCAGCGGTGGTTGCGGCAGCGGCTTCGCCCGGACCCGGCGGCTGCTGCTTCGCGCGCCACTGCTGCCTTGCGTCGTTCGACTGCTGCTGCTGCTGCTGGTAGAGGTGCTGGGGCTGTAGCAGGGGCTGCGCGGGTGGCTGTAGCAGCGGCAGGGCGGAGCACTCGGGCGGCGGCGGCGCCACCGCCTCGAACTGCAGCGGGCCGTCGGCGCGCAGACTGCTGTGCTGCCGCCGGGGCAGGCTGCGACCTTGGGCCTGGCCCTGCTGCTGCTGCTGGTGCTGGTGCTGCTCACCCGCCGGTTGAGAGGGAAGCCCGCTGCCGGCGGTGCCGGTGCTTACGCCGCTACTGCCGCCGGCGGGAAGAACGCTGCTAGCGGCTTGCGTTTGCGGCGATTGAGGGGGCAGCTGCAGCGGCTGAGGGGCGTGCTGCTGCGGCGGCAACTGCAGCGGTGGGTGCTGATGGTGGTGGAACTCGTGTGTCTGGTGGTATGGGTAGTATTGCTGGTGCAGCGGCGGTTGGCGCTGGTGCTGTGTGGGGTACGGGTGCTGCTGCTGCTGTTGCGGTGGCTGCGGTGGCGGCGGTTGCGACTGGCGCGACGCGGCGCTGATGGCGGGGGAGGGGAAGGACGGCAGCGGGTGCTGCGCGTGTCCGTGGTGGCCGGCGGCGGCAGCACCACCAGCGGCGCCGCTGGTGCCGAATGGCGACGATAGGTAACTGCCGCCGCGCGGCACCAGAAGCATCGCGCCGCCGGCGCCGGCGCCGGCGCCGCCTGCGCTGCTACTGCCGAGGCTTGCGGCGGCGGGCACCATGGGGACAAAGTCAGTGGTCCGCCGGGCGCTACTGCCGACCCGCAGCTGCGGCGACTGCAGCTGCGGTGGCGGCTGCAGCTGTTGTTGTTGGTGGTGGTGGTGCAGAGCAGCGGTGGCGCTACTGCCGTGCCGGGGCACAGAAGCCGTCGGCTGCGCAGCAGACTGCGTGTGGGGCCGAGGCGACAGAGGCTGCTGCTGCTGGTGCTGCTGCGAGTTCTGCTCCTCTCCGCCAGCTGTGCCTAGCACTCCCGTTGCAGCGCAACCACCTCCGGTGTGGTGGCTGTGGCTTGCCTGGCTATACAGGTCTTGGCTGGGGCTGGGGCTGCCGGAGGCGCCGCCGCCGCCGGCGGTGCTGCGCACGCTGGCCAGGTGCGCGGCGGCGGCGGCGGCGGCCAAGGGCGGCGGCAGGCTGCTCTGACGGCCCATGCCCGCGGCCGTGTACAGCTCTGCCGTGTGCAGGGAGGGGCGGCTGGTGAGGGGCTCCGGGCCGAGGGAGCGCGCCGGCACCGCGCCGGCCCAGGGGATGAGGTGTCGGGGCTGCTGAGCCAGGAAGTAGCGATGCGCCCGAGGCGGCGGCGGCTGCCGCGGCCGCTGCTGCAGGAGGTGCTGCGGCTGCGGCGGGTGCTGCAGGAGGTGCTGCTGCGGGTGCTCGGCTGCCACTGGGAGGGGGGCAGCGGTTGGCAGCGGCATTGCCGCACCGCCGCCTGAGTCGTAGTGGTGGTGAAGGTGGTGGTGGTGGTGGACGTGCTGCGTGGCAGCAGCAGCAGCCGCAGCAGTAGCAGCAGTAGCAGGCGGTGGCTCGGCCCCCACGCCCACCCCGGCCTCCTCTCCCTCCGCCTCCTCCTCCTGCACCTCCTCCAGGGACGCCACTGCGCTCTGCCGCCGGCGGGAGCTGCGCCGCTGCTGCGGCTGCCCCGCCGCCGCACCTCTCACAGTCCCGCGCTCCGGGTGCCTGGTGGTGCTCTCCTGTTGCCATTGCTCCTGCGCATGCGGCTCATGCGGGTTCTCACGTGTCTGCTGTGCCGCCTCCGCCTTCGCTGCCGTCTCCGCCTGCGCCTCCCCGCCACCGCCACTGAGCAGCAATGGGCCATCGTCACGCGGCGGCGGCGGCGGCTGCTGCTGCGGGCCACCGGCGCCCCCGCCCCCGCCGCCGCCGCCGCCGCCGCCAGCAGCAGCAGGAGCCGCGGCTACAGCCTCGTCTGAGCTCCGGGCACCCCCGGTACCCAGCAGGCCGGCAGTAGCCTCCGCCTGCCCGCCTCCCGATGCCGCTCTGCCAGCTGCTACAGCCTCAGGTGCTGCTGCCCTGCCAGCTGCAGCTGTAGCAGCTGTAGCAGCTGCAGCCGCCCGGCGTGCGTCGACGACGTGGCTCTCCAGCGGCTGCCAAGCGGCGGGGTCGACTCGCGGGTAGGTGGGCGGCGCCGCGGCTGTGGCTGTAGCAGGGACGGCTGCTGCTGCAGGGCCGGTGGTCTGCTGGTGCGGATGCGGGTGCTGGTGTCGGTGCCGGTCCGGTGATACCGGCAGTAGCAAGGGGGCGGCAGCAGCAGCCGCAGCGTGCCACGGGAGGGCGGGCGCCGTGTCGTGCGGCAGTAGCAGGCGGCTGGGCGGGATGCTTTGGTGGTGATGGTGGTGGTGCGGCAGCGGCGGCGGCCGGCCGGCGCTGGTCCACACCGGGTCGAACTCCTGCTGCTGCTGCTGCTGCTGCTGCTGCTGCTGCTGCTGCTGCTGCTGCTGCTGCTGCGTGGAGGGCTGCGACGGAGGATGAGGTGCCGTTGCGGGGTGTGGCTGGTGCGGTTGGTGCTCTTGCTGCTGGCCCCGAGCGGCCATGTGCGCGGCCGCCTCCGCCTCGGCCTGGGCCAGCAGCTCCGGATCCAGCCGTACACGCCCTGTTTTGTTTGGGGGGGGGTGCAAGGGAATGCAGGGGATGCGGGAATGTGAGCGTGGGAAGAGTTGTAGTAAAAGGGTGGAGGTGGCTGGGTCACCGGGTGCTCTGCGGGGATTGATGTGAGGCAGGAGAAGGGATGAAGGCTGGATGACGGACCTCCTGTTTTGAGGTTGGCCACCATACGCACGGCTGCCCCCCCCCCAAGCCGCCCCAGACAGGCCGCCACCCCATCACCCTGACCACCCCTTGCCCCGCACTCACATTTATCGATCAGGCGCCGCAGCAGGCCGCGCTTCTTGCGCTTGGCCCCGCCCCCATCCTCCTCTTCCGCCGCCGCCGCCGCCGCCGTTGCTCCGTGAGCGCCGCCCGGCGGCGCCGCCGCCAGCCTCGCGGAGTGTGGCGGCGGCGAGCTCGGGCGCAGGTGCAGATGCATTCCGCTGCCCCCCCCCCGTTGCAGTCGACTAAAGAGGCCTCTCTGGCTTCTCGATAATAATTTTAAATTCAACCCGCCAAGGGGCTGCAAGTTGCGCCCGCGCGAAAGTAACTCGCGGCCTCGGCCCGCCGCCGTGCGCCGCGGCGCCGACTGACTGCCGCTGCGGGTGTGCGACGTGTCAAGCAGCACTGTGAAGCACTGTGCAGCTGAACGGATTCAGTAATCACCGGAGCTGGCGGCGCTCACGGCGCTCGGACATGACCCTTGGGTCGATGAGTGTGCACGAGTGAACTGCTTCGTGGTCGAATGGGCATTCGCTTTCTTGCAGTTGCTTAGCCCGCTACGGTATAGTAATTGAGTGCGCAGCCATGCGTATGGTTTATGCGCGGCCGCAATGGATGCATTGCATTGCGCACGCGCGCGAATGAATGTGCGGCACCTTCTCCGCTCCTCTTTCATGCCGCTAGGCCCCCCCACCAAACACACACCCGGACCCCAATCCCCAGTAAGCGGCCTCAGTACCAACCCATCTCCCGCCCCCCTCATCACCCCCTCATCACCATCGTCAATTCCACACACACACCACACTGTGCCTCCGCTCCGCTCGCCACTCGCACTAACCCCGCAGTTGGCGCCTTTGTCAGCGCCAGCTCCTCGTGCCGTTCTCGCCATCCCTGCCTGCCTCCTGCTACTGCAAGCTCCTGCCTGCTGCTCCTGCTCCTGCCTCCTCTAACCCCTTGGGGCCCAGCCCACCGGCAGGGGCTGCCACCACCACCGCCACCGCCACCGCCACCGCCACCGCCACCGCCACCGCCACCGCCACCACTACTACCGCTACTGGCCCTTCTTGGCGGCGGCGGCGCCGCGCGCGTCGATGGCCGCCAGCCGGTCCACCAGCGGCGGGTGGGAGTAGTGGTAGGCGCTGTACCAGGCGTCCACGTGCATGGCGCCCTGTGAGGGGGTGGGGTTCCATGCATTTAATTTAATGACGGTGGATGACGAGTGAGGTAGGTAAGGGGAGTAGGACAGTGGGTACTGGTGGGCGGAGATTTGGGCTGTTGGTCGGCGCGCAGAACTCCAACAACAAGTACACGCCGCCGCCCTCCCTCCAAACACACACGCCGCCTCTTGCCCCCCCCCCCTTGCACGTACCTTGTTCTCCTCCTCCATGCGCAGCAGGGCCGCACGCAGGTCGGCGCCGTGGCCTGTGTGTGGGTGGGGGCGTGTGGGTGGGGGCGTGTGGGTGGCGTGGCGGCGTGTGTGTGCATTGGCCTGGATGTGTATGAGCGTGTGGGGATGGAAGAAGAGGCGTGGGCGATCAAAGGCCCCATGCAGCGGAGGATGCGCGACCGGCCGCCATCGCCTCCCGGCCGCCAGCCCCCGTCACTCAATCGCCCGCCCCCTCACCCGCCTGCCCCCACACTCAGCCCCCTGACCCGCCCCCTGACCCGCCCCCGCTCCTCCTCACCTGTCTTCACCGCGAATGCGTCTGCCTGGAACTCAAACGTGCGGCTAACCACGTTGGACAGGTAGTGGATCACCTGGTGGGGTGGGGTGTGTGTGTGTGGGGGGGTGGGGATAGTTTATTGTGGGGTGGGGGTGCCGGGTGTGTGTGTTATAATGTGTGTTCCACTTGGTGACTAGTTCGCTGAAGCGTGGGGGTGGGGGGTTCAGTGCAAAGCAATACGCCCCTAGGCCCCCCCAGGCCCCCACAGGCCCCCCTAGGCCCCCACAGGCCCCCCTAGGCCCCCACAGGCCCCCCTAGGCCCCCACAGGCCCCCCTAGGCCCCCACAGGCCCCCCTAGGCCCCCCCTAGGCCCCCACAGGCCCCCACAGGCCCCCCTAGGCCCCCACAGGCCCCCCTAGGCCCCCCCTAGGCCCCCCCAGGCCCCCCCAGGCCCCCACAGGCCCCCCCCCAGGCCCCCACAGGCCCCCCTAGGCCCCCCCTAGGCCCCCCCAGGCCCCCCCCCCCAGGCCCCCACAGGCCGCACCTCGTCCAGGGGCGACACAATGAATTGGAACAGGATGAGCGCCACGAAGGCGGGCGGCGGGGTGGGGAAGCCGAAGGAGGCGGGCAGGGCGGAGCTGCGGGGTGGTGGGCGGTTGGCGGGCGGGGGTTAGGGCGGGCGGGGGTTAGGGCATGCGGTGCTGATGGTGATGAGGGACGGCCAGGCCACGGTTGACGAGCGAGGAGGGACGACGAGCGGGGACAGGAGTGAGACACGCCCGACTCAAAACTCTCGCCGCCGCCGCCGCCGCCACCGCAGCCGCCGCCGCCTGAGTCCTGACCATCTGCCCCAAGTAAGTCCGCCCGGTGCCCTCTCATCCCTGCCCACCTACAAGGCTCAACAACCCCCCCAAACCAAGCCCTCTCCTTCTCCTGTGCCTTCTCCTCTCTCTCTCTCTCCCTCTCTCTCTCTCTCTCTCTCTCTCTCTCTCTCTCCCCTCCCCCTCTCACCTGTTGCGCACCAACGTGAACAGACAGAACTGGCTGAGCAGCACCACCTGGTTGACGCCGAACAGCAGCGGCGTGTGGCGCAGCTTCCAGTGGCCTGTGTGTGTGTTCAGGGTGCGTTCCAGGGGGGCCCCGTGGGTTGGGGGTGCCAGCCACACATGTATGATGGGCGCATACACAATCTAAGTGGGTATGCGGAGGGGGCGGCTGGGTGGGTGGGGGCGTGGGAGGTGAGGGAGGTGAGGGAGAGGAGTGGGGAGGAGGGAGAAGGGAGAATGAGGGGAATGCAGCACGGGTGGATGGTGGGCAAGGATGGGGCCCTGGGGAAGGGCAAGGGAAAGTGTGCGCGTGCGGGTTGGAGCGATGGTGGGGTTAAAGGGGGTCGTGGAATACCGTATGTGCTTGGTGCTGGCGGGCGGCGGGTGTCACACGCGCCCGTGTTCCTTCCCGCGTCTCTTCCACCCACCCACCCGCCCAGCCACCGCCACTCACCCAGCTCGTGCGCCAGCACCGCCACCACCTGCTCCTCGCTGCACTGCGCGATGAGGGTGTCGTACAGCACGATGCGCTTGTTGTTAAAGAAGCCGTACCTGTGGGGTCGGGAGGACGCCAGTTGAGGAGGGGCAAGGGAGTTGTGGGGTGCGGGGGTAGCGGGGGCTCTGAGGGTTATGAGGGGCTCTGCACAGGGCTTGGGGTTTGCGAGGTGGCAGGCAGGGTGGGGTGCGGGCGACACGGCCATTCCCCCACCCCCCGGCCGCGCTCACCTCCTCGCTCTTATGCATTGGTGCTGGTTTGGTTTGGGCTGGCAACCACAACCCCCCTGCCCGCACCAGCCCTGGCGCCCCGCATCAACACCACCCACCTGGGCGACCCATGCACATGCACATGCACATGCACATGCACATGCACATGCACATGGCCGCATGCACATGGCCGCATGCACATGGCCGCATGCACATGGCCGCATGCACATGGCCGCATGCACATGGCCGCATGCACATGGCCGCATGCACATGGCCGCATGCACATGGCCGCCTGCCTATCCCTATCCCTATCTCCCTCCCGCCTCCTACCTCCCGGAACACATAGAGGGGACCTTGTGTGTTTGAGAGAGAGCTGGCGGGCCCAGCCTGAAACCCAAACCTCGCTGACGCCAGAGGCCCCCAGCCCCCCCAGGCTCCTCAGACCCCGCCCCAGCCCCTTTCCCACCCAACGCCCCAAGACCACTCCTGCCCCCTCCCCCGGGAATACAATACGGTACCCCCTTACCCCCCGTTCTCTTGGTCGTTTCGCTTTCGGTTTTTGGAATGAACTACCCCCCCCCCAAGACCGCTGCACCAACCAACCCCCGTGGGGAGCCGTACGCGGCCCGCACCCTGCCTCTCCTCTAACGGCTTCCCTCCTCCTCCTGTCCTGGCCCTTGTGTGGCCCCATCCCCATGCCTACTTATGTCTCCTGTTGCAGGCTGACGATTCTTTCTCTTTTGCCACCCAGGCTCGTGTACCTAGGATGCCCTTGTGCCTTTTTCGCTACCACGCTTTTTCGCTTACACCGTTTGCCCATTCCCTTTCGCATGCCGCCGTCCCGCCCTGGCGCTGGTCCCCTGCCTGGCGCCCGGGCTCCGTTCCTGATTATTAGGTGGGTATCAAATTCGCGCGTCTAGCCTGCACTGCTCGTTAGCACGTGACGTTTGTTGGTGTGCGAGCCTGGGTGGCAATTGCGAAGGCGGCTGCCGTCAACCTTGCCCGAGACTGAAGTGTTAATCGCCTACTCAGTCAAAGGTTAAGTTTGGGTGGCTCGACGGGCAACGACTGGGAATTTTGGGTTCGGGACCGGGACTTCTCGGGTTGTGGGAATGTTTGCGAGTTTTCTCCTCATCCTTCGCCCATATTAGGCCACGCTCACCTCCTCGCTCTTATGCATTGGGTTTGGTTTAGTTTGGGCTGGTAACCACAACCCCCCCCCCCACACACACACAGGTCATTGATTAAACATGCATGGCACCCACCCACACACACATACGGGCCCCGCAGGCCCCCCACAGGTCCCGTCGCCTCACATGTAGGCGTTGGAGTGCGCGGAGCGGCGGCTGCCGTCCACGCGGTACAGCTTGCGCAGGGGGAAGGCCAGCCCGCCGGCCAGGGCCTCGATCTTGGTGCGCAGGGAGCCCTGGGGGGGGGGCAGGAGGTGGAGGTAGGGCAGTTCTTTCCCTGTGCACCAAAGTCTATCAACTCTAGGAGGTGAAGATGAGGCTGGCTGGAGCGGGTTGGGTGGTACCGTATATGGGTTGCGGCGCATTAAGCGCAGCGGTGATCGGCAAGGACAATATGCCCTGTCCAACATGTCCGCTCCCCTCTCCTCCCCATTCACCTCGTCCTTACGCTCCAGCCCACATCCCAGACACCCTAACCCTCCCCCTCAAACCCTGACACGCACACACACATACACACACACACACACACACACACACACCTTCCCCAGCTCCCAGCCTCCAGCCCCCAGCCACCCTCCCCCAGCCCCCAGCCACCCTCCCCCAGCCCCCCCCTAGCCACCCTCCCCCAGCCACTCCCCCAGCCACCCCCTCCCACCCCAGCCACGCACCTCGGGCAGCGGCTCGTACTTGTTGAACAGCGGCGCGATGAGCACCGGGTAGATGGTCATGAGGAACAGCGACAGCCCGAACATGAAGCCCCACAGGTACAGCGGCAGCAGCGGCCCCGCCACCAGCAGGATGTGCGTGATGCCGCCGGCGATGGGCGGCAGCAGGATTAAAACCAGCATCACCTGTGGGGGCGGGGGCGGGGGCAGGGGCGGGGGCGGCCGGGGGTGGAGGGGGATTGCAAGGATATGTGGCAAAGGGGAGGGGGATAGAGCGGTTGGGCGTGGGGGGGGGCGGCGGGTGGGTGGGTGGGAGGGGGAGAGAACGGGTGTGGCGGTGTGCACATGCGGCGCGGCAGTCAGGAGTGCCTGGGCGCTCTGAATCCCCTCGTCGCTGAAACCTTTTGCGCCGGCCCTCACTTCCACCCTCTCCTGTCTCTCCCCCGCTACCTCGGCCCCCCACGTCGCCAAGACTGAAGATTCAAGCAAGATCGCAACATTGGCGACGCGCTATTGCACCCAGGCTCGCGCACCTTTACCGCACGGGGAACGTAGCTCGCCTTGCGATTTTGCTGTGTTGAGCTACTCTATTATGTCCACAGCTATCAACCTGTGCTCCCAGCCCCTTCTTTCAGGTACACTGGACGAACATGTCACCCCTCGGCTTCAACACGGGGCGCCAGCGCGTGTGGGAGCCGCCCGCGGCCCGCGCCTGGCACCGCCCCACCCTCACCCTCCCCGCACACTAACTATGCGCCCGCCCCCCCCTGCCCAATTTGTTACTAACACTCCCTAACACACCCTCACGCCGTCACTAACACCTCCCTCCCGGCCTCATGGGTGTGTCGTGCTTCGCCGCGCTGCGCCCCCCGACCGCAAACTAACGCCCGCTACTGCCTCGCCCGCCGGCCCCCAAGTAACGCCGACACGGCTCCCTTATAGGCCCGGCTGGCGTTCCGGCCAGCCCTCTTTCCACCCGGGCTCGCGCGCGCTAGTTTAGGCTTTAGGCTTTAGACTTAGATTTAGTCTCATCCCGCTCTTGAGCTTTACTTACGCAACTCTGCCCTGCAACCCTCCCGCATGTACGCCTCCGTGGCCGGCGCTCACATCACGGCGCCGGCACTGCTCTGGTATCAAGCAGGTGAGTATCGCGATTGAATCGCGCAAATTAGCTAACGGGGTGGGTCTGTACGCGCGCGAGCCTGGGTGCCATCCAAGGCTACCGACAACACCGACGACAAGACTGAAGATTCGAGGTCAAGGGCGCCCGAGACCCACAGGTTAAGACCACACCACCTTCGCGCTCTGGGTTGGGCTGGCTGGTTTGGGTTCTCTTGGTCGTTTGGCTTTTGGTTTCTGGAATGAACTCCCCCCAACCCCCGCCCCGAACACCTCCCCCCCAATCCCCCCCAAACAGCACTCCCCCCAACCCCCGCATCCACCTGCTTGAGCATGTCCGACACGTACAGCCCCAGCGTCTGCTTGTTGAAGCCGTGCCGCTGCTCGATCACGAACGTCGAGTACAGCCCCCAGGGCAGCTCCAGCAGCAGGTTGGCGCAGTACAGCCCCAGCAGGAACACCACCGTCTGGGCAACCTCACACGTCAGCCAGGCGGGGGCGGCCCCGCCCCGGCCGCCGCTGCCCAGCAGCCCCGCGGGCCAGACGGAGGGCCAGGCGGCGGCGGCTGCGGCCAGCAGGTCGCCGGCCAGGCGCCAGGCGGCGGGCAGGGCGCCGGTGGTGAAGACCGCCAGCGTCTCCGCGGTGCTGTACAGCCCGTGCCACGTGGCGAACCACCTGGCGCCGCGTGGAATGAGGCGGGCAGGGCAGGGCAGGGTATGTGTGCTAGAAAAACACAAGGAGAGGAAGGGCCGACACAGGGTGTGTGTGCGTGTGTGTATGTATGTGTCCAGGGGCGGGGTGAGGACAGGTTGAGAGGTGGGCCTGAGAGGAGTGGCGGTGGCGCCTGGTCGGGGGGGGGGGTGGGTGGGTCGGACCGCCGCACACCCCGACATGCGAGCCGCACCGAAGCTGCTGCGGCTGTCACCCGCGCCAACGCCAACGCCAGCGCCACCGCCACTGCCCGTGACGCCCAACACAAACAGCTGCAGCTGCGCCGCCCCAGACCACACCTTGCCGCCCAGCCCTATACACGCGTGCCACCGATCCGCCACGCCACACCCGCGCAAGCCCTCCGACCCCCGCCACCCAAACCACCTAACCAGGCCCCCCGCCAGCCCAGCCCAGCCCGGCCCGGCCCGGCCCGGCCCACCACTTGTCCAGGCTGTACGCCTGTGTCTTGTCGTACAGCTCCTTGCTGAAGAGAGACGCCAGCGCGGCGGGGGGCTCCGGCCGCCGCAGCGCCTGGGGCGGCAGGGGGGGGAAGCGGGAAACGGGGGCAGAAGGGCGGGAGCAGCGCACGTGTGCCGGGATGAGAGGGCGAGTAGGCGCGGCCCGGGGCATGGGGTGGTGCTTGCTAAGGATTGCGGCCCCATCCCTCAGCTCCGGCTGCGCAGCGAGCCCCTGCTGCGCAGCGCCCTCGCGCCCGCCAACACAGCCTCCGGCCGTGCCCCCCGTGTCATGCCAAACCCTTGCACATACCGGTTGCTGGGTCAAGCCCCTGCAGCGCCCCTTGCGCCAGCCCCCCGAAATCCCCCGCAGCACCACTCTCGCCATGCTCACC
Source organism: Chlamydomonas schloesseri (assembly GCA_016834595.1). NCBI lineage: Eukaryota > Viridiplantae > Chlorophyta > Chlorophyceae > Chlamydomonadales > Chlamydomonadaceae > Chlamydomonas > Chlamydomonas schloesseri. The sequence continues at coordinate 286,464 of JAEHOD010000058.1, read as the reverse complement.
CTCAGCTGCCGCACATCCAGGTAGGTGTGAAGCAGGTACACAAACACGGTAAACCCCAGGAAAAGCTGGAGGTAGGGCACGCCGCTGTCGTCGAAGGCCAAGCCGGGCGTTGGACCGGCATGGACCGTTGCGCCGCCCATTCTAATTCGTGCTATTGGCTAAATATTAAGAGATCAAGGAGGCTAAGAGTATGATAGGACGGACCGAGAAACAGGATGATCTCGCCCAGAAAGCGGGAAAGAGAATGATTATAGTATTCTATTCTTCAACGTGAATTTCATCTATGTAATGCTAAACAACCCGATCGTGGTGGAAGGATGAGCTGAGACGAGCAAAGCAGCGCGCCCGCGAAGTCTATTCTCCACTGCAAGCTCCACTGTTACGCCGTTTGCTCCTAGTCGTTGAGGTTAAGAAGTCGCAGAAGGTTGCAAATGGCTGACAATGGGCCTGGGCACATTGTGTTCGTGCCGAGGAGGTGCCCAGCCCAGCCTGCTAACCCGCTTCCGTTACAGGAGCCACCCGTATTCTACAGGCAGCGCCCCGTGTGTGCCTGGGTACAAGGCCCGCCCCCTGCTACCGGCCGTCTATTTGCCATTTGACCTCGTTGCCAATCTCCTCCACCGCGTCCACCGCGTGCGTACCGCTCAGCAAGGCTCATCCAAGCGCCAGTCGTTCGAAATGCTAACTATCTGATACCGCACCCGGATACTAAGCAGCTACTGTACCGGTACCCCGTGGAGTGTTGCCACTGCACTTGCGCTCGTGAGTTGCGAGTTGTGACCCATCTACCCCATGCACAACCGCATTTTTATGGTTGCGGAATTACAGAGGGGACAACCCGAGTGTGCAAGGACACAAGGGCCGTCGGAAGCTGGCCAAGGTTTATGGATGATCTCGTTGTAGAAAACGACCCCGGGTCGTTCATCGAAATTTTTTTCCTGCGCGAGACGGGACGTTCACGAAATGTCGTCAAGAAGACAGAGCGACACAGCGGTTCCTGAACGCCGTAACCTCTCAAAAATTGCTGCCAAGCCAAATTAGTGAATGTTCTGTATTGTAGCAATTTTTGAGAGGGTGCCACAAGACCTCCGAAATCTAGCAAGACCATTTCCCTGCCGAAAAGCGGTGAACATAAGAAATGATCGACCGACATGAAATATGCTTGAGAAATTATACCACGTTGCTTTTTTGGCGTGCTCTGCGGAGTCCCTCCTACGCGTTCTTCATCGCGCCATCGCTTCAAAATTTTGAGCGCTCCAATATGTACATGAATGCCTGCCATTATGATCGTGCTATGTGTGGCATGGCAACGGGTGGGCAGGCTGCGGCGTCCTGCACGTGCACATGCATGCTCGGCAGCTCGGCTCACACTCGCGGGCCCTCGCGGGCCCTCGCCCCGGCAATCCCCGTGGGCCAGCCCTCATCCCACTCATGGGCCTGGCGAAGCCGAGAACCAGCACACTCAGATAGCAAGATCATTGTCATCATCATTCTATACATTTCGCTCTGTACATCTGCCCACCGTTGAAGGATTTCCAAGTGCGCATTCAGGCGCTCACAAATGTGCAGTGCCTGCGGACCACACCAATGCTGTTGCCATGATGTTCAGGACGCTCCCTCCCACCTCCGCCCTGATGCATGCAGGCTTGCCTACTTATTGCACCGCACCGCACACACCGCATGCGGCCCCCTCCCATGTGCGCCGCCACTGCCCACCCTCGCCCCGCCCCGCCTCGCCCCGCCTCGGCACTGGCCAGACACCAGGCACCACCGCAACCGCGGCCCTCGCCACCTGGTCGGGCTCTCAGGTCGGCCGGCCGCACCCACCAACCGCCACTCCACCCCTTCGGAAGCACCCACCCCCAACAACCATATAACACACCACCACCGCTGTCACCACGACGGCAGCCACATGCAGCGCCGCTGCCCTGCCATTAACCGGTCACCCACACGTCCACACACGTGCGTTTCCGTGTTTGTCTTGCTTTCGTTGCCACACACGTTCACAAATCCGATAACACAAAAGGTCCAAAACGCCCAGTCGTAAATTTGCTTAATGTTGCGTGTGAATGCCTACGGCCGCACCTGTTGTGGCCGCTGCTCTGCGTCCACACGTCTACCCGACTACCCTATAGCTTCTGTAATGCTGGTCAAGTCCTGGTTACTGTCACCGGGAGCTATTTCTCTCCCGTGTACTCATCACCACTTTCCTCACCCCACACAACCGCCCCCCATCGCCGTCATACGCTGCTGCCACGTCGCCTCCACTCCTGCTTGCTCACTGCCACCATCACTTCCTACCGCGAAGCCTCATTCCAAATGTACGATGTTCATGGATATGTCAAAGTCACCTTTCATTTTTGGCCTGAAGAAGTAATTTGTTATTGGGGTCACAAGTAGCCTCGCTGTCTGTGGGCTCAATCAGAGGCGACGCTTCGGTGAAGAACAATCAATCGTATGCTCTTGCATTGACGCGCGCTAGGTTCGCAACAGCCGCTTGCCTAAGGTACCAGTATCTTGCCGCCTATGTACAATTCTTTGCAACTGCCGCTCGCTTTGCCTGCCGCGATCACCTCCCTCATGCAATTGCATGCGTTGCGCGCATCTGAGGTAAACACGCCCCGCGTACGCCCTTTGCTGCTTCTGCACGCACACACGAACCAGATTGTTTGACACGCGGACTGCATCCACAACACACCAATCACTGGACCGCCGCGCATGTTCACTCATTGTCTGACTCACAGGCCGGCAGGCCATACATCGGCGCTATCGCATACACATAACACATACGGCTTCTCCCTATTTGTTTTGTTTCCGTTAACCTACACACACTGCAGTGACTAGAACCCCGACATGAACATGTCCGTGTCTGTGCCGTCGCCCAGCCCCAGCGCCAGGATGCCGCCGCCGCCGGCCCCACCCCCGTCCGCGCCCAGCTCCACCACACCCATGAGCTCGCTGCTGCCGCGCGCTGCCAGCTGGCCAAAGCTGTCGCCGCCACCACCTCTCGCCAGTGCAGCCGCCCCGGCCCTCGCGCCCTCCGGCCGCATCTGTGCCTGCGTGCCCGCGCCCGCGCCGTCGCCTGCGCGCCCGCGCCCCCCGCTGCTGCCCTGGCGGGCGCCCGCGCGATGGCCCCCACTGCCGCTGCCGCCCTGCAGCGCGGCCAGGTGCAGGTGCATGTGCGCGCCCATGTCGGCGTCCCCGCCCAGGCCCAGGCCCGCCGCGTCCGACCCGCCTCCGCCTCCGCCCATATCGGCGCCGGCGATGATGTCGTCGTCGCCGCCGCTGCCGCCCAGCAGCTCGTCCAGCATGGAGTCCAGCACGTCTACGTCGCCGTCCTCCAGCATGGGTGGCAGCGGCGGCAGAGCCTGTGACGCCACAGCAGCGGCAGCGACGGCAGCGGCGCCAGCAGCGGACCCAGCGCCAGGGCCTGCGGCACCGGCTGGGCCAGCTGCCATGGCGCCGCCAGAGTGCGGCAAGCCGCCGGTCGCGTTCCACACGTCCCGCAGCAGGCCCGTGTGGCCATCGTCACCGCCGGCGCCGCCCAGGCCCCCGCCCACCATGAGCAGGTCGCCGTCCTGGTCCGCCGCCGCTGACGCGGCTGTAGCAGCTGTGGCGGTGGCAGCAGCAGTAGCAGTAGCAGGTGCGGCCGCCGGCATCCTGCCGGGCGCCGAGGCCATAGCCTCCTGCGGCGCATGCAGCGGCAGCGGCGCGGGGCCCTTGTCCATGACACTGCCCACAAGCCGTCCCGCGTCCAAGCCGCGCGCCGCCTGTGCTTGCGCCTGTGCTTGCGCCTGTGCTTGCGCCTGTGCTTGCGCCTGTGCTTGCGCCTGTGCTTGCGCCTGTGCTTGCGCCTGTGCTTGCGCCTGGGCGCGCGCCTGCGCCGCCGCCGCAGCTGCTGCGGCCGCGGCACGTTGCAACTCGCGCGGTATCTGCCACTGCTGCTGGTCCTGCTGGTGCTGGTGCTGGTGCTGCTGCCCTGGGAATGTGCTGTGCGCGCCAAAGGCTGCCGCAGCCAACGAGGCGCCGGACTGCGGCAGGCTGCCCAGGTGAGCGGGTCCCGTCTGCATGGTTGGGGTGGTGTATCCGCTGGGCCTTTGCTGCTGTTGCTGTTGTTGCTGCTGTGACTGGGAATGCGGGCTGCTGAACCCAAACTCTCCCGGTGGCATGGATGCGGGATGGTGCGGCAGCGGCGAGAGCGGAAAGCCGGGCTCCGTGTGGTGCGCCGGCAGGCTGGCGGCACGCAAGTCGCCGGAGAAGCCGGTGCTGCCTGGCCGGCCCGCGCTCACAAACCCAAATGCCGAGTGTACAACTGGACGAGGCTGCATGGGCTGCGGGAAGCCGCCATCGTCCGAGTACGGCACCTGGGCCACCTGGGGCACTTCGGGCTGCGAGTGGGGCCACGCCAGCTGGCCGCCGGCTGCCGGCCCGGCGGCCAGCTCGCCGGGGCTGCTGCTGGAGGCGCCGACCAGCAGGTGCTGGTGGGAGCGGTGGAAGCGCGACTGCTGCTGCAGCAGCAGCAGCTGGTGCTGCTGGTGCTGGCGCTGCCGGTGCTGCGGGCTGTCCTGCAGTTGCGGCATGTCGCCAGAATGCACACCGCCGCGGCCGCCGCCCAGCCCGCCGGCGTCATGGTGGTGGGGCGGGTGTGGGAGGAGGGCCATGGAAGGAAAGTCGGGCACCGACTCGTTCAGCGCATGGCTCCGGGCGCCGCTGCTGTCTCCGGCGGCGGCAGCGTGCTTGACCAAATCGCCGCTGTGCGGCTCCTGCCCCCAGCCAGATGAGATGGATGCGGAGTTTGGAGGCGGCCTCGGGTGGAGCCGCGACTGCTGTTGAAGTTGCTGCTGCTGCTGCTGCTGCTGCTGCTGATAAGAGGGCAGAAGAGCCGGCATGGAAGTGCCAGCAAGCATGCGCGCACGCACATCCACCGGCATGACACCACCACCACCACCACCGCTGCTGGCCGCGCCGCCGCCGCTTCCACCTCCGGCGCCCATGCCGCCGGTGCCGGTGCTGTTCGCCGGGCCGCTGCGGCCGCTGACGTCCAACGGCACCGCCAGCATCTGTCGCGCCATTGGCGACACGGTGACCCCGTGGGAGGCCGCCACCGCCCCGGGCTGCTGCTGCTGTTGCTGCTGCACTTGCTGCTGCTGATATTGTTGCTGCAGTTTCAGTTGCTGTTGCTGTTGCGGCATCAATGCTGGCAGGTTGTTGAATGAGGTGACGCCTGACAGTCCGGCCGCAGGCCGTGGCGGCGTCGCCGCCTGCCAGGGAGGCGACGGGAGGGACCGTGGAGACTGGCTCTGTAGCAACGTGCCCATGGGGTCGGAGGCCAAGGCATCGGCCAGCTGTTGCGGGGCCCGGTCGAGGGGTGCGAGGGCGGGGGCCGCGGCCTCAGCCGGCGGCGCGGCCGGGGCGCCGGGGTGCTGCATGGCGGCCTCGTGGTGGTGGTGGTGCAGCATGCTCTCCGCCGCCGCGGAGCTGGGGCCCTCCGGCGTGGTCACGGTAGGCGAGGGCTGCGGCGGCGGCGACGCGCGCATCTGCGACCGAGACTGCGACTGCAGCTGCATGGCAGCGGCCGCCGAGGCCAAGCCCGCGACGGGGCCCCCAGCTCCGCTCTCCCCACTGCAGCCGGTCGCGCTGCTGACCTGGCTGCCGCCCTCGCTGCCAGCGGCACGGGACGGGCGCGGTGCGCGCGGCCCCTCGCTGCCGCTGCGGCTGCCGCTGGTGGCCCTGCCCGCGGCGTCGGCACCACCTGCTGCTTCTGCACTGGCGGCTGCTGCGGCGGCTGTGGTGGTGTGCACTCCCTCGTCCGCGCAGCCGCCGCCCTGGTGCACCACGCCCTCCATGCCCTGCGGCGGCGCGCCGCCCGAGCTGGTGCCCCCGCTGCCGCTGCCGCTGCCGCTGCCGGCGCTGGTGACCTGCATGCGGTGGTGGCTGCCGGGCGGCGCCAGCATCGACCGGGACGACTGCGTGCTGTCCAGGCGGGCGGGCGCGGCCAGGCCCGTGCCGCCACTGCCGCCAGCAGATGAGCGCATCGGCCGCGGGTGCTGGTGGCCCGAGTGCGGGTGCTGCAGCTGCTGCTGCTGCTCGTCCTGCAGAGCCGCGCCGCCCGCAAAGGCGGTGTACACCTCCCGAAGCGCCTGGTCCTCTTGCTGCTGCTGCTGTTGCTGTTGTTGTTGTTGCAGGTGCTGCTGTGCATGCAGCTGGTGCGGGTATGGCTGCTGGTGCGGGTAGCTGTGCATGTAGCCGCTGCCGGGAACCAGACCATCGGTGAAGGCGGCTGGCGACATGCCGCCCGAGCAGCGCCGAAGCCGCGAGCCCGACGCCGCCGAGATGCTGCTGGCCAGGCCGACTCCCCCGCCCGGGGCGGGGCCGTACCCGCCGCCCCCCGACAGGATGCCCCCGCCAGAGCCCCCAATGCTGCCCCCCGACTCCGGCAGGCCCACTGACGCCGGGTGCGGCCGGAACGCCTCCATACCGGAGCTGCGACGGCCGAAGCCAGGAGGTGACGCCACCGCCGCCGCTGATGACTGCGGCGCTCCGACCGGCTGCGTCGGCGCCCCTGGCGCCGGGCCGGTAGAGGTGGACAGAGCCCCCGAGCCGGGCGCCCTCGACAGGCAGAGCTCGCCGGCAGGAGCGCGGCTTGCCACGCCGCTAGCACCCACGCCGCCCGCCACTGCTGCGGCTGCGACTGAGGTGGCGCCGCCGAACGGTGAGCCCATGGACTGCATCCGGCCAGCAGCTGCTGCGGCCGCACGTGAGGTCGCATCCAGGGACAGCCGGTTCGGCGCCGCAGCCCGCTGCTGTTGCGGCGAGGGCAGCTGCGGCGGCTGCGCCAGTCCGTAGGGCACCGGCATGGGGCCCGACGGGGTGGAGTGGCAGCGGACGTGCGGCTGCTGCTCGTACTGTTGCATAGTCATTTCCCCTGACGGGTTAGGGTACGGAACATCGCCGCTGCCACTTCTTCCTAGAACTTCGCCTCGTTGCTGCTGCTGTTGCTCAGCCATCGCGCCCTCAATGAGTTGCAGGAGATTCTGCGGCACGCACACGCACACACACGCACACATGAAACATTTGTAGATAAGAGGCCATCAGCTACCAGATGTTCTGTTCGTTATCTGACATCACATACGGTCCCCCGGCTTGCCCACGCGCACTAACGCCACCACTTCCCCAGCTAACCTGCCCTTCGCAGCACCCGCCACCGCCACCGCACCTGCTTTTCTCGGGGCGGCAATGCGCCATCCGCCGCCACTGTTTCCCGCAGCTGCGCCAGGTTGCTGACGGAAGACAGCGCTAGCCGACGCTGCTCCAACGCGGCTGCCGACGACGCGCTCCCACCGCCGCCGCCACCTGCGGAGGCCGCCGACCCCGACTGCGGCGAAAGACAGGCCGCCGCGATGGCCCCAAGGCCGCCGCCACTGCTGCTGCTGCTCCTTAAATGCCGCACCGCCCCTAGGCTGCCGCTACCGCTGCCAGGCCCGCCGCCTAGCCCCATCTGCGCCAGCTGCGCGGACGCCGCGGCGAAGGCCGGAGACCCCGCGTTCAGCGGCCCGCCCCGCGGTGATAGTATGGAGCCGCCCTGCGAGCCCGCCGCCACGTGCTTGGTGGGCGTGCCGCGTACAGCCATGGGGCTGCCAGCAGCGCGCGCGCTGGGCGAGTTGGGGCCCGCGCCGGCGCGGCCGCCTCCTCCAGAGCTGCCGCCGGCTTCGTGCAGCGTGCTAGCCCGGACCCGTCGTAGCGGCGAGCTCGATCCCCAGTCTGCCGCCGCCCCGCCGCCGCTGCTCATGCTGCCGCCCCGTGGGGACCCCGTCGCGCGCACCACCGCCAGACGCGGCAGCCGGGCTCCGAACGTATTGTGGAATGCGTCCGCCTCGGCTTGCCTGGCTGCCGCCGCCGCTGCAGCCGCTGCGGCTGCTGCGGCAGCCGCCGCTGGTACGGACCCGACTGCTGCCGTGCTAGCCGTGACCTCAGCTGATGTCATCGCGTGGTCCGCGGCAGCTCCGCCGTACATGTACGAATTTGAGCAGGTGTCCATCCCAGTCGGACCACCAGCCGCGCCATACGACGGCGTGGCTGACCCAGACTCCTCGTGCACCGAGTACGGGTCAAAGGGCTGCGGCTGCAGGCGTTGCGCCATAGGTCCCCCGCCATGCGGGTCGGAGCCGCCGGTCGCCGGCTGCGCTGCATGCGATAATTGCTGGGCAAAGCCCATCGAAAAGTGGCCGCTGGCCGACGGGAAAGCAGCGAGCGCCGCGCTGCCGGCCTGCGCGCCCGTTGCGCCCGTGGGCGGCCTGGAGTGGCCGAGCTGCGCCTGTAGTTCCACCGGCAGGGCCTCGCTGCGCGGCCTGTCTCCTGGCCCTAAAGCCCCATCAAGACCAGCTCTGAAGTTACCAATGGCCAAAGCCGGCTCGGCCGGGGCGCTAGCGGACACCGTGCGGCGTAGTCTTTGGTCGTTGTCGCTGCGAAGCTGGCCTGCGCCCGGCGCCAGAGCACAGCTTGCACCCGGAGGTAGCTGAGATGACGTATACGACTGCATCATGACGTAGCCGGCTCCCCCTGTTGGAGACTCTTGACTGGGGGCTGCATTTGGAGGTCGCCGACCCCGAACCAGGTCTGGCCACAGAGCCTGGCCTGTCACACGGCTGACCACCAGTGGCTCAGACCACTCATCGTCCGCCATATTCAACACTGGCTGGAACTTTTTGTGGCACAAGTTGGGTCGTCGCCAGTCTCCGGACGACCCTGGCTTAGTGGTAAGGAAATAGTGGTATCATGACAGAGCTTGACCCAGTCATTTGGCAGGCATTTTGCTCATAGCAGGGCTACCTCGGTCAAGCCGAGTTGCTTGTCGCAAAACGAACGCCGCTTCGGTTGTTACGCCAGCTTAACCAACTAGATCAAAGGCAAATGCATACGGTACCATTAATCTGCGCAACAGTAGGCGCAGCGGCCCTATACAACTGCACACTGTGAGTGTGAGTCAAACGTTCGTTGCGGTGTCTACAGTATGAGCCAAAATACTGTTGTGACAAAACGGCATACAAGCAAAGATGGCGACCTGTGTACCGAGTTTTGGCTTTGGCCTTGGTTGCGCCTGTGCACCAGTTGCATGAACGAACCCCCAAACCGGCCGGGAACTGGCAACGTATTTGAGGGTAAAACTAATATTCATGTCACGAGGCGCGGTCGCCTTATGCCCAGTCAGGACTAGCAGCGCGGAAGGTGCCGACCGACCGGGGCTGGAGCTGGAGCTGGTGCTGGTGCGCCGGTTTTGCAGCACGCTACCTGGGGTGCGCATCGTCAACTATCGCACAAAGCACCAGGCAGCAGCCCCCATTCGTCACCCCGGTGAACACGCGTACTTTTAACCGGGGCGTTACCGTGGCGTGCACGTGGCGAAACGCCGGCCGCCCGCGATATTTTCGGCCCTAAAATTGCTAGTTCTTGTTAGCGGTCCATAGGCGGCAGGACTCGCGCCGCCTCTATGGGTGTTCCATGCACCAGGGGACTGTCGCGGGGAGCCGTCGGTGCTTGTGCGGCAGGATGCTTAGGGCCCCTTACAGCCACAACACAGCCCCCTCCCCGCACGACGGCAGAGCTGGCACGCTACCACACAGTTCCAACTATGATTGCAACAGCCCTCGATGCGATCTGGTTAGTCGTGTGCTATGTTGCCCCCTTATGGCAAGATCGCCCCAACATGGAACAACGGCACGCCCAGCAAACAAGCGAGCATGCACCCGAACATGACCATATCCAATGATGCCTACTATTTCATGTGAATGACCATCGCGGCATCAAGTCTGAGGAGGGGGAAAGCGCGCCGCGGGCGCCGCGGATGCCGCGCCACGACAGAAGGATGACGCATGCGAAGTATAATCCGAGCCCTTTCTGAGCTTCATCGGCACTTGCTCTGAGACTCAATCGCTTGTTGTGTCCCATGCGGTAAACCTCGCGTCTCTGCTAGCTGAGCCTGGCGTTCAAGCAGGTTCAAGCGGTAATCTTCACGCGATGGACTTTCTCGCGAAGCTCGTTTTGAGCGTGCTGATCACGCCTCTGCTGTACGGTCTGTATCTAGCCAGCCAAGTGTTGTGGCCCTATGTCAAGTCCATCCCGCTGCGGCGGAGGCTGGCGCACCTGCCGGGACCGCCAGTGACCGGCTGGTTCATCCTGGGCAATGTACCCGACCTCGTCCGGACGCCCGGTGAGGCTGTTGCCGGCCCCCGGGGCCGTGTGGCGGCGCGACGCTGCTCATACAGCAGCTCGGGCGAGGCCGGGCGCGGGATGTGACAGAGCGCACACGGCTGCGTGCGGCACTGAGAGCCCCACGTGTGCTGGTGTGCTGCTGCTTGGCCTGCTGCTTGCGCTTGCACTTGCAGTGCACCAGTGCATGGCGCAGTGGACGGAGCGGTACGGCAAGATCTTTAAGGTGGAGCTGCCCAACACCACGGTACGGCACCAGCCAGGCAGGCAGCGGCGCACGGACAGCGCACACCCCATCACTGTGGGAACTGAGTGCACTACCCCCAGCCAGTGCCCCCCCCCCCGCCCACGACCCGGGCCCTGCACCCGCCGCCTGCTGGTCCCCTGCTCCCACGTGCAGCTACCGCGCTCTCTCTTCTCGTAGCTCCTCCGGCTACCCAACTGCTCCTATTCCTCAGCCCCTCCTCGCCCCTGCCCGCCTCACAGCCCGACCCGCCTCCCGCTTTTCCTCGGCTCACACACCACCAAAACCACAACCACAACCGCAACTACCATCACAACCACCGCCCGCGCCGCATCATGTACACAGGCGGTGGTGCTGACCGACCCGGAGGCGGTGGCCCAGGTGCTCAAGGTGGAGCGCTTCGAGAAGCTGACCACCAGCTACCAGAACATGGAGAAGGTGGTTGGGAGTGGTTGGGTGGGTGGATGGTCGTGGACAGCAGCCCAATCTAAACCATAACAGACTAAGTGAGGTGGAGTGGTGGTGGCGGGAGCCTGGGGCTGAGCCGGGATGGTGCGGGACGGGGCAGGTGCGGGACGGGGCAAGAGCTGGCGCGGATTTGAGGGAGGTTGCAGGGTGGCTGTAGAGCGGAGCTAGGCTGCGTGCGAGGGCCGCTTTGGAGGGCCCCGTGCGTTCGGTCCATCGTATGCTGCACCGGGCCGCGGCCGTGTACTGCTGCCCGTGCGTTTGCACGTGCGGCTCCCACAATAGCTGGCGGTATTGAACTGGGCGGAACTCTCCCCGCTCCCTGCCTGCTGCCGCAGCTGACGGCGGAGCAGCAGCCCAACATCCTGACGGAGCCGCTCAGCGCCTACTACAAGGCCGTGCGCCGCGCCGTGACGCCTGCCTTCAGCACAGCCAACCTCAAGTGAGCGTGTGTGTTGAGCTGCGGTGGGGGTTGGGATGAGGCGGGGTGTAGGGGCGTGGGGTTGTTCATTTTGCAAGGCCCACGTCCACCTGCCCGCCAAGGGGGGCCCCGGCAACGCGGCACAGCGTTGACAGCGGAAGTAACGGAGGGGAACGAGGAGGAGCGCAGGAGGAAGCGTGGCGCGGCTTGCTGAAACATCCGTGCGCTAGCCGGCCGTGATAAGAGCATGGGCCGGCTGTCTGCCTGCCTGCCTGCCTGCCTGGGGTCCCTTCCTGTGCGGCGGCTCCTACTGGGCACCGCACCACACCTGCAACCCCTCCCCTGCATTGGCCGCAGCAAGCGATCTACCGGGCACACAGCAAGTGCCCCAACATCCCCGCTCTCCCATACCCCCCCTCCCCCCGGCTTCCCCACACGCACACGCACACGTGCACGCACGCACTTGCCTGCACTCGCCCCCACTCGCCCGCACTCGCGCACGCAGGCGCTTCTTCCCGCGGCTGCTGGACATCACGCAGCGCGCCATGGCCGGGCTGGAGGCGGCGGGGCCGGCGGCGGCGCTGGACATGGACCGGCTGGCGCAGCGGCAAGTCCTGGTGACCCCGTGTGCGTGTGTTTCACGAGTGCGACCCACCCGCCCTGAGGCTCAACTCCCCCCCTGCTTTGAATTCTGGCCCAGCCACCACCACCACCACCACCACCACCACCACCATCAGGCCCTTGCTCACCTTGCACGCGTACAGTACGACGCTTGCCTATGGCTGCTTGCTCTGAGCGTCAGCTGCTCCGCTCAGGCCGGCTGTTCCTCCTTCGCTGCCTGGGCAGCTCTGCTCTGGTCTTATCGTGTGTATGCCTGTGTAACCCCTACCCGCTTGTGATCCGGTGCCTTGTAACGCCTGCAACCTGTACCCCGTGACCCGCAGGCTCACCATCGACGTGATTGGCAGCTTCGCCTTTGACCGCGACTTCGGCGCCACCACCGACATCGCCCAGCCCAACGAGGCGCTGCAGGTGCGCGGTGTGTGTACGTGTTTACGTGTGTGCGTGTTGGTGTGCGGCCGTGCGGGTAGTAGAATAGACCGTTTACGCAAATGCTTGAGCAGTCGCCGTGCGTGTGGTGTGCGTGTGCTGCGAGACACAATAATCTGGCAGTGCATGGGCTGGCATCATTCTCGCCTCCGTCCGGCCCAGCACCTACCTCGTGCCGCCCCCCCCCAAAATGGTCGCTTTGGTTTCTGGAATGAACAACTCCACCACCAACACCACCCCTGACACCGTCACAGCGTCCCGCATTTTTGTGCGCTCGCATTTGCCGGGCACGTGCCAGGCTCCTTATCCACCCGCTGCGTGTCCCCCACGTGCGTTCCACATGCCCTGTTCCCCTTCCCTCACACACAAACACACACATGCACACAAACACACACACACACACACACACACACACACACACATGCACACACGGCTGTTGGCGTTCCTGTCGCTTCGCTCGCACAAGTCTTTCATAGTACTCTCCCTTGTTATCTCTAACACGGCTCCAGGTGGTGGGCGAGCTGATGACGGCCCTGCAGCGCATGCTCAACCCCCTGAACCGCTGGTTCTGGTGGCGCAAGGTATGAGTGGGTGGTAAGGGTGGGGGGAAGCCATCCATGGATGGGTGCTTAATTAATATTTATAGTGTTTGGCGGGGGGGCGGATTTGATGCTTGAGCTCTTGCGACTTGAGGGTGTGCCCTGCGTCGCTCCTGGATGGCTCCCGTCCTCATTGCTGGAGTTATCTATGCGCTCTACCGTACCGTACCTGCCTGTTCGCTGCAAGGCCCCCGCCTGGGCCCCCCCGCCTGGGCTTTCATTCCTCCCTGTTGTGTGGCTTCTGCTGCTGCTGCTGGGGCCTGGACCTGATGGCATCCGCTCCAGGAGGGCTGCGCACCGCAGTCCGCAGCGCGCCCGCCTCGCATGCCTCCTGCCAAGTTTTCACAACCCAACCCAACCCTACCCCGCTATGCCGTCGTGCGCCGCCGCGCCGCAATCACTGCTGCCGTGCCGTGCCACGCTGCGCTGTGCTGTGCTGTGCCGGACCGTGCTGTGCAGGAGGCGCGCTGGCTTTGGGCCAGCCGGCGGCGCTACGACGCGCTGGTGCGGCGCGCGCTGGAGGACCTGCGCGCCCGGCCGCCGGCGGAGCACACGCTGCTGCACCACCTCATGCACCTCACTGACCCGGACACGGGTGCGTGGGTGGGTGGGTGGGGGTAGTTCATTCGTGCGTGGGTAGGGGAGCCTGGGTGTGTGTTGGGGGGAAAGAGGCGCCCATGTGTGGGGTGTGGGGGGGGCGGGAGAGGCGCGTGTCGGTCGGCGGGCGGCGGGGAGGAATGCGCATTAGGTTGCACACGCACATGCATCCCGCCCCGCGACCTCGGGTCCGTGACGAGTGGGCGGTACACATTGGACTTTTGTTATTTCTCCGAGAACTGTGGCTAGTTTTGGGGGCAAACAGCAGCAACAGCTCAAAAGCTGCCAGGAACTAGAGGAGAAGGGCTGTGTTATTGTGATGTGACACGTGCGCGCAGGCAAGCCCTTATCAGCGCGACGGCTTCGGTGCGAGACGGCGCTGTTCTGGATTGCGGGCTTTGAGACCACGGCTCATGCCATCGGCTGGACACTCATGTTCATCGCGGGCAGCCCCGAGGTGCGGATGGGAATGGGAGGGTGGGGCCCCAGGGTTGGGGGAGGTTGGCGGGGACGAGAGGGGATGGTGCTGACACTGCAAATGGGTCGGTGGCTCTCATGAGTGACGCACATTTGAATGTAGAATATAGGTGTTGACTGTTGGATAAAAACTTAGCCAGCGCGTTTCCGCCGGGTGGCCGTGTCGCCGGCATGTTGTGCGTGGATGGAGGGCGACACTCAGGCGCACATGCTCGCGAGCATGCATAAACATAATAGCGTATACAAAATGTAAGAGTATCACATAAGCTATTATAGGTTTCCCGTGTAAAAAGCCGTGTAACGAGTGCGCGCTACCGGCAATCCGTCTCGCAATCGCCACTCAGACTTAAAGGGCGGCAGCGCCACAGACCTCGCTGATTATGCGTGCATAGTCCACCCTTGATATGGCGGTCGTATGCTTTACGCACGGCTTTGCAAGTTTGGCTGACAGTGGGCTACACGCACCCTCTCCATTCGGGCACGCATGCACCGCGCTCTCGTCGAGCTCCCGCGCCCGGCAAGGCACGCTCGGTGCCACGGACCCGTTGGCCCTGTGTGGCTTGACGTGTAGCTCGCTGTTCACAAGCTTATGTGGGCATGCGCGGCCCTGGCGCCTGGCTGTCGCGTTCCCCCCAAAGCCGCCATGCATCCCCTCATGCGCACCTCTTGCACGTACTCTGGTGTCCCCCCTTGGTCTGGTAGCCGCCCCGCCTGGTACTATGTGTGCCGCTGCAGTCCGCCATGGCGATGGACAGTTGCAAAAGGCTTTTGCGCAGCAATTGGCAGGGCAAAAGCGCATCGAGCTGCACTTATCCAGATTCGAACTGGAGACCTCCCGCTTACTAAACGGGTGCTCTAACCAACTGAGCTATAAGTGCTGAAACCTGGATGACCGGCAGGCGAATCTGGGGTCACACAATCGCGATGCGACGGATAGCGCCGGGTGTGATGGTCCGAAAGCCCAGTTAGCGCGTTGCTTCCTTGGCTCTGCGGACATAGCGACATAGCGCCTCGGCGGTCCCTTTCCGGCACTTGTGGAGTTACCTGCAGCAGCTGCTTTGGTGGAGCTACTCTGGTCTAACCGGTGTTAGCAATGGGAAGTTTCGGCCTAGCAAGTCCTATTGCGTCGCGGTGCAGCGGAGCCTCGTCAGCAATCGGCCTCCGGTCTTAGCCCATCCAGTGTCGCTGTGCCTGCAGCGGCCTCTCGGTGCTTCACGATTGTCGTCAATGTGTCGCTGAGCCTGCTTGGAGGTCCCCCCGCTTTGGCGGGACTGGCGCATGTCATGTCGGAGCCATGGAGCAACTCTGGGCGTTTTGGCGTCAGCCTGTATTTGCTTTAGTTATGATTCTGTTGCACTTGATGTCGCATCGCTGTTTTGACTCTAGTTTACTGCAGAACGTTGAACTTTGCAAGCATGAACCTGTTTGCACGGTTTCTTTGCTTCGCTAGTGATTCCTAACGCTATGACCTTTTGTGTCATGTTTGTCTTATGCATCTGAACCGGCATAGTTGCTATCTCGACCACCAACTCTTCTGCTGTGCCCTCGGTGTGTGCGCCTGGCCTTCCAACTCAGTGCTTCAGTCGTGCCTTGCTAAGACTTGTGTGCCACAAGACCTGGTCGTAGCCTTACCTTTGTTTTGTCGTTGACTTAACCTTAGTTTTAGTACGACTCAGCTTCGGCTGTCAGTAGTGATGCGCTGGGGAGAGCGCCGTGAGCCCGAGGAGGGTCCTACTGTAACACAATCAATCATGGTCCGAGAGCCCGAGAAGGGACCACCTGTAACACTCAACTCAACTCAACCTGTGACACTCAAACTCAAGGTGTGATGGTCAGGAGAGTGACCCACGAACCCGAGAAGGGACCGCCTGTAATACTCGCTTCACTTCAAAAAGTGGCTCGTGAACCCGAGGAGGGACCAGCCAGGCGGGATGTACTCATACGCAGAGAGCCGCCCCGCGACGAACCCCGCCATGGCAGTATGGGCCTCGGGCCCTCGGCCCTGCTGGCTCGCTTTGCACATCCCGCCCTGCTGCCACTGCCGTCTGTGCCCTGCTGTCAGGTGGAGGCGCGCATCTCCTCGGAGCTGGAGGGCGCGGGGCTGCTGGCGGCGCCGGGGCGGCCGGAGCCGCGGCAGCTCAGCTGGGGCGACCTGGGCGGCCTCAAGTACCTGAATGCGGGTGGGGCGGCGGCGTGGTGGAGGGGCACGGCGATGAGGACGGTTTTGCTCGTGGGAACTAACATGATCGCTGACTTGGTGTTGACAGCAGCAGCTGCGTAGACGGTTGACTCCAGCTCAGGAACGGCATTACTCCAGCACCGGTCGCCTGGTAACACCAGTCCTCGCTGCGTGCCCCCCTGGTTCCTGCTGCCTGCTTGCCGTGGCGCCGCCGCAGTCATTCACGAGTCCATGCGGCTCATGCCTCCGGCCAGCGGCGGCACCGTGCGGTGAGCGACTGGGTTCAGGCCTGGGGGCTTGGCTGGCTGCGAGTGAGGGACACCGGCCGTCAGCCAGCCATGCCTACACGCCTTACCTGTGTCTGTAGCCCCCTGACATTTCAAGGACACCCCTCGCTACGGCGGCGATGAAACACGTAACACGTAACTTACCTTTGGAGCGGTAGCCTGCGGCCGCCGTTCCGCCTGAGCCCTCGTGTGGCCCCAGCATCCTTGGGCCACACACCCTGGTGATGCCGGCTGGCCTATACCTGCATCCCCCCTCCCCCCTGGGTCGAATTGGGAGGAGGGAATGAGCTGACCGCACCCGCCTGCTGCCTGTTGTTGCCGGCCGCTGCCTGCAGCGCCGTGCCACGTGACACAGAGCTGGCGGGCTACACGGTGGCCAAGGGCGCCATGCTGTGGGTAAGTCGCGACAAAACAGGAGCATGATCAGAAAGGAGAATATAGATCCGGCATTGGAGCTGTGGGCGCAAGGTGTCGGGGTTAGTTGCTTGGGGGTGGTGGGGTGCTGACAGCAGCCTTCCAGCAGCCTTCCAGCAGCACTCCAGCGCCTGACTACCTGACCACCTGACTGACGTGTGGGGCGCCACGCCACGGCCTACTGTCACGCCGCGCCCCCGGCCGGCCGGCCGCACCACACAGATCCCCTTCTACGCTATGCAGCGCTCTGAGCGGGTGTGGGGCCCCGACGCCGCGGAGTTCCGGCCCGAGCGCTGGCTGAGCGGCGGCGGCGGCGGCACTGCTGGCGTGGCTGCAGGTGTGGGTGTGGGTGCGGCTGAGGAGGACGACATTGTGCGGGCAGCGGACGCGCAGGCGGTGAGTGAGCTGGCTGGCGCGGCAGGTCGGGGTGCTTGATGGCTGCCTGCTGGACAGCACAGGCATGGGGCGGGGCGACGTGCGGGCTGCAGTGTCGCATACGTGCGCCATCTGAGCCGTCTGCTGCCGCCTCTCACGGCGACCTGCACCGCACCTTTCACCTGAACATGATGTGCCTGGTCACTGTCGCCTGCGCCGCATCACTGCCCGCCCGCCCGCCCGCCCGCTCGCCCGCCCGCCCGTCAGGCGCGTGGCTTCCTGCCGTTCAGCGAGGGGCCGCGCAGCTGCGTGGGCCAGTCGCTGGCGCTGCTGGAGCTGCGCACCGCACTGGCGCTGCTTTGCGGCAGGTTCAGGTGCGTGCGTGCCTTCGTGGGTGCCTGTGCGGGTTCGTGGGTGCGTGAGTGCGTGGTGTCTGCCTGAGGCGAAGGGGGAGGCGCGTGGGGCGCTCCGCCGTGGCGCACGACTAGCGTGCAGCAGAGCGCAGAGCAGTCCAGCTTAGCGCAGTGACGGCGTGCACACGCTCAGCTGTCGCCTGGCGGCCAGGCCAGGCCCGCCGGTGAAATGTGAGCACGACGGCACGTTGCCGCTCCTAGGATCTTGACGGTATCTGCATCCATGCGCCAATTGTTAGACCTGGACGCGGCCCGCCCCACCTCTCGACCGACAGGTTCCGGCTGGCGGACGACATGGGCGGCGTGCAGGGTGAGAGCAGCGGCCAAGGGCGGAAGGGTGAATCCCGTATTCCTGTACCCCAAAAAATGCGGTGACCAAGGAAGTTGAAGCCGAAGGGGGGGCACATGTATGGGGCACATGGGGCCTGGACCGCCGCCGCCGCCGTGCCCTTCCGGGCCGGGTCAACAGCACACAGCGCGCCCCACCCCCTAATCTCCCCTCGCTTTGCTCTTTGCGTGGCATCCGCAACGTGGTCCACGGATCCATGGCGCCGATCGGCTGCTGCTAACCATCGCGAGCCGTGTAAGCCCACCCCTCCCCTTTCCCCTTTCCCCTGCCTATCCCCCAAACACCAGGCGCCGTGTCGGAGGCGCGCCAGCACATCACCCTCAAGCCGGGAGACCGCGGGCTGCTCATGCACGCCATTCCCCGCATGCCGCCGTGAGGAAGGAGATACAGAGAAGGAGAGAGGGGGAAGACAGGGGCGGCATGCGCAGGGAGCAGACGAGGTTACAGCGATCTAAGCCCGTCCGCCAGCAGCATATTAACGCCTCTAGGGCTCCAACCCTAGCCTCCGAGCCTTGGCTCGTGAGGGGGCTCGACTGACATTTCTGTTTCGTCGACTTTGGCGTGATATGCAAACTTTTTGTAGCTCGATACGAGCTCTCTGACTGCTAGGAATGCCGATTTAGGCGCCGACGGGCGCTCAGCGCCACCCAAGACCTCGAAGTTCCGTGGCGGCTGGTCCGCGGCTCCCGCGGCCGGCCGGGCGGGTTCTTCCTTGTTGCTGCTGTTACGGCGTTTGTGTGTGCAGGTTGCTGGCGGCTCTCGTAGCCGTCTGTGGCCGGGCGCAAGCCTCGATGGACATCTCGCTGTCGGCATGGCGCTCCACTGAGGATGCTCGACAGCCTTCTTTCCAGCCGGTGCCAGACTGCCGTTAAAAGCCTGGCGAGGAGGCGCAGCGCCGGAATGCTGCACGCCGGGTTGCCGTGTTAGTGGATGCAACGTGTCGGTAGCGAGTTGTATGTCTTGGTGGGTTGTTCGGGGCGCTGCCCTGTGTTGGGCCTGTAGGCCGGGACCAGACTGTGCCGTTGGCACGATTGATGTGAGGGCGCTGCCCCGTGTTGGGCCTTAGGGCCAGGACCAGACTGTGCCGCAGGCACGCAAAGACGCCCAGTCACGTCCGCGCGGCGGGGGCGACCCTGCTTCGTGGCGTGCGAAATGAGTGGTGTTTCTGTTTGATGCGGATGACGGCGGACCACTGGCCTGTCCGCGCCGTGTTGTGCGGGGGCACCACCACCAAAAGACCTAAAACTGAAGCATTGCTTCTTTGGACTTGGCAATGAGGAAGCTGTGCGGTGTGGCTGTGACGGGTCATGCATCCGGGTGTCTGGCTTGGTTTCGACACACTGTGCGTGGAGTTGCCGGACTGAGGACTTGAAAGTGGGCAGCAAAACCTGGCGGTGGTTTCCGGTCGCAGGGTGGATCCCTCTGGCTTATGTCAGCCCAGGGCCCGAGTATGCCCCTTGCTCGCTTGCGAGCTCGGCGTGTCCTTTCCTGTAAACACGCAATCATATTGCTGTTGTATGATTCTAATGTTGCGGGCGTTCATCATCTTCATTGGAGGTACGGCAGCTGCGTGTACGGTTGAAGGTCGCCCTAGATTGATGTGGCCTTGGACGCCCATGTTCATCGCGGGCAGCCCCGAGGTGCGGATGGGGGCATGGGGCCAGGGACGGGGGAGGTTGGCGGGGGTGAGAGGGGATGGTGCCGACAATGCCAATCGGTAGGTGGCTTTCACGAGTGACGCACGCCTGACTGTAGAATAGGTGTTGACTCTTGGATAAAAATTTAGCCAGCGCGTTTCCGCCGGGTGGCCGTGTCGCCGGCATGTTGTGGATGGAGGGCGACATCGCGAAGGTCCACATACTCGCGAGCATTCATAAACATAATAGCGTATACAAAATGTAAGAGTATTACATAAGCCATTATAGGTTTCCCGTGTAAAAAGCCGTATAGCGAGTGCGCGCTGCCGGCAATCCGTCTCGCCATCGCCTCTCAGACTTCAAGGGGCGGCAGCGCCACAGACCTCGCTGATTATGCGTGCATAGTCCACCCTTAATATGGCGGTCGTATGCTTCACGCACGGCTTTGCAAGTTTGGCTGACAGTGGGCTACACGCAGCCTCTCCATTCGGGCACGCATGCACCGCGCTCTTGTTGAGCTCCCGCGCCCGGCAAGGCACGCTCTGTGCCACGGACCCGTTGGCCCTGTGTGGCTTGACGTGTAGCTCGCTGCTCACAAGCTTATGTGGGCATGCGCTGCCCTGGCGCCTGGCTGTCGCGTTCCCCGTGCATCCCCTCAAGCGCACCTCTTGCACGTACTCTAGTGCCCCCCTTGGTCTGGTAGCCGCCCTGCCTGGTACTATGTGTGCCGCTGCAGTCCGCCATGGCGATGGACAGTTGCAAAAGGCTTTTGCGCAGCAATTGGCAGGGCAAAAGCGCATCGAGCTGCACTTATCCAGATTCGAACTGGAGACCTCCCGCTTACTAAACGGGTGCTCTAACCAACTGAGCTATAAGTGCTGAAACCCGGATGACTGGCAGGCGAATCTGGGGTCACAGAATCGCGATGCGACGGATAGCGCCGGGTGTGATGGTCAGGGACCCGCGAGCCCGAGAAGGGACCACCTGTAACACTCAACTCAACTCGGTCAGGGGAGTGACCCGCGAGCCCGAGAAGGGACCACCTGTAACACTCAACGTTTTCGTTTCGCAATATAGAGCATGTCCGTAATGGTCTGGGCTGGCTGCTCTGAACGCAATGGAGAGTGCACGGCCAGGTATAAGTGCTAAAGACCAGGTGATTGCCCAGAGAATCTGGGTTTACACAACCGCGATCCGTCCGTGTTTTGAGATGGGAAGGGGTTGCAGGTCCGGTGGGGACACTGGTTTCAACGGGTTCGCTTGTATTTACCTGCGTTTCTGCCTGTTGAACAGCATGGGGTGCAACACGCCAACATCATAACCGGAGGTGAGGGAGCGTAGCTGGTAAAGAGGCGAGAAGCCGGAACTTCGGAAGGGAGGCTGAGAGCGCGCCCTAAGCAGTCGGTCATGTTTTGGGTTATGTTTCAAGGACTGGCAGAGTTTTGGCTGGAAGGCGTTTGCCGGTAGAGTCTGTGCTGTTGCATGGGTGGTTGCTGCTGCCAAAGGCAGTGAGTGGAGCTGAATGAGGCACAGGGGACGGAGGGAGCGGACCAGGGGACGGGCGGGGACAGTGGTGGGCACTGCAGGTTTGTGTTCTGGACAGGCAGGTGGGAAGACACTGACACTGCTGGAATAAGGCCGGGCTGGGGACTGGATGCTGACCGTGGGTGGAAAGCTGGGGGCTGTATGAGCCCGGGGCTCACGAGGAGCTCCCCGGTGACAAAGGCACGAAACTCAGGTGCCCGCTGCCTGCATTGCACCTGTCCATGTCCCTAGACATGTGACGCTTGCCATCATCATTGCTGTGTGTGCTGCCGGGTGGGTCTGCCGTGCATGCAACGCTGCGGTTGCCCGTCGTTGCGCTGGGGGTTTCAAGAGCATTACAGCTGTGGGCCTGCCTCCGACCCGGGCCCGACACACGGCCTCAGCAGCCTTGGTTTCGTGTGGAGCTCACATATCACATATGCCGTCACCACCGATTGATTTGCACTGGGGCACACAATGCCACCCCACGAGCTATGAATGCGACGTTACATAAAGGGACAATCCGACCAAGCAAGGGTGCGGTGGGTGCCCCGCACCCGCCAGCAGGTCAAGAGGGACCATCTCCGTCCGGCCCGAAGGGAAACCGCCCCGGCCATGTGCTATCCACGTGGGACCAGTATAGCACGTACGCCCGTGCATTGCACACCGTATATCCCTCACACACAAAGTGCATGACGCCAACAGAAACCCAACCAAAACAACGTTGCGCAATGACAGTTGATAATCACGTTTTATCATGGCTTTAACCATTTCACTATATAACCACCCTTGGCCGCCCTTGCCTGAAATAGCCTTGCAGCTCTTGCTCGAATATTGTTCATCTTCGTCACAGCACCTGTCAAGCCGGCATGCCAAGCCAAGGCCGGCGGAAGCCTCTCCACCTCCTCGCCCCCGCACCACGAGAGCCATACGCACCATCCACCTGCTGCGTCCCCGGCTACCGCCGCTGCTGCGCCGCCGACGCGAGCGCCGCGATCGCGCCGGCCACAGCGCCCAACACCTGCATGCATGCATGCGTGTCGCGTGTCGCATGTCGCGTGGCAGAAGTGGGGCGCCATCCGCCATTGTGAGAGGAGAGCCCCATCCACCCGCCCAGTCGGGCTGACAGCAGTCTGCCTGCATCACATCAGGGCGCTTCCCGCCTGCTGCTTGTTGCCTTGAGCGCGCTGCTGCTGCCGGCGCAACCTGCTGTGAGGTGCACCCGCCATGTGCGGCCGCACGCCGCACACACACAGCAGCAGGCTGCCCACCCTGCATCCGAGCGAGTGCCGCTGCCCTACTGCTCCCAGTGGCCAATACGGTAGTGCCCGAGGTGTCTGCTGCTGTCGAAGGGAATGTCCCCCAACCCCACTTCACAACCATTTGATGAACACCATCCTATGGATGGCTACCCCCCTCACCTCCACAAATGTTGGCCGGGCGGCTGGGCTAGGCGCGAGGCAGCGGGTGATCAGCGCGACCTGGCAATACGGCGCGGGTTAGGTAGGTAGGTAGGTAGGTAGGTAGGGCATCGATCAGCAGCGCGCGGCAGCGGATGTGCGTAAGGTTTAGGAGAACGTATGCGCACGCACATCCAGCTGGGCGCTAATCAGAAACACACGAGCCCTCTCAAGGCAGGAAGGCTGCCACACCGAGCCCATTAGCTTTGAGGGCGATGGGTTCGGTCGCCCTTGCGCCGCAGTACATCCCTGGCTCTGTGGCCCTGCCTGCCTGGCCTCACCAGCTGCTCTTCTGCGGCGCGGCAGGCGGCTGGCAGCAACCGCGACACCGCCGCCGCCGCCGCCGTCATGTCGCTGCCACCAGCACCGCCTCCTCCTCCAGAAGCAACAGCAGTAGCAGCCACAGCCAATTGATGCGGTTGTAGCAGTAGCTGCGTCAGCGCCGCCGCATCCAGGCACTGGCAGGGCCTCCCAGTCAGCAGCTCCAGCAGCAGCATGCCATAGCTGCAGCGGCGGGCGGGGATGGGGTGTATATATGCGGAACCTGCCGTTGGGTACGCTCGCTCCCTTGGCTTCAACGGCAAACATCAATGTCCATGGCGGTCGTGAGAGAGCATGGTATGTACCGTAACATGAGCTCATGCCGTTTCCCCTCGCGCCACCCGCCACGCCTCGCATTACCGCAGTCTCAGAACCACGTCTTCCCGCCCCATGCCCCCCACGGCCCCCAGGCCCCCCACGGCCCCCCAGGCCCCCCCCCACGGCCCCCCAGGCCCCCCCCCACGGCCCCCCAGGCCCCCCCCCACGGCCCCCCCAGGCCCCCCCACGGCCCCACCTGTTCTTCGCAGTTTGTATCTCACCGGGACTATTTTACCAGTAACCCCCAGGGCCCCCCCACGGCCCCGATTCAAGGCTCAAGGGGCGCCCGCGACCCACAGGTTAAGGCCACACCGCCTCCGCGCTCTGGGTTGGGCTGGTTGGTTCGGGTTCTCTTGGTCGTTTTACTTCTGGTTTCTGGAATGAACTACCCCCGCGGCCCCCCTGGCCCCCCCCCACGGCCCCCCAGGCCCCCCACGGCCCCACCTGTACACGTCCGAGGCCCCACCTGTACACGTCCGAGGCCTTGCTGATGCGCCCCGCCGCCAGCACCTCGGGCGCCGTGTAGGCGGGCGTGCCCTGCAGCCGGGCAGGTGGGCAGGTGGGCGGGCGGCGGGCAGGTCCGTCAGCAGCGGCAGGCCGGTAGGTAGGTAGGTAGGTAGGTAGGTCAACCACCAGAAGGTCGGCAGCACGCCGCCAGCAGCAGGGGCGGGTGCACGGTTGCGGCGGTGGTCAGCGCGGGTATGAGGTAGGGGGTCGGCGGCGGCGGGAGGGGGGCATGTGGCGTATGTCGTCTCGGCGTCGGCGTCAGCAGCGGTGCGCGCCATCACCGTTGTCGGTGAGGGAGGCCAGTGTGGCGCCGATGCCCTCGTTGTCACCAAGTAAGCAAACATCACCATACCCATGATAACGCACGCACGCACCTGGAAGCAGTTGGAGGCGTGCGTCTGGCCCGCACCCAGCCTCGCGCTCAAGCCAAAATCCGCCACCCGCGCCAGCAACGCCGGCGGCCGCACTGCGGCCCCAGCCAGCCGGCGCGCCTCCGCCTCCGCCTCCGCCGCCCGCCGCTCCTCGTCCGACGGCGTCACATCCAGCTCCGCCGCCGCGCCGGGCGGCAACAGGTCCCGGAGCTGCCGCCCCGCCTCGCGCAGGCCCTCTAGCAGGCCGCCGCACGCCGCCACGTTCGGGTTCCCACTACTGCCGCGCGTGCCAGCAGCAGATGTGTTGCAGGCAGCACCGCCGGATGGCGGCGCCTGCCGCGC
Source organism: Chlamydomonas schloesseri (assembly GCA_016834595.1). NCBI lineage: Eukaryota > Viridiplantae > Chlorophyta > Chlorophyceae > Chlamydomonadales > Chlamydomonadaceae > Chlamydomonas > Chlamydomonas schloesseri. The sequence continues at coordinate 261,908 of JAEHOD010000058.1, read as the reverse complement.
CGCATCCGGCTCTGCCGCCGCCGCCGCCGCCGCCACCTCGGGCACTGCCTGGGGCGCTGCTGCCATCACCGTCGTCGCCGCCGTGATGGCCTCCATCATCTCGGGCGGGCGGGCGGCTAGCAGCACGTTGTCGCTGGACAGGTCCTGTGCGGCGCCGCGCATGACATGACATGCATGTGTGTTAGAGTTCACAAGGGAGAAAGACGTGTGCGTGCGAAGGTACCGAAACGCCAAGCAGGGCGAGCATGTGTGCGCGCGTGCGTGCGTGGTGTGTGTGTGTGTGTGTGTGTGTGTGTGTGTGTGTGTGTATGTGTAACAACGGGAGAGAGATCACAAGGAGAGAACAAACGTGTGTGTGTGTGTGTGTGTGTGTGTGTGTGTGTGTGTGTGTGTGTGTGTGTCAAGAAAGCGCGCGCTGAAAGTAAGATGAAGTAAGGCAATCGCATGGAGCATACACGCCCCTAACCTGGCCCCCAGACCCGCACTCCTGCTGGATAGGGCCGACCCAGCCCGCATCATGCCTGGCCACCCCCCTGCAGATTGGTTTAGTTTGGGCTGGTAACCACAGCCCCCACGCACAGCCCCCCCCGCCCTGACTGCGCCACGGAGCCACGGCCACGCCGCCACTCGCTAGCTAGCTAGCTAGCTAGCTAGCTAGCTAGCTAGCTAGCTAGCTAGCTAGCTAGCGGCCGCACGCACCCCGTGCACGATGCCGCGCGCGTGCACGTGCGCCAGGCCCGCCGCCACGTCTAGCGCCAGGCACAGCCCCAGCAGCACACCGCCGCCCAGGCTGTCGGGCGCCAGCCCCGCCGCCGCCGCCGCCGCCACATGCAGCACGCCGCCGCCGCCGCCAGCCGTTCGCGACGGCACCGGCTCTGCCTCGGGCGCCGCCGCCGCTGCCGCCAGCGCCTGCCTCAGGCTGCCGCCCTCGCAGAAGGCCTGGATGAGCAGCAGCTGGTGCACCGCGTCCGCCTCCGCCTCCGCCTCCTCGTGAACACCACCGCCACCAGCACCAGCACCGGCACCGGCACGGCCACCACCACTGGCGGCATCCTGGGCGCTGATGGCGGCGGCGGCGGCGGCGGCGGCCCCTTCCTCCTGGTCCATGGGCTCCAACAGTGTGGGCGGCGAGCGGCGCTGTGGCTGCGGCTGCGGCGGCATCTCATCCAGGCGCCGCACCTCGTATGCGTACGTCTGAGGGGGTGGGTGGGAGGGAGGGTGGTTGGAGAGGTAATCATCATGTCAGCGGACTGCAAGGCACGTGGCAACAATGGCGTGCCGCGTGTTGCCGCGTGAACAGCCCGCCGCTTGGCATCAGCCCCCGCAGCAACGAGCAGGCAGGCAGGCAGGCGCGCACACCAGTAGTGCGGCACGCAAGCAGCAGCGGACCCATGCGACGACCCACCACCATCACCATTCACCACCAGCTGACCGACCGACCGACCCAGCCGGTCACCGCTACCCAGCCACCTAGCCGCCCACCTGCACGACGCATGGGTGCACCAGCGACAGCGAAATGGCCGCCTCCAGCACCGCCCGCCGCCGCCGCACCTCCTCCGCGCCGCCGCCCACCAGCGCGCCGTGGACCACTAGCGTCTTGACCGCCACCGGCAGGCCGCGCCAGGTGCCTGATCAGGTGGTGGAGGAGGAAGAGGAGAAGGTGGAGCCGTGGAGGCACACTAGCACAGATGGTGATGTGAGATGGCAGTGCAGTAGCAGTTTGTGACAAGAGTACACATTCTAGTACGGTATTCAGCAGACCATGCGCACGCGCGGAAGGAGGCGACGGCCTTGCAAGCCGCTGCGCGCCACCCACCCAACAGCGATGCCGCCAGCGCAATCAACTTGGTGCGCACACGGACCGCACTCACTACTTGGCGCCTTGTCTGCCCCGGCAGCTGCATGAAGCTGCGACACAGTCCTGCCGCATGCCTCCCCCGCCCCCCAAAGTGCCCCCAGCAACCCCAAATGTACATACATACACGCACCTGCATACACCACGCCGTGCGCGCCCCGCCCCACCACCCCCAGCAGGTACAGCTCATCGTCGCCCTCCAGGTCCACCAGCCCGGCTGCAGCAGCAGTAGCAGCAGGAGCAGCGGTCGCTGTAGCAGCGGCTGTAGCAGCTGCCGCAACAGCCCCAGCCGGTGCTGGCCATGGCGTTTGCAGGCTGCTGCCGGCACCGCCACTACCTGCCGCTGCGGATGCAGTAGGAGCACCACCAGAGCCCGACACAGGTGTTCCCGCATTACCGGCGGCCGCAGAGCTGCCGCCGCCGGCCGTGGCGGTGGCGGCGGCGCCGACGGAGTCGCAGGCAGAGCGCGCGCCGCCAGGCCGTGCCCCGCCGTACCACGAGCCTGCGGGGCCCTGCTGCTGCAGCTGCTGCGGCTGCTGGTGGACTCCAAACAGGGACGCCCGGACGCGGTAAATAGCTGCCGCCAGGCCCACCCGCCGCCCCGGGCCCAGCAGCACGCGCCTGCCAGACACAGACCTGGCCGGGTGCGGCGCCGGCGCCGCGCCCCCCGCAGCAGTGCCCGCGCCGGCTCCTCCACCCTTGCCGCTGTTTGTGGTGGTGTTGGTGGTGGCGGTCGCGGGGGCCTCAACGGCGCCGGCGGCGGCCTCGGCGCCTGAGCCGGTGCTGGCAGCAGCGCTAGGCTCGCCGTTGGCGCCGTTGGCTGCTGTGGGGGTGCGGCTCCTGGCGCTGTGGTAGGTGGAGTCACCCGGGGGCGTGAGTGCTGGCTGCAGGGCAGGAGGCAGCGGCAGCGTCAGCGGCACCATAGGCCTACTGTGGCTGTGGTGGCTGTGAGGCCCATGCCCGCCGCCGCCTCCGGCGGTGCCGGCGGCAGGCGCGGCCGCCGCGACGCCGCCGCCGCCGCCGCCGCCGCCTGCTGCGCCAAGCGGTGCTGCTGCGCAGTCGGCGGCTCCAGCCGCGGCGACTGCGTCGCTGCCGCTGTGGTCGCCATGGATGGCGGCGGTGTTCTTGGCTGGGCCTGTGCTGCCATCGAGCACGGCGGCTGCTGTAGTGACGGCGGCGCTTGGGGCCATCACTGCTGGCGAGGGCGCCACCTGGTCACTGCCGCCGCCGCCGCCGCCTGCGTCCGCCGTCAGCGGTGGCGACTGGGGCGAGGTGTTCAGGTCGAAGCTGCTGATGCCGGTGTTTGTCGTGTGCAGCACCGACGCACCGCCGCCGCCAGCCCCCCAGCTGCCGCGCCGCTTGTCGCCATCACCGCCTGCGGCCTTCCCGTCGGAGGAGGCTGCTGCTGCTGCTGCTGCTGCCGCTGCCGCAGCACCCAGCTTGGCCCCGCCGTCACGGCCGCCGCCGCCGCCGCCGCCTGACGCGGGCGAGCTGCTGCTGTTTGTCCACATGGCCGCCACCAGGTTGTGCCAGTGGGTGGAGGACTGAGCGCCCGGGGCCCCCGGCCATGCCTGTGCCGACTTGGATCCGCCATCCTGCTGGGCGCCCGCTGCCGCTGCCGCTCCCGCCTGTGCCGGTGCCGGTGCCGCTCCGCTGCAGCAGCTGGCCAGGGCGCCCTTGGCGCCGCTGCCGCTGCGGTTGCCCTCCCTCTCCTGGAGCCAGTACTGCCGCCCCCGTCGAGACCGCTGCATCAGCACCGCCACCGCCACGACCGCCGCCACCAGCAGTACCGCGCCCACACCTGAGCACACCGCGACCACTGGCGTCACCCAGCTCGGCTGCTGACTGCTGCCGGCGGCGCTATCACCAGCGCTGTTGTCGCTGCGTGCACGTACCGCGTCCGCGGCAGCAGGTGCGGCGGCAGTCGGAGCCAGTGGGGGAGGTGGAGCCGATGACATCCTGAGGGGCGGGGCGCTGGGCTCGGCGCCGCTGGCTGGGTCGGGCGCGGCGGCAGCTGCTGCAGGGCCGCCGCGGGCACTGAGGGGCGGCGAGGGCTGGCTGCTGGGCGGCGGGGGTGGGCACGTCTCATCAAGCTCCGGTGCTGCGAGGTGGAATGGCAATGGCGGTTGCAAGGACATGAGAATAAGTGGTAGGACAGGTACAGAAAACCAGCGGGGGATAAGCACCTCGATTACGTCTGGTCCCCGCACCCGCGCCCGCACCCGCACTCGCACCCACACATGCAAGCCACGTGCATTCGGCAGCCACCTGACTGCCCATTTGCAGCCAGCGCATGACTTCCTAGCTCAACGTCCGCACGCACGCACACACGCACACGCACGCCACCAGTCATACACACACACACACACACACACACACACATACACACACACACACGACGCTGCTTTGTCTTGATCGCATTGCATACACGGTCTTTGCTTTGCTTGTTTTCCCCTTGTGATCTCTAACACACACACACATACACAAACACACACACACACACACGCGATTCGGGTAAGTATGTGGAGCTGCTTCGGCCCGATGACGCGGTGAAGAGGTAACACGCGCAGCGAACGACGATCGATGGCGCGCCGTTGCCTATGCATGCTACACGCACGGTGTCGACCCTTCCTCTCCTTGTGCTTTTCTAACACACACACACACGCGGCCACGCACCGTACAGCCGCGCCGCCCACAGCTCCGGCGGCTCCGCCAGGCCGGTGGGCGCGTTGTCCCTCAGTACGGACGTGACCACCACGTCCTGTCCGAACCTGTGCGTGCAGGGGGGCGGGGGCCGGCGTGGGAAATGTGCCGTGGGGCGGGGAGCGGACGTGTTGCGGGCGGCAGGTGCGTGATGAGCATCGAGCGCCGGTGCCAGCGCGTAAGTGCGTCGGCCAAGCGGCCTCGGTCAATGTCAACAGGGGGGCATGTAAAAACCGGTATGACGCCACGTCTGCAGAAACGTAAGGCACAGAACAGGCACACAGGCGGTGCCACGCAGTATGCAAGAACGCATCCACCCACCCACGCGCGCATGCAAGCCACGCACCAGCCCATGAAGGCGATGCGGCGGAAGGCGATGTGCTGCGCCCCCGCCGCCGCCACCTCCGCCACCGCCGCGTAGGCCAGGAGCAGAGCGCGCGGGCAGGCGGCGGAGGAGGCGGCCGAGGCGGAGGAGGAGGAGGAGGAGGAGGAGGAGGAGGAGGCTGACGCGTCACCGGCACCGGCACTACCACCACCGCCGGCTGTGAGCCCCGCCGGCCGGCTGGAGTTGGAGGGCTCCACGCCCGGCGGCCAGGACACCATCGGGAACGTGGCAGGATTGGATGCGGAGCCGGTGTTGGTGTTGGTGTCGGTGTTGGTGTTCAAGGGTGCACTGGTGTTCGAGGGACTGGATGGCGACGTGCCCACCACATCCACCGCCAGCGCCCTCCTGCCCATGCCGGCGGCACTGCTGCTGCTGCTGCTGCTGCTGCTGCCAGCCGCGGGCTGTGCTGATGGCGGTGTCGGTGGCGGTGTCGGTGGCGGCAGGCGGCCCGCCTCCGCCAGCAGCCCGCGCAGCAGCTCCAGCTCGGGCGGCGGCACCACCAGGGTGCAGTTGGCGAGCACCAGGGGGGGCAGGGCGGGCCGCGGAGCGGTGTCGCCGCTGCTGGCCGCGAACTCCTTGAGCGTCGTGAACCTGTGTGTGGCAGGAAAGTGCATGTGAGCCGTATGCTGTATGCCGTATGTATGTGTGTGTGTGTGTGTTGACTAAACCAAAACAAACAGGGAGACGTGTGTGTGTGTGTGTGTGTGTGTGTGTGTGTGCATGAGGGTGTGTGCATGAGGGTGTGTATGGTACTACCATACGGTACTAGCAGGGCGTGCATTGTGCTGCAGTGCTCATTGTGACGGCATGACCTATCCTCCCGGCTTCTTTGCAGTGCCCAACACCTCTCCCGCCACCCACACCCGCACCCACACCCACCTGGGGAAGCGGAACCAGGACAGGCTGAGCGCCAGTCCCATGTGCGCCGCCACAGGGTCGACCGGCGGCGGCGGCGGCGGCGGCGCGTCCTCATCGCCCGGCGGCGCCGGCAGCAACATGGACAGGCCGCCGCCATCGCTGCCGCCACTGGACATAATCAAGTTGGGCAGGCCCAGCCCCAGCCGCCCCGTCATGCCCACCGCGTCCTCGCCCACGTCGCTCGGAGACAGCGGCGGCGAGGGCGGCGGCGCGAGCGGCGGCGGCGCGGCGGGCGGAGGCGGCGCGTCCGGCGGTGATGGCGGCAGCGGCGGTACAGGTGGCGGCGAGGGAGGATCTGGCGGCGAGGGCGGGGCGTCCGGTGCGAAGGGCGGCTGGCTGAAGGTCCACGGCTGCCAGGGTGGGAAGCCCGGCGATGGGGGCGGCGCGGGCGGCAAAGGGGGCCGCGGCGGCGGGCTGGGCGGCGCAGGCGGCCGTGGCGGCGGACTGGGCGGGCGCGGGGGCTGGCCAGGCGGCGGCGGCGGCGGCGGCAGCGCCCGCGGCAGATTGTACATCGTGAAGCCCTCGATGCGCAGCGGCGGCCCGGGGCGGCTGTCGGGGCGGCCGTCGAGCGGCTGGTTGCCGCGCAGGTCCATTTGCGAGGAGGGGTCGCGGCCCAGGTTAAGGTCCCACGTGACGGCGCCGGCGGCGGCCTGGCGGCGCGGCGGGCTGCGCAGCACGCACTGCGGCGGGTAGGTGGTCCGGAAGGTGGCGCTCAGGTACAGGGGGACGGGCTGCGAGGGGGCCAAGGGGGCAAACAAGTCAATTCCGCGTTGTGCGTGGGGGCTTGAAGACCGGGACGTCGTGTACCGTACCCTAAGCTGGCATTTGAACGCCGCAGCCTCGGCTGGAGGAGCAGCAGGTCAAGGGACACCGTGTTCAAGCAACGACGAGCCAAGGAGCCGCAACGCATGCGGTGTGCTCCAGCGCCCCCCCCCCATAGCCATCCGCCGCGAGACGGACAGGTTGATGGGTAGAGATAGACCCACATCGGGCGGCGTGTAGGGGTCGCCGTTGGTCTCGATGAGCTGCAGGAACAGCATGTTGACGCCCATGCGGGCGGTGCGCCGCAGCCGCCGCCGCATGTACGGCAGCGCGGCGGTCGCCCACTGCTCCGACGCCGCGGGCGCCAGGATGATGTCGATGGGCGTGGCGGCGGCGCCGCGGGTGTCCACGGGTTCTACGTTGAAGCCGCCGCCGGCGGGCGTGGCGCACAGGTCCGCCAGCTCGGCGGCGGGGTTGCGGTTGAGGGCGCCCGTAAACGCTACACGCGCCAGCGACAGCTGCGCGCGCATGTGCAAGCATTGCAGCGGTTGCAGTTGATTGGGGGCATGCATGTGCAGTTGGAGGTTTGGAGAGGCCCGCACGCGCGGGGGGTGCGTGGGCATCAGGTGCGCGGCCGGCGGTGTATTACTTGGACCGGGCAGGAGGCTGCTGATGCTGCAAGGTGCCTGCAGAAGGTCATCCTAGCATTCGAACGCATGTCCAGGTGTAAAGATCTGGAAGGCATGGTGTTCCAGCCTTCCACATCACCTACATACGGTACCACAGCCGGCGCACCACTGGGACACTGACCTGTGCCGCCACGTCTGCTCCCAGCTGCTCCGCCAGCGGCCACACCTGCGGCCCCGCCACCACCGCCATTGCCAGCTGCAGCTGCTGCTGCTCTGCGCTGGATCCCGCCGCAGCCGCCGACACAACAGTAGCCGACAGCGGCGCCACCCAGCAGGCCTGGAACTCCCACACGCCCTTGGCGCCCCAGTGCATGGGCCCCACCTCCCCAGGCGCCCTGGCCGCCGCCTCCACCTCCGCCCGGTACCACCACAGCCCCTGCACCTCCGGCTCCGGCTCCAGGTCGCGCGGCCCCCACCAGTCCGCCGGCGCCATCTCACCGCCGCCGCCGCCCGCCGACAGCGGCGCGGCGGCCCGCCACCAGGCGGCTTCGGCGTCGGGCACGGCCAGCCGCACGTTGACCAGCTGCACCATGACGGCCTTGGGCGAGTTGCGGACTAGGCCGCCCTCGGTGCGGAACAGCCTGCGGGCGAGCGGGCAGGCACATGCAACACACAAACACACACACACACACACAACACACACGCAACACACGCACACGCACACGCACACGCACACGCGGCCGCACTAGAATTTAAGGCACAGCCTGCGGTTCACATCCCTCGTGTTTCCTAGCAGACGCACACGCACACGCGAGACAGATGCACACAAGCTTAGTGACATGTGAAGCCCGGCCCCCTGACTGCTGCCGCCCCACTAGCACCCGCTCCCCTATGCAGCGCCCGCCCCTAGCCCCCGCAGCACTCCCGCCGCCACCCCGGCACCACTCACTCGTACGGCTGCAGCGCATGCGCCCAGGCCGCCACCAGGTGGTGGTGGTGCTGCGCCAGCGGGTAGGCCAGCCCCGTCAAGGACAGGTCGTACAGCCGCAGCAGGCCCTGGCTGTCCAGCTGGAGGCCGTCCAGCAGCACCCCCTCCAGCCCCGCCGCCACGCGCACGAAGCCGCCCTGGGGCAGGCCCGCCAGGTCCAGCTACCGGATGGTGGTGGTGGTGGTGGTGGTGGTGGTGGTGGTGGTGGTGGTGGTGGTGGTGGTGGTGGTGGTGGTGGTGGGCGCAGGCAGGGGCGTGAGCGCATTGATGACGCCATGGCATGTGGGTGGGTGGATGGTTGCGTTTGGGAACGGAAGCCGGGGACTGGAAATTACAGGATTGCAGTAGCGCCGGCGTGGGTAGTGCAGGTGGGTGGGGCCAGGGCAGGGGCCGGGGCCGGGGCCGGGGCCGGGGCCGGGGCCGGGGCCGGGGCCGGGGCCGGGGCCGGGGCCGGGGCCGGGGCCGGAGCCGGGGCTGGGGCCGGGGCCGGGGCCGGGGCCGGGGCCGGGGCCGGGGCCGGGGCCGGGGCCGGGGCCGGGGCCGGGGCCGGGGCCGGGGCCGGGGCCGGGGCCGGGGCCGGGGCACGCAGGGCATGCACAACCGAGGTGTGGGTGCGGGCGCAAGGGAGAAGCGCGCGGGGGCAGTGAGGGAAAGATGCTGGAGGCTGGTTTGGGTGGACAGAAGCAGAAGCTTGCGATCAACCATTTTGTATCCTTTGGGGGGGATAGATAGTCGAAGTGGCCGCGGATTATATCGTTGTCAGCACATACATGGGAGAAGGCGTCGTACGTTCTGGAATTGATGGTGTAGGCAGGCTCACTCCAATCACGGCAGTGCAGCCCTGTGCCCACCCGCCCACCCACCTGCGACACATCGCGCCCGCGGCCAAAGAGACACAGCGTGCGGTCCAGCGGCACCTGTAGGCATGTGTGGTCGGGCGGGCGGGCAGGCAGGCAGGCGGGCGGGCGGGCGTTGTGGCCATGCAATAAGTCGCTTTGGTTATTTGCCGATACGTGTCGCCGTACTGTTGTCTTAGCTAGCTTGCGAGCACGCGGGTAAGCTCGCTGGGGGTCTGGGCAGCAAGCAGCCCTGCCGCCTTGCGAGCAGCATATCCTGCTGGCGGGGTTGAACAAACCGCTTTCACGACTGCCCCCGCCCCCCTCAAAGTAAACCTGAACTGCACGCCACACGCTCATCTAAATCCCTCCAGCACTCGACTCACATCCAACGCCTGCCAGCTGCTGCGGCCTCCACCACTGCTGCTACTACTGTTACCCGCCGCCTCCAGCCCCTGCCGCGCCGCCGCCAGCCCCAGCAGCGGCGCCAGCGACAGCAGCCCCGCGCCCAGCGTCACAACCAGCATGCCTCCGGGCGCCACCGCCGCCAGCAGCGGCCCCGCCACCGCCGCCAGCTGCGCCGCGCTGCCCACCGTCACTGCCGTGCACATCCAGCCCGGGATGGGGGCAGCGCTGGCCGTGCTGCCACTGGTGGTGGGGGCGGCCGTTACGGCAGCTGCGACCGTGGCGCCGCAGGTCAGGTGGGCGTCCACCAGGCGGGCGACGCCATTAACGCCCGAGCCGCCTGCGCTGCTGCCGCTGCTGCTGCTGCTGCTGCTGCTACTGCTGCTGCTGCTGGCGTCCGCATGGCCCAGAGCCATCCACCCGCCATGGCTGCCATAGCTGATACGGCCATTCAGGATGTCAGGCTCGGAGTAATTTGCCACTGCGTCCCGCCAGTCGTGTTGGCGCTTGCACAGCGCGTTGGCGAAGGCGGCCAGTTGACTGATGACATACGCGCGCACAAGGGGCAAGTGCAGGACACGCAGCAGCGGGGGCGCGGGGATGGGAGGGGGCGGGGTTGAGGAAGCAAGGCCAAGCAGACTTTGCTGGGCATCCGTGGGCATGCGAGGCGTCTGGAAGCGTAGCTACATGTGCGCGCCTACCTGCAGGATGGCAGTACTAGTGTGACGCCCCGGAACACCACGGCCGGAGGCCGAGGGGTGCCCCCAGCAGCCGCCGTCGTCTGCACCACGTGCGGCAGCACACTCAGCGGGCCGCCCCGCTGCCCTCTTGTGCCGGAGGCGAAGTACCCGCTTACGAAGCTCTCTGGCAGCTCCGGCAGCAGGACGGTGCAGTTTGAGACCTCCAGCGCCGCGCCTGCGGCAGCGAACACAAATCATCGGTCGCTCGATCGACGAAGTGCGTGTGTGCGTGCGTGCCGGCCTCCGGCGTGTACAGCGGCTACCGTAGCTCCCGCACATCTACCGTCGTCATGCAGTCGCGGCTGATATGCGTGTTCTGCGGAAATCCCCCTTTACAGTCAACGACTCACCATCGGCAAGCAAAAACGCTGGCTGGGCCACGGCGCCCAACACCCTAAGGTCCAAGACCGACTCGGGCCCGTCACCATAGACTGTTAAAGTGGCGTCAATATTAATTGCCTCGCTTAATATAACGCTGTCAGCCACTGGGAGTCTATATGTAGCAGGCTCTCCATCGCCAACGAAGTTCGCCACAGACGCTGCAGAGGCCCGCCACCCCACGATAAGAAGCAAGAGGCAGCCAGCTGCGCGAAAGCAAGTGGCAACGCGGAATACTTGCATTCTTGTTATTCAATGCCACACAATCTCCGCTTTTGGCAGAGGCGGGCCATTGCGCGACCGCAATAGCAAAAGCTTAAACTACGCATAGTTAACGTATCATCTCTACCACGGCCGTCAGAGAATTGCGCGAGGCAATGTCGGTCGAATTCCGAAGGCTAGGGGTGAGCCCCATCCCGCCGAGTACGGCTTTGAGCCGGTGCTCTACGCGCCGGCACCCCGCATACCTCGCATCCGGTCTAAGTCGTCAGGGCCCTCACCGCAATCTTTAGCGAGTGTTGCCCTTTGTGTTGAGTCTTGCTGTTCACAGTGTGTGAATGTGATTGCTGCAGACTGGCCTGCCGGGATCAAGAGCTCCGTGCAGGGGTCCAAGGACAGACGGCGGCTGGCCATCTCACGTTTGCTCAAAGGGGGAATCCAAACCGTTGTGCGGGACTGTCGAAGGATGGCCACCAAAATTACCATTTGCTCACCTCCGGGGTCCCGAAGGCTCACTTCTACGCCCTTAAGCTCTCCCTTGGAGACCGTATCTTATGGTCTCCGCTTTAATTACCTTCTTGTAATGTTCCAAACAGTGTAGCTGTAGCTGCGCAGCTGGTGCTCGGCTCGCACTTTCGCTCGGGGGGGCCCCCTGGCGTCGGGGGGTGTCGGGAGAGGCGTGTCGAAACACGGAAGCGGACTTCTTGTTTTATTGACATCTCCGATTTACCTAAACAAACCATAGTAGGCACTCAGCCAATTCAGGGCCTCCCGGTGGAGGAAAACTGACCTGACGGGGGGGCTTGCCGCATGGGCCGGGGCCAAAATCAGGCCTCTCCCCGCTTCGCCTTGCTTCGCGCTGCCTGCGACATAGTGCGCGTTTAGTTGACACGCACTTAAGTGCACCTCCTCGGCCATTAGATCTTGTGCATTTAGCGGGGCTGGTGCAAGTGCGCGACATCGCGCCTTCGCTTTGTAGGTCTTTGTTCTGATCTTATTCACGCAACTCGCCCACGATGCTGCGTGGTGCTGTCTCTCACGGTCCTGCGGTCGCCGAGCGGGTGAGCGCGGACTGGGTGTTCTTCGGGAGCCTGCATGGCCGTGGTCGCGCCTTTGTGCACTGCTAGATTCAGCGGTGGAATTGACCCTTGACTTGGATGCCGGCAATTGCGCAGGCTACCGCTGGCCCCGCCCGCTGCGCGGCCCCCGTCGGTAGGTGTTGGGCTGGCATTCAAGGTTGTGTGGACCTAAAGCCGCGGTGCTCGCAAACGGCTGAAGCTTTATGTGATGGATATTTTGCAGCTCGTGGGGTGCGCAGCGCCGCGCCCTCGCGCCAGCGTCGCGCGGAGGCCCCGGTCAATGCCCCGCGCGCGGGCCCGGCCGGTAGCTACTCCGGCGAGTGGGATAAGCTGTCAGTGGAGGAGATTGATGAGTGGCGCGATGTGGGCCCGAAGACGCCCCTGCTTGACACCGTCAATTACCCGGTGCACCTGAAGAACTTCAACAATGAGCAGCTGAAGCAGCTTTGCAAGGAGCTGCGCAGCGACATTGTGCACTCTGTGTCTCGCACGGGTGGTCACCTGAGCAGCAGCCTGGGCGTGGTGGAGCTGACGGTGGCTCTGCACTATGTGTTTAACACCCCGGAGGACAAGATTATCTGGGATGTGGGCCACCAGGCGTATGGCCACAAGATCCTGACTGGCCGTCGTAAGGGTATGGCGACGATTCGCCAGACCAACGGCCTGTCGGGTGAGTTTGGGACGCAAGGCGGCCGCATTCGCCCGGGCGAATCGCTGATTCTCACAATCGCGCAGGCTTCACCAAGCGCGACGAGAGCGAGTACGACCCCTTCGGCGCTGGCCACAGCTCTACCTCGATTTCGGCTGCGCTGGGTATGGCGGTGGGCCGTGACGTGAAGGGCCGCAAGAACAGCGTGATCGCTGTCATCGGCGACGGCGCTATCACCGGCGGCATGGCCTATGAGGCCATGAACCACGCGGGTTTCCTGGACAAGAACATGATTGTGATTCTGAACGACAACCAGCAGGCAAGGGGGCTTCGGGGCATGGGAGCAGGGCCCTGGCGTGGGGGGGTGGGGGCGTCTAGGGCTTGCAACATTGCGTGTGCTACCCGCAACCCCACTACGTGTTGAGGGCCGCTGATAGCCCTTCCGCCCTTTTGCTGCCTGCAGGTATCGCTGCCCACGCAGTACAACAACAAGAACCAGGACCCCGTGGGCGCCCTGTCCAGCGCCCTGGCGCGCCTGCAGGCCAACCGCCCCCTGCGTGAGCTGCGCGAGATTGCGAAGGTGCGGCGGGGCGTCTTGCTGGTGACGTTCATGAACATGCTCCAGGAATTACGCGCTTCGAGTGGAGGGCTGGCTTGGTTGGGCACGCTGGTCCTGATGGGGAGAGGCAACTATGCGCAAACGTACTCCCTCCAAGCTGGCTGCTACCGGGCGGTTCACTCGCGCAGGGCGTGACCAAGCAGCTGCCGGACGTGGTCCAGAAGGCGACCGCTAAGATTGACGAGTACGCTCGCGGCATGATCAGCGGCACCGGCTCGACGCTGTTTGAGGAGCTGGGCCTGTACTACATCGGCCCCGTGGACGGCCACAACCTGGACGACCTGGTGGCCGTGCTCAGCGGTGCGTGCGTGCGTGGGTGGTTGGGGCGGTGCTGCCGCCGGCGCTGGGGCACGAGGGCAGGGGACAGGCATTGATGGGGTATGGCAAGAGCTGGCGGAGGCGGGAGGTGGAGGGCGTGTCCACTTGCACGCAGGGGTTTGGGCAAAGCGGGGCGGAGGGACTGAGAGCGCGGGGGAAGGGGAATATCACATTCATAGTAGAGCGTTCCCGCGCTGGAAAAGGGAAGGGGAGGAGTTGCAGCTGGAGCAGTCCGTGCCGCCGTCTGTGCCGCAGCTGGTTGACAGCTGTGAAAAAGGCGTGACGCGGCCAGGTGCAGCCTGGCGACACAGCCTGCATGGGCTCCGCCGGGGACCTCACTTGGGCTGACGCCGGGCTGAAGTAGAGACGCCCCACGTACCAGCTCAGCGAAGGAGGAGTCGACAGCATTTGTTATTGAAGTCGGCGCGGTGGGCACAGCTTGGTCCAAGGGCTGGGCACGGCTACAGCTGGAGTGCAGCTTTGAAGCTGCTGGCGTGGGGTTTTGAGACAGGGCATGGTCCCGATGTGCAAGGGCATGGCGTGCTGGGGTGGCTGATGTATAGGCTTGTGCTGGCCTGCCGCTTGCAGAGGTGCGCAGCGCCGAGACCGTGGGCCCGGTGCTGGTGCACGTGGTGACGGAGAAGGGCCGCGGCTACCTGCCGGCCGAGACCGCGCAGGACAAGATGCACGGTGTGGTCAAGTTCGACCCCCGCACCGGCCAGCAGGTGCAGGTAAGGCGGTGAAGGTTCGAGCTGGCGGCGGCAGCTGGCGGCAGCTGGGGTGTGCGGGACCAGGAGGGACACAGCCCAGAAAGCACACGAAGTTCAGGGAACGACCGGTTCATCAAGGAGATTGAGGGTTTGAGCGGGGCTGAGCAGGCTTTCCTCGCTGCACCTGTCCTGCAGGCCAAGACCAAGGCCATGTCCTACACCAACTACTTTGCGGACGCGCTGACGGCGGAGGCGGAGCGCGACAGCCGCGTGGTTGCGGTGCACGCGGCCATGGCGGGCGGCACCGGCCTGTACCGGTGCGTCCGCGGCGGGCGGGGTTATTGTTTGGGGGCGCCGAGGGAGAGGGGAAGCGGGCGGCGCTGGAGCCTGGAATCTGCTGGTCGGCAGGGGAGGCAAGATGCATTTTGGCGGAGGGGAAATGTGGGCGGCAGTGTTGGGAGTAGTCCTTCAACAGCGGCGGGGACTGGTGGCCCAAGTGCACACCAGAGCACGGTAGTGCAGGATGGGATGCCATTGGACACAAACCTCTCCTAATGCTGTTGCTTCCAACTCCGGCAGGTTCGAGAAGAAGTTCCCGGACCGCACCTTCGACGTTGGCATTGCGGAGCAGCACGCCGTGACCTTCGCCGCCGGCCTGGCGTGCGAGGGCCTGGTGCCCTTCTGCACCATCTACAGCACCTTCATGCAGCGTGGCTACGACCAGATCGTGCACGACGTGTCGCTGCAGAAGCTGCCGGGTGCGTGCGGGGCGAGCGGGCGTACACCCCAGCAGCACGCCATCAGGAGGGGTGATGGGGGTTACGTCGAGGATGCATCTGTACTCGCGCTGCTGCCGGAGGAGGGGGCTGACGAAAGCGGCAGCTTGTGCAATTGTGCGGGATTGAGCTTCGCGCGGTGGCCATCACCGGTTAAAGGCAAATCGATGGCGGCGGCTGGACCAAGCCGGCACCACTACCCGCACTGCCTCGACCCTGCTTCCCCTTCCGTGCACCGTGTCCTTCTGCTCGCAGTGCGCTTCGCCATGGACCGCGCGGGCCTGGTGGGCGCGGACGGCTCCACGCACTGCGGCGCCTTTGACGTGACGTTCATGGCCTCGCTGCCGCACATGATCACCATGGCGCCCTCCAACGAGGCGGAGCTCATCAACATGGTGGCCACCTGCGCCGCCATTGATGACGCGCCCTCGTGCTTCCGCTTCCCCCGCGGCAACGGCCTGGGCCTGGACCTGGCCGCTTACGGCATTGGCAAGGACCTGAAGGGTGTGCCCCTCGAGGTGCGTTCCGGGCATGCAGTTAAGGGGGGGCGGACGGGAGGGGGGAAGCTTGAGCGCTGGCATGCTGCGCCAGGGGATGGTTTCCATTGTTCCGCACAAGGCGTCGGGCGGTCAGGACATCGGCAGGACAAACACGGCGCTAGTGGGCAGAATGCCCCATGACCCCAGGCTCACAAGCTCACGTGTCGGTGGACCACTGTACTGTTGCGCACGCTGCAGGTGGGCAAGGGCGTTGTGCGCCGCCAGGGCAAGGACGTGTGCCTGCTGGCGTACGGCAGCAGCGTGAACGAGGCGCTGGCGGCGGCGGAGATGCTGGAGCGCGACGGCGTGTCCACCACCGTCATTGACGCGCGCTTCTGCAAGCCCCTGGACACCAAGCTGATCCGCTCGGTAAGGGGGCGTGTCAGGCTGTGCTGGCGGGCGTACACAACCATGCTGGCTGTCTTGGTGAATCCTTGAAGTCAGTCCTGCGTCGGAGCTGCGTGTCTGGTCCAGCTGGGTTAACCAACGGTGCACTCGCGCCACCCGCGCCCCTCGCAGGCTGCCAAGGAGCACCCCGTCATGATCAGCATCGAGGAGGGCTCCGTGGGCGGCTTCGCGGCGCACGTGATGCAGTTCCTGGCGCTTGAGGGTGAGAGCGGCAGCAGGCAGGGGCAGGGGCGAAAGAAGGGCGGCGGGAGTCGCGTTTCGCGGTCGGTTCGATAATTGGGACTTCGGGCCGCAGCGGAGCAAGTAATCATGGGTTCACCCTCAGTGAAGTACGGTATGCTGCTGTGTGCGGGTTCAGCTCGTAGCAATGCCGCCAACAGCAACTGTGTCGCACATTCTGTTGTCTCACTGGCCCCGTAACCGCGCCGGCCACCCCCTCCCTCTCCTCCTCCTCAGGCCTGCTGGACGGCGGGCTCAAGTTCCGCCCCATGACGCTGCCCGACCGCTACATCGACCACGGCGACTACCGCGACCAGCTGGCCATGGCCGGCCTCACCAGCCAGCACATCGCCTCCACGGCGCTCACCACGCTGGGCCGCGCCAAGGACGCCGCCAAGTTCTCGCTGTCGGCGCTGCAGGCGTAAGCCGGCAGCCCGCAACCTTACCGGGGCTTTGTCGTTGGGGATGACGGCGATCACAGTTATGGCTATGGCTTGAGCTTGATGCGGGCGAAGGAGGCGTACCGAGGGCTTCACAGGCAGCCAGGCAACGGAGTGCATTACAGCAGGTTGATGACGGTGCTAGAGGAGGCGTGGGCGGGCTGTTACTGGGCAGTACGGGGCTGACTTTGGGAGCTCGGCTGTGCGACCACGCCGACACCGCGGGCATGTAGGTTAGGTGCCAGGAGTGTTTACTCGACAGTGTGGCTGAGGGTGTTGCCGGCAGCAGGGCGCAACGCCAGTGTGGTTGGAAAGGCGCCCAGCTGGTTCTGGCAACAGGCATCTGGCTTGAGGAGGTGCGGCAGCGAGGGGCGGGTGTACCTGCTAGGCGGTGACCGTGAGCTGGCGACGAGTTTTGGCGAGGTTGGAGGACAGGGTGGTGCGGGTGTGATGGCCCGGCGCAGTTCCTCCACGACACAGGTCATTTTGCCGCCCCCTATTATTGGGGAGGAGACCAGGCAGCAAAGTGGCCCGACGCCCCTTGCGCCCTAATGTATTTTTGACAAAGATGCGTGTTTGTGCGTGTGGTTGACCGTGAATTGTTGTGGCGCGTGATGTTCAACAAATGTTTGGCTGGCGGACGGCAGGGAGCCGTCATGGAGCGTGCAGACGGCACGCGGAGCTGGGCGGCTGTGGAATGACGCTGCAACAGGGCAGAAGACACATTAGGCAGCAAATTGCGAGGGCACGACAGGAGTCAGGGTAAAGGTCTGTTGAGCAGTGGTGGAGGTCGTATGAATAAAACCCTGCGCTTGCTCCGTGCGAAGTGGTTTGGAGTGTGGAGATATGCGTTGCACTCTGATGGTGTAAACACACGAGTAACGTCGCAGTTTCACCAGAGGGAGGGTTAAAATGACAGAAGTTTATCCCATGCCTGAAATTGATAGCATTTAGCACAAAAACAACGCTGGTGCTTATAAAATTTTCAGGGGGTGCGAAACGGGGTTTTGTCCACGATGAGTTGGTTGGTCGGTCCATGGGGGGTCCCAGGGGATTTCTAGGCATGGGGTCAGGCATTTTCTTTCTTACCCACCCCTCTGGTTTCACGATGAGCCTGAGCCAGAGGGCTACTCATCGGAGACCCCTGCAGGCCTACGCCCAACCTGTTACACCGGCGAAACTGGTGCAACAAAAGCCTCTGGGAATTGACGCGTTCATTTCTCGCCATCCTGTGCATACGGTACCGATGTGCAGAGTCCCTACAGTCATGCCCGCCAAGCGCCTGGAAACCATACTGACCTGAATTCAATCTGGCCAATAACCAAGCTCCCAAGTCTCAACGCCAGGAAGCCCCACTGGCATCCGGGCTCCGCCGTTGGAGGAACCGCCAACCTGCAGCCTCGGGCGGGTGGCGTGGTATGCACTCCGCCTTCTTACCAGAGAAAACAAGATCTTCAGCTGAGCCGGCGAGGCGTAGAGCCTAGGGGAAAGGGAAAGCAGGGGAAGGGGTGAGGGCACGGGGTGAGGGCTGGGGTGAGGGTGAGGGCATGCACCGTGGGGCTGATGCACGCAATCGCATGCAGGGAATTTTGCGATTTCTTGAGCCTGTCGAGTCCGTGTGCCACCTGTTCCAGGACTAAATTTGTAACATACTGTAGACGTGTTGGTCTTGAGGTTTAGCCCACTTGCTGCATACGTCGGAGAATCGTGTGAAGAACTCGAGTGAGCGGCCCCAAAGATGTCGCAAATCACTCCTGAGGTCGTGCTTTCCTACACGAAACCAACGAGCGGTGAGGAGGCTGCGCTGGATCGTTTGTAGGGCCCGAACATGGGCTTACTGTCGGTTCGCTGTGCCCTTCCCAGGCTACCTCTGCCCCCTGAACGCGAATACGTACGGGATAGAGTTTCTGAAGTTCGAGATCAAGGACTATGACACCAACCGCGTCGTCTACCAGGTCTGCCGGGTCCGCAAGCGGGGTGCAATGTGGCCCGAGGACATGCCCGGCTGACTTCCCGAGCTGCATCTGCAGGTGGCCCGGGAGCCCGACTCCGAGCCGCTGCCGGAGGTGCTGGACCCGGGTAAGCATTAAAACGGCTGGGGCATGCCCTCGCAACGCCAGCGTGGCGCGTGGCGCGGATCATTTAGGCCTGCCGCTGGCCCTTCCTGCGCAGAGATTGAGAACATGATTCGCAGCGTGAAGTACACCTTCCCTGCATCGTTCCTCAAGTTCAAGACCGTGCGGACGCTGTGAGTTTGGGTTTGCTCATTTGCACAGTTGCATGTGAGCGCCTGGCACTATAAATTGGGCTCGTCGCTTCATCGTGGCTTCATGCATGTATTTGCTCCTGATTCGCAGGCTGGAGTTTTGCGTAGGGCCACAGCCGGTGAACAACCTGCGCATGATTGAGCGCCACTTCTTCAAGGTGGGCAGCACTTGTGGAAGGCGACTCGAGGATTCCCCAACAATGCTTGCGAGTGTAGTGCAGCGGGGTATTAACGACGGGACAGGGGGCCTCAGACGGACAGAGCCGAGGGTGTATGGTGTTGTGCGGGGTAGGGGGGTTGCAGTGACACCACAGCCATTGGCACAGCAAGTCGACACCAGTCGGGCTTTTGAACTGGCGGCATGGCAATTCGTATGTGGGGCCTTTAGAGCATGCGTCGGCTGTAATCTACTGTATGCTTTTGGCCTTCACATCAGCATCGGCACCAGCACCGGGCGCGCAGTGGCACGCCGGGTCATGCGGCCTAGGCCACGTGGCCCACGCAAACCTGTGCCTGCAATCCTGTGGTGCCCCACGCAGGACAAGCTGGTGCGCACGTACGACTTCGAGTTCGGCTTCTGCATTCCCAACAGCACCAACTCGTGGGAGGCCATCTACGACGTGCCGGAGTACCCGGCCGCCGTCGTCAACGACTACGTGAGTGTCAGCCGGGCCGGGCCGGGCCAGGTTGCTGTGGGCGGGCCCAGCTGCGCCAAACCCACATGCCGCATGGGCGCGTGACTGTATGCCAGGGAACTAATGTGATCGACAGTACCACAAACATGCTTGCGGTGACTGCGCTCATAAACGTGCTGAAAACGTGCTTAAATGCGGTTGCTCCTCGCGCCACCGCCTGGCAGATCACCTCGCCGTGGGGCCACAAGTCGGACAGCTTCTACTTCGTGGACAACAAGCTCATCATGCACAACAAGGTGCGTGAGTGTACAGTACGGCATGTGTCTCGAAAGGGGGGCCGCAGAATGAAGGGGAAGGGGCGTGGGACGACAGGCGCGGCGTCTGCACCTCACCGTGTAAACTGAAATACGGTACGGTACTTGCGTTGCGCCACGCAGCCTCCACTACCAGAGACCTGGCTTTGGTGCTCGCATGGGTGTACAGATGTTAGATTCTTCGCCGCATACAACATAATCTGACGCTCTCGCCCACGTGGTTGCCCCTGCACTGCAGGCTGAGTACCAGTACGTGGTCGAGTAAGCTGCGCGGGCTCAAGCATTTGCCAGAGGGCGCGAGCAGCTTGACAGGATGCAGCAGCGTCCTCGTGACTAGGACTGGACTGCGTCAGGGGCAGCATGGGCCAACCATGTGTGTACAGGCGGGCGGCTGGGGGCGACAACTTGGACTAGGCGTGCGAACACGGGCGCACGGCAACTGAAACGTGTTGTACGTGTTGGAGTGCGGCGGGGATGCAAGGAAACTGGAGGAGGAGGGGCGAGCGTAGTAGGTTCGGCTTCTCACCCACCTGGTGGTTCTCACCCACCTGGAGGGGCGAGCGTAGTGGGTTCGGCTTCTCACCCACCTGGTGGTGTACAGAACGGGTAGAACCCTGCCCAATAAAGTGCTGCACTTGGGCCAGGAGATCATACAATTAGTTGGGTGTAAACACGATTACCGGTAGTGCCGCCTGCGACGTTTGTATGTGTGCGGGCGGGTCATACCGGGTGAACTTCTGCACAGTGCAAGGACTGCCGGCTTTCCTCGCTAGTGACTGAACGGTATTGGTGGTCCCTTCTTGGGCTCTAGGGTCACTCCCCTGACCATCACACCAGTGAGTGAGTATGACAGGCGGTCCCTCCTCGGGTTCGTGGGTCACTCTCCTCACCATCACACTGTGATGACAGTACCAGCTACCTCAGTCGGTACAGTCACAGCGCGCAATTCTGCCTCTGTCCCGACTGCTCATGTATTGACGGTATTTGAGGGGGTGGGATCTTCTGACACTTCAGGGACGCCGCACACCTGTTCCCTTGCTTGCATCACCGACTGTGATGTGAGTACCGGTATTACAGGCGGTCCCTCTGTCACGACATTATACCGGCAGTGCATTTCGCCGGCAGGGCATCGGGGAAACCTAGCCGCTTGACCGGGTTGATGGGGCGGTGACGGTTGGTACGTGCCATGCGCGGGATGAGGCTGCCGCCCAGGTACAAGAGCGCAGCGCCGGCTCGGCACCGGCGCTGCTCTTCCGTTACTCCTACCTATAGTCGCACGTGACCCAACACACTACAGACGGATACTGTAACGATCTCTGGTGGTTCGTGAGTCGCTCTGGTGTTGGAGGCGTCATCGGAGGGCAGCCAAGTCTAGGCGCGCGAGCGCATAGCAACATCACTTTCAGGCTCGGGCCACAGGCGTAGCTAGCTCACACTGCATCTCTCAGACAGTACTTTTGGCGGAGGACAGAGCATCTCGCCTGCAGCCAGCGGGTGCGGCGCTCGCACTCCCGACCAGTGAGGCTTCAGTCAGCCATACATGGAGGAACCGGGCGAGTGATGGGTGGTGTGCACGTTTGTTTCGTTTCATAGCAGCACAAGGCATTGATGTCTGGCACTGGCCAGGGACACATGAGACGAGGGAAGAATGGAGGGCCAGTACACCCCTACCCGACGGGCCTGCCCTCTCCACCTTCAGGGAGCACCTGATGCGGGCGTGGGGCCATGAGCGGCTGCAAGCAGACCCACACGCCTTCCCCTCAGACGGCAAGCAACCAGGCATTCATATGTGCAAATATAAGCATTGGATGGGGCTAAGTGCGACGGGCGCCGCGCCGCTGGTGTTACATGACCACTGCCGGGCTTACATCACTGTTGCGCGACACAAACTCCTGATGCGATTTCGTCTATGCTGTTGGCCAATTACTGCTAATCGCGCATGGGATAGGCCTAGGGAGGAGAGGACGTGCCCGCTGTGCATAGCGAACGAAGTGGAGGACGAACACCACGTCCTGATGACATGTACGGCTTACGACCAACTGAGGACGGACAGCGGCGTCGATTTTAGCAAGGGCATGCAGGAAGTGATGCGGAATGCGGACCCGGCTAGGCTTGCTGCGCTGCTCGACTCCATATGGGAATTTAGGAGCAGGAATGTGCCCCTTGCGAGGGCCGGTCAAGAGAGTTGAACAATCATAGTTTACTAGGCGTTATAAGGGTCACCCCGGCCCGGGCCTTCGGTTTTCAAGAGGTTGGAAGGCACGAGAAGTGCGCACCACCTTGTAACCACACACACACATACGAGGGCCTGGCTGCACGCTCGTGGCTACAGGGCGTGGTACGCGGCTCCCTCATCGCCGACCCAGTGGTGTGACCGGTGACGAGCCAGGCACGAGCCGGCAGATGGTCGTGACACCTCCTCGGGTTCGTGGGTCACTCTGTCCGTGAAGTGCCTTGCCACAACCGCGCACCTGCCATGAGTGAGTACTACAGGCGGCACATCCGGCTTGGCCCGAGTTTGGATTTGAGTGTTACAGGTGGTCTCGTCTCGGGCTCGCGGGTCACTCCCCTGACCATCACACCTGGCGATAAAAGCTAGCCGTGTTCGTGTCTGAGAGGTGGGCCTCAAGTCATGAGATGTTTGCCTCAGTCAAGTCCAGTGTCGACTCAGCAGTGTTAGGACTAGCGAGTGCATCACTGAATCAGGAAAGTGGCACCCCATGCTGTTCAACAGGCAGAAACGCAGGTAAATACAAGGGAACCCGCCAAAACCAGTGTCCCAACATCCCTGAATCCCCCATCGCGACCCCATCGCGGCCCGGCGCTATCAGTCATGTGACGCATCGCGCTTGTGTAACCCCAGATTCGCATGGCGATCATCCGGTATTCAGCACTTATAGCTCAGTTGGTTAGAGCACCCGTTTAGTAAGCGGGAGGTCTCCAGTTCGAATCTGGATAAGTGCATATGATGCGATATTGCCCCGCCAATTGCTGCGCAAAAGCCTTTTGCAACTGTTCATCGCCATGGCGGACTGCAGCGGCACACATAGTACCAGACGGGGCGGCACCAGACCAAGGGGGGCACCAGAGTACGTGCAAGAGGTGCGCTTGAGGGGATGCACGGCGGCTTTGGGGGAAACGCAACAGCCAGGCGCCAGGGCAGACGGCCGCGCATGCCCACATGCCCACGTCTTGTCAGCTCGCAACTGCTGCTTATAAGCGGTGCTAGATAGAGTGTAGATGAGACGCGGTTTGTGTGTGTACGTGTGTGTGTGGGTGGTACCGTTGACGGTGACATATGTTCACGACCCTTGCGGTGGCGGGTAGGCGCTCGGTTGCGTGCTTGTCCCCTCTGCGGTAGGTGACTCGATTGAGTTGGTGGTTTGGGCTGTAGCTTTGGCGGCTAGGTGCGGCGGCTTTGAGCGTTCTCGCCGGCCCTGTCCCTCTTGCTACGTGTGGCCTGCTGATGAGTAGCAGAAGGGTGACACGTGTGTTCCCAGGCGTTGGTAGCCCCCAGGGGAGCGCGCGCGTGGGTTGCTCGTCTTCGGGTTGTCTCTTGTCGGGGGTTTCGTTTGAGGTATTAGGTGCGCGAGCTGTCTCCACACCGCCTGGTCCTGTGGGCTCAGGAGAGCACAGGGAGGCGTTTCTCGTTTCGCGGCTAGGCTTGCTGTGCGCGGGTAGGGCAGGTCAGCCGTGGGCTTGGGTTTCTAGCGCTGTTTTTGTGAGCGCTCTCGCCAGTCCAGAGACTGGTAGGCTGCAGAGGCCGTGTGTCGGGCCCGGGTCGGAGGCAGGCCCACAGCTGTAACATTAACATAAGCTTGTGAGCAGCGAGCTACACTGCAAGCCATGCAGGGCACAGGGGTCCATGGCACTGAGCGTGCCTTGCCGGGCGCGGGAGCTCAACGAGAGCGCGGCGCATGCACATGTTCCGGGGTAAATTTCTTGCACATGTGCGTACGGCGGACGCTAATACCACGAATTTCGCTTTCTGAGATTCGTGTTCATAGCAAAAAGAAATTGTTTCAATGTCGCCACGCGACTGCAGCGACTATGTCATAGTGCTTCACTTCTCCCCAAGATCGTCCTGCGCCTCCTGCTCGCCATCCCCGCGGCCGTCACTAGCTCTCAGCGCCCACAGCTCCAGCTGCTCCTTCACTCCCTTGAGCTGCATGGTCCCCAGGTTGGTGGCGGCCACCGAGCTGCCCAGTGCGGGCCGGGCGGCAGACCAGGCGGCGTCGCTCACAAGCAGCTGCGGTGTCGGGGCGGGGAAGGGCAGCGCAGGCGCGGATGTGTCAGTACGCAATACATCAGGCAAGAAATACAAGGGTACCGCAAGTACTGCACTACTTGTTCTCCGCAGTACTCAGGACTCATTGTTCACGGCACTTACCGACGCCGCCTTGGCCTTGGCCGCGATGCGCGCCGCGCGGTTCATGGGCCGCCCCACGTAGTCCAGCCGGCCACTGCGGGGCACCAGCCGCACCATGGCCCGCCCGAAGTCCACGCCGATGCGCAGCCGCAGCCCGCGCTTCACAAGCCGGCCACCTGCGCGCCAAGGGACACAGCGATAAACAAATCAGGTGCCTCAACAAAAAGCCCATGACACCACGACCAGACGAATGCAACAAGCTGTAGCCCGTGCGGTGCACACATGGTCCACACCGCAAACCAGACCCGTGCCGTCTCACCTTCCCACGCCTCCTCCGTGAGCTCATGCTCCAGGAAGCCGTCCGGCCACTCCGCCGTCAGCATGGCCTGAAGCATGTCCAGGCCCCAGCCCACCGCCGCCTCCGCACACCCAAACACAAGCACCCAATGAGCGCCGTCTGCGGACGATGCCACCACATAGCCGCCGTGCCGAGACGCCGCCTCCTGCGCCATGTCGCAAAACATCTCCAAAGCTGCACGCACAATGCCAACCCCGCTGCAATCCGCGCTGCCCATCAGCATCCCCTGCTGCTGCCCCGGCCACAGGCCAAAGATGCTGAGGCCTCCCGCGGCGCCGGCAAACGGCATGGCGCTGCCTCCGGATGCGCCCTGGAAGCCCAGGGCCGACGCCATGGGGGCCACCATGGGAGCCCCCGGCAGTCCCGGCATGGACGCCCCGGCCGGCCCTTCCAACGGCCGGCAGGGCGCAAGTGCTGCCGCCGACGCCACGGCCGCCGCGCGCATGAGCCGCTCCTGCACCAGCGCCTCCCACGCCAGCAGCGCCTCCACGCCCACCACGTTGCAGAACACCGGCGCCACCAGGCCGGCGGGCGCGGACAGGCAGCCCGGCACCAGCTCCGAGTGGGTGCGCACCGGCGAGGGCAGCAGCGCCAGGCGGCAGGCCAGGGACGGGAACACGGCCGCGTACAGCTCACGGGTGGCGGGTGGTAGGTTGGGGGCCGTCGGCAGGTTGGCGTGGCTGGCGGCCGCTGCCGCCGCTCGGCCGATTACCGACTCGCTGTCCCTCTCTGTAAACACACAGGCATTGTGACGTGAGTGTTACACTTTTGAATCACGTGAGCTCTTCACCCCAACAGCTATTGTGTGCAGTGTGCCATGGCATGGCATCAACCGCTATTGCAAGCATCACTGCGCTCGTCCGCTCTCACCCAGCTGCGGCGGCTTGATGACGTGCTCGCCCAGGTGCAGCAGCATGGCGCACTCGGCCACAACGCCCGCCGTGCCGCTGCGCAGCTGCTGCTGCAGCGCCCGGAATGTCGAGCCGCTCAGCACCACCATGCCGCCCTTCATGTATGGTTGGAGGGGGCGAGTGTGTTGATGCGCCGCAACGTCTCAAGCAGACGCATTATCGAGAACACGGCCAGACGCGCATGCATCCACACAACATGCCCACCAATGCAACCGGACACACGCCTGCACGCCGCTGCTCACCATGGCCGAGTCGCTGACCTCCTTGGCGGCTAGAAGGAAGTCGCCGGTGAAGGCCGCCGCCGCAATGCCGTCCTGGACCAACGTCAGCACCTGCAAGCGACCACGAGGCGGCGGGAGGGAAAGCGGGCCAGCCGGCTTATGGGACGCGCGGGGGCTCGCAGCAGCAGCAGCAGCAGGAGGGGCACCTATGCAGTGAGGCCACGGCCCGCAGATTGTGCTGAAATTTAAACCTAATTGAATTCCTGCCGATGGGCTCGTCCGCTACGTGAGTGGCACCCACCTCATGCATGCGCGGCCCGGAGTGTAGCCCCACCCGGACGCGCAGCCCCCTGAAGGCCAGCACCGGCTCGCCCTGCTGCTGCTGCTGCTGGTGGTGCTGGTGCTGGTGCTGCTGTCCACCCGCACCAGCACCACTGCCGTGCGCCACCGCAGTCACGGATGCGGTTGTCGCACCCGGCATGTATGGGCTGATGCTCAGCCGCCGCATGAAGCGCGGCGTCTTGCTGCCTGACAGCCGGTCACCGCCCCCGGGCCCGCCGCCGCCGCCAGCCTCAGAGCCGCTGAGCGTCCAGCGGCCGTTCTGCTGCAGGGTGGTGCTGCTCTGCAGCTGGTTCTGGTGGAGCTGCAGCAGCGCAGGCACGTCCTCATTCCGCAGCCGCTCGTACAGCGGCCGCAGCGCATCGGCGATGGTGGCTGCGGCCATTGAGATCAGCCCGCCGCCGACGACCCCGCCGCCACCCGCTGCCTTAGCAGGAGGTGCCGCGGCAGAAGCGCCCCCCTGCGGCACTGGGGCTGAAACACCACCCTGCTCACTTGTGGGGCGCCGCTGACCGTCGCCAGCGGACGCGCGCCCCTCAGCACCTTCAACCGAGGCATCGATACCAGCAGCAGCAGCAGCAGCAGAAGCAATAGCAGCACTTCCACCCCCGCCACATGACGCTGCGGTTGAGGTCTGGCTATCCCCAAAGCTCGGCGGCAGCATGCGCGCACCGCTGGGCAGCCGCTCCTCCAGTGGCGCCCCGCCCCCGCCCCCGCCCCCGCCGCCACCGCGCAGCCCCACCGCCGCCGCCGCCTCGTGCGCCGCACTGTTGATGTCGGCCCAGAGCGACGCAAAGAACTGCGACACCAGCCCGGGCACGATGGCGCTGCGGCCGCCCGCCGCGCTGGCCGCCGCCGCCAGCAGGTCTCCCACGCTTACTAGGTCCCTAGCCCCTGGAGGCGCCTCATCCACACCGTCACCCCCAGCTGGGGCGGTTGCTGCGCCCGGCACGTCAGCGCCTGCAGCCTGCTCGGCTGCCTGCTGCATGATAGCCGGCGGGTGCGAGCTGCCGCCTGCGTGGCCGTGTGCCACTCCCCGCCGGCGCTCGGAGCTGCCAAGGTGGATGGTAGCGGGCCCGACCATGAGTGGCCGCGGCAGCGGCGGCGACAGCCCCGACTCAACGTCCGCAGCAGGCCCCAGCGGCAGATCCGCACCAGTGGCATCCGTCAGCATGCCTCCCCCGGCTCCCAGCGGCCACCCCGCCGCCAGAGGCATGCCAGCAGTCACGGACGCCGCACGCGGCGGCAGCCTGCTGCCGGCACTGAAGGACGCCTCCCGCGCCTGCTGACGGAGCTGCGCCAGCTGCTGCCGGCGCTCGTCTGGCCTCATGAGGCGGAGCACCGTCAGCAGCAGCGCCTGTTCCCGGTCCACGGAGGCCCGTGTGGCCAGCGGCGCAGGCGAGCCGCGGCGGCCGCTGCGGCCGTCGCCGCTGCCCGTGGTAGTGGTGGCGGTCACGGCAGGCCGCGAGGAGGGCAGCAGCTGGTGCTGGTGGTGGTGGGGGCGCTCCACCACTGATCCGGCCGGACTCAGCATATGCATGTGCATCTGCTGTTGCTGGTGTTGCAGCTGCTGCTGCAATTGTAGCTGTAGAAGCAGCTGCTCTTGCTGCTGCCGCTGCTCCGGTCCCAGCCGCGAGCCAACGCGAAGTGCCGCAAGGTTGATGTCCTCGAGGGACGCGCGCGGTCGCGCCCCGCCACCGCTGTTACCGCCGCCGCCGCCGCCACCAATTGCATTGAGTGCGCCACTGTTCGACAAGTGAGGACTGCCGGTGCCCATGGTAATCGCCACCGCCGCCGCCGCAGCTGCAGCCGCAGCCACACCTCCTGGCGCCATCCGGCCGGCTGTTGCCGTGGCATCTACGGGCGCGGTGACGGCGCCGGCCAGGGCGCTGCTGGCTCCGGCGCCGCCAGCAGGCGCGCCGCCGCGGCGGCCTGCGCCACCTCTCAACGCCGCCACCACCGCCACCTGCTGCTCCAGGGTGTTCCATGGGGAGGGCGAGGGCGACGAGGCACGAGGCATCTGGTGGCGGCCGCCGCCGGCCGACGACAGCAGCACCTGGCCCTCGGTGCCCGGGTAGTGCAGCTGCGGCAGCCCCAGGAACGCCTGCTGCTGCTGCTGCTGCTGCTGCTGCTGCTCGCTGAGGAGCGTGGGAGAGCCGGGCGTCATACCTGGATTGGCGTGCGGGGAGTCGGAGCCGCCGCGGCGCAGCAGGGACGGCATGCGGACCGACTTGAGCTTGGCGAACAGGCGCTTGAAGCTGCTCTGGTGCTGGTGTTGAGGTGGCTGCTGCTGCTGCGCCAGCTGAACAGGCTGGGGCAGCGTCCCCCAGAGTGGCAGAGCGGCCCCCTGGGCAACACCCGCCAGGTGTTCCTGCGGCGGCGCGGATGCCGCCCACATGTGCACATGCTGCATGCGCCGCACAGCAGCTGGAGCGTCGGAGACTGACAGGTCAACCAACAACCCGGCACCGGCGCCCGGTTCGGAGGGCGCAACGGCCCGGAAGAAGTGCGAGCGCTGCTGTGGCTGCTGCGGGCCCTGCAGGCGCTGATGCTGGCCTGCTTGCTGGTGCCGCCGACCCGAGTCGCTGTGGATTAGCCTTGAAACCGCCGCCGTGGGAATCGTTACAATGCCCCCAAGGCCACCGCTGCCACCACCCTCGCGGCCTGCGGGCGCCGCCGCGTGCGCTGGCGCCCCCACGCCCCCACCTCCCGCCCCGATGCTGCGTGCCGGCGCCAGCATCATCAGGCTACTGATCCGACCCACCAGCCCGCCCGCGACAGCGGCTGTAGCCGCGGCCACGGAGCCATCGGCAGTAGCAGCCGGTCGCGGGATGCTCACGGCAGTAGCCAAGCTGTCGACTTGGTTGTAGCCTGACGCTTGCCGCTGCAACGAGGGCGCTTCCGGCAGCAGGTCCACCACGCCTGCAGCCGCCTCCCCCTCGGCCACGGGGTCGTGCCCTTGCTGCTGCTGCTGCTGCTGCTGGTGCTGCTGCTGCTGCTGCTGCTGCTGGTGCTGGTGCTGAGGTGGCAGCGTGGCACGCTGCGGCGGGGTGATGGAGCGCAGCAGGCGCCGCCCGCTCTGGCCCGCCAGCCGCGTCGCTGCAACCAGCGCGCGGCCCGCACCGGCAAACGCGCTGGTGCTGGGAGCGACAGCGGTGGGGGCAACAGCCGGCAGCCCCACAGGAGGCGTGGGGCCTGCCGCTGCCGCCGGCGCCGTCCCACTGGGCGCCGCCGTGTGTCCCGCAGGGCTGAACATCATCACTGGTTGCTGCATCAACACGTGAGCTGCGGGCGTCAGCGAGGCGTCCCAGGTCACCAGCGACTGCCACTCGGCGTCCACGTCTGTGGCCGTGTCCTCCACAGCTGGCAGCAGGGAGGGCTTGGGACCCCGCGCCCGGCCCTGACCGCTGCTAGCGCCGCTGCTGCTGTGTCCGGAGAGGCCAGCAGACGTCTTGGCGGCAGCGGCGCTGACTTCCATTACTCCG
This sequence comes from Chlamydomonas schloesseri, assembly GCA_016834595.1. Classification (NCBI taxonomy): domain Eukaryota; kingdom Viridiplantae; phylum Chlorophyta; class Chlorophyceae; order Chlamydomonadales; family Chlamydomonadaceae; genus Chlamydomonas; species Chlamydomonas schloesseri. The sequence continues at coordinate 232,435 of JAEHOD010000058.1, read as the reverse complement.
GAGGACGCGCGCCCGCTGGTCCCCTCAGCCGATTTGTGCTCTTCCCGGACAGAGCCGCCCGGGGACACGGACGGCAATCCTGCGGCTGTGGCGGTCGGAACCGCTGACCTGCCTGCAGCGGTGCCGGCCGCTTGGAGCACCGCGGCTGCCACGCCCGCGTCAGCGAAGCAGCTGCCGCGGTCCGCCTTCCGCTCCCCTACCTCCTGCTCCTGCTGTGGTGTAGCCGTAGCAGCAGCCTCGTCGCCCTCCTCCTCAATCACAGCTTCAGGTGGGGCGGCGGCGCCCACAGCGGCGGCCCGCGCGGCGCGGCGGCGCCACGACGCAGTCCGGACTGCTTCAAGCGTGTCGCTGTGGGCTGGGGCGGCTGCGGCAGCAGAGGCTGAGCTAGGGGCTGGAGCGCTACCGCCTGCCCTCCCTGGCAGGGGCAGGTCGGCAGCCCCGCCAGCCGAGGCCGCTGCGTCCTCGGCTTGTGCAGCAATTGGGGTGGCGCCTTGCTGATGCGCCGCCCTGGCGCCACCGCTGCTGGTGATGGGGCCTGCGGCGGTGGGTGCGGTCTCTGCCTCCGCAGGGTCTTCGAGGGGGTTGCTGGGCTGCTGGCGTGTCCCACCCAGCTCCGCCGCCGCGGCGCGCGCCATGGTGGCCACCCGCACTGCCGCCGCCGCCACCTGCTGCTGCTGCTGCTGCTGCTGCTGGGCGCGCACGAACGGGGACGGCATCGCCTCGTCGTCACAGTAGGCCGCAGTCGCAACCTGGTGCCCCTCTTGCTGCGGCAGTGGCGGTAGTATGTCGTCATCGTCGTCGTCTCCTGCGTTGCCGGCCCCGCCGCCGCCGCCACTGCCACCGTAAGGCACCACGCCGCCTGTGAGCGAGACGGACTGCTGTCGCTTCTCGCCGCCGCCCTTGGGCGCGCCGCCGCCGCCTGCAGTGCCGCTGCCCTCCTCCTCCTGCTCCTCCCGCCCCTCCCGCTCCTGCCTCATCATGCTCAGCCAGGTGGTGGACCGCCGGGGCTCCGACTGCCAGCGGACCAGCCGGCGCCGCGCCGCGCCCCCGTCCTGAGGGCCGCCGGCCTTGCCGCCAGCGGCCGCGCCGCCCGCAGAGGAAGCTGCCGCGGCACTGTTGCGGGCGACGCCGCCGGGGCGCGTGGCGCCAGCAGCCACGGCAGCTGACACGGCGGACCAACGCGAGCCGTCGCTGCCGCGGTCGGTGCCAGACACGGTGCTGCTGCCGCCGCCTATGGTGGTGGTCCACTGCGAGCCGGCGGCGGAGGCGCCAGAGGTTGATGGCGCGTTTGGCGGCAGCAGCTGGGCGGTGGTGGCAGAGCGCTGCGGCGGGTGCACCACCGCCGCCAGGTCATCTGCTGTGCTGGTGGTGGGGCCTGCACTGCTGGGGCCTGCTGTGGTCGCGGTCCTGCCGCCTTTAATGGCGCCCTCAATGAGCAGCTTCGCGCTGGTCGGGGCAGGCGGGGAGGGCAGCGTGGATGCGGGCAGCGGCAGCGCCGCCGTATCGGGCGAGTGCAAATGGTGCAGTTGCAGGTGTTGCTGCTGGCCCAGACGCCCCAGGCTGGAGGGCAGGCGGCTTAGCGCCGCCAGGGGCATGGCAACCGTGGAGGCCTGCTGCTGATGCTGCTGCGGCGCCGCTGCCGCTGGTGCCGCTGTGGTGGTGGTGGGGCTGCGGCGCATGACCCACACCTCGGCCGCGTCGGGCTGCTGCAGCAGCTCACGCGGCCAGGGCTGCTCCAGCAGCGCCATCTGCCCATGAGAGAAAGACAGACACGGGGAAGGGGGCGGGGCGGGCACGGGCGCTGGCGGGACAGGTATGATCCTAATGGGTGCCACGCAGATTTGCAGAGACCGAAGGTAAGTGACTGGACTGATATCAGCATACTCAGCGCTTGTTCCCTATCGGCGCCGCCAGGTCTGCATCAAACGCGCCCTCACACACCTGCACGTCCAGTGCAAAGCCGAGCGCGTCATCGGGCCCATGGAAGCAAACCGCAAACGCGTCGCCCTCGGTGAACACCTCGTGCCCCGCGTTGGCGGCAATGGCCTGCATTGGGTGCATGCAGCCATCCGCCGTGCGGGGGACTCGAGGATATGGTTTGTCACTTGTTCGCAGCGGCGGCAGGTGGGGCCAGCAGCCAGCAGCAGCACCCGTCCTGGCGCCGAGTCAGTGATATCACCACAGTACAGTGACATCATCTGCAGCGGCGCAGCAGCGCGCCACCCACCCGCACCTACACGCACACGCACCTCACGCATGACGTGGTGATGCAGCGACAGGCAGTGATCCATCACATCCTGGGGCAGCACCTCCCACAGCAGCGTGGAGTTCTGTGTGCGGGCGTGGGCGTGCGTTGGACATGGGCGGTGCGGCGGTCGGTTGGTGATGGAACAGGACACGTGCTGTACGTGCTGACGTGCAGAGTACGGTAATCATCATTACGTAATGCAAGCCCATGCAGGCAGGCGGGCAGACGTAGCCCTTGCCGCCCGTGCTGTTTGTGTGACAGAGGCGTCACTTCCGCCCGCACCTGCACATCCGTCATGACCAGGGTGGTGGCCGGCCCCGCGCCCGGCGGCTGGGCCGCGCGGTACCGCCTGCTCCGTGCACGTGCGCCCCTGGGCGCAATCACATACAAGTAGCACACAACACCCAGCAGCGCCAGCGCCAGCGCGCCACCGACCGCCACCGCCACCGGCAGGCCGATGCGCAGCGCGGCGCTCTGGGCGCTGCCGCTGGAGCTGCTGCTGCTGCTGCTGTTGCTGCTGGCGTTACCGCGGCTGCCTCCGGCAATGGGGACGCCACCGGCGGTGTTGTTGTTGGGCGGCCGGAAGCCGATGGAGTTCCAATACAGGCGCTGGATGAGCGCAGAGTAGGGAAAGGCTGCGAGGACGAGGTGGGCAGCAGGAGAAGCGGCGCGCTCTCAGGAAATGGATCCGTGGAGCCCATGCCGCGTACGTCTCCGCGGCGCCCGGCCTTGGCCCCGTGCGTCCCTACCGCCCCAGCCACGGCCCTAACCATACATCCCACATGTGACATGCCTCACGACCTCACCCTGCTGTGCCAGCCGCTCAAACTGCTGGGACGCATTCGCCGCCAGCTCTGCGACCACGGACGCCACCCTAGCAGCTTCATCTGCATCTGCATCTGCGTCTGCGGCCTGCCGCAGCCTGCGCACTGAGCTGCCACCGGCAGTTTTGGCACCAGCAGCTGAGGTGGCGGCGGTAGTGGTTGCGGCGGCGCCAGTGGCAGTAGTGGCGGCGGCGGCCGCCGCATTGAGGGCCGCCGCCGCCAGGTCATCGAGCACTTGCCTGCAGCAGGGGCACAGCGACCGGTCGCCCGCGTGCGTGCGCACGTGTATTGCCGCATCAGCAGGCTTGATTGCGATCTTGAGGTGTGGTGTCAATGACAGCAGCTAGCGAGGCAACCTGCGTAGTGCCGGCCGCCGCCGGCGGCGGCACGCATGGCCGGATCCAGTGATTCCCGAAAACTAAAATCCAGATCCAGTCCCAGGTTGATCGTCACCTGTAGCGGCTGCTGTACGGCAGTTGTATATCCAAGGCAGCGTTGGGATGGCTGAGCGCGTCTAGGAGCGCCTGCGGGGTGAGGGCACAGCAGCAGTGGCAGCAGCAGCAGCAGCAGCAGGCGGAGACCCAGCTGAGAGACGCAGCTTCATCGCCACGTACGGTACGCGACACACCCCGTGTAAGGCGCCTTTAAGATTCCTCACCCTCCGCCCACATGCATACGCCCGGCACGCCCACTTCTCAGCCAGCAGCCCCCCAGCCGCTCTCACTCTCTCACACCTGCCGCACTGCCGTCAGGTCGCGTGGGTTCAGACCCAGGACCTCCACCGCCTGCGCCTGCCGCTGCTGCTGGGCCTCCTGCGAGGTGGCCGCCGCCGCTGTGGCAACACCGGCCACATCCCCCGGCACCTGTAGGTTGGCTCCCGTCAACACCGGCAGCAGCCCGCCGCACAGCCCGCCCACGGTTGCCGCGGCGGCTGCAGCTGCAAAGGAACCTGCTAGTGGCCTTGCTGCTGCCGGCTGCCCCCCAGCAGACCCATTAGTAAGTGCCACGCCCGCCACCGCGCCAGGCGGCGGGGGCGTTGTGGTGGGGATGACCGGCGGGGCAGCCGCACAGCCACTGCCGGCGGCGGAATGAGGCAAGGCTTCTGGTGACTCGGACGCTAATGCCAGAGCCAGGTTCTGCAACTCGCGTTGACCTGCATCCGGTTGTGGCGTCGAAGGAAGTGAGGGATCAGGAGTGCACCGAAACTGTTGCCGATGGCAAACATGCAGCAGCCAGCATGCATGTGCACGCGCACATCAGCACATGCATGCGGCGCACGACCCAAGAGCTAAGATGGGGGGGGGGGTAGTCAGAGGCATGCATGTGCCCCATGCGCCTTTCCCAGCTACAGCGCAGTCATGTTCTTCGCATTTTTGTTTCTCACCCGGACTGTTTACCAATGACCCCCATCCACCCAGCCGTCCATACTCTCCCGCTCCTCAGCAAGCACCACAGCACCCAGCAGCTGCCCCGGCACTACTCACACAGGCGCGCTGTGGCATCGTCGTCCCGGAGCAGCTGCAGCTTCAGGTCAAGCTGGAAGCCCACACGCCTGTGTATGTGTTGTGGAATTGCCATGGTGCAGACCGCAGACATATGCCGAGGCCGAGTGGCGTTGTAAAGATGGATGTTGCAGGAAAGGATCACATGATCACATAAGCAAAACTTCTCGCGCGCCCCCTGACGCTGCCGTACCTGCACAATGGACTGCGGCCAGGTGCCCGTACCCTGACAGTACTGCTCATTGCCTCACGCACCTGACAAACTCGCTGGTACGTAAAAGCTGCAGCAGCGTGCGGTCTGGCGCCAGCACCCACACGTTGCTCGCCTCGCCCAGCAGCGGCGCCCGGTTCACCAGCAGCGGCAGCGGCTGCGTCGGTTGCGGCGGGGACGCATTGCTGTCGCGGTTGCCGCCACCTGCTGACAGCAAGGCCTGAAGGGTTGGGGCGACCACCTCCTCGCGAGCGTGTGGACAGGTGGCGGCGCTGCATTGTCGCAGCGGTCGCTGCTGCAACGCGGTGACACCGCTGCCGCCGCCGCCGCCGCCAGGGCTTGCGCCGCCAGAGCTAGAGCTGCCGCCGCCGTCAGCGCTCGCAGGGGATGAAGGCTGTGCGGCGGCGGGGGTGGCTGGTGGTGGCGCTGGCGGCACCACGTAGCTGCTGCTGCTGCCAGGGAGCGGAGCTGCACCCAGCTGGCCGAACAAGCCGCCTGCAGCAGCCGCGGAAGCGACAGTGACAGTGACAGGGGTATGCAGCGACAGGAGCGGAGATGGCAAACGGCAGGTGCAGCCACACCGTAAACAGCAAAGCATAAATATCAGGCTTGATGTCCGGAAAGCGCCAGAGAGGGGCTGCCGAGCCGTCAACGGCGTGAAAACGCTCGGCCTGCTGACCCGTATTGCTGCTTGACACCAATGACACCAGTGCGTGTGTGCCTCTATACCTGATAGTGTCCGGTTCCGTGTCAGCCGCAGCGCGGCCGTGGCCCAGTCGATGGTGAACAGGCAGCGCCCGGCGGCGAAAAGCGGGTTCACGGCCCCGCACGCCGGCCCGCCCCCGCTGCTGCCGCTGCCATCACCGCCCTGCAGCAGCTCGTCTGGCGACACGCTCACGTTGCTGAGGGACACGGCCGCCCCACCCGGCGTGAAGGGCGCCGCGTTGCTGGCCGCCAGGGCCGCATACGTCTGCAGCGCGGCCTGCATGGCGGGGCCGCCGACTGCGGGGCGCAGGTCGGTGGCGTTGAACCACATGCCCTGCTGCGTGCCCTGCGTCTGCGCCACGGAGGCATACACAGCCGCAAGCACCGCCCAGCCCTTGCAGCCTGGCTGCAGGTCGGCACAGAGCACGTGGTCGGCTGACCCATTGCCGTCCAGGTCCGAGTTACGCAGCACGCCCAGCAGGCGCACTAACAGATCCCATGTGGGCGGCAGCAGCTGCTCGGCGAACGTGGCATTGCCACTACCACCACCACTACCACTACCATCACCACTGTTGCCGCCCAGTCCCCACATTTCCACCAGTCGCTGCCACCAGTCCCGGCGGTAGAGCAGCAGCAGCGGCGCCGCCGCGGGGCCGTCCGTGCCGCCCAGCGGCGGCGTGAGCAGCTCGGCTGGCAGCTCGGCCCCCGCGGCAGCGGAGGCGTTCAGCTGTCGCAGCCAGCTGGTGTTGCCGGCGGCGTGCGCCCGCAGCTGCAAGGGCGGGGGAGGCGGCGTCAGAAGGCGCCGAACGTCCGGGGTGGGGAGGGATGGGACCAGGAGAGAGCTGGTCAGCGCAGTGCCGGTGTTTGTGATTGCGGAAGGCGAGGGGCCCTAGAACAACAGACCAGCAGCCGACGAGGGGTCCAGGGACCTACCATAGGCAGCAGAGCCATATCGGTCTCTGCAACTGCAACTGCGGAGAGAGATATGGGCTGCCCCGCCGGCCCTGCTGCCCCGCCGCCGGCGGTTCCGGCCGCAGCCGCGGCAGTCCAGTTGTCCCACCGCCCCTCAGCCACGACGGAGAGGGCGTCGTCAGCGTTAGCCTGCTGGTCGGTCGCCGCTGCGCCCGCTGCCAGTGCGGCCGCCAGTCCCAGCCCCCGGAGCACGCGTACGGGCTGCATCACAGCGCCGTCGGCCCCCTGCTGCCTCGCCACCGCCGAATGGTCGGCCGCAATGTTAACAAAGGAAGGCAGGGCTGGCGAGAGCCCGCACAGCAGCAACTGCTCCGTTTGGCTGCTGCCACGGCCTCTGCATGGAGATGAAAAGCGACGGAAACAGTACAAGCATAAAACAGGTGATGTTTTATGTTTGCAAACACTGCATGTGGGGTGAGGCCTGGCCGCGCTCTAAACCGACGTCCTGGGCCTGAGCCTCTAAGGCCTGATCCTCGTACCACTTGCAGGCACGAATACTGGTCAGCTGGCACGCACCACGTCCCGAGTCACCGCCCTGACCCAGCGCCCCTACTTACCCATCTTGTCCTAAAGCACGTGGCAGGGGTACCAGGAGGAATACGCTTGACACAGCGAGGACTGCAGCAAGCCGCGCGCCCGCGCGTTGCTCATGCCGGGGCATGAGAGCCGTATCCTTCGCGCTGATGCGACTGCCACCTTATCTAATGCACTTTAAATGTCCATACGTTCTCATGAGAGCTCAATGCGCCAAGCAGAAATCAAATTGGTTGGAGGGTGCGTGCGGCAATGCCCTGCGCGGGCACTGCAAAACATGTATGCGGTATTGTTATCCAAGTACATTATGTGCTTTTGCAAAGTGCATATAAATAAGACCAACCGTCAGGATGCCTCATGCCGCCACGGTCGTAATAATGTGCGGGCCGTCGCTGACTGTCACTTTGCTGTCGCACGTCGCAGTTCAGCGGAAGCGGAGGGCCCGATAATTTATTTGATCATTTGTATGAGCTGCTTACACATGTTCGCAGTACTTAGCGTGCCGTTATGTGCCAGGAGACCACAGAGGTCTAGTGCGGGAAATCCTTGAGCTCGTGCAGTCCTAGTGAGAAAATTTAGCACTCTTGTTGTATAATATGTTAGAACACGCAATAATTGTGCCGTCCCGCGTATACATGAAATCGGTTTCGGTGGCAAACGCCACGGTCACCCAGCAGCTGGCTGGCCAAGTTACGTGGCGAATAAATTGCGCGGAGCTTACAGAAGGCAGTACCGCATGTTGCGATATGCTATTATTTGACTGAAACTTTCAGAACGACTGCAAAACAAAATCCGCCAACCAAACGCCTTGCCCTTGGTTGTGGTAAGGCGACCCAGAACGTGCCTTCGATTTGCCTTAGCCATCACGCTACCATATCACTTCCATTTTTTGGCAGGTGGGGCTGTCGTAGCTCTGGGAAGCGCAAACGTGGCGGATAAGCTTTCCCGCCATCATGTTTGGGTTATGACGCTTTGGGCGTCTAGGGTGAGGGCTTACCCACAGAACCTCTGCTGGTTCTAAATGAATACCATCTCAGGCTGGTTGACATCGCAAAAATTGGCCCGGTCCAGAATCGGAAACTGCGAACGTGTCCGAACCCGTGTCAACTGTCGCGCGGGGGCATCCTTTGGCTGGGGTTGCGGGGAGTGTCCTGTGCGTCTGCGGCGACGGGCGTGGAGTGCTGTCGCGGGGAGGGTGAAGTTGCGAAGTGCGTGCGGACACATACATATCTTAGCATGCAGGTTGATGCCACCCCCCGAGTTTCTCCTCCTCCTTCACCCATGTTAGGCCACGCTCACCTCCTCGCTCTTGTGCATAGGGTTTGTTATAGTTTGGGCCCTGGTTTGGGCTGGTTACCACACCCACCCCCCCCAGCTGCAGCGCCGTAAGGAGGCGGGGCTGGTTCTTTGAAGTAAGGGGCACGAGTTAGTTATTGCACACAAAAAATACGCGCTGGGGCGCAGACTGCACGCACATCGGGTGGCGTGCTTACGTTTTCGTTTCGCAATTTGGAGCATGTCCGTAACGCAGAAAGGACTGACGAATTGCGTGCAATGATTAGTGCCGGTGCAGGCTTTGGCCCGCTTTGCTTCACGCCTTTCCTTATTTTTGGGCTGAGCCCCCCCCCAGCGAAGCGTCCCGGAGGGGGAGGCGAAGCCCCCCCAAAACACCCCTGTCCGTGCGTGCGTGCGTGGCCTCCGGCCTTGCCCTTGCCCAGATGCGGCGCCAGCGGGCCCAGCACATGCGATGCATAAGGTCTTCGCACGGTAGTCTTCCTGACGCTGGCACGCAGCGACTCTGGTAGCGTGTCCGTTGAGGGGTGCTGGGTCAGCGGCACCAGTGGGTCGTCGACCCAACCAGTTATCTGTCCAGGCATTTGGCAAATTGGTTGGTTAAGCCGAATTGGGTTGGTTTAAGTGCTAGGACCGCGCTAAACGTTACTAGCCACGGTTCGTGCCAATGGGCCATCTTGCATCTCTGTGCCATCTTGCGTCCCTGTTTGGGCAGCGCGCTTTGTAACAGCGCCCTATGCCTCGCCACGCACATGTCTCACCAGCCGCCTCATCTCATGTCAGGAAACGCGCGAACGCTGGAGTGCAGCTGGGAAGCCTTGCAGCAGCCATGCCCTTCGCGAATGGATTTAGGCGCAAGTTACTTCCAGTGCCGCCTACTCAACAGGCATGCTGCCATCATGCATCCACCACAGCCATTGGGTTCATGGTCACCCCCTGCCTGCTCCCCTCCATGCGATTGCCGGGAAGTGCACTTTGAATGTTCGGTCACAGTCTGGACCAGGCGCAACCTGCGCGCAGCCGTACTGCAGCAGCATTTCTAATGGAGATCGCATACATTCATCGAATCCATTGCTCGTCAAAATGCAATACGGTATATTGCACGAATACCATGTACGGTATATCGTCATTCCCAGACCCAATATGGAGTCTATGATAGTCCCAGACCCCAGCAGTAGCAGTGTGACACGCAACGGGGTGCAATCGCATATCACGAAAGTGTATGTACAGACGGCGTTATTCCGTTGGGGCTTGCCACCCGGGGCTTATTACTTGCCATCGTGAACGAGTGCAGTATGCGGCGATGTATGAACGGGCCAGGCCGTACAGCAAGCAAAGCGATGCCGTGCAAGCGTTTTTATTTGTCCGCACCGCCTGGCACGGTGGTGACCAGGGGATGTGGTGACATGTTTTATGCTTCCACACCAGCGTGGCCACTGAGTGATGTCGCGGGCTGCTTTGCGGTGTTGCTGCTGCACGCCTGCGGCCTCAGCGCCCACAGCTCCAGCTGCTCCTTCACTCCCTTGAGCTGCATGGTTCCCAGGTTGGTGGCGGCCACCGAGCTGCCCAGTGCGGGCCGGGCGGCGGACCAGGCGGCGTCGCTCACAAGCAGCTGCGGTGTCGGGGCGGGGAAGGGCAGCGCAGGCGCGGATGTGTCAGTACGCAATACATCAGGCAAGAAATACAAGGGTACCGCAAGTACTGCACTACTTGTTCTCCCAGTACTCAGGACTCATTGTTCACGGCACTCACCGACGCCGCCTTGGCCTTGGCCGCGATGCGCGCCGCGCGGTTCATGGGCCGCCCCACGTAGTCCAGCCGGCCACTGCGGGGCACCAGCCGCACCATGGCCCGCCCGAAGTCCACGCCGATGCGCAGCCGCAGCCCGCGCTTCACCAGCACGCCACCTGTCAGGGCCGCATGATGACAATAGAGGGCAGAGGCAAACTAAGTTACCGGCTGGCTGGGCTAGAAGCGTGAAAGGATTGGCGCACATGGACGGCTTCCTTCCCGCCTGCGACCCGTGCTGCCTCACCTTCCCACGCCTCCTCCGTGAGCTCATGCTCCAGGAAGCCGTCCGGCCACTCCGCCGTCAGCATGGCCTGAAGCATGTCCAGGCCCCAGCCCACCGCCGCCTCCGCACACCCAAACACAAGCACCCAGTGACCGCCATCTGCGGAAGAGGCCACCACATAGCCGCCGTGCCGCCGGGCGGCCGCGGTGGCGGCGTCTCGCAGCATGGCCAGCGCCACCTGCACCGGACTGCCCCGGGCCGCACAAGGGCCGGCGGCACTGCTGTGCACGCCGCCGCGCCGCCCCAGAGCCGCCAGCAGGGACGACGCGCCGCCGGCCGAGGCACGGCTGTCCGCGACGCCGCCGCCGCCCTCGTAGCCGTGATGGGTGCCGCCCATGGGTGTGGGGATGTGCTGCATCGTGCCGCGCACGAGCCGCTCCTGCAGCACCTTCTCCCACGCCAGCAGCGTCTCCACGCCGTGCACGTTGCAGAACACCGGCGCCACCAGGCCGGCGGGCGCGGACAGGCAGCCGGGCGCGACCTGCTCGTGGGTGCGCACAGGCGAGGGCAGCAGCGCCAGGCGCGCCACCATGGCGGGACACACGGCCGCGTACAGCTCGCGAGTGGGGGGCGGCGCCCCTCCCGCCACCGCCGCCGCCGGCACCCGGGTGTCCGCCGCCTCCTCCAGCTGTAGGGCCGCGGCTGCAGCGGCCGCGGCCCTGGTGGGCGACTCCGGGGGGAAGCCGGAGTGCGTGCGGCTGAGCGAGTGGCGCTCAATGTGGCCGCTGCTGCGCGCACCGCTGGCAGTCGCCGCCGCGGTTGGCGTTAGGTAGCCGACGTCTTGAAGCGCATTGCCGGCGGTGCGGTCGTGGCCTGCGAGGTGTGATGACGAGGCATGTGGGCAATGGTGAGGCAAGCAGCCTGCGTTGTCGAGCCGGGCCCTCCGCTTTGGGGCAGCTGACTGCTTTGGGGCTGCTGGCTGCATCTCTCATGCCCAGCGCCCCCACGACCACCTCTGCCCTAAACCCGTTCCTTCATGCAAGCACCGATCCCACAATCACCCCGGCAGCCCGCCCCCTGGGACGCGCACCTGCCGCGCCGCCATTGCCGCCGCCACTGCCGCCGCCGCCGCCTCCATGCGGCTGCTTGATGACGTGGTCTCCCACGTGCAGCACCATGACGCCCTCGCGCCAGGAGGCCGCGGAGGCGGGCCCCGTCAGCCCGCCGCCGCCGCCGTGCTTCTCGCGCCGCCGCAGCTGCTGCTGGTAGGCGCGGAAGGCCGCGCCGCTCAGCACCACCATGCCGCCCTGCGGTGTTGGGGGTGTTACCCTGGTTATTGTGGTTGTTGGGGGCGCGCCTGTGCAGGGTGCGTTGGCTTACTGCGTTCAGGCTTAACGTGTGGCACACAGCAACCACCACTGCCACCACTGCCCTCGACACTCTTTTGCGAAGAAGCCCTCGGCCTGCAGGGCCCTGGCGCCAGTTGACGCAGCTCCTCGGCCGCCTACAGTCCCTCACAACCCCGGGAAGGGATTACCAAATACCCCCCACAACCCACAAGCAGGTCCCCAGCATCCTACGCTTGTTGCACATAGCCAGCCCCAACCCCAACCCCAGCCCCAGCCCCAACTCCAGCCCCAGCCCCCGCCCCAGCCCCAGCCCCAGCCCCAACCCCAGCCCCAACCCCAACCCCAGCCCCAGCCCCAACTCCAGCCCCAGCCCCCGCCCCAGCCCCAGCCCCAGCCCCAGCCCCAGCCCCAGCCCCAGCCCCAGCCCAGCCTGTCCATCTGCTGCCACTGCCGCTGCACACTCACAATGGCCGAGTCGCTGACCTCCTTGGCCACCGCCAGGAAGTCACCGATGTACCGCGCCGCCAGCGCCCCTCCCTCCACCACCTCCAGCACCACCTCCGACTCGGCCGGGCCCGAGTGCAGCCCGATGCGCACACGCAGCCCCCGCAGCACCAGCTCCGGCTCCGCGCCGCCACCGGCCCCAGGCAGGCCAAAAATGGCGCTGGCGCCGCCGGCGTGCGAGGGCGTGCCGGCCGCGGTGCCGGGCGCCGCGGGGTGGCCGCTGCCGTCCCCGCCGCCGCCTCCGGCTGCTGCTGCTGCTGCCGCCCCCAGGCTGAGTCGTGGGCCGCCGGCGGCCGCATGCGCCAGGAGCACCTCGCCCGGGCTCAGCCTGTCCTCAGTCACCAGACCCCAGGCCCGGGCGAGCCGTGCGGGCGGGTGGCAGCAGTTGCGCATGTCAGGGCCACTGCATGTACACACAGAGCCAACCGCGCACAAGAGGCAAAGCCACAGGACGCAGCAGCGGCAAACCCACACCCACACAAAACGCCTGCAGACATGCAGCGGCCCCGCCCGCCACCCCCTCCTACCCCCTCCTGCCCCTCCCTACCACACGGCCATTTCCCCCCCCCACCACCACCACCCGCCGCACCTGTCGTACAACAGTTGCAGCGCCGACGCCACGGTGGTGGCCACGCTGGACAGCCAGCCGCTGGCGGTGCGCGCGCCAGCCGACAGCACGCCGCCGCCGCCGCCGTCGGGCGCCCCGCCACCGCCACCCGTGTAAGACGCCGCCGCCGTGCTGTTGCTGGTGGCGGCGTTGAGGTCGCGCCACAGGAAGCCAAACACGCCCTCCACGCCCGCGCCGCCTCCTCCTCCGCCGCCGCTCATGAGGCCGCCAAGGTCGGCGAACGACGCCCGCAGCCCGCCGCCCAAGATCCCGCCCGCCGCCACGCCCGGCGGCAGCCCGCTGAGCGCACCCGTCAGGCTGTTGCGCCGCAGCAGGCCCGCCAGGTTGGAGGAGTGCACCGGCGGCGCCGCCGCCAGGCCGCCGCCGCCACCCAGGCTGCCCATGTGGCTGTAGCTGGCATTGCTGTAGTAGCCGGCCTGGCTGTAGCCGCTGAGCATGGCGTAGCCGCCCTGCAGTGCGGGCGAGGGCGGGTCGTTGTCGCGGCCGCCGCCCGCCAGCGCCGCCGCCGCGGCGGCCGCCAGGTTCTGGGTGGTGGACTCGAAGTTGCTGGCGGTGGTGGGGTTGTGCGACAGGCGGCTCCAGCCCGGTCCGCCCGGGTTGATGGTCAGGTAGGAGCTGAGGCCGCCCCCCAGCAGGTGCGAGCCCTGAGCAGTGAGGCCGGCGGCGGCACCGGTGGTGGTGCCAAGCAACAGCCCGCCGGCGCCGGCGCCCCTGTCCGGGCCACCGTCGGGGCCGGTGGCAAGGGCAGCGCTGCCAAGCGCTGCTGCCCTTGCGTCGCGGCCCCCGGCCGGGCTCAGGCGCTCCGCGCCGACTGGCGGCGCGCCGCCCATGCCGCTGACGCGCGGCATGCTGGGCCGGCCCAGCGCCAGCAGACCTCCCGAGTTGGTGTTGGTGTTGGTGCTGTCGCCCAGGCCCGGGCCCGCCGCCCACAGCGCTGCGCCGCCCATGCCCGCCAGGGTGGTGCTGCTGGTGCTGGTGTGGTTGTGGTTGTGGTTGTTGCTGTTGATTCTGTTGCCGGCGCCGGCTCCGCCCTGCGCCCGGCCGCTGGAGGACTCGGCAAGCGGCGGCATGACCACACTGCCAAAGGCGCGGCCCGCGGCGGGCGGCAGCGCCGGGGAGTCGAGCGGTGGCTCGGTGTCGCTGCGCTCAAATAGGTTGCCGCTGTGGCCGGCGGTGACGGTGCTGTCCGGCTCGACCAGTCCCTGCGGTTTCTCGGAGCCTGAGGCGTCCTGCTGCTGCTGCTGCTGCTGCTGCTGTTGCTGCTGCTGCTGTTGCTGCTGCTGACTGTCAGGCTGCACCTGTAACTGCTGCGGCGCATCCGAGTGCTTCTGCCCAGCTACCTGCACTTGCTCCCCGGCCCGCTGCGGCGGCTGCGGCGGCTGCGACTCGTGCTGCACCGCCGCCGCCGCCGCCGGCACCACATCAGCTGCCAGCCTCATGGACAGCGGCATCAGCGACAGACTGCCCGCAACGCTACCCGACTCAGCCGAGTGAGGCGTCGCGGACGCCCGCAGTGCAGCAGGCGCAGCCGCGGCCGCAGCCGCGGCAGCCGCGCGCTTGGTGCCATCACCAGCACCGCCCCCGCCAAGGGCAGCTGCAGCGGCCGCCGCACGCGCCCCGAAATGCATTGCGACGCCGCTGTCGCAGGGCGCGCCGCTGTCTCCTGCCAGGCCGCCGGTCTCAATGTCCGCAATGCCCGAGCTCCATCCGCTGGCTCGAGCATCGGCGTTGGTCGCTGACGCACCCGCAGCAGCAGCCTGCTGCCCCCGCTTTGACTCCCTGGGGTGGCTGGCTCGGCTGCTGCGCGCGACGCTTCCCAGCGGCGACGCGGGCGGCGCACCAGCAGCGGCGGCGCCCTGAGGCGAGGTGGGCGGCGTGGCGCTGGCGCCGGCGCCGGCGCCGCCCATGACTCGCCGCAGCACCGCCGCCGCCACCGCCGCCGCGCCGCCGTGGGCGCCGCCCGGGCTGCGCGCATCCGCGTTAGAGACCAGGCCGCCCGAGGTGGCGCGCCTGATGGGGTCGGTGGCGCTGCCAGTCCGCTGCTGCGAGTTTGGCCCAGTGGGCGTCGGCGGCGGCGCCTGGGTGTGGCTGTGGGTGGGCGTCAGCTGCTTGACGGCGGCGGTGACGGCGGCGCCCAGCCGCGACAGCAGCAGCTGCCCGGCGGCGGCCACGGCGCCGCCACGGCGGGAGTCACGCGTCAGCGGCCCGCCGCCGCCGGAGCGGATGCTCGACGGGCCATCCTGCGATACAGAGTACGTGCAGCATTGCTCAAGCAGGGGCATAGTGGCGCAATCACAAGAGCCGCATCCCTGTTATGAGCACATGTTGCAGGCCAGGTTGTTCGCGCTTCCCCGCCGCCGCCGACAACGCCCTGTGGAGCCCCTATGTGTGTGTGCGTCTTCTCACCTCATCGCCGCCGCCCATCGCCCAGTGCCCACCGGCGGCGTCGGTGACCGAGCCGCCCGCCCGGCCCGCCGCAGCAACGGCGCCGCCGGGCGTGCTGCCGCCGGGCGTGCTGCCGCCGGGTGTGCTGCCGCCGCTACGCAGCAACAACGCTGCCAGCGCGCCCGCCGGAGAGCGCTGCGCTAGCCAGCCAGCCCCACCGCCGCCGCCGCCACCACTGCCAGGCGACCGGACCGCCGTCGGCGACTCCTCGCCGTCGGGCAGCGTTAGGATGAGGTGCCGCCGCAGGTGGCCGCGCAGCAGCCCGAAGCGGCCGCCGCCAGCTGTGGGCGGGGTCACTGCGCCCGCCGCTGCCGCCGCCGGCGCTACCGCGTTCTCGTCGGCACTTGGATAGTAGTAGTCGGTTCCGGTGCTGCCTAGCGGCGAGGCCCCGCCCATTGCTGCTGCTGCTGCTGCTGCTGTTGAAGGCCCTGCGGAGCCCCTGGCGCCGCCACCGCCACCGCCGCCGCCCACGCCCAGCTTGTCGGTGATGGTGGTGGCGGCGCGCTTGAGGGCGCTCAGCCCGCCGCCCGCCCCGCCCGACAGCAGCCCCGGCAGGCCGAAGGTGGGCAGCAGCTGCAGCGGCTGCAGCGGCCTGCCGTCCATGGTTGTGCGCCGCCGGGCCAGCTGCTGCTGCTGCTGCCGCGACAGCAGCTGCTGCTGGCCTGTCGACTGGTGACTGCTGCCGCCGCCGCCGCCATGTGACAGCGGGCCGCCGTCTATGGTGCGCCGTGCGACGCCGCCGACAGAGGCGCCGCGGGCTGAGGCCGGCCCCGGCCCCGGCCCCGGCACAGTGGCGCGCGGAGGCCCGCCACCCTGCGTGCTGGCAGCGGTGTGGTAGTGGTGCCGTGGCTGCGCAGCGCGGCCCCGCATCACACGCCCCGCGCTGCCGCCGGCGCCAGTGCCCCTGTCCGCCCTGCCTCCGCCTCCGCGTACACCCCGGGCGCTGCGGTGGCCTCCAGGGCCCTCCGCGCCCACGGCATAGAACCCGTCGCCAGCCCCGCCCCGCCCCACGGCCTCCTCTGCTTCCTCCTCGTCCACGTCCTCGTCCTCTTCCTCCTCCTCAGCAATGTCATCTGCCCGCCACTCCACCACCTGGCGCCACTCCACCAGCGGCCCCAGCGCGTCCTCCAGCCCCGCCAGGCCGCTGTAGCGCGGGTTGCCGCTGGAGGACGAGGCGGCGACGCCGCCACCAGCGCTACTGCCGCTGGCGGCGCTGGGCTGCACCACCAGGGCCGCAGCGGCTGTAGCTGTAGCTGCGGGACCAGGAGCTGCAGGTGCGGCTACTGTGGGTGGCGGCGGCGTGAGGAGAGCCGGCGGCGAGGAGCGGCGGTCGTCTGCCGCCACGTCTGCCGCCGCGGCCCCTGCCGCTTGCAGTGCCGGCACAGGTGCAGGCACAGGTGCAGGCACAGGCACAGGCGCGGCCGCTGGTGCTGGTGCTGCCTTGGAGCCACCCGACAACCTCTTCGCCGTGACGCCCGCCTCTGCCGATCCCCACGCCTCCTGCGCCTCCTGCTGCTGCTGCTGCTGCTGCCGGCGCAGCTGCCGGCGGCGCTCCACCTCCGCCAGCTGCTCCGCGGCCTGCCTCGCGGCAGAAGCCAGGGTGATGAGCGGCGGCGCCTCCTCGCGGCGCGCAGGCAGTCGGCTGGCAGCAGCAGAGGCGGCGGCGGCAGCAGCTGGCTGGCGGCGGCCACCTGGCGACCCAGACAGCTTCTTGAGACCCCCAGGCGAGGCGGGCGCTGCCAAAGAAGTGGGGGACGCGGGTGAGTGTGCAGGCGGGCTGCCGGCTGTGGGATGCCCCGCCTCCTCCTGCGGCCGCCGCGCCCCACTCGCCGGCGTCGGTGCAACTGGTGGCCCAGCCGCTGCCGCTGCCGCTGCCGCTGCCGCCGGCGATGGCTTCCGCTTGGATGCCGCCGACAAGACCGAGTCGCCCGCGGCTGGGCTTGCGTCAGCGCCTTCCACGCCGCGGCCGCTGCCGCTGCCGCGGGCGCGACCGCTGCATATGTGCACTGCTCCAGCGCCTGGGGAAGGAGGGAGTGGTGATGCCGTTGCGCCTGCTGCTGCGGCCCCAGCCGACTCCTCCTGCAGGTCCTCAGTTAGGAAGCCAGCGACCGAGTCCAGCGCGACCCGCGACTGCGGCTCGCCGCCGCGCCATCGCAGCAGGTCGGCATCTATCTCCGGCACCACCTCTTCCGGCGCCTGTGCAGCGCCTCGTGCCTCCACGGCGCCCGGTGCAGTCGGCGCCTGAGCCACGCGTGCCGCAGGCGCGCTGCTGTCACCAGTGGCCGCGCGGGCGGCTGCGCCTGCCTGCTGCTGTGGCTGTGGTCTCGCTGCGCCCGGAGGGGACGGTGGTGGCGGCGGGGGCTGTTGTCCAGGGGGCTGTTGTTGAGGGGGCTGGCTCGTGCCCAGCGGCACAAGTGCGCTGGGCGGGCCTGACGGCAGGAACTCGGCTCCGGAGGCGATGGGCGGCAGTGGCGGTGAGGCGCTCACACGCGCCTTCCAGCGCCGCGAGGGAGTCTGTGTCTGCGCCGCCAGGGCCACCATCGCCGCCGCCGCAGGCGGCGCCTGCTGCGCTGGCGCCTGCTGCGCTGGCGCCTGCTGCACTGGCGCCTGCTGCGCACCGCCGCCGCCGCCGCCTCCGCCGCCATGCCGAGCGTCCTGCCCAATCAGTGCTGCCGCTGCCGAGTCCCAGGGAGACGCTGTAGCGCCGCCATCAACGTAACACGCCTGCGGCGAGCACACGGGCTGCGCTGCGGCGCCAAAGCCACCTGCGACACCAGTGCCTTCACCAGCGGCACCAAGCACGTGCGCCGCCGCCGCCTCCAGCGAGCGCTGCGGCGGAAGCAAGCCAGGCGACCGGTTGCCCAGCGGCGGTGCTGAGTGTGTGCCCACGGCCGCCATGGCTGTGGCCGTGGCCGTGGCCACCACCGCCGCCTCCGCCGCCGCCTGTTCCAGCGAGGAATTGATGAGACTGCCGAGGCGCTTGACGCGCGGCGTGCGGTCCGAGGTCATGACCTCGCGCGGGCCCGTACTGCTGCTGCTGCCGCTTCCCACTCCTTCTTGCTGCCAGACGCGGGCTGCTGCAGCCGGCTCCTCGCTTTTAGACTTGGGCGGCAGGTCAGCCGGCGGCCCGGGCGTGGCGGCAGCCACCGGGGGCCCGGCCGCCGGCCCGGCCGCAGGCTGAGCCGGGAGTGGCGCGAGGGGCGGCAAGCCGGCGCGCTGACGGCTGGGAGAGCCTGCTGGCGAGGCGGAGGCGGAGGCGGAGGCGGACTGCACCACCGTCGTGTACACTGCGCCCGTGGGTGAGACGCGCAGCACAGCACGAGGGAGGCCGGGACTGGACGACTGCCGCGGCGGCAGCAGGCTGACA
This sequence comes from Chlamydomonas schloesseri, assembly GCA_016834595.1. Lineage (NCBI taxonomy): Eukaryota > Viridiplantae > Chlorophyta > Chlorophyceae > Chlamydomonadales > Chlamydomonadaceae > Chlamydomonas > Chlamydomonas schloesseri. The sequence goes on along the minus strand of JAEHOD010000058.1, from coordinate 213,839 downwards.
CCGGGGTCCGCACCCACCGCGGCAGCGGCTGTCGCTGTCGCTGTCGCTGCTGCGGCCGCCGCTGCAGCCTGGGCCGCCAACAGCTGCCGCGCAGACAGCGAGCTCTCCAGGCTGCTGCTGCTCCGCAGCGGGCGCTGCATTCGCCTTGCCGGGTACCGCTGCTGCTGCTGCTGCTGCTGCTGCTGCTGCTGTGACTCCTGGCCTGGACTTGGAATAGCCATTGGCGGCCGCTCCTGCGCGGCGCCACGGGTTCCGTCCGCACGCAGGCCCGTCCATGACAGTCGCGACCGCTGCAGCGCTTGCGGCTGCGGCTGCGGGGGCGAGAGCCGGGGCGCGGCCACGAGGCCCACGAGGCCCACGGGCGGCGGCGGCGGCGGCGGCAAGCCGGGCAGTGACGGCGAGCGCTCGCCGGGCGGCAACGGGACCACGACTGGGGACTGGGGCGTGCTGCTTGCTGCTGCCGGGCGGGGCGACTGCGAGTCCGGCACTGACTGGCCCGTCGTGCCCGTTGCCGCAGGTGCGCTGTCCTTCTTTGTCGCCATCTCCGCAACATTCGGTGCGCCCCCAGCCGTGGCGCCGGTCCGGGCGGCCTCCGGCGCAAGCGGCATTGCGGCCTCCACCGCCTCTGCCGCCTCCTTCCACACAGCCGTGCCATCTGCATCCAGGTCCACGCTCCCAGCTGCTGGTGGCCGGGCCGTCAGCGACCCGGTCAGGCGCGGCGTCAGAGCTGCGCCGCCGCCGCCATCCAGCGATGACCTTGCCCGTGATGGCAGGTGCAGCTGCTGCTCCGCGCCGTCGAGACCCATCCCTGCCACACTCGTTGGCTCCGCCTCCGCCTCCTCCACCAGCGCCTTCAGATTAAGGCGCAAGCCGCGGCCCAGGCTGAGCTGGGGGTCCGGCGCCTCCCCCTCGTGCGCGGCGGAGCCCGGCGCTGCCCCGGCCGCGGTTGTGGCTGAGGCTGCGCCCATTGTGCCCCCAGCCGCCTGCTCCTCCTGAGGTGACAGCGGCAGCGGGGACATGCTATGGGGCAGGAGCTGCTTGGAGGAGGTGTCGCCGCTGCTGCTGCTGCTGCTGCTGCTGCTGTTGTTGTTGCGGCTGATGCCTCCGTGCCGCCAGGGCTGCCGCCGCAGCGACACCTCAAAGCCGCCGCCCTCAGACAGCGACTGCCGCTGCGGCTGCAGCTGCGTCTGCGGTTGCGGCTGCTGGCTATCATTGCCACCACTCACGCCGAGACCTCCTCCATCGCCACGGCTGGCACTGGCACTGGCACTGACCCTGGCACTGACCGCCGTCGCGCCCGCCGTGGTCTGGGCCGCGCGGCCGACCTCCTCGTCCACCCGCACGCCGCAAATGGGAGACGGGGAGGCTGCTGCCGGGCCGGGCGCCGCCACCGCCACCGCTGTTGCTGCGGTGCGGCCGCTGCTCTGCATCGCTGCGACGGCCACTACGGCGGCCGCTGCTCTGGTTGACATCAATGAGTCGGCAGCATCAGGAACAGCAGCCGTAGCCGCAGCGGCAGCCGCGGCCCCTGCTGCGGGGCTAAGCGGCCGCTGTCCGCGCGCGCTGCCGCCTACGCCGCTGCCGCCGCCGCCGCCGCGCTCTCCCTCGCCGTCCTCCGTCACACTGCTCAGGTCCCCAGACAACATCCGAGATGCCGACGGCCCAAGCAGCATCAGCGTGCTGCTGTGGTTGGCGCCGACGTCGGCGCCGGCTGCCGCGGCCGCGACAATGGCGTTGTTGGAGGTGGCGGCGCCGGACATCACCAGGCCCCAGCTGGGCGTCACGCGCGCGGAGGAGCCGCCGCTGCTGCACAGGTGCAGCTGGCCGGTGCTGCTGCAGCCGCCGCCGCCGTCGGCACCGTCGGCACCGCCGCCGCCGCCGCCGCCGCTAGGGCTCAAGCCCGCAGCGCTGTGGACGCCTATGTAGCAGCCAATGCTGCCGGGGCTGTCGCGCTCTGACGACACCAGGCCCGCAGACAGTCCGTCCACGGCGGCGCGCGAGCTGCGGTGCTGCTGCTGCGGCTGCTGCAGCACCAATGCGCTGGTGCTGCTGCTACTGCCGCCGAAGCCGCGGTGGCGTGGGTCCAGCCAGGGCGGCAGCAGCAGCCCGCTCACGCCCGGGGCCGCCTGGGCCGAGTACTCAACCGCAGGCGGCGAGGAGGGCGTGTTGAGGGAGCTTACCTGGCCACTGCTGCCGTGGCCGTCCCCGCCCCCGCCGCCTGCAGTGCCGTCTGGCGTGCCGGCAGCCTGCAGTGGCGAGAACACAGAGCCGGCGGCAGAGCCGGGCGGCGACTGCAGCGCGTGCAGTGGCCGCGGTCGCGGCAGCATGCCAGCTGCCGGCGCCGCATGCGCCGCCCGCAGGACCTGCTGCGCCGGCGCCTGCTGTCCGAAGGAGCCGACCGCCGCACAGCCGGCCACTCCCGCTGCTGCTGAGAGCATCCCGGCGGCCCCTCCTGCCCAGGTGCCGGCCCCCAAGGCCGGCGCCGTGCCCAGGCTGTCGCTATGCAGCGCGCCGCCAGGGCCAGCCGCCGCCCCCGCCGCCGCCGCCACCCCCGCCCTCCGGCTGCCGCCGCCGGCACTCGCCAGCGAGCCACCCCACACGCCGCTGCTGCCGGTGCGCAGCAGCGACCCAGGCGGCGGCGGCGGCGGGTGCTGCGGCCCAGCGCCTGCCGCTGCCGCGGCCCCGGCCCCTGCGCCTGTGCCGGGCGGGTCCAGGGTGCTGGTGCGCGACAGCGGCGTGCGGGCGTAGTAGCCAAAGGGGTTGGGGCTGCCTAGGTGCGGGTGCGGTCGGTGCGTGCCGGGGCCGCCCGGCACTATGCCTGCCGCGGCGGCGGCGTGGGACAGGCTGGGCATCGGGAACTGCGGCGGCAGGGGCATGGAGTAGTAGCTGGCGGCGGCGGCGGCGGCGGGGCCACCACCCGCCGCCCCGATGTTGCCGGGTGCGTTGGGCAGTCCCCCGCGCTGCTGGCGTGTGGCCATTGAGAGCATCTTAGCGGCCGCGGGGCCGGTGTCGCCGATGCCCGCGCCGACACTCAGCGGGTAAGGGTGCTGTGGCTGCTGGTGTTTGCGGGCGGGGTGGGCGGAGCCGGGGGCAGAGCCTGCCAGGAAGCCCCCCGCGGAGCCTGGCGCCGCCGCGGCTGCGGCCTCCCCACCCAGCGAGCGGCTGCTGTTAGGGCTGCCGACGCTGCGCGCCACGCCGCCGGCAAACAGCACCGGCGACATGACTCGGCTCACCACCTGCCGCCAGCTGCCGCTGCCGCGCCGTTCGCCTGCCGCTAGTGCGCCCTTGCGCCCGCCTACCCACGGCTTCGCAGCCAGCGGCACATTGCCATCTGCGCCCACGCCGCCACCCGCCTCCACAGGCCCAGCTGCTGGGCCCTCCTCCTCGCACACCTCCATCACCACTGACGGCCGGCCGCCGCCGCGCACCACGATGCTGCCGGCGCCGCGGCGCACCGGCATCGCAGGGTCATCCGCCATAAACGCCTCATGCTGCTGCTGCTGCTGCTGCTGCTGCTGCTGCTGCTGCTGCTGCTGCTGCGCCTCGCCAGTGCCCGCCTCGCCCTCACGCTCGCCATCAAACAGCTCATTGTGGATCACGACCTCCGCACCGCCTCCGCCAACCGCCCCTCCAACAGTGCCGGCGTGGTAATGCCCGAGCGACGCCGAGCGACCGAACGGCACCAGCGCCCCCACAGGCGGCCGCGGCGCGAGCAGCGAGCCCGATCGGAGCGCCGCCGCTGAGCCCGCGGCAGCGCCGGGCGGCAGGGCTGCGTGCGGGAGGATGGCGGAGTGGGCGCTGGCGCCTGAGCCCGGCCGGTCGGCGGCGCGGGCGGGAGGGGACCCGGCGTCGGGGGGGCGGCAGCTCCGCACGCTGCGCGAGGTGGCGGGGGAGCCCGGCGCTGCGGTGTCGTCCGCCGCCATGGCTGCAGCTGCAGGTGCCGCACCTCGCTCGCCGTTGCCGTGTGAGTACGCATGCGCCAGGTTGGCGAGCGCCTGGGTGCTGGCGTTGCGGTGGGCGCCAAGGAGGCCCTGCGGCCCCGGCGGCGCGCCGCCCGACCCGCAGCCCGCCTCGGAGTGCAGTGAAGCGCCGGCCAGCGAGTGGTGGTTCATGTGGTGGTGGTGGTGGTGGAGGTGGTGGCGCCAGTCCAGCCCGCCGGCTGCCTCATGTAGCGCTGAGGCCCCCACATCGAACGAGTGCCTTGCGCTGGTCACACGCACCCGTGTCAGCACCCTGCCGCTGCCCAGCCCAAGCTGCCCGCCGCCAGCGGCCACGGTGTTGGCCCAAGGCCCACCCCCACCGCCACCGCCACCGCCACCGCCACCGCCAAGCACAATAGGCCCGCCAGGCGCAGGAGCATCAGCGCGCGCCCCCAGCTGCGGAGATGCGGGCCCCTGCCCCTGCCCCTGGCCGGGGTAGTCGCTGTAGCTGTGCTGCTGCAGCCGCGCCAGGCGGGAGGACGCGAAGGGGCCCGGCAGCGGCAGCGGCAGCGGCAGCGGCAGCGGCGGCCGCCCCGCCGCTAACGCGATGGCGGATGGTCCGCTGCCCCCCGCTCCTCCCGCTCCTCCTCCTCCGCCGCCGCCGCCTCCTCCCGTGCTGCCGTCCAGCAGCAGGCTGGAGGCCACGGGCGAGAAGAAGGCGGAGCCGCCGGCGCGCGGCGAGCCGCCGAAGCCGAAGCCCAGGCCCGGGCCCGGAGCGGAGCTCGGGACCAGGTAGGAGTGGGAGCGCGAGGCGGCGCCGGTCAGCAGCTTGCGCAGCCTGGTGGTAATGGGCCGGTGGGGATGCGTCGCGAGTGGGCGCGGGCGTCGGCAGGACAGGGAACAGAGAAGGGCGGGGACAGGCAGGGCGGGTGGGCGGCAAGCTGCATGCCGTGCGTTGGTAAGGCAGCCGCGGCGGCATCAGGCGACGCGCACAAAGCGGATGTGTTAGCGGCGGCAGGGTACTGGTCTTGTCTCACCTCTTGCTGCCCGCCGTGAGCCTGGCCGCCAGGGGGTTCTCGTTGCCCGAGGCGGACGGCGCGCCGCTGTGCCCGCCGGCGGCGGTTTGCAGCCCCGAGGCGGCGCCGCCCATGACCGATGGCGAGCCTGGCACGGGCGTGCCGGCCGGCGCCAGCAGCGGTGCGAGCAGCTGCGGCAGCTGCGGCGGCGGCTGCAGCAGGTGCGTGTTGCGGCGCGCCCACACCTCGCAGCCGTCGGGCTGTTCCAGCAGCTCGGCGGGCCAGTCGGCCTCCAGCAGCGCCATCTGCCCATGGGAGACAGACACACGGGGAGCGGGGGGTTGCATGCATTAGAGTTAGGAGGAGAAGGCGCAGTCGGGTACACAGGTACAGTGGCCGTGCCGTGGGGTGCCATGTATGTGCATCTAATGACGAGGTAGACGTAGAACAGACGTTGCAACACACGTTGGCATTGGGGTGCCATGCATTTAAGTTGGGGTGGGGGTAAGGTCGCCAGGCCCAGGATCACGGCAGGCAGCTGTCGCCAGGCAAGCCATGTGGCAGGAACGCCCCTCAGCACAGCCTGCTCTCCATCAGCCCATCCGCTGCTCAGCCCTCCTCCTGCTCAGCTCTCGTCCTCCCCTTCATCCTCCTCCTCCTCCTGCTGCCGCTGCTGCTGCTGCTGCTGTCGCCTGCTTTCCCCCGGATGGTCGCTTTGATTTCTGGAATGGGCTACCCCTCCCCCTCTCACCTGCACGTACAGCGCGAAGCCCAGCGCGTCGTCTGGGCCGTGGAAGGCCACCGCGAAGGCGTCGCCCTCGGTGAACACCTCGTAGCCGCAGTACAGCTCGATGCCCTGTGGCAGGAGGCAGGAGCCAGGAGGTGGAGGAGGAGTTGGAGTTGGAGTTGGAGTTGGAGTTGGAGTTGGAGGAGGAGGAGGAGGAGGAGGAGGCAGGAGGTGGAGGCAGCAGGAGGAGGAGGAGGCAAGAGGAAGTAGTGGGGGTGGATTGGTCGAAGTGCAGGTGCGGGCCGAGAGGATGGAGGAGGAGGCGGCAAGACGGCGAAGTAAAAGTGCGTATTACCAATCTTATCAGGCAATTGTTCAGTGTGGAACCAAGCAAAAGCAAAGCAGCTGGGCTTGCAGCCCCAGGCGGGGTCCCGTGCGGCGTGTACCCCCACACGTGCAACCACTACACCCACCCACCCACCCCTACACACCCACCCACCTCGCGCATGACGCGGTGGTGCAGCGACAGGCACTCGTCCATCACGTGCGCGTCCAGCACCTCCCACAGCAGCGTGGAGTTCTGCGTGCGGGCAGCAGCAGCAAGGGGGCCGGAGGGGGCGGCGAGCGCCGGACAGCAGCAGGCGGCGTTGGAGAGTGCGAGAGAAAAGCGAGTTACGGAGGCGGGGTCTGGCCGTGGACGAGGGCCAGCCATGGGCCAGCCACGGGCTTGACGCCTTGCGGAAAGCCATTCACCGCTGGTTACCGGTAGTGTGATCACACGACACCTGTCGGCCGTAAGCCGCTGGTTCAGTCCACACTCGCAATCAATCACATGCGCGGAGCACACGTGACGCAGAGGCAGCGGCAGGAGGCCCCGCACCTGCACGTCCGTCAGCGCCAGCGTGGTGGCCGGCCCCGGCCCTGGGGGCTTTAGCGCCTTGCCCTGCTGCAGCGCCGCCGCCTGCCGCCGCCGCCGGCTGCGCCGCCGCCACAGCAGCAGCCCCGCCACGGCCGCGGCCACCACCAGGGCGCCGCCCACCGCCCCCAGCGAGGCGGACAGCGGCACCACCACGCCGCCGTCGTCGGAGCCGCCGCCGCCGCCGTCCCCGGCCTGGCTGGGCGGCGTGAAGCCGGTGGCTTGCCAGTACAGCCGCAGCAGGATGGCGGGGTAGGGGAAGGCTGCGGGCAGGGCATGGGCGGGCGGGTGGGGGTTGAGTTTGCGGCTGTCACACATGAGGGAGTGGATTGGAGGGCGTGGACCCAAGAGGGGAGCCGGTCGGTGTGTCATACAGCAGGCAGGCAGGCAGGCAGGCAGGCAGGCAGGCAGGCAGGCAGGAAGGCAGGCAGCAAGACGTGCGGCCACCTACCGTCGGATACGTTCTGGAAGGCCTCCACGACCACCCCTAGCAGCGCCTCCGGCCCGCCGGTGCTGCTACTGCTGGTGCTGGTGCTGGCGGCCGCCTGCGCCAGAGCCCGGCCGCCGCCTGGTGTTGACGTTGATGGCACCGCGGAGGAGGCGGTCGGGGCCGGGGCCGGTTGCGGGGCTGAGCCCACCTCCACCCCCACCCCCAGCACCTCCAACTGCAGCCACGCGGCCGCCAGGTCGTCTAGGGCCAGCCTGTGTGTTTGCGTGTGCGTGTGTGGCGTCAGGGGGTTGCATGGAGGAATGTCACGGACATGCACATGGGAGCGAGCGTGTGTGCACGTGGATGCGCGTACACATGGAGGAGTGCACCTGCCCCCACCCGGCCCACCCAACTACCCACCTGTACTGCGAGCTGAATGGCAGTTGCAGGTCCAGCGCCGCGTTGGGGTGGTGCAGGCACGCCGCCACCGCCTGTGCCGCGGCACACGCGCGCGCGCCACACGTGTGTCACACAACGCACAAGCAGGGAGAAAGAGCGCATAACGGCGCGACTTTCATCAGCGCGCAATTCACCGCCCCTGCCCTGCGCCCGAACGCCTGGCGTGCTGCTGTCCGGCGCGCTGCCGTCTCCCAGGCCCCCACAGCCGCCATGCTGTCCCACGCTCCACAGACCAAAGCATGCGCCCGTGCGACCCGCCCAGCCCTCCGCGCCCTCCCAGCCCGCACCGCCCACCGCCCACCGCCCAAGCCCTCCCTCACCTGCAGCACCGCCGCGCTGTCCGCACGCTCCAGGTCCAGTGTCACCAGCTGCTGCTGCTGCTGCTGCTGCTGGGCCCAGATGGAGGAGGAGGAGGAGGACGAGGGGCCGCCCGCCGCAAGGCCGCTGGGGCCCGCCGCCACAACCGCGTCCACCGCCAGCGGAATCGTTAGTGCCGCCAGCCCCGTGCCACTGGTGGTGGTGCTGCTGCTGGCCGCGGCACTGCTTTTACCGCTGCTACTACTACTACTACTACTACTGCTGGTGTTGTTGGTGCCGTTGATGGGGCGACGCAGCGGGTCTAGCAAGGATGCGTACTTGAGCCCAAGCTGGTAAGCCACCAGCCTGCACGGGGCATGACAGGGCGAGAGTGGTGTCCAGCAGACCCATGCTGCGGCACAGCACGGTGCATTACACTTGCTTACAGCCCGCAATCATTCTTTCGCCATTCGCATGCACAAGCTCGCCTGCCCGGTCTTCCCGCCCTGCCAACCGCCCTGCCAACCGCCCAGCCGGCCCCTCCATCGCCATCGCCATCACCTGGTGTAGTCGTCCAGGCGTATGAGGTCGTCCGCCGCCTGCCCCGCCGCCAGCACCCACACGTTGCCCGCCTCGCCCAGCAGTGGCGCCCGGTTCACCAGCAGCGGCAGCGGCTGCGTCGGTTGCGGCTGGGGCACGTTGCTGCTGCTGCTGCCGCTGCCGCCGCTGGTCGTGGTGGTTGTAGAGGACGCTAGGGCTTCAAGCGCCTGCAACACCGCATCGGGCACGGGCTCCGCGTGCGGGCACAGGCTGGCGTTGCAGGGCTGCAGCGCTGTGCTGCTGGGCGCCGTGGCGGGTGGCGGCGCTGCTGACGTATCCGATGGCACCACGTGTGCGCTGCCCGGCAGTGGGGCAACACCCAGGTGCCCCGCCAGGCCTGCAACAGCAGGTGAGGTAGCAGAGACGCAACAGCAAGCACATCACGTGTCACCCACCACCGTGTCCGCTACGCGTGGTGCCCTGGCGTCACCACCCCGAGTCACGGCTCCGTCCTCACCCACGTTGGGCCGCGTCGGGATGCAGCATGGGGGCCACCACACAACTTACCTTGCGCGTGCGCGCGCGTCAGCCGCAGCGCGGCCGTGGCCCAGTCGATGGTGAACAGGCAGCGCCCGGCGGCGAAAAGCGGGTTCACGGCCCCGCACGCCGGCCCGCCCCCGCTGCTGCTGCTGCCACCACCGCCCTGCAGCAGCTCGTCTGGCGACACGCTCACGTTGCTGAGGGACACGGCCGCCCCACCCGGCGTGAAGGGCGCCGCGTTGCTGGCCGCCAGGGCCGCATACGTCTGCAGCGCAGCCTGCATGGCGGGGCCGCCGACTGCGGGGCGCAGGTCGGTGGCGTTGAACCACATGCCCTGCTGCGTGCCCTGCGTCTGCGCCACGGAGGCATACACAGCCGCAAGCACCGCCCAGCCCTTGCAGCCTGGCTGCAGGTCGGCACAGAGCACGTGGTCGGCTGACCCATTGCCGTCCAGGTCCGAGTTACGCAGCACGCCCAGCAGGCGCACTAACAGATCCCATGTGGGCGGCAGCAGCTGCTCGGCGAACGTGGCATTGCCACTACCACCACCACTACCACTACCATCACCACTGTTGCCGCCCAGTCCCCATATTTCCACCAGTCGCTGCCACCAGTCCCGGCGGTACAGCAGCAGCAGCGGCGCCGCCGCGGGGCCGTCCGTGCCGCCCAGCCGCGGCGTGAGCAGCTCGGCCGGCAGCTCGGCCCCCGCGGCGGCGGAGGCGTTCAGCTGTCGCAGCCAGCTGGTGTTGCCGGCGGCGTGCGCCCGCAGCTGCAAGAGAGGGGGAGGCGGGATAGCACCAGGGTGCGGGTGAGGCGTATGAGCGGGGCACTCGCCGGAATCTTGAATTCACAGGTTTATCCACTGCTTTACAATGAAAGAACCAAAGTGCCAACCCCACATCAAGCACCGATGATGCCAGGCGACTGCACGCACCAGCGCTCGCACGGCGTACTCCGCTGTGCCCACCACCCGCGAGCTCCAGCCCCATCCCTTGGGCGCCGTCGCTGCGGTGCCGCTGCCGCTGCCGCTGCTGCTGCTCGCATCAGCCGCCGCAGTGCTGCGGCGGGCAGCAGGCAAGGGCGCCGGGGACTGTTCCTGCCCCGCAACCGCATCCTCGTTGCCTTCCAGCCTGCAAGGTGGTGAACACGGCGCATCAAGCAGAGTGGGCAAGGCCGTGCTACCGGTAGCCGCCTATTCGTAGGCCGCCATGCATAGGGACTGTCCATATCCATCAACGGGGTGAGTGTCTATCCTGAACCCACCAACTGCGCAGCCAACAGCCAGCCGCACTTGCTCGCACCCACCCAAGGGTGCGCCTCCTGTGCTGCTGCAGCTGGCTGGCCACCGTCGCCGCAGGGCCGGCCGCCGCCGCCGCAGCCCCGGGCGCCTGTGCGGCCGTCGTGGCCGCAACCACCGCTGTGGGATACGACCAGCCATCCGCCAGGGCCGCGCCCGCCAACGGATCGCCGCTGTGCCCAGCGGCCGCCGCCGCCGCCGCCGCCCAGCCCACATCCTGCAGCAGTTCAGCCAGCTCCTGCTGCAGGCCCTCATCGGTCCCGCTACTGCTGCTGCTGCTGTTGTTGCTACTGCTGTTGCCGCCCCCTGACCCCGCGTGGCCCCTGACAGCCACGTCCACGACTGCCAGGCGCTCATCTGGGTTGGGCTGCAGCGCGCGGGCGCTGTGCTCCCGAGCGAGCGTGGCTAGCATGGGCAGGCTGGGTCGCAGGCCAGCCCGCACCAGGATGTGCGGTGCCTGCACGGCAATGCACGGTGCCAACAGGTGGCAGCAGTGGACGCTGTGCGGCCTTTCGGGGGGAGGAAGTATTAGGGGTGCCCAGCCACCAGGGGCGAGCAGCAGATGCGTTAAACGGGAAGCCTTACCGTTGACGAGTTTGTGCTCGGCCCGAGCCCAGGGCAGCCGCAGCCGACCGAAGAAGAAGCGTTCCTAAAGTTGCACGAAGGGTAGAGTCAAGGCGAGGGCCGTCTGCGAGGGCCATACGCGCGACCGCAAAGCGGCGCGGCCGCGAATTCCGCCCCGGTTTACGGTCCCGGTAACTCTAGGCGCTGGAAGCCTCCAACACCACTCGGCGTCCTATTGCATAGTCCTCAGTCTTACCCGCATTGCTGGGCGACGCTGTCAGCGGCAACAAGCGCGTTCAAGCTCAGCAAGACTCCGGAAAGCAAGAGAGCACGTCGCCATGTATTGACGGCTCTCATAGTGTCTGCTTATAAGGCGACATGCAATCGCCGTGGCGCTTCTTGAAGCCAGAAGGGTCTGCACAACATTGCGCACTGCCTGCCCGCAAGCGCGCTACTTGACGCTTGCATTTGTTGCTTCGACTTATGAATTGTTATTCAGGTCATGCTATGGTACACCAAGCGCAAAGAAGGACAACTTCAATTTCAGACTGTTCCAGTGCTAGTCACCCGTAACATACTTGCAATACTTTTCAAGTGTCGAACGATGTATCTTCAACACATGTGTGCGGCGGGCCGTCTGTCAGCTATCGCTTCTCACACTGCCCCAATCCGCTCTCGGCAAGAAAACCCAACTCCCCCCGCCCCTCTTCTCGCCCCAGCCACGCGTTATGTTGCGCCTCGCGTCAACATCTCGAATGGCTACAAGTCACAGTATGTGTAGATGTTGCTGTGACCGGTCCCCTGTGCCGCGGGGTCCAACTGTGCCAATCACTACAGGAGGGTGGGAACTTCGGGGATGAGCGATTTTTGGTGTGGTAGGTGCAACCCGATGTGGGGGGCTGCTGCAGTCCTGTACCGGGTCATCACAGGTCTGTCGCATACGTGGGCGGGGTGGGCGGGATGGCTGGGTCGGGCCGCCCCAGGTAGGCTGGATGCCTGGGACGGGGCTGCTGGATGGTCGACTGGATGCTGGATGGGTCGGGTCGGTCGGCTGACTGGAGCCGGGTGTGTATGATGTATGATGGCATGGCTCTGCAAGTCCCACACGTATTCATGCTTTACCTAGTAGGGTGGCGCAAAGTACACACACCAGCCAAGGCGCAAGAGTCTAGGCACCCGTGCGAAATACCAAACAGCACCCCACCGCCCAACCCCACGCCCTTTTACGGGACGGAGGCGGGGATTCAAAGTCGTAAGGCAACACCAGGAGCATACTATCATCATGTGCACGAGCGAGAAAAGGGTGGCCAGGCGAAACCGTGTCCCAGCCCTTCGGCCGAATACTCAGGCTCACATATGTTTGCAGACGGCCCCAAAAGTCCGCAACGACAGCCAAGCCAATGCTAAGAACCAGGGCGGACGACAGAGTCTGTCGCGCTGCCAAACCAGCCATCACCACCCGTTGCCGCCCAAGATCCATGGCGGACATAGCTGCAAGACACACAACGTCCCACACCGGCTGGCGCAGGCCCGCAGGCGGCCGCACCAGCCACAGCTCCGCACGCGAGAAGGCAGACAGAGCCTCCTCCGGAGGCCATCCCATTGCCATGCCCATACTCTCCCGTATCATTATGGTTGCGGAATTACAGAGGGGACAACCCGAGTGTGCAAGCACACAAGGGCCGTCGGAAGCTGCTGCAAACCCTCCCGCCACCATGGTCCGTGTGACTCCGCGCACAGCGAATCCTAGCCAAGCCGTAACCCGCCAGAGCCCCGCTGATTGCATCGCTGCCACAAATCCAAGAGCGGGAGTACCGCACAGTTCAAAGGCGAACAGTACACCCTACCAGCGCAACCTAACCTAACCAGGGCGCAAGCGTCCAGGTACCAGGCGGCCGCACGAGGCAGAGGCACTGCAATACCAACGCGTCACAAGACGTATGAACTCACGGCGACGGAGGCGGTGATTCAAAATCGTACGGCAGCCGCAACTCCATCCGACCACCACCGCCAGGAGCAATGAAGGGGTGAGAAGGCGACACCGTGTCCCAATCCTTGGGGGGAATACCCAAACTAACAAACGTCTGCAGCCGACCCCAGAAATCCGTCACAACATCAAGGCCGACGCGGAGCACGTGCGCAGGCGGCAACGTGCGCTTGGCAGCAAGGCCAGCCATGATCACACGTTGCCTACCCAAGTCCAAAGCAGACATCATTATCGTTGCGGAATTACAGAGGGGACAAGCACACAAGGGCCGTCGGAAGCTGCTGCAAACCCTCCCGCCACCATGGTCCGTGTGACTCCGCGCACAGCGAATCCTAGCCAAGCCGTAACCCGCCAGAGCCCCGCCGATTGCATTGGGGTGTTGGGCAGACCAGCACTACTGCCGCACCCAATACTTCACGCGGAAAGCCGATGTGACGCAGACCCCTAACCATACTTCAAAACGCGAAAAATTGCCGAGTGGAGTCTCGTTGTAGGTTCAGGAGGCTACATAATATAATAAAGACCTGCGAAACCTTGTAAGACCATTTCCCTGCTGAAAAGCGGTTAAGATAATAAATGATCGGCCGACGTAAGATATGCTTAAGGAATTATACCACGTTGCTGTTATGGCGTGCTCTGCGGGGGTGCCCTCCCACGCGTTTTTGATCGCGCCATCGCTGCAGAAAATTGAGCGCACCAAAATTTACATGGATGTCTGCCATTATAATCGTGCTATGTGTGTGGCATGGCAACGGTGGGCACGCTGCGGCGTCCTGCACGTGCACACGCATGCTCGGCAGCTCGGCTCGCCACACTCGCGCCTCGCGGACCCTCGCGGGCCCTCGCGGGCCCTCGCCCCGGCAACCCCCATGGGCCAGCCCTCATCCCACTCATGGGCCTGGCCAAGCCGAGAAGCAGCACATTCAGATAGCAAGATCATTGTGCAATAGGATGGCGTGCGTGAAGGGGTCCGCGTGAAAAGGGGCTGCGTCGCGGGCACAGTCGTGGGCTGCGAGGTGTTTCTAAAACACAATGGCTCGTGCAGCCCGTGACCAGTTGCTTATCCACTACAGGAAGCCACTATAAGTTTGACAAGTTGCATCAACTTACACATCAAAGGATGCGTAGTCAAAACGAGCGGAGCGCTGCCAGCAGGGCATCAGAGTCCACCCCTCACTGCTACACTGTCACTGCGCACACGCCTTGAATTTTCTGGCAGATTTATTATCCCACTCAACTACTATGGGGGGAGGCATGCTTAGTCTTGACAGCTCGGCGACGTCTCACACTGAGCGTGCGGAGCAGCCCAGTATGCAGGTTCATAAGGCTGAACGGCAAGAAAATAAGTAGCCCAAATGCGGGGCGCTTGTGCCTTCGGCTGTCACGGTTTCTGCGCGTGGCTCGTCGCAGCCTTGCTAATGGCGGTCACCAGGTACCGATGGCATGAACTGGCTTTGTGCTGGAACTATCTGCAATGTGTCAGTCATTCAGTCACAAAATCGCACGGCCGGGGTTGACAAAGTTGCAATCGTTGACCACGTCTGCGTCGGGTGTTTTGTAGGCCTCCGGCTTGGTCTGCGGAGGCCAATACTGTAACGAGCGCAGAGGTATGCATCGATGCGTCTCTCCTTGTCCGATTTGCTTCTTGCTCCGCGGCTCTCTGACCCCCCCATCCGTGCCCTCCTTCCTCGCAGCACCTGGTGGTTGTGTGCGGCCTACATCCGAGCCAGCCGACTCTCCGCACACTCGCTGCTGATCACTCCCGCCGAGCCCTGGTTCCCGGGGCTGATGAGCGCCTGGCGGTGGTGGATGTCCTCGTGGAGAAAAGCAAGGCTAACGTCACCGTAAACGCGCGCGCTGTAGGCCGGGCGGAGGCAGCCGTTGAAGTGCTGGTGAGTACTGCATGGAACGTGTTCCGTGTTCCTGTGCCATGGCGGTGCTTGCACTTTCCCCTTCTTGCAACCCGCAAACATATCCTGGAGCTCTTAGATTGCGGCAAGTTCCCGTGCGGAGACGCCTGCGCTGCTCATGTAAACCCTGGTAACTCAGTCTGGGTTCTGACGTGTACTCGTCCGCTCCCTGGTATTATCCCGCCTCCCCCTCTCTTGCAGCTGCGGGCGCACGCCGCCGGCAACACCAGCTGGCTGCGACAGCTGAACGCCTCCGCCGCCGCGGGGGCCGAGCTGCCGGCCGAGGTGCTCACGCCGCGGCTGGGCAGCGCGGACGGCCCCGCGGCGGCGCCGCTGCTGCTGCTCTACCGCCGGGACTGGTGGCAGCGACTGGTGGAAATATGGGGACTGGGCGGCAACAGTGGTGATGACAGTGGTAGTGGTGGTGGTAGTGGCAATACCACGTTCGCCGAGCAGCTGCTGCCGCCCACATGGGATCTGTTAGTGCGCCTGCTGGGCGTGCTGCGTAACTCGGACCTGGACGGCAATGGGTCAGCCGACCACGTGCTCTGTGCCGACCTGCAGCCAGGCTGCAAGGGCTGGGCGGTGCTTGCGGCTGTGTATGCCTCCGTGGCGCAGACGCAGGGCACGCAGCAGGGCATGTGGTTCAACGCCACCGACCTGCGCCCCGCAGTCGGCGGCCCCGCCATGCAGGCCGCGCTACAGACGTATGCGGCCCTGGCGGCCAGCAACGCGGCGCCCTTCACGCCGGGTGGGGCGGCCGTGTCCCTCAGCAACGTGAGCGTGTCGCCAGACGATCTGCTGCAGGGCGGTGGTGGCAGCGGCAGCAGCGGTGGCGGGCCGGCGTGCGGGGCCGTGAACCCGCTCTTCGCCGCCGGGCGCTGCCTGTTCACCATCGACTGGGCCACGGCCGCGCTGCGGCTGACGCAAAATGACGCCCAAGGCATGAACATGACAGGACACGTGGGCGCCGCGCCCCTGCCGGGGAGCACTCTGGTTGCAAACCGCTCGGCTTCCTCCGCCACCCAGCTACAGCCCTGCACGCCGCTCAGCTGCCCCAACGCCTCCGCGTCCGACAGCGCGCAGCTGGCGGCGGCCGAGCAGCTGCTGCTGCGCTTGCAGGCCGCCGCAAAAGATGTCCCGCCAACTGCCGCACCAACGCAGCAGCCTGCACCCCCGCCTCAGGGGCCCCAGCCCCAACTCCAGCCACCACTGCTGCTGGTCAACCGGGCGCCGCTGCTGGGCGAGGCGTCGCCAGCGTGGGCCGTGGAGCCGCGCCAGGCCGCGGCCAGCTACCTGCGCACGGACGACTTCGTGCGGCTGGTGGACTTCGAGCTGGGGCTCAAGGGGGCCGCGCTGCTGGCGGCCGCTAGGGCTAGGGCGGCTGGTGCGGGCAGTGGAACCGGGAACAGCAGCTCAGCAATCGGTGAGTGGATGCGGCCGCAACTGTCACAGCCCCAGTTGCGGGCTAGCATCTCGTGTATGCCTTACTGGATGAGCTGGCGCGTTCGATATGCACGGTAGGGGTTGCGTCCTTATCTCTCTCGTATGTGTGCAGGCGCAGGGACCATGGTGTCCTCGCTGGCAGGGGCCACAGCTACAGCGGCGGCGCTGGTGGCCATGTCGGCGCCGGAGGCGGCGCAGCTGCTGGACCTGCACCCGGCGGACCTGGCGGCAGTGGCGCAGGTGGGCACGGGCAGGGCACCAGAGCAGAAGGGTGTTACCAGAATGCTGCTGGTGTACAGCTGACCAGGTTGCTTTTTGAACGCATCAGTCGCTCCGGCTTCCATGACGTTTTGCAAGGAGCTTTAGAAGTAGAAATCTGACACGGTGGCCCATGTTGGGACCCTTTGTGCACAGGCTGTCGGTGCCTCTTTGGACCACCCTAATGCCGCGGTGGACATATCTCTGCCGTACAGCGCCGAGTACCGGTAAGCACAGCAGCAGCCGCGTCGGCCGCTCCGACTGCAGCGCCGTGCCTTGGCGCCGGTCATGGCACGACATTCTCCGCTGCAGCTGCTGACGCCGCGAAGCTCGGGCCTTCTAATCTTACGGCGTTTCTTGATGCCGCAGGGCTGTGCTGGACGACTTGGCGGCATCCATGCTGCAGCTGGTCGCCAACACCACCGCAGTCGGTAACGGCAGCGCGGCGCCGGAGGATCAGGTGGCGGTCTTGACTGCCTCCGCGTCTGTGCGCGTGGTGGCGGTCGGCACCGGTAAGCTCGCTACGCAGCACGTGCTGCAAGCGCCTGCTTTTCGATGGCCCTTTGTAGTCACTGCGTCGCAGCATAAGAGCGCGCGTAGTGGTATTCTGGTACTGAGATTTTTTTTGTCAAACCCAACCCCCACCCGCCCGCCCATGCCCTGCCCGCAGCCTTCCCCTACCCCGCCATCCTGCTGCGGCTGTACTGGCAAGCCACCGGCTTCACGCCGCCCAGCCAGGCCGGGGACGGCGGGACCAACAGCTCGGAGGGCAACGTGGCCAGCACCCAGAGCGCCGCGCTGCGCATCGGCCTGCCGGTGGCGGTGGCGGTCGGTGGCGCGCTGGCGCTGGCGCTGCTGGGTGTGGTGTGCTACGCCTTTGTGGCGCGGCGGCGCGCCAGCGAGCGGGCGCTGTTCCGGGCCATGAAGCCGCCGGGCGCGGGGCCGACCACCACCCTGGTCATGACGGATGTGCAGGTGCGGGCGGAAGGGGGGGCTGGAGCGGCTGGTGGCTGGTTGGTGGCCGCTCCGCGCTGTGCAGTTGTACAGTCCCCAACTACCTCGGAATGTCACTGACTAACAGCAGCGGCGCCCTATGGACACAGAACTCCACGCTGCTGTGGGAGGTGCTGGACGTGCACGTGATGGACGAGTGCCTGTCGCTGCACCACCACGTCATGCGCGAGGTGCGTGTGTAGATGTCTGTCGCTGCAGATGTGTACTGCACGCAATCTGTTTACCCCGCTCCGCCAAGCGGCGCTTCCACCTGTCAATTCACTGACGCCCGTGCGCCCCACCGGCCCCTCCTCACGCAGGCCATCGCGGCCAATCGCGGCTATGAGGTGTTCACCGAGGGCGACGCCTTCTGCGTTGTGTTTTACAGCCCCGACTCCGCGCTGGGCTTCGCGCTGCACGTGCAGGAGCACCTGCTCACCCAGCCCTGGCCCGAGGAGCTGCTGCAGCAGCCGGACGGCTGCGAGGTGTGGGCGCGCCGCTGCGCGCCGCAGCCGCCCCCTCAGAGCAGCCTCACGCGGGAGCAGGCGGGAGCTGGGGCAGGCATGGTGGGCCCAGGGGCGCTGCCGGTGCTGCTGGAGGGCGCGGTGGAGGGCCCCTCAACCGACGGCACCAACACGTGAGGCCCGAAGGGCTGGCGACTGCGTACCTGTTGACTGCAGACACGGTTTAGAGTGCGGGTGTTGCGGTGTCGATAGTCGTATGACCGGCTGCTGCTGGCCTTCACCCTGCCCTCACGCAGGCCCACACGCGGCCTCACGGGAGGCGGAGCCAACAGCGACGGTGGCAGCTGGGGCGCCAACCAGCCCTCACGGCTCCGGCCAGCGCGAGGCCCCTCGCCGCTGCGCCAAGCCACCTCGGCCTCAGGCCTGCGGAGCGGGCGAGACCCCGAACCGGCACCGGCTGTGTCCGCTGCACCCAAACCGGCGGCTCTGTTGGCGGTGCTGTTGGACACTTCGGGCCCGCTGCAGGGATCGCCCACAGAGGGCGCGGCTGCGGCGGCGTCGCTGCTACCTGCGGAGGCTGCGGCAGGGCCCACAGCGCAGCAGGATCCGCAGCCTGCGCCGCAGCAGGGCGGGCAGGGCGGGGGTGCAGGCGTGGACGACGGCGCGCACGAGGCCGTGGTAGCCCTGCGCCCCGGCGCGCTCCTGGTGGAGGAGGATGAGGACGACAGCGATAAGGACGGCGAGGCTGGCGGTGAGGAGGAGGTGGAGCGGCCTTCAAACCGGAGCTCACGCCCCAGCGCGCCCTCACGCGCGCTGCGGCCCGTCCCGCGCCCCTCTGCTACTGGGCTCCTGGCGCCGGCGCCTCCTGAGGGCGAGCTTATTCTGCCTGTCAGGTCAGATGGGCGCCCAGCTATGTGCAGCGCCTCGGTTGATACGACTTCTTAATCGACTGTGGATCGTTTTGTATGGTGCATTCCATGTACAAACGCGTATGCTTGCCACAACAATGAATCGTCCTCACAGGCCACCGCCGCCCCTCGAGGACGGGCCGTTCCCAGCACCGCCGCCGCACCCGCGGCCCTCCGGCTCCGGAACAGCTGGTGGCGCGCGGCCGCCCCGGTCCTCCCGCCGCATGCTGCCTGCCGCCGCCTGCCTGTCCGACAACGGCTTTTCGCCGCAGCCGCCGCCCGCCCAGCCGCAGCCGGCCGCGCTTGCGGCCGCGCCGGCGTTGCTGGTAGCGCCAATGAAGCCTGAGCTGCCCGAGCTGCGCCAGGAGCGCAGCCTACCGCTCGCACAGGGGCAGGACGCGGCGGCGCTTGCAGACGCCGCTGCGGAGGTGGCCGGTGATGAGGCAGCGGCAGCCGCCACTGCTGCAGCCACGGTGCTGGTCACCAGTCGCCGACCGAGCCAGAACGGAAAGGCCGGCGGCGCGCAGGCCGCGCCCATCACCGCGCCCGCAGGCCGCGGTACCGGCGGTGGCAGCCTGGCGAACGGCGGCTTGGTTACAGCCAGTCAGCTGCCCCGTGCGCTACCCCCGCCCATGTCCGCAACTGGCGGCCGACCCGTCAGCGGCAGCAACCTGCCGCGCCCAAACGTCCTGCCCGGCGGTGGCCCGCAGGCACTTCCGCGGCAGCAGCAGCAGCAGCAGCACGTCAGCGGTAAATTAGCGCTGATGGCAGGCGGCAGCTCACAGGCCGGCAGCGGCAAGCTCCCGATCGGGGAGGCGGAGGACGAGGACGACGACGAGGACGATGCCACCCGGGACTGGCGCAAGCACATCAACTGGAACGCGGAGGATGCCACTCCGCCGCCCCTGGTCAGCAGCCTGGGCTCGGCCTTCGGCCCCGGCTATGAGCAGCTGGCCGCCCCCGACGGGGCCAGCGCGACGCTGCCGGAACCCACGGCGGCGCACTCGCCGCGGGCGCAGGCGCAGCAGCAGCACGCGGCGGCGGCGTGGCAGGTGGCTGCCCTCATGGGTGGCGAACGGCACGCCGACGGCAACGGAAGTGGGGCGACGCTGCGGGCGACGTTTGACGGGTCCACGGGCTCCTGGGCGCCTGTGTCGGCACACGCAGCAGCACCAGGCGACGCAGGAGCGCTGGCGCTCGGCGTTGGGGCTGCGCACACCAAGCCGCTCGGCACGGCCACGGTGAGACTGGAGTTGACGTCGCCAACAAAGCGACCGTCCGCAGGCGCCTTGGTGAGCACGCCCCGCTGTACACCCGCTAGGCCTGCCCCCAAACCATCCATAGCAATACGCGGTAGCTCGGCATCCACAGCGCGGCCACCAACCTACCAAGCCAAGCACACTCGGCCGCCGATGCGTGCAACTTTGGTACTTGCCCCTGGCTTCTCTCTTGCTGACTTCGCCCCTCCATCCCGTGCCCATGTGGCTCCACCCCCGGCCCTGAACCCCACAGCTTGGCCGCTTCCGCGCCTCCCTTCCGCGCCTGTTCCAAACCAACGCCTCTCTGCCCGCGCGGCCGCAACTGGACCTGTCGAATGGGGGCGCCTCAGTGGGAGGCGCAGGCACAGGTGGAGGGGAGGCTGGCACGGCCCTGCGCCAGGCCGCCAACGTCTATGGCAGCAGCAGCGGCGGTGGCGCCCGGGCGCCTTCTGGCCCGCTCAAGACCCGGCCGCTGCCCATGCTGCACCTGGCCACGTCCATGCCCGCGCCAGGCTCTGCGCTGCCCATGCCCGGCGCGCCGCCGCCCTCGCGCGCCGCCAGCCGCACACCCGCGAGCGCGCTGGCGGCGGTGGGCGCGGGTCACAGCTCCGGTGCCAGCCATGCACTGAGCTCCACCGCGGGCCGGCGCGGCACCGTGCACCGCCTGTCCATGGCCCTGTACCGCACCAACGCCGCCAGCAACGCCTACAGCAATGTCTACAGCAACGCATACAGCAACTGCGCAGCCACCAGCAACGCGGCGCCCTTCATCTCGCCCAGCGCCACCGGCCGCTACGGCCTCAACCCGTCCGCCAGCATGGCCGCGTACGGGCACGGCTACGGCCCAGACATGTACGGCGCCGGCGCCGCTGCCGGCACCTCCCCGTTTATGTACGGGTACGGCAGTAGCAACCACCACCTGCCGCTGATGGGCCCGGCGTACGCCACCTCGCCGCCCGCGTCCGTGACGTCCGAGGCGCCCATGGGCACGCCGCGCCTCGCCAGCGGCGCCGGCCCGCGGCGCGGCTCGCTGCCGCGCTTCGTGGCGTCGCTGGCCAACAGCCTGCGCCGCAGCAAGGCCACACTCCTGGGCGGTGGCGGCGCCGGCAGCAGCTTAGCGGGCGCGGTGCCGTCCGAGTCGTCCCTGGCGTGTCCCTCCACCTCGCCGCCCAGCGGCGTCCCCCTGGGCCCCCACCCGCTGCACGGCAACTCCGGCCAGCCGCGCCGCTCCCACGGCGACGACCCCTCCGCCCGGCAGGACCCCTCCAACCACCAGCTGTCACGTGCCAGCAGCGCTGCAGGCCCCGCCCCCGCCCACACCTCGCCAAGCACCGCTACTGCCGGTGCTGCCGCTGCAGCTGCCGTGTCGTCATCGGGCCAGCTGCCAAGCTCCGGGCTCCTCATGGTGGCGGTGGCGCCGCTATACGTCGGCCCGGACGACCCCGCCGCAGACGCAGACGCACCAACCTCGCCGGCGGAGGTGGAACTGGGTGGTATGCAGCAGCAGCAGCAGCAGCAGCAGCAGCAGCCGACCGCGGCCGGTGGCGGCGGGCTGCGGCCTGGGCGCGCCAGCCTGATGGGTGGCGGCAGCGTGACTTCCCCGCTGGATGCGCTGTGGCGCGACCTGAACTCCGTCAACTCGCTGTGCCGCCAAACCGACATTGGCGACGGCAGCGGTGCAGGCGGCGGCTCGGGCGTGGCGGCCTGGCTGGCCAGCGCGGGCTGCACCATCGGCGGCGTGCTGTGCAGCATGTTCACCACTGTGCCGCCCGACCAGGTGACGCCGCGGCTGCGGACCCGGCTGACACAGGAGGCGGGCGCGGCGCCGGCCGCCGGCGAGCCGCGGCTGTCGTCGTCGGCGCTGCTGGCCAAGCTGGGCGGCCGCAGCGTCGTGGGCGGCGGCGGCGCCACTGCGGCCGCCGCCTCGGCCGGCTCGGCGTTGATGGCCGCGGTGAACGGGCTGCCCTCGCCCGGGGGCGACCGCGACCGCGGCAGCGGCGGCACCTTCAGCGGCTACGCTGGCTTCGGCCTGGGTGCTGCGGGCGGCGGCGGTGTTGGTGGCGCTGGTGCTGCAGGCGGCGAGCCGGTGCCGGTGCTGGCCTTCCGCGGGCTGCGCGTGCGTGTGGGGCTGCACTCGGGCGTGCGCGTGAACGAGGTGGTGAGCCTGGGCAAGGAGGCGGCGGGCGCGGCGGCCGACTACAAGGGCGACGTGGTGCAGATCTGCAAGGAGGTCAGCGACGTGGCCATGGGCGGCATGGTGGTGCTCAGCGGCAGCGCCTTCCGCGCGCTGCAGCTGCTGGCGGGCGGCCGGGGCAAGAGCCGCGCGCCCGAGGCCATGCTACTGCACCTGGGCGAGCACGTCATCAAGCCGCCGCAGGCCGCAGGTGGGTGGGTGGGTGGGTGGGCGGGCGCGCTGTTGCTTGCGCGGCTGGTGGCAGTGAAGCACGGCGCTGACTTCTTGTTGGAAGCCATGCATGATTGCCGTGACCCCCTGTTTCACGGCCCGACCATGAGCTCACGCGCTCGCCTCCGTTCATGCGGTGCCCGCCTGCCTGGCAGAGGACCGGCCGTCCAGGTCTGCAGGCACCGGGGGGCAGCCCGACGCGCCGCCCCCCACCCGTGAGCTGTACGCGGCCGTGTTCCCGTCCCTGGCCTGCCGCCTGGCGCTGCTGCCCTCGCCGGTGCGCACCCATTCGGAGCTGGTGCCGGGCTGCCTGTCCGCGCCCGCCGGCCTGGTGGCGCCGGTGTTCTGCAACGTGGTGGGCGTGGAGGCGCTGCTGGCGTGGGAGGCGCTGGTGCAGGAGCGGCTCATGCGCGCGGCGGCCGTGGCGTCGGCGGCCAACCTGGCCGCCTGCCGGCCGCTGGTGGGCGGCGAGGCGGTGGCGCCGCTGGACACGGCGGTGGGCGGTCTGGGCATGGTGCGTGAGGCGCTGGACCTGTTCGGTGACATGGCGCAGGAGGCGGCGTCCCGGCACGGCGGCTATGTGGTGGCCTCTTCCGCGGATGGCGGCCACTGGGTGCTTGTGTTTGGGTGTGCGGAGGCGGCGGTGGGCTGGGGCCTGGACATGCTTCAGGCCATGCTGACGGCGGAGTGGCCGGACGGCTTCCTGGAGCACGAGCTCACGGAGGAGGCGTGGGAAGGTGAGACGGCACGGGTTGCAGGCGGGAAGGAAGCCTTCCCTGCGCGCCAATCCTTTCGCGCGTCTAGCCCAGCCAGCCGGTGACTTAGTTTGCCTCTGCACTCTATTGTCATCATGCGGCCCTGACAGGTGGCGTGCTGGTGGAGCGCGGGCTGCGGCTGCGCATCGGCGTGGACTTCGGGCGGGCCATGGTGCGGCTGGTGCCCCGCAGCGGCCGGCTGGACTACGTGGGGCGGCCCATGAACCGCGCGGCGCGCATCGCGGCCAAGGCCAAGGCGGCGTCGGTAAGTGGCGGGGCGGAGGCCGGGGCGACTTCCAACACTGCGTTTGTCAACAGCTGTGTCGCATCCCCCCCTTGCAACGTCTGTCTACGTCTACCTCGTCATTAACTTAAATGCATGGCACCCCTTCCCCGCCCCTGCACCACAGGTCCTCATGAGCGGTGCCGCCTGGTCCGCCGCCCGGCCCGCACTGGGCAGCTCGGTGGCCGCCACCAACCTGGGGACCATGCAGCTCAAGGGAGTGAAGGAGCAGCTGGAGCTGTGGGAGGTGCGGGCCGTCCGCACAGGAGACGCCGAGCACTACATGGAGTAACGGCTCGGGCTGGGGGCCGGGGGTCAGGGCGCAGGAGAAGGAGATGGAGCAGGGCGCAGATCAGCGAGCATGCTTGGGCATATTTCTTGTATTGGAGTGCGGCACACCGCACAGCGTTGGCGCGCACCGTATTGAGTGATCGCTTTGTCAGACGCCGTCCTTATGACTGCCGCAATACCGGCGGGCCCTAAGCATTTCCCACTTACGTATTCTGGAGGGAGCAGAATGTACAGAATGAATGGGTAGGTGTGTAACAGTACCACCCGTTCCTCGGATACTTGCGCACTGTTGCAAGGTGGGTGGGTAGGTGGGTGGGTGGGTGGGGCGTTGAACCTGATGAGCGGCACGTCAGACTGTGACATGCGTGCGGCGTGGTGTGCGCTTGTGTTAGACAAGCACAAGGAAAGGAAGGTTCGACACTGTGCGTGCGTCATGTGCAGGCAAAGGAGCGCGCTTGTGTGTGTGTGTGTGTTGGTAAACGGAAACGGAGAGAATTCCCCACAAGTGTGTGTGTGTGTGTGTGTGTTTTAATGCCAAACTCGGTGCAGACATGCCAGATTCCCAGGTTTGGGGTGGAACCCATGTCGCCTCGTGTTGTGTCGCGTGACCGGGCCCGCCTCCATCGCGCATAGGTTTGGGTTGGTGGTGCACTGGTGGTGCTGGTGCTGGTGCGACAAGGGGCTTCCTTGCGCGAGAGGGAGTGGGAGTGGCGGCTGACACGGTGGCAGGAGTGGCACTGGACAGGTGCCAATGGTGCCGGGCAGCCGTGCTGTGTGGGCATACGGCAAGGGTTCTCCGGCGCACACGCCGTGTACGTACAAAGGCAACTGAATGCACGGTAAGAGATGAAGCTGGGCCAGGGTCACATTGAGGTATAAGGGACAGGAACATGGCAAGTTGGTGTAACGGAGCCTTGCGGGGTCATAGCCTTGGTAGCTCTATTCTCTCGTCAGCCCGGGCCACAGTGGCCGGTAATTGGACTCCCAGACGTCAATGCCTATGTGCCCATGGGGTCTGCGCGCGTCCTAGGGTCCAGTGGAGACCTGCCACCGCACTCGGACAAGTAGGGTGGTCCTCCCGCCGGGAACAAGGGGTGTCAGCTTTGTACAGCTGGAAAATGGGCTGAGCCCCAATACAGTCACGGGCTGAGTGGGTGGGTGGCTACTTCTGGCAAATCGGCTTTAGGCCCATTCCGACGATGCGCGAGCTCGGGACTCCAGGACTCGGCACGCGTGTCAGAATCCCACACGCCATCCACGCGACTACGCGAGTCAAGGGCCCCCTTGCCACCAATCCCAAGCACTTTGTAGCCCTCTACCGCGTTACCTCCCCGATGCCCGACACTCCTCTGGGTAGGCGCGGGATGTGAGCGAAACCCCCCAGCTACGCAGCGCGATGGCTCGCCCTAATAATATGTGCATGGGTCAATCTCAGCTGCATACCGTATGGTGCAGGCACGAATGGAAGATGCGCAGTATGGAGCGGCAAGCAATAATTACAGGAGGTCATTGGGGTAATTGGGGTTGGGACGGTTGGGAGAACCCTGCAGACCTGAAGCACCTGCCTAAGAGCTGAAGGCACGGCACGCGACACAGCAGCAACACAGACGACAGCGCGCGTAACTTGGCAGCACCCTATTCAAACGAAGTGAACCCTTGGCTATAGCTAGCAGGAACCCACACCTCAGGCGTTGTGTGCAGCCTTGAACGCATCCGCACCCAATGGCTGATAGCTAACGGAAATGTTCGAGTCGATTTGTTCCAGATTTGCTGTTCCGAGCAGGACTTCCATGTCCTCATACCCCATTTCTACGATCTATGCGATGTAACGACCGTAAGCCTCGCGCGTTGCGTAGCAACCTCGCGCGCGCATGGTTGGCATGGCCGTTCGGACCCCCATAACGTGCAGCAGAAGCCATACGATGGAATCATACAGACAATCACCGACCCTGAACGGCACAACGATCCTCTTCAGACCGTTCCTGGCCAACTTGGCATCAAGACGCGGGCAAGGAGTCATGTCCTTGGCTTTTTCTTTGGCTTTGGCTTTGGCTTTGGCTCAGGCTTTGGCTTTGGCTTTGACTGTGACTTTAGCTTTGGCTTAGGCACTGGCTCTGGCGCGTTCAAGGTCAGGGGCGTCAGTGAACCCATCGTGTCATCGAGCTGCGGGTATCCTCCGCTCTTGTAATGTGGTAATACAGAACGCTATTTTGTATCTGAATCAATTATTTGATCGGCCTGAAGTCGGCTCGTTAACCCATTGTGTCTTCGCGCTGGCGTTTTTCCTCCGCTCTTGTGTAGTGGTAATACAGAACGCTAATTTGTACCTGAATCACTTATTGGGTTGGCCTGGAATTGGCGTTTGGTCGCGGATAAAAATTTGGTACAAACCCTAATTGTCAGGGTTGGTCGACCACTAAGGCTAGTGCCCCCCTAGGGGGGCGAGCCAACTCGCGGCTCCTCAGCGTTTCAGGAGGGGGCGACAGACATTGCTCTCAGCAAGTTGTCACAAACTGGCGCTTTAGTTCCCCGTGTTCGCTCCTACCTAAGGCGCTCTGCTAGGGGGGCTCAGCCAGACAGCCACTTTTGGGCTGAGCCCACACCACGTGCACTAGTGACTAGTCTGAGCCCGAAGGTTCCGAGACACCTCATCTCCCAGACAAAGCTGGGGTCGGTTGGTACAGGCAGCGCCCCCCACACATGCCTGCCACTCTGCCACCGCACTAGAGAAATAGAATACCCGCGCCAGCCGGATAGGCCCGAAGGCCGTACCTGCGCAGTGCAGCCTTCACTTGCACGCGCAAGGCCGCACCATGCTGTTCCTTCGGTGGTTGTGTCTCTCACTCTCAGCGGCGACGGTAGGATAAGATAAGGGGCTGGCAGGCGAAGCCAAGCACAGGGGAACCCCTGGTCGTGCATGCACAGGGCCCGGATGGGAATAGGAATCATGGGATGGGGATGGGGACCTGGGGATAGGGCGGCATCAAGCTTGGGGCTTGCAAGCACTGAAGCACTGTCATGACAGCCTTGCGCTTGCCTTACCTGTGCATTTGTGCTTTGCAGGAAGAACAAGACCCCTGCGGGCGAGCCACTGAGCGAGAGAAGAGACTCCGACTGCAGAGGCGCGACTTGAGTGGTGGTGGCCTGAGCTCCATTGAATGGGTAGCCGTTGTGTTGCTCTCATTTCGTGACCTTGCCCAGGGGTTGGGAGGGATGACGCAGGTTCATGGTGACAGACACGGACAGGAATCAGATATCAGAAAGCTGGGAGGGGCTGGGCTGGAAGCAAGGGATGACTGACAGGGGCAGCATGCAATCGCACATACGACAGCATGGGGCGGGCTTTCGACCGCTCGAATTCCTTGGTGTGCCCCGCAAGAGTCCCGACTTGATACTCCGCCTCGTTACTTATTCGTTATTACATTCCATTTGAACCATGGCGAAGCGCAAGCACTCGGAGCCGAAGGAGGAGCCAAAGGTCGAGGAGCCGGTCGAGGAGCCGGAGGAGGATGAGGACGAGGAGGACGAGGACGAGGACGACGGCTTCGCGTTCCCCGGGGCTGGCGAGCCCGAGCCTTATGACCCGCAGCCCGTCGACCTGAACCCGCTGCAGTTCCTGGTCGCGCCCACGGTGCGGCTGTCCGGCGGCGATGCGCGGGCAGGGAGCGTGGCTGCGAGCGCGCGTCGAGCACCGCGTTAGCTTTGAGTAATGACGGCACATGCGTTCAGCTTTCGGCGGGGCATGCTAACCTTGGTCCGCAAAGGGAACCAATTTCGGAGGATCGGTAGGTAGAGCCGCTGGGCGAATGCAGCTAAAGCTGAGTTTTTGGGATAGCTTCGGTGCCCAGAGCGAAGAAGCGTATCTGTAGATGCGTATCCTCGTTGGGCCGTCGATCTCCCGCCATGTTGCGGGTGCCGTCGCGCGACGGTGTGGCTGGCTGCCGACCTGCACAGCTCGTGAGGGCCGATGCGGAGTGCGCCGAGCGCGCGGAGTGCGCCGCCCGGCTAGTATTTCATGGGCTCAGCAGCGGCCGGCTGCTAGGGGTGACGTCCCCAGAACCCCGCCACACCACCACCGCCAGCCGCCACCGCGCCTACTAGTGACGCACTGCTTTCCACATGCCATGCCGCTCCCTCACAGGACCTGTCGGAATTCCTGAAGAGCAAGTGGGAGAAGGCGCCGCTGCACATCCCCGCCGACGAGGCGCGCAAGGAGTTCTTCGCCGGCCTGTTTGATTTCAAGGCGCTGTGCCGCATCGCCGACCAGATGGAGGCGGGCGCCATGATCCTCATGGACCAGGACCCGGGCGAGAAGGGCGACGCGCTGGGGCTGGACGACGGTGAGGGCGCCGGCGGGCAGGGGGTGGCGGGGTGGTGGGGTGGTGGGGAGGGGAAAGTGGAGGGCGGCGGGGAGGGGGTGGCGGGGTGAGGGGGCCGGGGGATCCCCGTTGAAAAAAGCAAACTGTGCTGCGAATGGAAGCGGCAGGCGGAGAGGTGGAGGGAGCGAAGGCTACAGGCGAGGGGAGAGGTGGGGAGGTGGAGGGGCGTGGTGTGGAGGGCCGAAGGGGGCGGGGCGGTGAAGGGCGAAGCGTGGGTGCCGGCTGGCACAGGGGTTGGGGGCCTTGCCTCCTCCTGGCTTGGGAACGCTTGGCGCCACACTAACCCCCGCGCGCTCACGCGCCACGCGTAAGCCTCAACCGAAACCGCCACCGTCGGCTGCAACTTGCTTGACCGCACAACAGTCGTACCGTCCAACAGGAACACGTAGCCTGTGGTCGAACGGCGCTCCACCAAATCCCCCGCGCAATCCGAATCGCAATAACATCATATGCCTTGGCAGGCGCTCATCCATTGCGTTGATTTTCCACCCGGATAATCCCTCAGCAACTACATCCGTCAACACCAGCTCCTCAGTCCCCGCCTACGCTCCCTCCCCCTGACTTACGCTCCCCCCCCACCTGACTCGTGAAACTCTCGGAGAGCACTAGACACACATGCGCACGCCTCATAGGCGGGGGCCAGGTCCAGCAGGTCCTTTGGCCAGTCCGTCGCCACTGGCCATGTCGGGGCAACGGCGGCTGTGCTCACTGCGGCCCAGAGGAATGCCAGCCACAGCTCCTTCCCCTGTGAGCACAATGGGCTTGCGCTCATAGGGGAAGGAGCTGTGGCTGGCATTCCTCTGGGCCGCAGTGAGCACAGCCGCCGTTGCCCCGACATGGCCAGTGGCGACGGACTGGCCAAAGGACCTGCTGGACCTGGCCCCCGCCTATGAGGCGTGCGCATGTGTGTCTAGTGCTCTCCGTGAGTTTCACGAGTCAGGTGGGGGGGAAGCGTAGGCCGGGACTGAGGAGCTGGTGTTGACGGATGTAGTTGCTGAGGGATTATCCGGGTGGAAAATCAACGCAATGGATGAGCGCCTGCCAAGGCATATGATGTAGGGAGGGGTGGCGACGTAGCGAGCAAGGCAACGCAGGGCCACAGACTGCAATATGCACCATAGGCTGCTGTTATCATTGAAGCCACATGTCTTTCAGCTGCAGAGGTGCCTCTGTTTGGCAGTGGCATGTGAGAAAGGACCTCCTGTCCCTTACCGGCGGGTGAATGAGGGCGGGCTCAGTTCCCGAAGTAACATACTTGCACTTGAACGTCTTCCTCAAAAAGTCAAAAGGTTATGAGCCCCGATGCGCATTGGTTGGCATGGAGGGTACTGAAAATAAGGGGAGCATGTTGAAAGTCATGTGCCGGATCTGAGTGCGGCACGAAGCAGGGGGAGCAGCGTGTGAGCTAGTGCTATATTGCGCTGAGGTCGTGGGTATGAGCCGGAGAGAAGTGTTTCCGGTGAAGCCAAGCAGTGCTAAGCCAAAGTCCGGATTCGGAGATGCGACCTGGCTTGGGAACGCTTGGCGCCACACTACCCCGGGTGCGCTCACACACCACGCGTACACATGATGCTCACACGATGCCCGCACGTGCTCACAACATAAACACACACGCGACTGTGCAGACGTGAACGACGAGATGATCCGCGAGATTGGGCCGCTGGTGTTTGGCCGCGACGTGGTGGCGGTGCGCTACATTGACGGCAAGCGCGACGAGATCCGCGCCTCGGTGAGCGGGCAGTGAGGCAGGGGGCAGGGGGGAGGGGTCGGTGAGGAAGGGAAGGGCAGGGCAGGCAGGTGGGCAGGGCAGGGCAGGGCAGGGCAGGGGGAGTTACTGGTAAACAGTCCCGGGGGATGGGGGGAAGGGGGGCAGGGCAGGGGGGCAGGGGCACTGAGGCAGGTCAGGGCTGTGAGGCAGAGCAGGGGGGAGGGGGCGGGGCTGGCAGGCGGCCCGAGTAGACGCCGGCAGAAGCAGCAGCTGCGAGGAAACGTTGGAAGGGAGGCGGGGCGGGGGGCTGAGTGCGGCCAGGGGGACGCGGTTGTGTCTTGGAGCTGTGTGGGGGCCTGAGTGGGCGTATCAGTGGCAGCGGACGAGCCAGTGGATTGGAGCCCATGCAGTCGCAGGCGGGCGGGCGGGTGGCGGGTGGGGCGGGGCGGGTGGGGCGGGTGGGGAGGGAGGGAAAGCAAGCCAGCCGCTCCCCATTCCCTTTCCCATCCCCACCTCAGCTCACCGGGCCTGCCCCCTCCGCACCCGCACTCTCACCCGCACCCATGACACCCTTCTCCTCCTCCGCTGCCGATGCCGCCGCACACCTGCCTCCCCACCTCACCTCACCTCACCTCACCGCAGTTCGCCACCAGCGAGTCGCTGACCGCGCTGCACGATGACGCGCACGCCACGCTTCAGCTGCACCAGCCGCAGCGCTTCGTGAACGCCTGCTGGCGGCTGCTGGCGGCGCTGGAGGCGCAGCTGGGCTGCCTGGTGGGCTGCAACGCCTACGTCACGCCGCCCGGCGGCCAGGGCCTGGCGCCGCACCACGACGACGTGGAGCTGTTCGTGTGCCAGACGCAGGGTGGGGTGAGGGTTGGGGTGCGGTGGAGGTGGGGTAGGGCGGGGTCGGGTGGGTGGGGTCGGGTGGGGTCGGGTGGGTGAGTAGCCATCCATGGATGGCGCTTAAGCAAAAATGAAGTGTGGGGGGAGAGGCAGGCAGGGTGACGTGGCTTGAGGGTGCTGAGGGCATGGCATTACGAGGGCGAGGGCGAGGGTGGTGAGGTTGAGAAGGGATGCTACCCGGGGGGCGGTGTGGGCGGTCCATGTCAAGGGACATGGAGCGGTTGCGAGCTATGGCCCTGATCCCCCTCTCCTTCTAACTCTAATGCGTGTAGTCCATATCCCCATCCCCATCCCCATCCCATGTGCACAGCAGCCAGCCAGCATCCTCCTCGCCGCAATTCTCACTGCCCCCCACCCTCAAGCCCTTCCTCCTCACTGTTGACTGACTCCTCCCCCGGGTCTTGTCCACCCTCCCACCAACCCACCTGCCTGCAGGCACCAAGGCCTGGAAGCTGTACGCGCCCGCCAAGGGCTCCGAGCTGCCGTACAACAGCTCCGGAGACCTGCAGCAGGTGGGTCCGTGGGGAGGGCGGCAGGGGCAGGGGCAGGGGTCGGGCAGGGGCTGGGGGTGGGGGTGGGGCGGATTGGGCTGGGAGAGAGCCCCGGGGGAAAGACGGGGAGGGGGAGAGGGCGGGCGGGCGCCGGGCCAGGAGGAGGCCACATGCGTCAGGGGCAGGCATCAAGGATTGATGTTAGTCAGGTGCGGGTCCGCGTGCGGGAGGAGGGGAGGGGAGGGCGGCGCACGCGAGGTGGGTCTGAAGCAACCAAGCGAACGTGTGTCATGCAGGCCAAACGCGAACCCCAAACGCGAGCCCCAAACGCGAACCCCAACTTTACTAGGGACCTACCCCTGTGCCTACCCCTATGCCTACCCACCCCGCACCCCCCTCTGCCCCGCCCCGCCCCGCCCCGCCCAGGAGGAGCTGGGCAAGCCGCTGCTGGAGGTGACGCTGCAGCCGGGCGACGTGCTGTACGTGCCGCGCGGCGTGGTGCACCAGGCGGCGGCGCAGGAGCAGGGCAGCTGCCACCTCACCATCTCCACCTACCAGCACTGGACGGTCGCCAACCTGGCGGGAGAGGTGCTCAAGGTAAACCAGGAGGGGGCAGGGACGGGAGGGGGGCGGCAGGGCAGGAGTGGAGTGGAGTGGAGTGGAATGGAGTGGAGGAGGGGCTCTGAGCAGCAGTAGGAGGGGCGGGTGGAGGGGAGGGGCGGCAGGGGTCTGGTCGGGTGACGGGGAGCTGGGAAGGGAAGGGTGGGCGGCTGCATGTGGGTTGCGGCGGCGAGGGGCGGGGGCGGGGGCATGGTGGCTGGTGGGGACAGGGGAGGCGTGCCTCTCATACCCGTGTACGCACACACATACACACACACACACACATACACACACACACACACACACACACGCCGCATCATGGCAATGATGGTTGGCTGTTGGGCTGTGGTGGCTTAAGGCTTGCTGCGCGCCATGCGTGTCCATCCGTCCGTCCGTCCGTCCGTCCGCTCCCCCACCATCTCACCCGCCCGTCACGCCTGTGAGTTGTGCCCTTGTCACCCACCCCTACCCCTACCACCCCACCACCCCCGCCACCACCACCACCACCACCGTTCCGCCCGCAGCAAAGCATGGCGCCCGATGTGCTGTCACACGTGCCCCTGGACCTGCGCGCCGGCCTGCCGCTGGGCACCATCTACAAGCACGGCCTCACGGTACGGTACGGTACGGCGTGTGTGTGGGCGGGGGGATAGTTCATTCCAAAAACCAGAAGCGAAACGACCAAGAGAACCCGAACCAGCCAGCCCAACCCAGAGCGGGGGGGGAGGGGGCGCAAAAAGAGCAGGCGGGCGGGACGGCCGGTAGGCTGGGGGGGCTGGAGGGCCGGGGGCCCGGGGGGGACAGCCGGGGCAGGCTCAAGGGAAGGGGAGGCCAGGGCAGTTCTTGGGCAGCTGGGAGAAAGAGGATGAGGATGTGTGTGTGGGTGGAGGGGCGCACAAGGCCCAAGTGCCCATTATCTTCATGGCACCTCACCGCACCTTGGCCCGCACCGCCCTTCTTCACACCAGCTCTTTACACAACATGTCACTTCCACATGTCACCACCCGCTACCCACCCACCCGTCGTCACACGTGCCACCCAGGCCCACCACACCACACCACACCACACCACACACCCCACCACAGGCTGACATGCAGTCCCGCAGCCAAACCGAGCTGGTGGCGGGCGCCAAGCCCGACGCGGCGGCGGTGGCGGCGGCTCTGCGCAAGCTGGCGGCGGCGGTGGAGGCGGCGCCGGTGGAGCTGGTCAGCCCGGCGGTGGAGGCGATGGCGGCGGACTTCCTCATGCAGTGAGTGGTGGTGAGGGTGAGGGGTGATGAGGGTGCTGATGAGGGGAGCTGAGGGCGGAGTGATGGGTGTTGGGTGCTGGGAGGGGAGTCGGAGGGGAGACGGAGAGGGGTCGGAGGTGCACAGGGGAGGTGCAGGGCGTGTGCGTGCGGGTGTGCTGGGACTTGGAGGACCCACAAAGCGGACGTTTTGTGGGGGGGAGGGGGAGGGGTCGTTCATTTCAAAAACCAGAAGCAGGGGGTAGCACTTCGCAGCGCCGTCAGCCTCGTGGGCCTCTAGCTTGCAGATGGCCGCACGGGCGCGGCAGCCCGGGGGAGGGGGAGCCGGGGAGGGGGGCCGGGTGTCGCACCCACACACATACACGCACGTACGTACGGGGCACGGCCCAAGGCAGCTGAGCGCCAACCGCCACACCAGCCGCCCGGTCCCCCTCCACTCCTCAGAGGGCGTGCCTCCCTCCAAACTTGACCCGCACCAGCCCCCATCACCATATGCTCGCGCCCACACCCGCCTGCGGCCCACCTCTCCGCCCCCTCACCCGCTCCCCCCCCCCCACACACACACTAGCCAGCCACCACACTTACGCTTACGTTCCTGCCCGCGCTCCCCTCCCTTCTGCCCCCGCCGCCCTCCTCCCTCCCCGCCGCGCCGTGGTCTCTCAGCCGCCTGCCGCCGCACCCGGCCCAGCTGCAGGACGGCGGCGAGGAGCCGTCCAGCCTGGACGACCTGATCTACGTGCGCGGCACGGACCCACGCCGCGCGCCGCTGTTCCGCCTGGTGCCCTGCGAGGAGGACGGTGACGATGAGGAGGAGGGTGAGGGCGAGGACGAGGACGAGGACGAGGAGGAGATGGAGGAGCACAAGGTGGGTAGGTGGGTGGGTGGGTGGGTGGGTGGGTGGGTGGGTGGGTGGGTGGGTGGGTGGGTGGGTGGGTGGGTGGGTGTTATAACGGGGCACTGGGCTGGGAACTGCCCGGGGTCACCGGGCTCCCCCTGTCTTGCCCCCATGGAACAGACACGCCAGCACGCTGCTGCTAGAGCCCCGACGCATCCCCAGCCCCCACCCCGCCGCATGGGGCTTTACCACAGGGCGGTTGGTGTGTGGGGCGGTTGGTGTGTGCGCGCACACTTGATGTTACCGTGCGCGGGCCCCCCTGGCCCCCCCCCCGTGTCGGATTCTCGCTTACCCGGACCCAACTTTACTTTATGTTATCTGGAACCCCCTCCGCCGCTTCCGCCTCTTCCACCGTCTTGCAGGGTCCCTTTGTGCGGCTGGTGACGCCGCTGTCCAACAGCCGCTTCCGCCACATGATCACCAAGCCGCTGCCCGATGAGGAGGAGGGGCTCCCGAGCGACAGCGAGGACGAGGAGGGCGGGCACGTGCACGGCCCCGGCTGCGGCCACGGCCACGGCCACGGCCACGACTCGGATGACGAGGGCGAGGAGGAGGACGAGGACGAGGAGGGCGAGGGCAAGGAGAAGGAGAAGGAGAAGGCGGGCAAGAAGGGCGGCAAGAAGGAGGCGGCAGCTAAGAAGGAGAAGAAGGAGGAGGAGGAGGAGGAGGAGGGCAAGAAGGCGGAGGACGAGGAGGACGAGGGCGACGAGGGTATGGAGGTGGACGACGTGGACAGTGAGGAGCTGGCAGGCGCCATCGGCGGCGATGACTTCGACGACGACGACGATGAGGAGGAGGATGACGAGGAGGAGCCGGAGGAGCTGCCGGTGAGTTGAGGGGGAGGTGGAGGGGGGGTCGGTGGGTGGGGAGGGGGCAGTGCGTGAAGCATCTGCGGGGAAGGGGCACAGGGGCTGGGAGGGGGAGGGAAGAGGGTCTTTCATGGGACTGAGAAGTTGTGACAGGGCCAGGCATTGGGGCGTGTGGGTGGGCAGGCGGGCGGGCTTGTGCCCGACACTTCATCACATGTATGCACCCGCCACATGCACCCGCCGCACCTTGCCGGCCGACTGCACCCGGCCGACACCTGGACCCCAAGCCAGGAACCCCCTTCCCAGTGCCATGGCGACACCGCACCTCTGACCACCATCCCACCATCCCACCATCCCCCGTCCCACCACCGCGACTACCACATCACGCCCGCCCCCTGCCCACCACTCCCGCTGCCCACCTCATCACACCTACCCCACCCCCACCCGCGCCCCCCAGGGCCCCGTGTTCCCCGCCGCCTATGCGCCGGTGCTGGGCGCGGTGCTGGGCAGCAGCGAGGCACAGCCGCTGGCGGTGCGGTCGCTGCAAGTGCCCGGCGACGACGACCAAGAGCGGCTGCGGCTGGCGGTGCTGCTGCACGACATGGGCATTGTAGTGTGCGTCAAGAAGGGCGAGGGCGACAAGGAGGAGGAGAAGGAGGAGGAGGAGAAGAAGGAGGAGAAGGGCAAGAAGGGCAAGAAGGAGGAGGCGCCGAAGAAGGAGGAGCCCGCCAAGCCCAAGTCGGCGGAGAAGAAGGGCAAGGAGGCGGCGCCGGCCAAGAAGGAGGAGGCGCCCAAGAGCGGCGGCAAGGAGGCGCCCGCTGCGAAGAAGGCCAAGAAGGGCGGCAAGTAGAGACCGGGGTGCATGTGCGAGCTGGGAACTCGGACAACCTGCTAGCGGCGTTGAGTGGCGCAATAACACATTCATATCTCGCGCATTATCTGTCGCGTGGCGGCTGGCACTCTTCGCACTAGCGTCACTTGGTGTTTTGTTGCGGTACCGCTTCGGGGGGCGGGTGCCAGAGCCGCATTCGGCTGAGTTGGCAGTCCAGGGCAATGAGCTCGCCAGCGGTCGTGATGAGGAGCTCAACGGACGCCAGCGGGCGGTTGATACCGGCGGCGGGTCGTGGTTTGGTTTCCCGCGGCGCCGCACTGCTTTCCCCCACAGAATAGGCAGACCAGGTATTGTGCTAGTCGCGTTGGTTTTGCAGGCAGGTTCGAATGGCGTTTACATTCTTTGGGTCGCCGCAGGATATAGTCAAAATGTGTGGGAAGATTTCGGTTGGTGGGGCACCCGTCAGACTGCGCGAGGCAGAGGCCGCCGATGTAATGCCCCGGCAACCTCCTTCCTGCCTAGCTAGCCCTAATGTAAGTTACAATGCTGTGTGGACAAAGCGTCAGTCAGCTGCGGCGCGCACTCGCCTGGATTCCCCTGCCGCGACGGTGCGACAGCTGCCCGTCAAAGCGTGGAATACTGACCGCAGTTGCCCGCCCGCCCGCCCCGGGGCACAAGCTCACAAATTTTTACAGCCAGCTCGCAGTGCCGTGCTTTCGCCAGCCGTCGCCTCGCGAGCCAGCCCTTTGCCGCACAGCACCCACCAGCAAACAGCCCACGCGACAGAGGCACAGTACCGCTGCTCAAGAGCCACACAACACAACAGCACGTAGGAACAAGCAAGCAAGCAACAGCAGGTGGCCATGCAGCGGCGGCTTCACGCTGTCGGTACAGGTGGTACAGGCGCAACGGCAGGGGCGCGCGGGCGCGGCCGGGGGCGCGGGGGTCGCTGGGCGGCTGCTGCGCTGGTGCTGGTGGCGGCACTGGCGGTGGCGGCGGCCTCTGCGGCGCTCGGCGAGGAGGCAGGCGGTAGGTGCGTCGGCGGGTGGGTAGCGCGTCTGCAGCAGCTGACGAAGGCATGCCCTGCTACCAACCACACCGGCACACCATCACCATGTCATTCTCTACCTTATTGAGGCCTACGCACGGCCTCGCCTCCCCGTCACGAACCCCCCTGAACGCTCCCCTCCCCTGACGCCCGCCCCCCTCTGAACGACCCGCGCACCGCCCTGTCCCCTCGCAGCACCCAACAGTGACACGGCCCCGCGGCGGCAAGGCGACGCCACCCACGGCGGCGGCGGCGGCAGCGGCGGGCCGTGGTGGCGTCAGGGCCAGGGCCTGCTGGCCCGGCTGCCGCGGCGGCTGCTGTCGCCCTCCGCCGCCATCACGGCAGCGCTGTGGAGCCTGTGCCCCTCCAGTGTGGTGCGCTGCAGCAACACCATCCAGTACGACGGCAGGTGCGTGCGTGCGTGCGTGCGTGCGCGCGTGTGTGTGCTTGGAAGCATGTGGAGGGTGCGGGAGGGTGCGGGAGCGGCATGGCGCCACGGGCTGCGGGCGGGTGCGTGGGGAGACGGTGGGAACATGTCGGCCCGGTTGGTGGAGGGGAGTGGTGCGTGGGTCTGGCGTGGCGGGTGGTTGTGTACACCGACAGAGGTAGAGGTAGCGCACTTGACATCATGAGCGCAGTAGGGAGAGGCAAGGGGTGGCCATCAATGGCAACGGCGATATGGCCAATGGGCGCGTGGGTCTAGTGTAGGCCCCCGGGGCCGTGGCGTCATCACTGCAACCCCGCAAGGCACACTGAGCGTGGCGCTGTTTAGACGGGCGGCAGAGCGTGTGACGGGCTTGCCCTACGTGCCGGGCCCAATGTCGCCACCTGTGTCCGCCCCCCCGCACATACAGGTTCGCGACACAGAAGGTCGTTATCGCCGAGGTGTGGCAGTTGGCTGCATGGGCATGTGTGTGTGTGTGTGGGGGGGTGTGGGTGTGGGTGTGGGTGTGGGTGTGGGTGTGGGTGTGGGTGTGGGTGTGGGTGTGGGTGTGGGTGTGGGTGTGGGTGTGGGTGTGGGTGTGGGTGTGGGTGTGGGTGTGGGTGTGGGTGTGGGTGGGTGGGTGGGTGGGTGGGTGGGTGTGGGTGTGTGCGCGGCTGGGGTGTGGCCCTTCGGGGGCCGTCTCAAGCCTCGATCCGTGCTGACGAACGGCCTATCTACGTCGTTATGGCCCAACTGCGTCAGCTTTGTCGGGTCATCACACAATATCTTGCCCATGGCTGACTTGCCCCGCCGCACCGTGCCCTACCCGCCCTACCCACCCTTCGTGGCATGGGGGGGGACGGTTCCTCGCAGCCCGCGCCCAAGGCACCAGCAGCGCCAGCCGCGGCCCCGAGCGCGGGCGCCACTGCGGCCGGCACCGCGCCCGTCACCACCACCACCACCGGGGGAGACCTGGTGCCGGGCGGTGCCTTTTACGACGAGGACTACACCAGCCTCGGCGGCGGCGGCGGCGGGCGTGAGTAGTGTGCTGTGTGTGCTGTGTGCGTGATGGGATGCGACGGGAACGGGTGATTGCCTGATTGGTGCCAGGCCGGAAGTGGGGTCGGTGGCTGGAAGCCATGTATGCATGCGCCATGCACTCCTGACCCCTCTCTGCGCCCTCAGCCTGCCCCTCCACCACACGCGCTCGCCGCAGCTGTCAGCGGTGCGGGCCTGGGGCCCTCGTCCACCCAGCAGCCGTTCGGAGGTGGGTGCGAGAGCGTGCGAGTGTGAGTGTGTGTATGGTTGCCGAGCGACCTACCGAGGCAGCCGCTGCCGCTGCCGCTGCCGCTGGATGTGCCGCATGCACTCGCCGCCGCCGCCCACTGTCTAACCGATCGAGGCAGCATGTGTGCGGACTGCTCGCCGCTTGAGCTGACCTGACCTGTGCTCTGGTGCTCTGTGTGGCTGCGCTCATCCTTCCCCTGATTCCCCCTGCTGCTGCTGCTGCTGGTCCCCTGCTGCTGCAGGCGCCTCTTCCCTGCCCACCAGTGGAGGGATCGGCCCCGGCACGACGGCGGTGCAGCCGCAGACGACTACGCAGGTGAGAGGGTGGAGTGGGTGGAGGGAATGCGCGGGCGGGGATGTGCGCGTGCATGGGCGAGGCTAGTGGGAGCAAGTGCATGCATGCGCGCGGGAGGTTAGTTCGGACGCGGGCTAAGGCCAACCTTCCAACGACGGGCCGTGCTGCTGACGACCCGGCCCGCCCACCCGCCCTCTGCTGTACGTACCTACGCGTGCCGCCTACCTGCGGCCGCTCATCACCCACCCACCCACCTACCCACCCACCCACCTGCCTGCCTGCCTGCCTGCCTACGCACTCCTGCTGCTCACGCACCCCGTACGTACGCAGGGCGTGTTCGGCGGCGGCGGCAATGTGGGTCAGGGCATTGGCGGCAGCGCCGTGCCCACCGGCACCTCGGGCTAGGTAGTGGGGTGGGGTGCCGGCAGTGGTGGTGGTGCCGGCAGTGGTGGTGTTGGTGCTGGCGGTGGTGGTGGTGCCGGCGCTGGCAAGCGCAAAGCAGGCACAAAGCAGGGCTGCTGTCGCTGCCGCCAGCAACTGAATGAAGCCCAGCACGTAGTGTGAGGACTCGCGCGGCGGGTGCTACGTGGTGATGATGCCGATGAGGGTGATGTGCTGCCGCTCACAAAGTTCAGTTGACCGTTGTTGGCGCGACGCACATGAGATGCTTCAATTGCAAGGAGTTCGAGCGGTGTGCCACGTGCTCAGATGACGACTGAGCACACACACCGTAGCGGCAAACAGCTAATAGGACAGCAGGGACCCCCACGTCCATACATGATGTGATGTGATGTGTGTGCCTACAGTCGTTAGTGGTACCGGTGCATGCCTGACCGCATTGCTCCAGGCGTGGCCGTGCGTTGCTCCAGGGCCGTGCGTCGTACAGTCGTGTGTGTGGTGCTGAATAAATGTGAACCTAATGGTGATAATAAAGCCGCTGGCTGGAACACATACACACACACGCACACAAAGCGCATGCCGCCGAAAGCCGTGCGCGCCTCCAAAGTAACATGCATGCAGTACACGAGCTCCCACCCCACCTCATCATTGCCCCACGCACGCTGCCCCATGTGGCCCACGCGCTCGCCGACGAGCCTGAAGCCCCGGCCGCGCCCTAGGACCAACGACTACTGCCGTACGTGCGTACGTACGTACCGCAGCTACTGCAGCTGCTAGCTAATAATGCTGCTGCATCGAGTGGGGCTGCTGCTGCTGGTGCGGCTGCGCGCCGCCCGCACCGCTGCTCAGGCCGGCGGCACTGCCGCTGAGGTGTGCGGAGGAGGCCGCGGCCGTGACGCCCACATCAAAGTAACCCTCCGGCACACCGCCGCCGCCACCGCTGCCGCCGCCGCCCTCCCCACCCATGGCGTCCCACTCATGTGTGCCGTACTCGTCCCCCACCTCCCCGTCCCCGCCTCCACCTCCGCCTCCACCCAAGCCATGCCTCTGCTGCCCCTGCCCCTGCGCCTGAAGCTGGTGGGACTCCTCCAGGCCGCCACTGGGACTCCCCGCCACCGCCGCCACGCTGTTGGCCGCCGCCGTCACTGCCGCCGCCGCCGGCCTCAGAACATGGGGCACCGCCGCCGCCTCCGGCTGCAGCGTCGCCATGGAAGCGGGGGCCTGCTGGGGATAGTGGCGAGCTGTGGGCTGCTGGGGCGGGGCAAAGCCCTCGCCGGCACCGAACGCGGCGACAGCCCGCCAATGCTGCTCCGCACCACCTGCACCACCGCCGCCGCCGCCGCCGCTCCCAATGCCGCCGCGCCGCATGCTGCTGCCTGCAGTCCTGCTGCTGCTGCTGGTGCCGGAGGCGGCTGCACATGCAGCGGCAGTAGCAGGAGCAGTAGCGGCAGTAGCGGCAGACGACGGTGGGGTCGCCACCACTGCTGACGGCGGCGGTCCGTAGTAGCCTCCTCCCGCTCCTGGCGCTCCTCCTGGCGCTCCTGGTGGTGCTAGTGCCGCCGCCGCCGCCCTGAAGCCGCCGCCAGCGCCTACTGATGGTGGTGGGGTGAGGTGGTGGTGGTGGTGGTGCTGCCGTATGTCCAGGCTGTTGCGTGTGGCGGTGAGGCAGCGGCTTATGAACGCGGACTCCAGCGAGTCATCATCCCCATCCCCATCTCCGTCCCCATCTCCATCGCCCTCATCATCCTCCTCGCCGGCAGCAGCAGGAAACGTGTACAGAGGGGCGCCCGCTGGCATGGCGCCGCCGCCGCCGCCGCCGCCAGCCGCCGCCGCTGACGCCGCCGCCAGCAGCTCCGCGGGCAGATTGCGCGCCAGCGAGGCGACTGAGCGGTACATCTCCTCGGAGGAAGACGAATCGACGTCTGAGTAGTCGTCGCCTGCTGCACCACCCGCCGGTGTCGTTTCGTCTTCACGTCCATAGGGGTCAGCGGAAGGCATGGAGCGCGAAGGCGCGAGGCCCTGGCGCGGATGCTGCCGGCCACTGCTACTGGCGCCACCAGCGCCTCCGCGCCGGGTGGCGATGCTGCTACTGCCGCCAGCAGCATAGGCCTCGTGCAGGCCCGTCGTGTGGTGGCGGCGGCTGGGCCGCCGTTCCGTGAGATGACCTGCGTACTGGTGCTGGTGCTGGTGCTGGTGCTGGTGCTGGTGCTGGTATTGTGGTGGCGGCGGCGACCACTGCTGCTGCTGCTGCTGCTCCCCTGACAACAGGGGCTGGTGCGGGTGGCTGTGGTGGAGGTGGTGGTGGGAGGAGGATGCGCCGCTGTCATCCTCGCGAATGGGTGCCAGCTGCTGCTGCTGCTGCTGCTGCTGGCCGTACCCCACCACCCCCTCCTCCTCCCCCTCCCACCTCTCGCCATAGTCCATGTCGCCGTACCCCTGCCCCTGCTCCTGCTCCTGCTCCTGCTCCTGAAGCAACGGCTGGGGCGCCGAGGCAGACCGGTAGGCGCCGCCCGGCAGTAGCTGCTGCTGCCGCCGCCGCCGGGCAGGGGCCTCACCGCCGCCGCCGCCGCCGTATTGGTGGTGCTGGCGCTGGTACGCAGCAGCTGCGGCTGCCGGCTCTTCATCCTCTAGGTGCTGCGGGTA
This sequence comes from Chlamydomonas schloesseri, assembly GCA_016834595.1. Classification (NCBI taxonomy): domain Eukaryota; kingdom Viridiplantae; phylum Chlorophyta; class Chlorophyceae; order Chlamydomonadales; family Chlamydomonadaceae; genus Chlamydomonas; species Chlamydomonas schloesseri. The sequence goes on along the minus strand of JAEHOD010000058.1, from coordinate 172,213 downwards.
GGGGGAAAAAAGAGGAGCCGCCTGAAGCGCCTGAGGCGCATGCGGCTGGCGGCTCGCCCGGCTGCTGCGGGTACTGCTGCTGCTGCGACCACCGCCACTGCCGACCACCAGCGCCGCCTCTACGTGGCGACCACCGCCACCGGTGCTGCGCGGCACCGACTGCTGCAGGCCCTGCTGCAAGCCCTGCTGCTGCTGCTGCTGCTGCGGGTTGGCCCCCGCCCACAAGCCGCCACCGCCACCGCTGCCCCCGAGGCGGCGGCCGAAGCCGCCCGGGCGCAGCGCGGCACCGCCGGCACCCACCACCACATTACTCTGTGTGCTGTAGCCCGGCGGCGGCGGCGGTTGTAGCTGCTGTTGCAGCAGCAGCTGCCGCTGCTGCTGGTGGTGGTAGCGCTGCTGGTGCGCCCGCAGGGGCATGGCAGCGGTGGTCGACGCCACCGACATGCGCTCCTCCTCTTCCTCGGGCTCCTGCTGCGGCTCCTGCGACTGCGGGTGCACGTGATGTTGTTGGTGCTGTTGGTACGGTTGGTGCAGTTGGTGCTGCGGGTGCTGCTGCCGCCGCCGACTGCCCGCTCCGCTCGCAGCCGCTGCATTGGCAGCAGCTAGGGCTGAGCGTGTCAGCTGCTGGTGCGGGTCCGGGTGCGGGTGTTGGTGTTGGTGCTGGTGTTGTTGGTGTGCCGCCTGCCGCTGCATCGCAGCAGGGCGCCGCACGCCGCCGCTGCGAGCACCGCCGCCGCCACCACCAGCGCCACCACCAGTAGTCCCAACCGAAGGCGGCAGTGCGGGCAGCACAGTACCGCCCGGCAGTGCACCCGCCAAACCGAAGCCGCCGCCGCCACCGCCGCCGCCGCCGCCGCCACCACGCGGCAGGGCGATGCCCTCCGCCGCCGCGCGCCGCGCCTGCGCCCGCTGGAAGGCGCGTATGCGGGACAGGGTGTCGGAGAAGAGGATGGCCTGCAGCGCCCCCGCCTGGCGCCGCGACACGCGCACGCCTGTGAGCGCGTGTGCGTGCGTGCGGTGGCGAGGGCAGGGGAAATGAGGAAGAGTGAGGGAGTGAGGGAAGAGTGAGGGAGTGAGCGCAGCCGGCCAGAACCTTGTGTCTACGTTGGTGTGTGGGGTGGGGTGGGGAGTGTGTGGGACGAGCTACATGCGTGCGTGCGTAAGCGACAGTGGCCCCCGCCAGTGCCCCCGTGTTGTGTGTTTCACCCGCCCGCCCGCCCGGCCACGGCCGCCTCCAACCCAACGTTACGCCCGCCCGCAGCAGGCCACCAACCCGCCGCCAGCAGCCAGGCATTCAGGGCTCAGCCCCACACTCCGGTCACTCCCCTCCACTCCCTCTCCCTCCCTCTCTCTCTCTCAGCCTTGCCCACGCACCCGCCAGCACGCCCAGCACCTTGGTCCACTCCTGCCGCGCGAACCCCAGCAGCGCCGCCCGGTAGCCCAGCACCGCCAGCTCCGACAGCAGCCGCCCGCGCTCGCCGCCCAGCCGCCCGGCCAGCGAGCCGCCGCCGCCGCCGCCGCCGCCGCCACCGCCAGGGCCGCCCGCCGCCATGCCGGCACTGCTGCTGCCGCCGCTGCTGGGCGGTGGCGGCGGGAAGGGCAGCGGCGGCCGCCGAGGCCGCGCGCCGTACGAAGGTTGGGGCTGCTGCTGCTCCCCAGACACGTCCTCCGGGTCTTGATCTTCGCAGCCGCCCTCCTCGCCCTCCGCCAGGGACTGGTGAGGCGTGCCGGCGCCGCCGCCAGCGCCGCCGCCGCCGGGTGTGCCCCCTGCTGCTCCTCCTCCCACACCTCCTCCACCAGCACCAGGAGTGCCGCCGCCAGTGCCGCCGCCGCCAGTGCCGCCGCCAGTGCCGCCAGTGCCGCCAGTGCCGCTGCCAGTGCCGCCAGTGCCGCCAGTGCCGGGCTGCGGCATCATGTCCAGCAGGGATCCCACCAGCTTGAGCCTGTTGGGCGGTGGTGAGGTGGTGACGTATGGTGGTGAGGTAGGTGGTGACGTATGGTGGTGAGGTGGCGATGGTGGTGGTGACGTAAGGTGGTGCCGGGATGGAGTAAGAGGTGATCGAGAGAAGCATTGAGCAGCGAGCACATGGACGTGGCAGTGGGCAAGGGTGCGTGGTGCGTTATCCCCTGTGTGTGTGTCAGTGGTGGTGCGTAAGTGGTAGTCACGACAGCGCACACACACAGGGACACACGCCAGCACGAAACCGCAGCACACGTGATGTACATGCCACAAAACGGCCCAGGGCCGCGGCGGCCCCACCCTCACATCACCCTCACATCACCCCACCTCAGCTCGTGCTTCTCACGCGCCGCCGCCACCGCCGCCAGCTCCGCCTCCAGCGCCGCCACCAGCTCCCGCACCTGCCCCGCAATCTGGCTGTTGCCGCCTCCGACGCCTCCCCCAGGACCTCTCACTACTGCGGTGGACACGGCACTGGGCGCGGCGGTGAAGGCGGTGAGGGCGCTGGTGGTGGCCTGGGAGAACTGAGACTCCGTATCACTGCCGCCGCCGTCACCGCCGCCGCCGCCACCAAAACCATCATACCCGCCGCCGCCGCCGCTCCCATGGCCGCGGTGAGCAGGCTTGTCATATGGCGGGCGGGAATAGGGGTAGCCGGTGGAATGGGGCGGCGGCGCCGCGGCGCCGGCTGGGTGGCCGGCCCTGCTGGTGCTGAAGGTCTGTGGTGGTGCTGCTGGTGCTGCTGGTGCTGCAGGGTACGGGTGGTGCTGCTGGTGGTGCCCGGCGCTGGGGCCGGCGCCGCCGCGCAGCGGTCCTTGCTGTGGGGCCAGTTGTGGGGCCAGTTGTTGTGGGGCCAGTTGTGGGGCCAGTTGTGGGGCTTGCGGCGCCGGCACTGCGGCAGCGACAGCGGCGGCGGCTCCCCCTGCGGGTGAGGCGGCGGCGGCAGCGTACCGGGCGCGATGCTGTGGGATGGGTGCGCCTGGTGCAGGAGGAGGTGGCGGAGGTGGGGGTGGGGGTGCCGCACCTGCCGGCGGCCTCATCGTGTCGCCCCACTCACCCTGCCGCCCTGCTGTAGGCCCGCCGCCCTGCTGCTGCGGGTGGTGGTGGTGGTGGTGAGCAAGAGGAGGCGGCGGCGGCGGCAGCGCCGGCGGGGGTCTCGGCACCTCCGACAGCAGCACCTCGGAGAACTGCAGCAGCTCCTCCTGCTGCTGGTGCTGGTGCTGGTGGTGGTGGTGGTGCGGCTGGTGCTGCTCATTTCCTTCTCGTGCGGGTCTGATGGCTGCGCCAGCAGCCGCAGCGCCCGTGCCACTGCCGCTGCCGCTGCCACTGCCGCCGCCGCTGCCGCTGCCGCTGCCGCTGCCGCTGCCGCCGCCGCCGCTGCCGCCGCCGCCGGCTGCTGCACGGTGTCGTGCGCCCTCCGCCGCCTCCGCCGCCAGATAGCCGGCGGCTCTGCTGATGGCGGCTGATGGCGGCAGCGATGGTGGCGGCGGCGGTGGCGGCGCCAAGAGGTAATGGTGTTGATGGGACAGGCTGGGGTGGGGGTACGGCGCCTGAGCCGCCGCCGGCAGCGGCGAAGGCTCGGCGTCAGTGCTACTGCCGCGGCTGCTGCTGCCGCTGCTGCTGCTGCCGTAGCCGCCGTCATCTTCCCCGCGCCCGCCCGCCCGGCTGGTGTTGTGCAGCAACGGCCGCGCTCGTGCCGCCAGTGCTCCAGGGCTGCGAGGCGGAGTGGGCATACCGGCCGGCAGTGGAGGTGGCGGTGCGGCGGCGGCGGCGGCGGCAGACCCGGTGCCGCTGCCGCTGCCGCCAGTAACAGGGCCGCTGTGGCTGCTGACTCCTGCTCCCGGTCCGCTGTTTGGAGCCTGCTGCTGCTGCTGCTGCTGCTGCTGCTGGTGCTTCCACGGCGGCAGCAGTGGCGCCTGGTGGTGGTGGTGGTGGTGGTGGAGGTGTTGCTGGTGGGGGTGGAGGTGTTGCTGGTGGTGGTGGTGGTGTTGCTGGTGGGGGTGGGACGGGTGATGCTGATGCTCGCCGGCCGCCGCCGTCACTGCGGCCCGGCGCACCGGCGAGCGCAGGGCGGCGGTGGCGGCCAGCAGGCGCGGCGGCGGCGACGGCGGCAGCTTGACGGGATAGAGACTGGCGCCGCCGCCGCCGCCGCCAGTGCCGGCGGTCGGCGATGTTGCTGCTGGCTTGTCGCCGCCGCCACCACTGGTGAACTTTTTCTTGACTGTTGGGATGCGCAGGCCATTAACAGTTGTGAGAAAGGGCGCTGTGTTTGTTTCACAAGATGCAAACAATCAGAATAATGCCCCAGCAGGTCCCGCGCCGCGCCGTGCCACGGCCAGGCGGCTTGCGCCTATGCCAGCCGTGCGGGTCTCGGCACCCACATGCACAACAGGCGGCACCGCTAGCGCCAACCCTACTACTCACACTTAGTCAGCAGGCGCCGCAGGAGGCCCTTCTTCTGACCCGCCACCTCCTGCGGGTGCGTGTAGGTGCGTGATTGTACGCGTGGGGCAGGGGCGGGCGTGTGTGTGTGTGTGTGTGTGTGTGTGTGTGTGTGTGTGTGTGTGTGTGTGTGTGTGTGTGTGTGTGTGTGTGTGTGTGTGTGTGTGTGTGTGTGTGTGTGTGTTGGTAAACGGAAACGGAGAGAATTCCCCGCAATCGCTCGCAGTTACTGACGGATACGTACCAAATACTTCTTGGACGGTACCGTGTAGCCCCGGTAGTCATACTTACCCGCAGATAATAGCCTGGAACCCGTCGGGCGTTCGCGAAGCAAACCGACCCCGACATGCACCCATATGCTTGTGACATGCGCCTAAAAACGTTTACCCGGCACGCCTAATTCCCTGATTCCCGCCCACTGTCCGTAGTCTCACCTACAGGCGGCAGAGGAAGCATAGGCAAAGGGCGGCAGCGCGAAAGTGTCACGGGCATGGCAAAGGAAAAGAGGCGGCAATGCGAACGGCGTGCAGCAAGCAAGCTAAGAGACACGCAGCCCGCCCAATCCCAACCCAGGAAACTGCTCTCCTCCCTAGTGGAGGAGAGGGCGAGGCAGGGCACGCGGCGCGCTTAAGACAACTCGGCGGAATGGGGCACAGTGGCGGGCGCGGTTGCAGAGTTGCGGAACGTGCCAAAACCCCACGCAAAACCCCCGTAATCCCGGGTGGCGTCGCCCAACCCGATAAACCGCAGTGACCCCGCTGACCGCGGCTGTGTGTGAGTGAGGCACGCCGTGGGCTGGCGGGGGCTGGCCCCCCGCTGTGTGTGTGTGTGTGTGTGTGTTTGTCTGTGCTGCCCCCCAAACCAACGCACTGTGCAGCTGGGTCATCACGGCAGCCACCAGGGACAGGCCGAATCGATCGCTTCACCAGCAGCAGCAGTAGTTACAGTAGCTCACTCCTCGGACCCACCTCGAACGCACCTGCCCCTCCCCCTTGCCCCTCCTCCTCCGTCCGGCTCCTCGTCCTCCCCGCAATACCCACACATCCTCCTGCGCTCACCTCTAGCTTCTTGGTAGCGTCAATCCCTCCACCAGCAGCAGCAGAGCTCCTCCTGTTAGCATTAGCTCCCAATTGCACGAGGTCCAGGCTCGCCACTATGTCGACTCCCTCGTCGTCAGACAGCAGCTGCAGCTCGTGAGGAGGCGGTCGCGGCTGCTGGGGCTTCGAGGCCGCCATTCTAGCTCCCTGCGAGGTGAGCAGATAGGACGGTGAGAAACAAGCCGCGGGCGCTATGGTGTGACTTCCCGCCAAAAGTGTTTGCAGGTCCCCGGCTTGCCCTCTGCACCCTTTCCCGCATGCGCACAGCGCTCACCTACCACTGTCCTCGCAACCTGAATAATCAGGGACTGGCCAATCGAGGCCTGGCGCGCGTGGGTTCCCGCCCGCTCGCGCTTTCTTGCTTGGCTCTTCAGCTGCGCCGGTAGTTCTCACTGCCTTGATCTGGGTGTGCAGTCGAAGCCATGTTATTAGCAAGCAAAGGAAGCCATGCGCATTCTCAGCGTGAAGGCGCAGGCTCATGCGCAGTGGCGCCTGATGGCGCAATGGCACTCGCTCATCCCGGCTCGCCGCTTAGCCCGTGGGTCTGGGCAGCAACGCGCGTACCTTTGCATTGCACTCGTTTCTCACCGTTGAACGCTCTTAGCTTGCCTGTTGCCTGGTTGGGCTGCGTTGGGGCAGTTTCCGGCCACTGCAAAGACCACACCTGCGACCGCGCGCGGCAATCCGGCAGATGGAGTTCACACAGCTGGAAATGAGTGCTAGCTGCTGAAACCAATGATGATGTCAGGCCCCGAGCCCGGCGGCGCCAGTGCCGGCAGCGGTGGAACAGACCAGCAGCAGCCCCGGTTGACGACGCTGGAAATCGCACCGCCCGCTGCTCCCAGCAGCACCAACAGGGCCCCATCCAACCCACCCCTGCTGCAGCGCCTGCCGCCGCCGCCCCATGAGCCGCCACACACACATCAGCGAGCACAGCGGCTGTCAGCAGGGCCCCAAGGCCCACACAGCAGCCTCAAGCAGCAGGACGCCCGCGATAACGACGACGCACGCGGCGGCGCCATGCGGCGGCTGCGTGAGCAGAGCTACGACACGTGGCGGCCGGTGCCGGGGCTGGGGCGGGCGGTGGCGGTGATGGCGGCGCTGGCGGCGCTGGGGCTGGGGCTGGGGCTGCCGCTGCTGGTGGCGTCGCTGCGGGACGCGCCGCAGGTGCGGCTGCGCTATGACAACGCGCCGCTGCTACAGCCGGCTGCTGCTTGTGGCAACGGTAGCGGCGGAAACGGCAGTAGCAGTAGCAGTGGCGGCGGCGCAGGCTGGGATCCGGTCCGCTGCAACAGGCCCGAGCCAGCTGCTGCTGCTGGTGGTGGTGGTGGCAATGGGAGCGGAAGTGGGAGTGGAGGTGGAGGTGCAGCTGCAGAGAAGCAGGCGGCGATCTGGGCGGCGGGGGCGGCTGGCGCGGTGCAGGAGGTGTGGGTGACGCTGCCGCACGACCTGCCGCCGCCGGTGTACGTGCTGTACGAGATACAGGTGGATGGGGCGGGTGGGCGGCTGGGCGGGTGGGTGGGTAGTTCACTATTAGGTGGGTGGGGGTGGGGATGCGTGGGTGGGCACTGAGCGGCTGTCTTCAGCATGTGCAGTCCACTCGCCTCGCGTCACTGCTGCCATCCATGCGTCCCCCTCGCCCCCTCGCCCCCTCGCCCCCTCGCCGCCCTCGCCCCCCGCCCCCGCCCCCTCCCTCCCCCCACCAGGGCCTGTATGGCACCCACAAGCGCTACCTGCGCTCCGTGAGCCGCGAGCAGCTGGCGGGGCAGCAGCCCGGGCCGGAGGCGCTGGCCAAGTGCGTGCGTGCGTGCGTGCGTGCTTGCCTTGGGCTGGGACTACTACCGGGACTGAGGCTGAGGGCCTTACCCAGCAAGCCTGTGTGTGTGTGTGTGTGTGTGTGTGCCTCCCTGACTTACTGTATCGGCAAGGGCTCGGCCTAGGAGCCACCGGGCAAACAGCTCACATGACACTGAGCCAGCGTCGCGTCCCCCCACCCCCCCGCCTTGCACCCACCTGGCTGCTGCTGCCACTGCCAACTGACCACGGCGCTGCCACTGCCGCCGCAACTGCCGCTGCCGCTGCCTCCACCGCCTGCGCACCCGCCTGCCTGCCTGCAGGTGCGAGCCGCAGCTGTACGTGGGCGGCACCGCCAACGCCTCCCTGCCTGCCGCCGGGCTGATCAACCCCTGCGGCCTGCGCGCCGCCTCGCTCTTCAACGACACCTTCACCCTGCACGCCGACCCAGCCACCTGCGGCGGCGCCGGCGGCAGCAGCAGCGGCGGGGAGGGCAGCAGCAGCAGCAGCAGCAGCAGCAGCAGCAGCAGCAGCAGCAGCAGCAGCAGCAGCAGCAGCAGCAGCAGCAGCAGCAGCAGGAGGGATGGAGGTGGCGCAGCCGGCGCAACCCCAGCAGGACAGCAGCCGCAGCCGCAGCCGCAGCCACTGGTGGAGGTGGCGCTGCACAGGGGCGACGGCGACGTGGTGTGGGCGCTGGAGCGCCGCTCGCTGTACGGCCACCCCTACAACTCCACCAACTTCAACCCGCTACCAGCCCTGGTGGTGCCGCTGACAGCGGACAGCCACTGGCGGCGGCTGGGCGGGCCCCTGCAGCTGGTGGAGGGGCAGCAGTGGGGGCAGCAGCGGGGGCAGCAGGGGCAGGGTCAAGAGCAGGGGCAGCAGCAGCAGGGTCATGAGGGCCCAGGCCCAGAGGGCGGACACCAGGGGGTGGTGGGGGCGGACCCGGCGTTGGAGGTGTGGATGCGGCCCAGTGCCCGGTGGGTCCCTCCCGGTGTGCCTGCACTCCCATGGGTGCACGTGCCCATGCACTCCCTCCCTCACTCACTTGCAGTTGCATGCGTGTTGCATGCACTGCCGCCGCCGCACTGCCTCTCACACGGCTCCTCCACCCACATGGGTCCCCCCCCCGGGGGCGTCGTCTGGGCAGCGGCCTCAGGGCCGTTCCGGCGTTTCGCCGGTGTACATCGCCTACCTCTGCATGCAACTGCATGGACCACTGACTGCATGGACACACACGCCGACACACACGCACGTGCCGCCCCGCACTTTGCAAGGCCCACGCACATGCCGCCACACGCCTTTACCCCTCCCCCCTACCTCACAGGGCGGACGCGCTCAAGCTGTACGGAGTGGTACGGCAGCACCTGCCCGCCGGCTGCCGGCTGCGGCTGGGCGTGGCGGCGCGGTACACTGGTCCGTACAGCTGGGGCGGCGCCAAGGCGGTACGGCTGGCGGCGCAGTCGTGGTACGGGCTGCGGGCGCCCGGTCTGGTGGTGGCGGGCGCGCTGCTGGGGCTGGCGGGCGCGGCGGCGGCGGGGGCGGCGCTGCTGCTGGCGCTGGCGGCGGTGCGGGGCGTGCGCGGCCGGCGGGGATGGTAGGTGCTGGGAGTGAGCGATTGCTGCAGTTGAGATCTCGTGTTGAAGCTCCAGCAACGGGCTGTGAGAGATTAGCCTTTGAGGATGAGCGCGTCTCCGGCAGTTGGGCTGAAATGGCGAGCGACGGAGGCATATCTGACTACCAGTAACACGCCTTGAGCATGACAAGGCAATCTGGGTTCCGAAATGTTGCATGGCATAAGGGCACATGGCCCAACGATCATCTGTCATCCGTGTCTATCTGTCTTGCTTCTGTCCCTATGATACATATCATCCTGCTCTCTCTTTGCGACATCACTATTGCGCTATCTACTGGTCTTATCTGCATACAGCGCCGTGGACTCACTGGAAGTACGTCCAAATCTTTCAACTCATGGTGGTGGCACACCTGCGACATGAATCAGCCCTCCATCCATCTCTCGCACCTCGTCCCTCTCTCTACCCTGCAGCGACAGAGTCCGCACAGGGGTTGCGTGAGCGCCGCCGGATGCGGCAGCAGCAAAACACACAGTCGCAACACCTCCGCCGCCGTATACATACATGCAGTGTTCTCCATGCATCGTAACAAAACCAGGGAGCATGTCACGCAGCAGTGCTGGCGTGTGTGTGTGCTGCGCCACCGCACCGCGACATGCACCGCCACCGCAGCACAGACACACGCAGCAGAACTTTAAGCACCCGGCGCCTCTGCTCCCCAACGGCCCCAACTCACTCCAACCGCCAACCGCCACTCAGTCGCGACGCAGCCCCCGCAGTGACGCCTGTGGCCGCCACGGGCGCGGCCTGCTGCCCCCCCTGCCGCCTCGGCCCTGACACCAGCCCCCGCTGCAGCTTCCGCTCCCGCCCTGGCTCCAGGTCCTCCTGCAGCTCCAGGGCCAGCTCTGTCTCACCATCATCTCCCCACGGCCCCTGGCGCACATGGACGGCCGCCAGCGGCGGTGCCGCCGCCGCGGGCCCCGCTGCTGCTCCTCCCGCCGCCGCCGCCGCCGCCGCCGCCGCCGGCTGCACCACCAGGAGCTCGGGAGCGCGCAGGCGCCCCCCCGCCTCGAAAGCAGGTGCCGTACCAGGGGGCCGTACAGCGTGTACGGGCGAGCCCTGCGCCGCGCCGCTCACCACCGCCGCCGCCAGCCTCGCCGCCGCGATCCGGAGCTCGGGGTCCCCCACCGCCGCCGCCAGCACACCCACGCCCCGAGCCAGCCGCTGCGCCTGCTCCGCCGCAGGGCCGCTGGCCGCAGGGCCCTCCAGGCCGCCGCCAGGGGCCCCGCCAGCGGCTGCAGCCGCCGCCGCCGCCACCCCGTGTTGCTGCCGCTGCTGCCCCCGCGCCCCGGGCACGGGGAGGTAGCTGTGCGCCGCCGCCAGCAGCTGTCGCAACCAGGCGCGGCCGGGCCGCACCCGCAGCGCCGCCAGCGCCGCCGCCAGGTCCGCCAGCTGCGCCAGCGACAGCTGCCCCAGCTCTGACGTCAGCCGCTGCGCCGCCGCCGCCACCAGCGCCGAGCTGGCGCGCAGCCCCGCACCGCCACGTGGCGCCGACGTGGCTGTCGGCCGTGCACCCGCCGCCGCGCCCGCGCCCGCTTCCGCCGCCGCCAGCCCCTCCGGCTGCTCCCGCAGCTGCGCCCAGCCCGGCCATGCCAGCAGCGTCAGCAGCTCCACCACCTGACCCGGCGGCGCCGCCGCCAGCTTGGCGCCGCCGTCGCCCGCCAGCGCCGCCGCCAGCGCGGCGGTCCAGCTGTGTGGCGGCGCCACCCGCAGCGCGGCCCAGGCGCGCAGGTGCAGCAGGCACTGGTCCAGGTAGCTGTGCGGCAGGCGGCAGGACGAGGCTGCCAGCAGCGCGCGCACGTGGATGGCCGCCAGCAGCGGCGGCGGCGGCTGGTGGGGCTGGCCTGGGGGCTGGCCTGGGGGCTGGTTGGGGCAGGGCGGGGCCTGGGCCTGGGCCTGGGGCTGGTGCGCATACACAGCCGCCACTTCGACAGTGCCGCCGTCAGGCATGCCGATGTCGGCTGACATGACACTGGGGCTGGCAAGGACCTGCTCCCCCGACTGCTCCCGCTCCCGCTGCTGCTGCTCCTGCCGCCGCGCCGCCACCAGCAGCGCCAGGCCGTACAGCCCCTCCGCGAACAGCCGCGCCGGCAGCCGCTCGCCGCCACCGCCACCGCCACCGCTGCTGGGGCCGGCAGTAACGGCAGCAGCCCCTGACCCCCCTGACGGCGGCCGGTGGACAGCCGCGCCGTACGCGCCCCGCACCCCGTCCGCCGCCGCCGCCGCCACCAGCGCCCGCATCAGCCGGTCAACCGAGTTGCGGCCCGGCCGGTGTCGCAGCCGGGCCCACGCAGCCGCCAGCCGCGCCGCCGCCCGGCCCGCGCCTCCTCCTGCCCCGCCTCTGCCTCCGCCGCCCCTCTGCTGCTGCTGCTGCTGCTGCTGCTGCTGCCCCAGCGCGCCCGACCCCAGCAGCGGCCTCAGCGCCGCCTCGTGCCGCTGCAGCCAGGCGGCGCCGGGGCTGAAGCCCAGGTGCGCCAGAGCGCTCAGGGACAGCACCAGCGCCTGGCCGGTCAGCCCAGCGCCCCGGCCCCGGCGCCCCTGGGGCCCGACCCATGAGCCGGGGCCGGAGCTGGAGCCGGAGCTGCCAGCGGGCCCGGCGGCTGCCGGCAGCGGCGGCAGGCGGTGCCCTAGCTCGGTGCACAGCTGGCGCAGCCATGCCGCCGGCACCGGCCGCCGGCAGGAGCCGGAGCCGGCCGGGTCGCGGCCAGGCGCGGAGTCCGCGGGCAGTGGGTGGTGGCCACCATCACCGTCACCGCTGCTGCCGCCATCGTCATCATCAGCGGTAGGGGCGCCGTCCCCAGCTGCTGCTGCCGTGGGCGCCTGCTGCTGCTGCTGCTGCCAGTGCGCCACGCCCACCAGCAGCAGCACCAGGTCCTGCCCGCTGCCCGCCGCCAGCAGCCCCGGGGCCGACGCCGCGCCCAGCAGCGCGGCGCGCACCGCGGGCGGCGGCGTGTGCCGCATCTGCGCCAGGCTGTAGGCGATGAGGCCCAGGCTCTGACAGCTGGCACCGGGGAAAGGACCATTGCTACTGCTGCTACTGCTACTGCTGCTACTGCCGCCGGGCGCGGGCCGGGCGCAGCGGGTCAGCACGGCGTCCAGCCAGTCCGGCGGCGCCGCCACGCCCAGCCGCCACAGCGACCACAGCACCAGCGACAGCGAGTGCGCGTTGACACGACCGCGGTACCGCCGCACCACCGCCGCCGCCGCCTGCCCCCCCTGCCGCTGCCGCGCTGCGCCCCGCGTCTGCCCCTGCACCCCCCCGCCCGCTGCCCCCTCAACAGGTGGCCCCGCCGCCTCAGCGCCTGCCCCTGTCGCCCCTGCGGCCCCCGCCCCTGACTCTGCCCCCGCCCCTGCGGCCCCCGCCTCTGCCTCTGCCGCTGCCGCTGCCCCCTCCAGCGGCGCCCAGGCCTCCAGCAGTGCGGCCAGCCACGACTCCGACGGCCGGTAGCGCAGCGCCGCCAGCGCCCACGCCACGGCGGAGGAGTCGCGGGCGGGGAACCAGTCCGCGGCGCCGCCCGCCGCAGCCACTGCCGCCTGGGCTGCCGCGGCTGCTGTCGCCGCTGCCTCCGCCTTCGCAGCAGCCTGAGCTGCAGCCCCAGTCGGAGGCGGAGCCGTAGCACCTGCGTCCGCGGCGACGTCGCCTGCACAAGCACGTCCAGCCTCCGCCGCCTCTGCTAGCGCCGCTGCCGCCTCGGCCGCTGCTGCGCGCGCCGCTTCCACCGCCTCTGCCGCCGCGGCCCGGGCCGCCTCCGCCGCCGCCTGGCGCCGCAGCCAGGGCCCGCTGGCGGCCACGTAGGCACCCAGCCAGCGCTCATCCGGCACGTGGCCCAGCCGCGCCAGCGCCCACAGCAGCGTGGCGTACGACCGGGCCGTGTGCCCGCCAGTGCTGTTAGCACCGTTAGCGCCGTTAGCACCGTTAGCGCCGGCACCGGCACCGCCCCCAGGCGCCGACCGCCCCCCGGGCTCCCAGCCACCCCCACCCCCACCCTGCCGGCCGCCCGCCGTCGCCTGCAGCTGCAGCTGCAGCGGCGCACCGCACGCCGCCAGACCAGCCTCCGCCAGCGCCTCCACCAGCTCCACACCCGCCAGTGCACCGCCGCCACCGCCGCCGCCACTGGATCCCAGCACGAGCTCCCGGCCCAGCGCCGCCAGGGCGGCGGCCATGATGGCGGCCCCTGCGCCGTCCAGCCGCCGCCGCCGCACCGCCGCCAGCACTGCCGGCCGCAGCTGCTCAAGCACCAGCCGCCGCAGCCGCAGCCGCCCCGCGCTACCCCCGCCGCTCCCGCCGCCGCTGGCCTCCGGCAGCCGCGGCAACGCGCTGAACACGGCCGTCAGCGAGCCCGCGCCGAGTGACTGCAGGAACTCCTCAGGCGTCCCCTGCTGCTGGCGGGGGTGGTGGGCTTCCAGTGGGGTGATGGAGCCACTGCTGCTGCTGCTGCTGCCACCGCCGCCGGCTGACGGCTGTAGCTGCAGCAGCTGCTCGAGCTCGTCCAGAGACGTGACAGAGCGCAGCGCGGCCCGGAAGGCGTGTCCAGGGCTGCGGCTACTGCCGCCGCTCCGTCCGGTGCGGCTGTTGCTACTGCCGACCCCGCGCTGCCGCTGCTGCAGAAGCCGGTCGGGGTAGGCAGCTGCGGTGCGGTCGTCCTCCCACGCCCCCGCCTCCTCGTGCGTGGGCCCGGCCTCCGACTCCGATCCCGCCCCCGCTCCCGCCCCAAAGCCGTACAGCTCTGCCAGCTGCTGCTGCTGCTGCTGTTAATGATGAGGATGAGAGCGTACATTAGTGCAGCGTTGTGAGAACGTGATAGGCAAAGGCGTAAGAGGCGCATGGCACAAGCGGAAGATCCCCCATGAGAAACAAAACGAGAACCAAGTGCACGCGTCCCAGGGGACACATGCGTGGGCTAGGAAAGGTTAAGGTTATGAGCAAAGCGGTGCACGCCCTAAGGTGTAGGTCCGAGTACCTCAACACCCGCGTGCACATAAGCAGCTGGCATGGCTCTCACGACGCGTTTCGACCGTGCCAAAGGTCTCATCAGGTGAGTTCTGCAGTGCGCATGCAAAGTGCGAGCCCCCATCCCAAACGCCGTTAGGTATGCACACAGCCAACCCACACCCGCCCAACCCGCCCAAGGTTCTTAGCTTGAAATTGCTTCGCAAACTTACAGGCTCGCGGTGGTCGGTGTGGGCGTGGGGAGTTTGGAGGTTGGTCTGCGGTCGCGGGGGGAAGGCAGAGGAGGGCAGGAGCGGCGGGTAAGTTCAAAACGTGCCGAGCACACATGACCTCGAAAGGCGTATTTTGCTTTGTCGACCTAAAGAATTGGCTCAATCAAGTATTTATCGCGAGGTGCGCAGCTCGGTGCGATTTACCGGGCTTGCCGCGAGGGATATCGAAACATGCATTGGCTCCGAAGGGGTCGCAGCGCCAGCGGGAGATAGGCTAAAGTATACAGAAGGTGCTTTGAGGCAAAAATATGTGCTTTGCAAAAGTTGTAAGGGTCTAAAGTCGAAGCAAGCCTCTTGGGCTGAAGGCATGGCGAAGGCATCTCGTGTTCAGAGGCGGAAGAGCAGTAAGGCATACGTCTAGGAGGTTGGGAGCTTGGAATTATGGAGTTATCGGCTGCGGAGGGCATTAAATAACGCCGAGATCGGGGGGCGAAAGGCCGCCGTACGGTGCATGGGGGCAGGATTGCGGGGGGGGGGGTTTCGGAAAGGACAGCTGGCCGGTACGCTGGTTTGAAAACGCCGTGCGAGTTTCGGCCGCATGCAAAATTGGGTCGGGCATTTAACGCATATCTTACTTGGATGTGAAGAAAGGCGTGTGTTCGCTGCTGCTGCTGCTGCTGCTGCTGCTGCTGCTGCTGCTGCTGCTGCTGCGGCGGCGACTGGGACTGCCGCTGCTCCCCTGGGCAGTGATGGCCTGATGCCGCCGCGCCACCCTGGCCCGCAGTGTAGGCGTGCCGCAGCGTGGCGTGTGAGCTAGGCGCGGTGAGGTCGATCAGAGCCGCGCTGCCCCCGCCGCCACCGCCGCCGCCTCCGCCGCCGCACAAGGGTGGCGGTGAGGTGGTCTGCAGGAAGCAGCGGGCCGGCTGGGGCTGGGGCGGCCGGACGCCGCCACTGCAGCGTGCTGCAGCAGCCGCTACCGCCGCTGGGACGCAAGAGCCGGAGGAGGAGGAGGATGAGGAGGAGGAGGCGGACGAGGCTGCTCCGCACCGCCAGGAGGAGTCATCATCGCCGCCGCCCGGGCCTGCAGCAGCCGGTGCCTGGGGCCCAGCCGCAGCGCCGGCGGCTAGTAGGCACGGCGCGCGCCGCGCCCTGGCCGCCGCCCACAGCAGCTGCCGGTGGCTGCACTGCCACTGGTAGCAGCCGCAGACGGTGCAGGAGGAGGCCGACGCCGCCGCGCCGCTGGGCGGCGCAAGCGGGGGGCGCGCCCCGGCAGCGCGCGTATGTTGTGCCTGAGAGCGCGGGGAACACGAGGAACAGGCCAACATCGACTGGGTGCCGCTAATCGCATCAACAATGCAAGTGCAGGGCTAACGCTAGTGATCGCGCGTTTGGCACGGCCCGCAGGCGCTCAGAGACACCGCACCACAAACGGGGCCATGCGGATGTGTGGTTCGGGGACTCGAGCGCCCGCACCAAGCTGCATCAGTTAAACCATAACCACATCCTCCCATGCTACACTCTGATGACACAGACGGCCCCGACAGCGGCGAGGGCACCGAGGAACTCAGCAAGTTCACCGCGCCCGCACCTTGCTTGAAAGCCCAGGCCGTTGAGGAGTAAGCAAGTTACATGATGCTGAGGCTGCAAGCATTAAAGCAGCAGCGAGCGTCCAGCCCTACGGTAAATGCTGTTAGCCATTCACAGCTGCCGTTCAGTTTTTGATTTCAAGTCCACCCAAGCTATCAAGTGATAATGGAACTTTGTTTTCTTGACGACGCAGCTTGGAAAGTCCCGTGTGCCAGTCTGGTCGCGGCGTCTTGAAGTTTGGCCGGTGATAATCGTTCAGGCCCTGCTCACGTAGACTAGCTATCCTCCAGTAATTGAAGGCATACGCACAAGGTGCCGTTAGTGGAGGCCGGAAGCTCATCATGTCGGCACGAATGGACAGCCTTCTCCCAGTCCTCCCGGCGATACCCCCCCCCCCACCCCACCCCCCCACCCCCGCCCCGCCCACCCCCCTTCTACCGGGGAGCCAATGATCACAACACGAGCGGCAGGAAAAGCGCCCACCCCACTTGGGGTGTATTAGTTTCCGTCGCTATTCTCGAGGTCTAGAAGGTGTATGAATGCTGATCGCATTCCAACCAAAGAACTAGTGGGGCCTGCATGGACCTCAAGCCATGTAACATGCTCGTGCTCTATTATTACGTTTACAACGAGACCATTTGACCGCCTATCTGGGCCCAGGCAAGAGGCTGTGCATCCTCTCCCCACGATAGGCCCTGGACGTGATGCTACTGCGACTCGGATTCCATGTCCTTCGCAGTAACTGACCCTGACTCCTGAGGCCTCGTTTGGTCCGCACCGCAGCTCAGGCGCACTGTCAATTTCTTCCTCTTCACTTCATAAGCAATGTAATTATGCGCCTCGCACCTCCACAGAAATCATCATCACAGCACCAACACAAGAGACAACATGATCAAAGCATGCGCGACCACACAACACACCAACCCGCCAGCCCTGCCCCACATGACCCACCATGACACATAACCCCCTGATGTGACGTGACGTGCTCAGCAACGCCGCCACGTGCGTCACACCGGTGCCATGTCCGAGCAAGCGCCCACCCACACAACGAGGACGCTCCTTGCAACGTCCCACAGTTGACAAACCGCCTCTCGGCCTGCGCCGCATCAAATTTCAACGGCACCCAATCCCCCTCAGTCTCCAATCCGATGCTCTTATTCGCTGCCCGGGGGCAGGAGCCCCGCCCCCCCCCCCCGGGCAGGTACCAGCGGCAGTACCTTCGCGGCATCTCTAGCCGCAGCGGCTTCACGGGCGTGAGGGCGCCGGGTCAGGCCAGGTCAGGTCGGGTCAATTGAGCTGTTGCGGCGGGGGCGGGCCACGGCCACGGCCATGCACACGCAACGCCCGGTGGCCACCGCCGTGACAGCAAGGCGCACACAGCCGGATGCTTAAGGAGCTAAGTGGGGGGTGGCGGACCTCATCCGCACAGTGCGGTGCATCCATCCAAAATGACTGGCGGCGCAACACCATCCCGGCCCCATCCCCCTCCCTCGCACATGCGGGCGCCAAGGGCTCCGGGCACAACACCGCGCCGCAGACGGGGGGCCCACATAGGACAGGACGCCTGCACGCTCTTTGGAAGCCAGCCGCGCCCGCTGCAGCGAACCCCTCTCCGCCAGCTGCAGCCGCCTGCTCCCGCTCCCCTCTCTCCGCCTCCTGCTCCCTGCTCCACCGCCCCCTGCACTCCGCGGCTGTCCCTGCACTCCCCTCCCTCCCCGCCTCCCCGCCTCCCTCCCTCCTTTTCTTCCTCCCCTCACTGCATGCTGCTGGCCTCGCTGCCGTCGCCCTCGGTGATGGGCCTCAGCGTGGAGCTCATGCTCTGCACCGCCATGCCGCTGCCGGGCGCGCCGGGCGCGGCGTCGGGGTCGCACAGGCCGTCGCCGCCGTTGCCCGCCACGCCCTTGACCACCAGCAGCGGGCAGCTGCTGTTGTGCGCCAGGTAGTCGGACACGCTGCCCATGCCCACCATCCCCAGCAGCGAGCGGGCCACGGCGCCCATGCCGCGGCTGCCCACCACCATCAGGTCCACGCCCTCGGCCTGGGGTTGGGGGTGGGGGTTCCATGCATGTTAAATTTATGGAGGAGGGGTAGAGGGGTGAGGGAGAGAGACGACAGGGGAGGAATCAGCATTAGAGCGTCTGCAGGTCATTTGGAGGGGCGCCTAACGATGGTGGTGTGAAGAAGCTATGACTAGGAGAGCCAGCACAACCCGTTGGGCCGCCAGAGCGCTGGACGCCACTTCCCTAGACCGATCACGTCAACACGCCAGTGCCGCCCTCTGGCACCCCGCCACACAGCCACGTAACAAACCCACCTTGCCGTGCTTGCACAGGGCCGCCCCAGCGTCCGCCGCCGAGCCGCCGGGCGGCAGCGCCGCGACGGTGATCTTGGTCTTGCCCACGCCCCGCCGCTGCGCCGCCGCCGCGCAGCGCTCCGCCACGTCGCGCGCCGCCGCCACCGCCGCCGCCGCCTCGTCGCGGTACTGCGCCGACTGCATGGCGGCCACCGTGGCGGGCTCGTCCAGGATCTGACGTACAACGGAAGACAGAGGGCAGGGGGCAGGGGATGAGGCGAGGTTGGACAGGGTCAGTGCACTTTGCAACTTGCCGGCGCGACCTCCTGTCCGCCGTCAGCCTCCATGCGTCCTTCTTCTCCCACAGCCCCGCAGCCCCAACAACCCCGTCCCAAAACCCGCCCAAAACAACCCGCCGCCCAGCACACCCAGCCCACAGCCCGCCGCCCCGCCGGGTCTCACCGGGAAGGGCACGGGGTTGCCCACCACCGCCAGCACCAGGTGGTCGTGCGGCAGCAGCACGTTGTCCAGCGCCCACAGCAGCGCCGCGTGCGCGTGGGGCGAGTCGTCGCAGCACACCTGTGCAGTGCAGTGCAGTGCAGGGGGGGGCGGGGGGCGCGGGGGCGGGCGAGAGGTGGAGCAGGTGCCTGGCGGGTAGGCGAGTCGGTCAGCAGGGCGCACCAGTAACCCAGCCCGCTCCCTGGCTCTGCCCCTCCCGGACCCATTCCTTGGCTCCTGCCCCTGAACTCCCAACCTTTCCCCCTCCTTTGGTCTCTGGAATAGACTACCCCCCGGCCCCTCCACGCCCCGCCTCACCATGACGCGCTTGGGCTGCGCGGTCTGCGGCGGGTGCGCCTCGTCCGCCGCCATGAGGCCGCGGCCCAGCACCGCCTCGTCGCCGCGCACCACCAGGCTGGGGCAGGGCATGTGGTGGCTGCAGTAGTCGGACACGCTGCCCAGGCCGATGAACGACATCAGCGAGCTGCGGGGGCGGGGCCGTGGGCCGGGGGGCGGCGGGGGGAAGGGGACAGAGGGGGGGACAGGGGCGGGGTGGGTGGGTGGCGTTGGAAGGACGAGGGAGCGGGAGGAGGGGGCCAAGGGGGAAGGTTGCTACCGTACTTGCGCAAGTGGGGCTGGTGCATGAGGGCGCGTGACGTGTTTGGTGCATGGGGCCGGTTGGAGGAATGGACGGATTCCTCTACAACCCCGTGCCCCTAGACGCCCGTCCCCTGCCCAGCCCCGCGGCTGCTCCTTCGGCTTGCAACGCGGTCCTTTCCCGAACGGTACCTCCCTCCGGGGCCACACCCCGCCCCTCCCCCCTCCGCCTGCCCGCTGCCCCCTCACCGCTGCAGCGCGCCCATGCCGCGGCAGCCCACCACCGCCAGGTCGATGCCGTTGGCGCGGGCGTACTCCACCAGGCTCTCCGCGATGCCTGTGGCGAGTGATGCAGCGGGAGGAGGAGCGGGTTACTGGTAAACAGTCCCGGTGAGGAACAAACTGCGAAGAACGTGACTGCGCCGGAGGAGGAGGGGGAGGAGGAACCGAACAAGCATGTTGCCGCTGCCGCTGCTGCCATGCAGGATGTACTCCTAAGCAGCGACGAGTGAACCTTTCGTCGCAGGCCGCTGCCGCACCGCCCGCGCGGACGGACGGGCACGTGCACACGGGCGCGAACCCACCACGCACGCACACACATGCGGTGTAGCACGCAAAGACTCACCCGACGCGCCACCGGCCGCTGGCAGTGCTTTCGTGTGCACCAGGTCGCGAGGCACCTGGTGATGGATTGATGGGTGAGATGAGGTGGGGGGGGGGGGGGTAGCCATCCGTGGTGTTTGATGCAATAAGGGAAGTAAGGTGGTGGTGGGTAGTTCATTCCAGAAACCAAAAGCGAAACGACCAAGAGGGGGACAGGTGGGCCAGTGACGGGGCAAAGGCGGGGGCAAGGTCGTGCGGCGGACCGAAAAAGGAGGGGGTGTGCGCGGGAGGGTTTGTTCGTCCTGCATGTCTGTAGTCCAACCCCAGGCCACCCCTGCCCCTCAACCCCCCTCCGGCCCTCCCCTCAACCCCCCTCCACTCACCCCTCCCCTGCCCCTCCCCTCGCCCCCCGCCTCACCTTGTTGTGCTGCGTGCACACCAGGTCCACCGCCGCCTTGAGCACCTCTGTGAGGGCCGTACAGGGAGAGGGCCCGGGAGGTAGTATAGTAGGCCAGGAGGGGGACAGCGAGGTGAGGTGAGGTGTCCTGCGCCTGCGCTGGTGACCCCTCGTGCGCACCTTCCCCTCGTTCCCTTCACGTGCTCCTGCTTCACTCGCACGAGCCCCGACCGACCCCAGTTCCATATGGCCGGAAACAGCCCGCAACCCGGCCACAGCGAGTCGCACCCGGCTGCTCAAGCTTTCGCACGCACCTGCCGCGCTGTGCTCCTCGGCTTTCCGCTGTGCGTCCCACTGGTGCGTAACAGCCGCTACGGCAGCTCCAGTGGCCACTGGGGCCACTGGGTAGACATTATAAGCTGCGGGAGAGAAAGACGGAAGCAAGGTTCAGCTCCCCTCCCACCTTTGGCATGCCGATTGCCGAACCCGTCTGCTGCATGCGGCAGCCCTTCATGCCCCCATGGGGCCGCGCTTATGCTCACCTAGTGGAGGCAATACGGTGATAAGGTGCAGCTCATCGCTGGGTCGCCGAAGATGTAAAAGAGTCCACTCCAGGCCCCGGATACTCTGAGGGCTCTCGTCCAAGCAGAAAAGCAGACGCCGGGGAGCCATCCTGCAGTAATAGTCAGGCCGCGACAGGGCGAGGCGAAAAGGCTTGCTACTTTGCCGAAAGAAAGCGGAACTAGTCCCGAGCTCCTCTTGCCATCTCGACAGCTAGTAAAACCAGCTGTTAGACGTGCTGAACTGGAGACGCTGTCCTGCTGCGATTCAGGAGGGGGCGAGACCAACTGCGTGTCGAGAGCTCAACCCCCGCTGTCGCGCGCCAACACCCCCACGCGCTCCCTATCAGCCCGGATACAGCGTCCGTAATCACCTTTCGGCAAAACTCTCGCCCACGCTACTGCTCGACCTTTCTTCCGGTTTCGCTCGGGGAATCACCGGGTTCTCAGCATTTGCAAGGTCAACGTATATGTTCGGTAACGTTTACTGACACGCAAGATATTATGATATGTCACCTTCGTGGCAGCGCGCGGCAATATGTCGGGGCGACGATCGGTCGACATTTTAATGCAAGTTCTTTCGCCTCTGGCTCACAATGCTGCCGCTTGCTAAACCCTTGGTGACTTTTCAAAAACATATGCTGTGTTCAGTGAGTCCCGCGCTGTTGATTACGTGTGCAAAGGCGCGAATTGCGAAGTAGACAAAACAAGCTGGTCGCTCTCAAAGCTGTCTGCGGCTGCAATGGACACTGTCGCTGTACATAGCGCCGACGGCTGCTGAGGTGGTGACGCCAGCGCTGGAGGCTGCCGCGGCGGAGGCTAGGCAACAGCCACTATGCGGGGCCTGGGGCTCACAGTGGCAGCGCTAGTTGCCCTCGCGGCGCTGGCGGGCAGCAGCAGCGGCGGCGGCGGCGGCTCCTCGGCCGGCGACGACAGCCTGCCCTCCGTGGACCGCCTGCTGGCGCCGCTGCTGCCGCTGGTGGTGCCTGACGCGGGCGGCGCCAACTGGCGGCTGGGCGAGGACTTCGGGGACCAGCCCTCCGCCGGCGCCGGCTCGGATGCCGCTGAGGAGGAGTCTGACGGCGCGCGCGTGGGGCAGGGGCGCGACACCATCCGCGGCGGCCTGAACCCGGGCGAGCTGCGGGCGGCGCTGCGGGCGCTGGAGGCGGTGGCGCGGCTGCCGCGGGTGCGCGCGTCGCTGGGGCTGTACAGGGTGCATGAGCTGGGAGAGCCGCGCGTGCGGCCGCTGGTGGAGGCGCTGCTGGCGGAGCTGCCGCGCGCGCTGGCGGAGGCAGAGGGGGCAGAGCAGCCACAGGCGGGCGCGGAGGAGGAGGGGGCGGAGGGGGCGGGCGGAGGAGGCTCGGGGTCGGAGGTGCTGGAGGTGCTGCGCGGCATACAGGTGCGCGTGTGCGTGTGGATGGCGGGTGGGGGGGTGGGGTGCTGTGAAGGGACGTGTGGGAGAGGAAGGGCACGCGGGGCATGCGGCTGTGCGGACTGTGGGGGCGCAGTATCAGGGTTGCCCTGTTGGTTGTCCCTGGCTAGTGGCCCACTACCCACCGGCGCCGACAACACACCTGCCTCGCTGTGCTCACTCACTCCCTGGCTCCCTCACTGACCCGGGCGCTGTGCAGGCGGGCGTGAGGTCGCTACTGGGACTGCCGCCCGACGCGTCCAGTCCCATGCTGGACATGATCAAAGGCGGCAGTAGCAGCAGCAGCGGCGGCAGCAGCAGCGGCAGTAGCAGCGGCGGCAGTAGCAGCGGCGCGTTGAGCTACAGCCCGCCCGCGCACAGCTACCCGCTGCTGAGGCGCGCGGCGGTGGCGCGTGTGGCGCAGCTGTGGCTGCTGCACCTGCTGCCGGCGCCGGCGGGGGCGGTGTGGGTGCTCAAGGCGCGCGTGCTCATCATTGACATCCTGCGCCAGGTGGGTGCGGGTGCGGGTGCGGGTGGGCGTGAGACAACGTGGTTGGTCCGGCGACAGCGAAGCTACCGCGCACAGTGCTCGTCTGTAGTGTGCACCGACGCCTCCCCCACTGCCCGCCCCACTGCCCGCCCGACTGCCCGCCCGCCCCGCACTTCGCTACATATCTTTCTGCAACCCGTACTGCTGCTCCACTCCCCTTCCCCGCCCCCCTTCCCCCGCAGCTGTTTGCGCTACACGTCGCTGGCATGTCGTCCCGCCACGTGCTGGAGTTCATGCACATCAGCAAGGCGGCAGGCACCAGCTTGTGCAAGACGGCGGGTGAGGGGGGCGGGACGTGGTGGGGCGGGGGAGGTTGAGGTCTAGGGGGTCTAGGGAGGCAGGGGTGGGGGGTACTGGTAAACAGTCCTGGTGAGAAACGAAATGCGAACACGACTGCGCTGCAGCTGGGAAACGCAGCCGCCTGTGCGAGGGGGGGAGGGCGGCGATTTTGATAGGGGGAATCCGTGTTTGGGCGGGGTTCAGTGAGGGACACAGCAGGGGGCAGTGGCAGGGTGGTGCGTCCGGAGGGGCGGGGCGTTGGCGGCGGGCACGGCGGCAGGCGGGTCAAGCAAGATGCAAAGCACTCACCCTCACCCGCTCCTTACACACCTCAACCCGCATCTCTCCTCCCGCTATCCCGCTATACCCTCCTCCCGCCCCCCCCCGCTCCCCCATTAATTTAAATGCATGGGATCCCCCCCCGTGTGTTGCAACGTCTGTTCTACGTCTACCTCGTCATTGAATTAAATGCATGGAACCCCCCCCTCCCCCTCTGCAGAGGCGTCCGGCTGCGCGGCCCTGGACTTCGGCATGGGCCGCACCTGCCTCATGCGCGAGTTCGATGACACGCCCCGCTGGCTCAACGCCTCCCACCACTGGGCCGCCATTGCGCCCACCGCCGTGCCGCATACCTCGCACCCGCTGTGAGTGGTGGTGCCGCTGCTGCTGCTGCTGCTGCTGCTGCTGGGGTGGGGCCGGGGTAGGGCGGGGGTTAGGGTGGGTATGCTGTGCTGCTGGCCGGCTGACATGCTGGAGGGGATGTCAGGAGTGGCGTTGGGCTGCCCGCACCTGCCTGCACCTGCCTGCCTGTCCAGCAAGCCTTCACGCTTCCACCCCACGCGCTTGGGGCCCCCCTCTCAAGCCCCTACTTCTCTCACCCACCCACCACCATGCCTCCCCCGCTCCCCCCCCTCTAACACACACACACACACAGCGCCTTCCTCATGTACGGCTACCCGCGCTCCCCCAAAAAGGCCCGCAGCTGCCCGCAGCGCCTCAGCATGCTCAAAAAGATGCGGCTGGACTTCTTCGCTAACGAGGTGTGGGTGTGTGGGTGAGGGTGAGGGGTGTGGGTGAGGGCTTATATGTTCCCGTACCCAGTGGAAAATTGCGAGGGAGGGGCGTGAGGGTGGTGAGGGTGTTAGGATGTGAGGTTTTGTTTTGTTGGGATGGCGTTCGCCTCCTGACCCCTCCTTCCTCTCCATTGTCTGCCCTGACCGCCTCCCCACTACCCACCCCCAATGGTCGCTTTGGTTTCTGGACTGAACTACCCAACCCCTCTCCCCCTCTCCTCCCCCCCCAGTACACGGTGTACAACGACGCCGTACTGGGCAGCAAGGCCATCACCGCTCAGTGGAGGAAGGCCGGCAGTAGCAACAGTGGCAGCAGCGGCAGTAGCAGTAGCAGTAGCACTGCGGACGCGGAGGAGGCGGGCCGCGCCGCCGCCGCCTACACGGCGTATGTGGTGCACATGAGCGCCGGCGGCCGCGAGGGGCCGGCGCTGGTGGGGCCGGAGGCGGCGGCGGTGGCGGCGGCGGAGGTGGACGCGGAGGGGGGCATGGGAGCGGCGCTGGGGGAGGCGGCGGAGGCGCGGAGGGGGATGAACGCCTCTGCTGCTGCTGCTGCCGCTACCGGGGCGGCTGGGGGCCTGTTCCGACGTGCCTACAGTGACGTGGTGCGGGGCACGCACCTGTGCCGCCGGTTCGCCTACGCCATTGCGCTGCGGTGAGCTGCGGCGGCGGCGGCTGCAGCTGCAGCTGCAGGGCAGGGGGGAGGTCAGGGGGGGCAGGTGGGGTGCCCAGGCGTGAAGGCAAGGGGGGAGCTGGGGGGAGCTTGGGGGAGGGGGGGTTGTGAGGACCGCCGAAAGGGTGGCATTGCCACCACCGGGTCGTTGCGTGGACCCACTGTGCCTGCTGCGGCCCTGCCTGGGCTCGGCCTGGCCACTTGCCTACCTCCACCCACTCGCCCCATCCACCCGCCTCACCCACGCGCCCTCCCCCCACGCGCCATGTCTACCCACTCACTCCCCATTCGCCGCTCACTTCACCCTAACACCCTAATCCTCTCAATCCCTCACCCCCCCGGCCCGGCCCCACACCTACACCCACCCACACCCGCCCCTGCCCACCAGCACCACCCCCATGCAATGGTCGCTTTGGTTTCTGGACTGAACTACCCCCTCCACACACACACACACACAACCCCACAACCCCCTCACCCCCCCCACACACACAGCGACCCCGCCGCGCGGCTGCGCAGCCACCTGCTGTTCATCGCGGACACCTACCTACGCAGCTACGGCCGGCCGGGGCTGGTGGCGGCCTTTGAGGCGGGCCGCAACTCCAGCGCCTGGTGGTGAGTGGGTGGGTGGGTGAGTGGGTGGTAGTTCATTCCAGAAACCGGAAGCAAAACGACCAAGAGAACCCAAACCAACCAGCCCAACCCAGAGCGCGGAGGTGGTGTGGCCTTAACCTGTGGGTCTCGGGCGCCCTTGAGCCTTGAATCTTCA
Organism: Chlamydomonas schloesseri; assembly: GCA_016834595.1. Classification (NCBI taxonomy): domain Eukaryota; kingdom Viridiplantae; phylum Chlorophyta; class Chlorophyceae; order Chlamydomonadales; family Chlamydomonadaceae; genus Chlamydomonas; species Chlamydomonas schloesseri. The sequence continues at coordinate 146,842 of JAEHOD010000058.1, read as the reverse complement.
GTCTTGTTGTCGGTGTTGTCGGTAGTCGCGGGTGGCACCCAGGCTCGCGCGCGTATAGCCCCACCCCGCTAGCTAAGTTGCGCGAATCAATCGCGATACTCACCTGCTTGATACCAGAGCAGTGCCGGCGCCGTGAAGTGAGCGCCGGCCACGGAGGCGTACATGCGGAAGGGTTGCAGGGCAGTGTTGCGTAAGTAAAGCTCAAGAGCACGCGTGAGGACACTAAATCTAAGTCTAAAGCCTAAAGCCTAAACTAGCGCGCGCGAGCCCGGGTGGAAAGAGGGCTGGCCGGAGCGCCAGCCGGGCATATAAGGGGGCCGCGTCGGCGTTACTTGGGTGGGTGGGTGGGTGGGTGGGTGGGTGGGTGGGTGGGTGGGTGAGGGAGGGAGGGAGGGAGGGAGGGAGGGAGGAGGCAGGGGGAGGGAGGGTGGCAAGAGGAGAAAGCGGGGCATGGGCGAAGACTGTGCCAGGACGCGTTGGGCCCGGGGGGAGGGGCCTGCGGGCGGTCGGGGGCGAGCGGCGCACTCGGTGTGTCCTGTGTCGTGTGTGTGTGTGTGTGTGTGTGTGTGTCTTCATCTGACCCGCCCTCCATTCCCCCTACTGCCCCCACTCCCTCACTGTCTCCACCCCTCCCCCTTACCCCTCCCCCTTACCCCAGCCCTTACCCCCCGCACCCCTCCGACCCCTCCTACCTGCTCCGGTCAGCAGCGTCATACTCGCGGTATCCAGAGCGCGCGCGCGTCCGACGGCTAAGGCTTACCACAACTTCACACTACACTAGCTTCTACGCGCACACGCGCTACTCGAAAATATACGCATTCTTTAGGTTTAGGCATCAGCAAACGGGCTACTGTGGAGCTGGAGCTGCTGGTCGGCGCGACAACACCGACGGTCATCGGTATGAGTTCCTGGCGTGCTGCTCCTGTCACTCATTCCTGTCATCACCAAGACCGCTGCACCAACCAACCCCCCAAACCCCCGCACCCCTCCTACCCCCGCTACCCCACGCTCCCCCCCCCCCAGGCGCTCCTTCGCGCCGCCTCTCATGGACAACTACCTGGTCCGCAGCCTGGGTGGAGAGGCCGTGTTCGCGCTGCCGCCAGGCGCCATAGGCGGCCTGCAGCTGCAGCTGGGGGGAGGGGGAGGAGGAGGAGGAGGAGGGGGAGGTGCGGCAGAGGCTGGCGGCAGCCAGGCGGCGGCGGAGCAGCAGCAGCAGGGGGCTGCTGACACGGGGTCTGCGGCCTCCTCCTCCAGCTCCTCCTCCTCCAGCTCCCCCTCCTCCAGTGCCTCCTCCTCCCTGCCGCCCTACCTGGCTCTGGCGGAGGCGGTGTTGGCGCAGATGGATGTGGTGCTGGTGCTGGAGGTGAGGGGTGGGGGTGGGGGTAGGTGAGGGGTGGGGAGGGGGGGGGGCGGGCCCCAGGCGGGGAGCGAGGGCTTGGGGAGGGGTTAAGGGAGGGGGGGCGGGGGACGGGCGCGGTGCTGCCATTGAGGGGCCGGGGCACAGGACGAAGGGGGCCGGGGGAAAAAAAGCCATCGTGGAACGCGCGCCAGCCTGCCAGGCCACGCCACGCCACGCCTCCACGCATCGCCAGTGTCATCCCACTCAGCCCACGTGCCTCATCGCCACGCTCCAGCCCACCCTGCACCTGCACCCCCACTTCCACTCCCACGCCCCCACTCCCACTCCCACGCCCCCTGCAGTCCGACCCGGCGCTCAGCACGCGCACCACCACCTACGGCCTGGGCTGGGGACCCAGCCTGGCGGACTTTGCCCTGCGCCGCTCCTCCTCCTCTTCTGCCAGCAGCAGCGGCGGCAGCAGCACTAGCGGCAGTAGCGGCAGTAGCAGCAGTAGCAGCGGCAGCGCCCACGGGTCGACGGCCGGGGGCTGGGAGGCGGTGCTCAGTTCTGGTGGTGGCGGCGGCGGCGGCGGCAGTGAGGCGCGACGTGAGGAGCGGCGGCGGCGGCTGCAGGCCACAGATGGCGAGGAGCGGGGCCGCGGACGGCGGCGGCGCGGGAAGGAGGAGGAGGAGGAGGACGAGGAGGAAGGAGATAGCAAGGCGGGATCGGAGCAGCAGGGCGCAGGCAGTGAAGCCGGCACCGCCACCGCCACCGCCACCAGCGGCAAGGCCGCCATCGGCAGCCCGCTGCTGCAGCTGCTGCCCCGCCTGTCCGTCATACGGGAGCTGGAGGCGGAGGCCGTGCGGTACGACAACCTGCTGTACGGCTGGGGGCGGCTGCTGGCGGCGCTGGACGACGTGGTGTGGCGGTTGGCGGCGGCGGGCGGCGTGGAGCCGGTGCCGGGGCTGTTTGCGCGGGGCGGGCGCGGCGAGGACGGGGCGGAGGTGGTGCCGCCCAAGTGCGGCTACATACACCTGACGGACGGGGGCGTGGGAGGCGGTGGCGGGGGGTTGGGCGGGCGGAAGGGCGCGCGGCGCGCGAGGCGGCGGGGGCTGCTGCCGGCAGAGTCGGGCTGAGTAGGGCGAGGAAGGGGGCGGTGGTGTGAGAAGGGAGGAGCACTGGATGTGGCTGGTGGTGTGGGTGAGTGCATGCGCATGGCGGTGGTCGGTTGGCACCTGGCGTCGCTGGTGGTACCCCGGTGGATGAGGAGCCCGGAGCGCGTGTGTGGCGTGTGGCGGGCAGACACGCACAGGGAGGGTGGCTTGCTTACGGGTCCTGGTGGTGACGACCCTGGCTTGCAGTGGCGTGTGGGCGGCTGTGCACTGCAATGTGCAAACACACGCAGCGCGCCCCCATCAGCCACACATGATGTTTGGCAGGGGCCTGTTGGCATGTTTCGTGTGGGCACACGACATGCATGCATTGATTATTTACATTCATGTGGGGTGGGCATTGATGCCCCCAGGGCACCCTGGTGTCCGGCCCGCACGTGCCCGGTGCCCACAGACTTTTTAGGTTCAGTTTGCCTTCGATGTGCTCGCGAGATTTTCTCATAGTTTGTGCCATACGGTACTTGTTTGGCGAGCGTGCACTTACTATAGGCGGCAACTGTACTGTGTGTGCAACTGTGCCCGCCACGCTAAGCTCAAGCCCAGCTCAACACACATTATTCCACGTGTGGGGACGCCGCGATCGCGAGAGCCACAGGAGGGCACTCACTGAAACAATATAAGTGCCGGCCAATGACTGAGAACCAAGCGCGGTATTTGAGGGGGTGGGATCTTCTGACACTCCAGGGACGCCGCACACCTGTTCCCTTGCATCACCGATGAGAACCAAGCGCGAGCCAAGCATCACCGCGGCACGTGCTCCTTTGTTCGGAAGGCAGAGCACCCAAGAAAGCATCAGTGCTGCGCAACTCCCAACAGGCTGTTACGGACATGTAGCAGGGCAGCAGCCAACGTAAGGTAAGCTGCTGCCCGCTCATCCTCCCCCTGCTGCTGCCGCCCACTCATGCGGCTGATCACCCACCCATCCACCTATCCCACGCACCCAGGCCTACATGGCCGCGGCGTGGCGGCGCATGCCCATCACCCGGTCCAGGCCTGTGTGTGTGGGGGGGGGGGGGGGGCGGGGTTGGGGTGTGTGTGTGTGCATAGGGGGGGGGAGGCAGCACCCAGTGGCAGAGAGCTTCTCTCGAGTTATGTCCGCTAGCTAGTTGCTCAGCCCAGCCCGGCAGCCCAGCACCCCCCGCGCTCCCCCCCCCTTCCTCGCACCCCCCCCTGCTGCCACCCACCCAACCCACCCAGCCCACCCACCTGTGCTGCGGTCGTGGGGGACGCGACGGAAGGCCCGCGCCGCGTCCGCCTCCGCCTCCGCCCTTATGCGCGCCATCCAGGCGTCTGTAGGCGGGTAGTGGGCGGGTGGTGGGCGGGTAGTGGGCGGGTGGTGGGCGGGTAGTGGGCGGGTGGTGGGCGGGGTAGTGGGCGGGTAGTGGGTGGGTAGTAGGCGGGTGGGCGGGTTTCGTGCCGGGTGGGTCACGGACGAAATCGTGTCCGTTTCCGGCGCTGCCGGTTCTCCAACATACCCTGTCCGGCTGTCCCACACTACTCATACATCAGGCAAGCAATGGGCCGACTGTACCTCGGCCCGGTAGGTAGGCCCGAGGCCCCCGCCCCCGCCCGCTTTACACCGCCCTTCATGACACCAGCAGCAGGCCGCTCCACTCACCCACGGTCTCTCCGGTGGGCAGCAGCGGCTCGTCGTCCTCGTCGTCCCCACCGCCCTGCTCCTCGGCCCCGTCAGTGTCCTGCTCCTCCTCCTCCTCAACCTCCTCCTGAGTGTGGCTGCCACTGTCGACATCCGCAGCCGCCGCAGCCGCAGCCTCCTCCTCCTCCTCCTCGCTTGCCTCGTCCTCCGCCGCCTGCAGCAGCTCCCGCACCTCCTGCAGGCGGCGCCGGCCGCTGTTGCCGCCGCCGCCGCCGCCGTGGTGCGCCTTCTTCTTGTTGGGGGACGGTGATGGCGAGGCGGGCGAAGGCGGCTTGGCTGCAGGCGAGGGCGAGGGCGGCTTGGGCTGCGGAGACGGCGGCGACCGCTTGGGCGGCGGCGAGGGCGGCGGCGGCGGCGGCCGCGGCATGCGCGCCAGGCGCTGCTGCTCCTTCTTTGCTTTGATGGCCTGGGAGTGGTTGGAGATGCGGTCCACCACCACGGCGCCCGACACCTTGTCCTGGATGCGCTTGAGCTCGGCGTCCTTGGCGCGGTAGGCGGCCTGCGTGGCGTTGCTGCCGAACTGGCGCTGGTCCAGGGCCTGGGTTGGGTGAGGGTTGGGTGGGGGTTGGGTTTCGGTGCGTGGAGGAGGAGGAGGAGGAGGAGGAGGAGGAGGAGGGCAGAGATGTAGGAGGGGGGTGGGGGGGGGGTTCGGGGCCGCTGCCACACTGCCGCCGCAAACACCGTATGGCCAATGCCATCCGAGGCAAGGGCCGCCTCACTGATGCGTGCCGCCGCTCCCGTTGCTTCGACCCGCCATTCACTCCCCCCGCATGGCCTCCCAGTCACCCGCCTCGCCCCCCGCCCCCTTCCCCCCTGCCCTGCCTCACCGCCAGGCTGCGTGCGGCCGCGATGATGGCGTTGACGTCACTCAGCTGGTACACGAACTGCTGGAATGTGGTCACCAGGCCTGAGGTGCGTGTTGGGGGCCGGGTGGTGGGGGCGGGTGGATGTGGGTGGATGTGCGCGTGTGTGTGGCTGGATGTGTGGGGGTGGGATTGGGTGGGGGCCGGGGTTGGAGGGAGAGAGCCAGTGCGGAGGCCTACGGCGTGGAGCCGTTGCAAGGGATGGTGGCGGCGGCGGCACCAGCAACAGTCAAAAGACACAACACAGCTCCCACCGCACCCCTGAGGCCGTCGAGCAAGCTAAGCCTGCAGCAGACAGAGGCCTGCGGCTCGCCGCCACTTGCCACCGGCCAGCAGGCAAGGTCGCAAGGTCGCAAACGCACCGTCCGAGGCGGCGAAGCGGAAGTTGAGGCGCACAAAGTTGAAGTTCCACACGAAGCGCGTGGCGAAGGCGCGCTCCGCCGCCGTGAGGGGGCCGTTGCGCAGGAAGTCGCGCGTGGCGTTGGCCTGCTTCTGGAAGGACAGCCGCCTCAGGCTGGCCTGACCCGCCTGTGCAGTGGAGGCAGTGGGGGGGCAGTTCGGGGGTGGAGGCAGTGGGGGTGGAGGAGGAGGAAGTTCGGGGGTGGGGGCGGCGGAGGCGGAAGTGCAGGGCATCAGGGCGTGGCAGCAGGGGTAGGTGGGCTGCCGGGTAGGACACACCAACACACATGCACACACGCACATGTCACGACATTATACCGGCAGTGCATTGCGCCGGCAGGGCATCGGGGAAACCTAGCCGCTTGACCGGGTTGAGGGGGCGGTGATGGTTGGTACGTGCCATGCACGGGATGAGACTGCCGCTCAGGTACAAGAGCGCAGCGCCGGCTCGGCACCGGCTCTTCCGTTACTCCTGCAGTCACCTACAGTCACCTGTAGTCACCTGCTGACCCAACACACTACAGACGACATACTGTAACGATCTCTGGTGGTTCGTGAGTCGCTCTGGTGTTGGAGGCGTCATCGGAGGGCATGCCAAGTCTAGGCGCGCGAGCGCATAGCAGCATCACTCTCAGGCTCGGGCCACAGGCGTAGCTAGCTCGCACTGCATCTCTCAGACAGTACTTTAGGCGGAGGACAGAGCATCTCGCCTGTAGCCAGCGGGTGCGGCGCTCGCACTCCCGACCAGTGAGGCTTCAGTCAGCCATACGAGGGCCTGGCTGCACGCTCGTGGCTACAGGGCGTGTTACGCGGCTCCCTCATCGCCGACCCAGTAACGGAAGAGAGCCACACACACACACACACACACACACACACACACAAACACACACACACACACACACACACACACATGCACACGCCACGCACCCGGATGATGTGCCCGTACGTCTGCGCGCCCCCCTGCAGCGCCTCCGCCGCCTTGACGCCGTCGGGGCCAGCCGCCGAGCGCAGCGCGGGCGAGCCCGCCGCCGCGCCCAGCGCCGCCGCCGCCGCGTCCGCCTGGTCCACCAGGTCCTGTGGTGGTGGTGGTGATGGGTTGGGTTGGGTGGTCATGGTGGCGTCTGGGGTGGAGAGGAGGGAGGCAGTAGTGCAAACACACCAGCCAACCAGCCAGCCAGCCAGCCAGCCCCGCACCCGCCCAAACCCCCACCCCCATCCAAGCCCGCGCCCGCGCCCCCACTACCCCCACCTGCAGCCCGCCGTCCAGCGCCTGCGAGTAGGTGTCCGGGTTCATGCCCGCCGCCACCTCCGCCAGCACCCCGTCCAGGAAGGCGGGGTCGGGCGCGTCGTCGTGGTCGTGGTTGCGGTTGCCCCCGGGGGCGGAGGAAGAGGAGGAGGAGGAGGAGGAGGAGGAGGAGGAGGAGGAGGAGGAGGAGGAGGAGGAGGAGGAGGAGCGGGCGGTGGGGCCGCCGTCGCTGCTGGTAGAGGAGTAGGCAGGGGGATCATCATCTTCAGAGGAGGACGCGGAATTCTCGGCGTCGCCAGCGCTGCTGCTGCTGCTGCCGGGTTGAGACCCCAGCAGCTGCAGGCCCGGGCCCTCCACCTGCATGGTAGGCAGGTGGGAGGTGGCATGCATGGTAGGTAGGTGGCAGATGGCATCATGCAGGTGAACGGCAGGCACAGGCACAGGCACATGCACGGTACGTGGGTCGTGGGAGGGGGAGCGTAGCCAGGGATAGTAACCAATGCCCGTGGCAGGGGAGGGGTAGGGGGGCTACGGTGAATGGCCGCTGCCACCCGCTGGCCGCACGCAGCATAACCTCTGGCCCAGCTAGCTATCTAACTAGTAGTCTATCGGGCCCAGCCAGCCAGCCAGCCAGCCAGCCAGCCAGCCAGCCAGCCAGCCAGCCAGCCACGCACCCGGGTGAAGTCCAGGGGCTGCAAGGGCGTGCCCGACGCAGCAAACACACCGCCGCCACCAGGGCCACCGGGGCCGCCGCCGCCGCCCAGCAGCGAGCGCCGCATCACCTCCGCCGCCGCGCCGCTGGGCTCGAAGTCGGGCAGTGAGCCGTCCGATCCGAGGTAGTAGGAGGACAGGCGGAGCGGGTCGGTGGCAGTAGCGGTGTTGGAGGAGCGAGTGGTGCCGCCGCCACCACTTCCACCCGTGCTGCTGCTACTGCCACCGGCGGCGCTGTTGCTGCCACTGCCGCTACTGCCGCCGCTACTGCCCATGACGAGCCGGGCCCCGCCGGTGAGGTCACACAGGGTGTCCAGCAGCGCCTGCTTGTCCACCCGGTCTGGAGGGCTGCCGGGCGGGCTGCCGGGCCGGTCTGTGGCGGGAGGGAAGGGGCAGGTGTGTGTGTGGGTGGGTAGGAGGGGGGGCAGGGCGAGGGGGCGAGACGTGAGGAGAACTTGACACGCACATGGCGCAGGTGACACGCACGTGGGATGAGTTGGCCATGGGGTGGGAACGGCGTACGGCTTGCGTACGGCGGCTTGCACTGACGGCGCCAGATGATGACGGATACGGCAAGATGCCACACACGGCGGACAACAGACAGCCATACCGGTAGTGTGGACCGCGCCCGACCCCAAGGAGGACCACGCACCCAGCACCAGCACATACCCCCACCCCCCGCCGCCCCATGCCGCCCCCCGCCCCGATACTCGGCGGCATACTACTCACGCACGTAGCCGACCGGGTTGTTGAGGTCGTACAGGGTGACGTTGTTGGAGCAGGGGCCGCTGTAGCCACCACTGGCACTGCCGCCACTGCCACTAGCGCCACTAGTGCCGCCACTCGAGCTGCCGCTGCCGCCGGAGCCACTACTGCCAGAGCCGCCGCCGGAACCACTGCCGGAGCCACCGGTGCCGCCGGTAGTAGTGGCGCCGCCACCACCGCCACCACCTGCTGCGCCGGTGCCTGGGCCGCCGGCACCGCCAGTGCCCACACCGCCGCTGCCGGCGGCGGGCGCGGGGATGCCGGTGCTGCCGCCGGCGCCGCTGTTGCTGCCACCGCCGGCCGCGCCGCCGCCGCCGCCTGCCCCGGTGGTGGTGTTGGGCGCGGCCATGGTCATGCGGGTGCGCACCGTCACCTCCAGCTCCAGCGCGTAGCGCACGATCTTGCCGGGCCTGCGGTGAGTGTAGGAGTATGTATGTGTGGGTGAATTTGTGCGTGTGTGCGTATGGTTTTGGACTAGCGTGATGTGGGGCCCCGGGCCCCTAGCTAGGTTATGCTCATACTTGCCAGATGAAATTCATGAGGATGATCTCGCTGCCGCCGATAAGCAGCTCCACCCAGGGCAGCCACAGGCTGATGCCGGTGGGCGGCGTGTAGGGCAGCCCGAACAGCTTCTGGATGTTGTCGATGCCGCCGATGGCGGCTGCGCGTGTATGTTGTGGGCAGTAACAACAACAGCAGCATCAAGCAAAATGGAAGAAAACCGGCAATTACAGGGCATTGGTGTAGTTGAACGGGCAGAGCGCGCGGGAAACTCATGAGCAGCCTCCTGCGAACAGCGAAGTTGTGGTTTTAGCTGTCTTCATGCGCGCTTCAACGGGCCAGCCTCATCAAAGCCAACATCATTACTGTTGCAGCGGGAAAATATTTCTGGTGTTATCAAGCCTGACGCCGCAACAAAGTTTGCTGACAGCTGCCGAAGTTTCAACTCTTACAACCCAGCCTACTTATGTTGATAAGATAGACAATAGCTCTATGTTGCATGTTTATGACAGGAGCGTCCAGAGCTCGGCGCGCTGCTGGTGCGACAGTCGCCCCCCCCCGTCCCTCCAATGTCCGCAGCGCAGTTCACGCAATACGATACAACCAAACAACATAAAATGATTGCTTTCACGATCAGCCCGGAGACACGCGGACGCGATGCTACTCGCACGCCCGCGAGGCCCCGCGCCCGCCCGCCCGCCCGCGCCCCCTACCTTCCACACGCCGCACCAGGACCCACCCGCGACGGCCTCGTCCGCCAGCTCGCTGTAGCTCTTGAACTGGGTGGTGGCGGTGATGTTGACGGCGGTGCCGGAGGCGGCCGCCAGCGGCAGCCCGCCCAGGGCCGCCAGGCGGGCGGCGGAGGCGGCGCCGGTGGCGGCCCCGCGGCCGATGCGCAGGTCGCGTGAGGCCTGCTGTGCCTGTGTGGGTGCACGTACATACGTCGTGGGGTGGTCAGGAGCAGGTGACGCGGCTGGGAGCAGGTAGAGGGGTGGATGAAATGGTGGATGGAGGGACGCCCGTTTGATGGCGTGCTGCCTGTGTATGTGGCAATAATAATGTGCGTGCAGTGCGTGCAGTGCGTGCAGTGCGCGCAAAAGCGCACGTGCACGTGGCAGCAGGCAGCGCCAGGTAGGCCCCGCCACGCATCTCCCCGCCCCCCCCCCCGCCCCCGCCCCACCATGTCGACTTGCAGCTGCGGCGGCAGGGCGATGGGCGCGGTGGAGTTGGCGGGGGTGCCGGGCGGCGGCGGCGGGCACAGCACCAGCGTCCAGGAGTCCAGCGTCAGGGTGCGGCTGGTGGTGGTGGTGGTGGTGGTGGTGACGAGGGCGGCGGGGTGGGGTCGGTTTGCAAGTGGAAGGCGGAGGAGGAGGTGGTGGCAGGGAGGGAGGGGCTTTAGGTAAGGCGGTCAGCGCCTTCCTACCTCTTAAGCCAACGCCCATGCGCCCCATGCAGCCACACATGCATCCCAGCCTCCCAGTCGCCGGGCGCCCAACTACCGGGTCGTCCCACCCACCCCCATCCATCGTCCCCGCCCTGACAACACCCCTAATAACACCCGCCACTCTCCCCACCCCACCCCCGCCCCCACCCCCGCCCCCACTCACTTCTGCCAGCCCTGCCCCAGGTCCGCCAGGCGCAGCACCCAGCGGCCGGCGGAGGTGGCGTTGGCGGCCGAGAAGGCGGACAGCGGCGTGGCGGGCCTGTGGCGGTGGGCAGTGGGGGCGCAGTGGGGGGGGCAGTGGGGTGGGGCAGTTGGGTGGGGCAGTGGGGTGGGGGTGGGCGTTAGTCCAGCAGTCCAATGTAATCGGTGCTCATTCGGGCTGCCTGCGTGCGGCGCAGGGGTGGCTTGGGTGTAGTGCTTGAGGGCGTGCGACCGTGCGTGGATGGAGCCCATCGACCTGCCGCTGCTGCTGTTGGTGCTGGTGCATGCGGCCATGATGATGACTGCCGTAAAGGCAACCCCATACATGCGTGGCATGCGGATGTGGGGCAGGTGAGCAGCGCAAGAACGAGCAATGAGGCAGCAGGGCACTTGTACTGGCTGCACACACACACACATACACACACACACACACACACACACACACACACACACACACACACACACACACACACACACATACATACATACATGCAGCCGCCTGCATGCCTCCCACCCCTCTTACCACCCACCCAGCCACTCGTACGCACCCACCCACTCCCACCCACTCCCACCCACCCACTCCCACCTGTACAGCCCAGTGAGGTTGCCCGCGGGGTGCGGGCTGTCCACCGGCAGCACCGCGGCGGCGGCGTCGCTGAAGCCCAGCTCCCCCTCCTCGCCGGCGGCCCCACCGCCGCCGCCGCCGCCGCCGCCGGTGGCCCCCTGCCCCTGCTGCAGCCCCTTGAGCAGCGCCCGCCGCCCGCCCGACAGCGCCGCCAGCTGGGCGGCTGTGTACGGCGTGTCGGCGGGGGCGTGGTCGTACGGCAGCCGGTACAGCGCGATCTGGGTGTGTGCGTGTGGATGGGTGTGCGTGTGCGCGTGTATGGGTGTGTGTGTGCGCGTGTGGTGGGGTTGGAGGATGGTGGGTGGGGATGGGGGAGGTGGGGGAGATGGGATGGGCATGGGTGGGGGCGGCAGGGCCAGGGGGCCAGAGGGTTTGCACCAAGCGCCCGAACCGTTAGTGGCTCCGCCGCCGCAGCCACCCAATCGCGCCCCCCCCCCCCCACACACACATAGTCCACTACTTGCACTCCTCTGCGCATTTCCTACCTAGCCCACCCGCTCCGCTCCACTCCGCTCCTCCCAGCCCGCCCGGCACCCACCCACGCACTCACCACCAGGGCGCCCACGCGCGGGTGGTCGAAGGCCAGGCCGCGCACCTCCACCGCCCCCACGTGCGGCCCCACCTGGTCCGCCACCAGCAGCGTGCTGGGGTGGTGGCGGTTGATGATGATGGGGTTGGGGGTGGGGCAGGTGGGGGTGGGGGTTGGCCGGGGTGCGGGTGGGGATTGGCCCGGCGGACGGAGCGTGAAGAGGCGTGGTGTGGTGGGCAGCGGGGCGGGGTGGGGCGGGGTGGGGCGGGGCGGGGTAGGCGGGGTGGGGCGGGGCGGGTGTTGCAGGCCGGTGCAGTGCGTGTGTACGACTGGGCAGGTGGAGGTTAGGGCAGTGTACGTGTACAGGCCTGTACATACCAGGCACCAGGTGCGTACGGAAACCCGCTGCCGACACCCGCTGCCACCCACCCACCCACCCGCCCTTCTGCCCACCTGATGACGCTGCCGGGGCTCCCGCCCGGGAACGACACGTCCGTGGTGTACGACATGCACTGCGCGAGCGAGGGCGAGGAGAGAGAGTGTGTGTGTGTGTGTGATGGTGCGTGGGTCACAGGGGAGGGCTGCACCAACTGCGGCACCTACTGCGGCACCTGCTGCTGCCCCTGATGTTATGTTGCGCCCCTGTCATGCCTTCGTTCTGCCCGCTGCCCCCGCACCACCACCACCACCACCACCTCACTGCTACTGCCTCGATCGTCATCTATCCAGCAACCACCACTGATGATTACATGCACCCACCTGCATCGAGCGGGCGGCGGCGGCGGCGGCGTCCGTGCCGCTGCCGCTGCCGCTGCCGGCGTCCCCACCGTCGCCGCCGTCACCTGCGTAGTCATCGCCTCCCGCCGCGGCCGCCGCTATGGCTGCAGCCACCGCGTCGGTTGTGGCAGCGGCAGCGGGTAGCGTGCTCCCAACATCCGCAGTGAAGGCGGTGGCAGCAGGGGTGGCAGCTGGCGCTGCGGCGGCTGCCGCCTGTCCTGTTGTCGTCGTCCCCGCCGGTGCTGCTGCCGCAGCCGCGCGCAGCAGTCGGAAACGCCCCATGCCTCCGCCGCCGCCACTGCCACTGCCGCCTCCTCCCCCGCTGATCAGGAGTGCGAGCAGCAGCAGTGCAGTCGAGGCGGGGCGGGGGCCGGCAGCGCTACCGCAGCAGCAGCGGCGGCGCTGCCGCTGCCGCTGCCGCTTGCAGTGCGCGGAAGGCGGTGGGGTGCCGCCCATAGCGCGATGCATGTCGGAGAGCGCGCTTTCACGACAGGGTTTGTGTGCTTCTGGTTTGGTGTACATCGCTTGTTCTCTTAGTTTCGTAGCGCGATGATCGCAGCGGGGATCTGGGCGGACCGGCAGTTCTTGGAGCGGCACTCACTCACACACGCCAGCCAGCGCAGGCGCCACATCGTCGCCGGCACTGCTGCCTCGACCGAGCGGCAGGTAGTACGGGCACGGCCCCACAGCCCGACCCGACGGCATCTCGGCATGTACTGCACTGCAGTTCACACCTCGCTCCAAAGGATGGACCTCGCAGCTACCGCCAGCAGTGGAACCGGCGCCCCGGCCGCCCGGTGCGTGGCCCCGGCGGCCCGCAGTTGCTTGCATGCGTGCGTGTGCCATCAACAAGCTAACCGCCGCCGCATAGTGCTAGCTATGCAGCTGCCGCCGGCGGCACCCTGCTGCTGCTGCCCGCTGTTTGCTGCCAGCAGGGGCCCCGGGCCCACTAGGCCCACCCAGCAGCAGCAGCAGCAGCAGCAGCAGCAGCAGCAGTCTCTGCACTGTCTCACTCGCTCCTGGTTTGAGCTGCTGGCCTGCCGTTAGCTGCTGCCCGTCCCACACGCACTCCCACCTACCCGCCGACCCGGCCGCCGTGCGTGCGTGCATGCATGCAGCTACCACACCCTCCACCTGCTCGAGGCATGAGTGCGCATCACCAGTAGCTGCTAGCAAGCGCACGCACCTACTAGCCTCACTGCACGGCTGTACCGGCGCGCAGGGCAATCAAGCAATCGTCAGCCGGGATGAGCGACACATTTGGCTTATTAGTTACAGGATTACAGCGGACAGCAGCATGCATGCATGCATGAAACAGTTGGCATACTTGGCGAGTCCAAGTCAGCACGACCCAGCCGACCCTCTCGCTCAGCCCTGCCGTCAGCTCTTACTACGGCTTTCCTTTCTTACTTGTTTGCCAGGCGGCAACTGGAAACAACACTACCTGCTCCTGCATACCCTTGGCGGCGGGGCTGTTAGCGGAAACAACCTCATCTATCCGCACGCCGTGCGTCTTAGGTCGGCCCCTTCAGTCCCTAGCGGACTGGCGGCGGACCACAAGAAGTAACAAACCCACCGCCTGTCATTGTCATACAAACTTAAACGCGCCCTATGTCGATTGATTGCATGCACACACATGAAGTGCGCACTGTGCTGGTGGTGATCACCACGTGGATATTCTCACCCCTGCTTGCTTGCTTGATTGCCCCCAACAACCTGCTCATACGTACTACGCACTTGAATCCCACAGCAGCCAAAGTGTGTATGTATGTGCATTTTGTGAGTCCGCCGTTTATTCACTGCGTGCGAATGGCCTATCGGCCGTGTGTGTGTGCGGCGCTGCCCACTACTTGTCGTGTATCTCGTGCGCCCGCCACAGCAGGCGGGGCGGCAAGTAAGTAGCTAGCCAGCTGGCCCAGCAGCAGCAGCAGCTTAGGAGGGTCGCTCCAGCAGTGCATTATCAGGCCGCGGAAGAAGACGAACCGGCACCAAAACCGCCCGCCGCCTCGTACCGGTCCCGGCCTGTGCGTGTGTGCGCGGAGTGGGAGAGGGACGTTCGTTCTTTCTCTAGATTGTATCTCTACAAGGACCATGACCCCCGCCCCGCCCCTTCCCCCTCCCCATCAAACACCGCCCCGCTCCGCCCACACACAGCTCCCACACATCCCGCCACCCAGCACTCACACTCCTCTCCGCTCAATTCCACAACCCCCACCCCCCAGCCTCGCTGGCTCCCCATCCGAAAACCAGCTATCCATCTAGCCAGCTGACCACCCGCCCCGCCCCTTCCCCCTAGCTCGCTCACCACATTACCCTCCCTAGCTCACCAATGGTGTCGGCCAGGGGGATGCGGGACAGCGCCCGCACCGCCAGCGCCTCCGCCTCCGCCACCACGCGGTCAAACCATTGCTGCGGCCGCTCGCCGGTGGGCATGTGGCCGGGCCGCCGAGCAGGCCGCTGCTGCTGCTGCTGCTGCGGGTCCTGGGCTGGGTCGGCTGCGGGGTCGTAGGGCGTCTGCTGCGTCTGCTGCTGCTCCTCCTCATGCTCCTCATGCTCGTCACCAGCGCTGCTGCCCTGCAGGCTGCGGTGGTGGTGGTGGTGGTGGTGGCCTGTGATGGGCAGCTCCTGCAGACCGCCCTGCAGCCTACCGCCCGCCGGCTGTAGCAGCGGCCCGCGCCGCCCACCACCGCCCTGCTGCTGCTGCTGCTGCTGCTGCTGCCGCTGCTGCAGCCCCTGCAGGCCGCCGCCGCCGCCTGTCTTGTTAGTCTTGTTGTGCGCGGCCTCAAACTTCTGCTCCCGGGCCGCGTCTTTCTCCTGCATCGTGTCGCTGCGGGTCTTGTTGCGGCCCGCCATGGTCGCGTCCAGGCGCTGTGCGTGCGTGCGTGCGTGCGTTGAGGCGTGGTGGGCGGAGGTTGGGTTGGGTCGGGGATTGCATGGGGAGGTGTGGGGCAAGCGAGGAGGAGGAGTGAGAGGGAGTGAAAGGGAGGGAGGGCAGCCCCTGTGAGGCATTTGCTCGCTGCTGCTGCTGCTGCTGCTGTTGCTGCTGCTGTTGCTGCAGCTGCTGCTGCAGCTGCTGCTGCGGAGGAGGCACCACGGATCGTTGCCTCCTGTGTCCGCCCTTTCCCCCCGTGCCACCCTCCCCCGGCGCGTGCTATCTACCTGGCGTCGGGGGCTGCTTTCCTGGTCGCCAGGTAAGTCGTGGTTTTTGCCTTACTGCCTGTGCGTGCCTTCTCTGTGTCTGGCCGCCGAGCTCGGGTGGCATTTCTAGTCGCCGGCGCATCCAACACGTCCTCTTCGACTGCTTCAACCTAACGAGTACTTTATTGTATCGCCTTGACGGCATTGCTTAACTCAGCTTCCTGTAGATTGGTTTAGCTTGGGCTGGTAACCGCCCCCCCCCACACACGCACAGACACACCTCCAGCGCGCGCGCCACGGTGATGATGGAGTTGACGTCCGCCAGGTTGTACAGCCACTGGATGAAAGAGAACTGGGGGGGAGGCAGGGTGGGGGTTGGGGGGGGGTTGTGGTTACCAGCCCAGATTAAACCAATCTAAAGGAAGCCGGGGGGATAGGGGGGGCAGGGTGGGGGGAGGATAGGTGGGTGGGAGGTGGGATTGGGTGGGAGGTGGGATTGGGTGGGAGGTGGGATGGGAGGTAGGGGTGGAAAGGAGGGGAGGGGGGGGGAAGGAGTGGGGAAGGATGGGAGGGATTGGGGACAAGGGGGGGATGGTGTGGTGTGAAGGGTTGTGGAATGGGAGGGCATGTGGAGGCGTGGATAGAGCTGGCGGCACTGACTTTGCCTGGACCCCTACCTGCTCACCCCTTGCCCCCGGCCCCCGGCCCCCCACCCCACCTGGAAGCCGTCCTGGGGACTGAAGCGGAAAGTCAGGCGCACACTGCAAAGGGAGAGGGGTGAGGAGCGACGGGCGAGGGGAGGGGGGTTAGGATGTGGCATCATGGGGTCGGCGGCGAGGTTTGAGTCCACAGCAGTCGCAGCAGCCGCAGCAGTAGCAGCCGCAGCAGTAGCAGTCGCAGCAGTAGCAGCAGCAGTAGCAGAGAATGGATGGATGCCGCCCCTGCACGTACGGCGATTGTGCGCAGAAACCCTTCATTGCCCCCTCGCTCCCGCTGAGCCCCTCAACGATCCCTCCCTCCCTCCCTCCCTCCCTCCCTCCCTCCCTCCCTCCCTCCCTCCCTCCCTCCCTCCCTCCCTCCCTCCCTCCCTCCCTCCCTCCCTCCCTCCCTCCCTCCCTCCCTCCCTCCCTCCCTCACCGCTGGAAGTTCCACACGAAGGGGTTGTTGTTGAACACCTTGTTTCCGTTGGCCTGTGTGTGCGTGTGTGTATGTGCAGGGAGGGGGGCGAGGGGTTGAGAGGGGTGGCTTTTGTGCGGGGCGGGGGTGGGCTAAGTGTGAGTACGGTACAGAGGTAGAGGGTCAGGGGCGGGAGAGGGGGCAGATGCGGCGTGTGCCATGCGTGCCCCTTGTCCGCATACACCTACCAGAGATTTGGAAGTCAGCCCAATCCCGCAGGACTCCAGCGCCTCTGGCCCCTTGACACCTGTCCCGCAACCAACCGTCCACCCTAGCCTCCTCCCCATGCCCCCCAGCACACCCCTGCCCAGCACCACCCCCGCCCAGCACCACCACCACCCAGCACCACCACCACCCCACCCACCCCCCGCACCTTGTTCATGCCCTTCATCTCCTTGGCCGGCCCGCCGCTGCGCAGCCAGGCCTTGGTGGCGTTGACCAGGTCGGAGCGGTTCATGCGAGGCAGCGCCTGCATGGCGGCCTGGGGGGGGGAGAGGCGTGTGTGTGTATGTGTGGTGATGGGGAAGGGGAAGAAGGGGGTTACAGGAGCTTGTGATGTGGGTGGTCGGGAGGCAGGCGACAGGAGGCAGGCCCGGACAGGGAGAGGCGTGTGAGAGGCACAAGGAGCTCCCGGGCTTTGGGGGCGGGGGCGGGGGCAAGGGGGCGGCGCGGGAATATATAGGGGGGTGTTGCGGCGTGTACAGCTGCTGCCGGCGTGTGTGTGCTGGGTGGACTGCAGCTAGCGTGTCCGCCCATGCAGTGCACTGCTGCTCCCCCGCAATCCCCCCCACACACACACCAGTTCCACACCTGCCCGCCCCTAACCCCG
Source organism: Chlamydomonas schloesseri (assembly GCA_016834595.1). Classification (NCBI taxonomy): domain Eukaryota; kingdom Viridiplantae; phylum Chlorophyta; class Chlorophyceae; order Chlamydomonadales; family Chlamydomonadaceae; genus Chlamydomonas; species Chlamydomonas schloesseri. Next base: position 129,470 of record JAEHOD010000058.1, on the reverse strand, counting down.
CACCTACCTTGAGCACCTCGGTGTGGGTCTGTGCGCCCGCGTGTAGCGCCTGCGCCACCTTGACCACGTCGCCGCCCTGGGTGGCAGTCGTGTTGTTGCCCCTGCCGCCGCCGCCGTTGTTGTTGTTGTTGTTGCTGCCCCGTAGGGTCATGTTGGCAGCCGTCATGCCGACGAGCAGGTCGGGCGACTGTGCCGCCGCCGCCAGCAGCTGCTCGGTGGCGGCGGCCCGGTCCACGGCGGACTGCGGGAGGCGGGAGGCGGAGCAGCAAGAGGAGGAGCAGGAGCCGTGTGGGTACGGGTGGGTAGAGGAGCTGAGAGGCAGGGGTGCAGCTGAGCGAGGTGGGGTGGGCGCATGCAGGCAAGGCACCCTCCCCCGACCCCCTTCCCCGCCGTACCCCCATGTGTGTGGTATGTTCCCCCGGGCCCTACCTACCTCTGGACCCATCTCGTCCTATGCCTCCCGTCGTTTCGCTTCTGGTGTCTGGGATGAACTACTCCCCCTCCCCCTCCCCCTCGCCTGCTGCCACCAAGCCGCCGCTCCAACCCTGGCCCCCCGACCCCCGCCCCCTCCAGCAGGCAGTGCCGCGCTGTGTGGGGTCCTGCTGGTGGTGCTGGGTTCGCAATGGTCGCATGGGGAGTTGAGTTGAGAATGGACAAAGCCCCGCAGGCACACGCGCACACACGCACACACACACACACCTGCAGTGACGCCTGCAGCGCCTGGTTGAACGAGTCCAGAGACATGGACTGCAGGGTGAGGGGTTAGGGGTGAGGCAGGGGTGAGGCAGGGGTGAGGATGGGGATGGGGTTGGGGGCCACAGTAGGGACAGAGGTGTGGAGAGGGATGAAGGGGGAAAGGCGGGTGCCGGCCTGATGGGTAGGTGAGGCAGGTAAGGTAGGGTAGGAACAGAAGCGCAGCGGGGGGGGGGCAGGGTCAGACAGACAGCCCCCGCCGGTGGCAGCAGCAGCCGCAGCAGCAGCCCGCTGACAACCGGCGCACACACGCCGCCGCCGCACTATCCGCAGCACACCCCCAATAACAACACACCACTCACGTCAAAGGCTGACTTGACCAGCCCCTGCAGAGAGCTGGGGGAGGTGCGCCAGGAGTCCTCCTGCTGCTGCAGCTGGCTACTGCCGTCTCCGCTGCTGCTGCTACTGCCGCCGTCACTGCCAGCACCGCCCTGCTCGGTGTCACTGCTGCTACTGCCGCCGTCACTGTCTGCCGAGGGCCCAAAGTCCATTGGCTCAAGGCCACTCACACCGCCGTAGCCACCATCATCACTGCCACTGCTACTGCCGTCACTGCTACTGCCGCCACCCCCGCCCAGCAGCGCCTGGCCGGTCAGCCCCGGCAGCTGCAGCTGCGGCCCCAGCAGCGCCGCCGCCTGTGCAGCCCACTGACCCAGGCCGCTGCTACTGCCGCTGCCGCTACTGCCGCCTCCCAGTGCGGAGCGCAGGAACTCTCCCGCTGCCGCCCGGGAGGCGGCGGCACCAGCGCCAGCGGCCGGGGGCGGCGGCGCCTGCTGCTGCTGCTGCTGCTGCATCATCTGGTTGTAGAGCTGCGGGTCTGGGTCCATGCAGTGTGGCTGGGCGAACTGCGCGAACTGGGGTGGCATGAGGGCGCCGCACAGCTGCCGCTTCAGCTGGGGGGGGGCAGGGGGCAGGGGGCGGGGGGGCGGGGGGGCGGGAACAGGGGGGCAGGTGAGGGAGGGGGAGGGGGCAGGAGAGGGAGGGGGTGCAGGTGCAGGGCGGGTTGGGGTTAGGGACTTGGGGATGGGGGAGGGCAGGGGAGACGGTGGTGAGTGGGGGTGGGGCGGAGACTGCCACCGCAGAGTGCCATACACACAGAGACTCAAGGCGACAACAATTTAAACCATAGTTACACACAGGACCACGCACACACACGCACACGCACCAGCTTTTTGTTGACGACCACGGGGCCGTTGGGACCGTCTGTACGGGGGGAGGGCGTGTGTGTGTGTGTGTGTGTGTGTGCGGGGGGTGGGGTGGGGGCTGGATGGAGGAACATACACACAGCTTGCGACGAGAGGAGGCACGGTGGGGTGGGGTGGGGGGAGGCTTCTAACCCGCTGCAGTGCAGTGCCATGTTGCATGATAGTCCCGAGACGGCACTCACCCACGACGCCGCAGTTGGGGCTATTGTTGTTGTTGTTGTTGTTGCCACTGTTGCCGCCGCCTCCGCCGCCGCTGCCGCCCGTGCCAGTGCCGGTGCCGCCAGTGCCGGCACCAGCGCCGGCACCAGCGCCCGTGCCGCCGGCGCCCCCGCCCGCTGCGGATGTGGGCAGGCCGGTGCTCCCACCCGCCGCGCTGTTGGTGGTGCCGGCGCCAGTGGCAGTGCCAGTGCCGCCAGCAGCAGTGCCTGTGCCGGTGCCGGTGCCGGCACCCCCGGCGGGGATGCCGGTGCTGCCGCCGGCGCCGCTGTTGCTGCCGCCGCCGGCCGCGCCGCCGCCACTGGCTGCCACGGAGGCGTTTGCGGCCATGGCCTGCCGCGTGCGGACAAACAGCTGGGGGAGGGGGGGAAGGGGGGAGGGGGGGAGGGCGCGAGCCAGCAGGGAGGTGTGCGTCAGCGCGCGTGTGCGTGGTCCGGCTCCACAAACACGGCAGACAGGCTGGCAGGCACAGCCCCGCGCTCTGGTAGCTGTGTGTGTGTGTGTGTGTGTGTGTGTGTGTGTGTGTGTGTGTGTGTGTGTGTGTGTGGCTGTGTGTGTGTGGCTCCCCATGAACGTACCCAGCCTCATCCCCCCAGCCACCCACTGCCCCCACTGCCTCACCTCCACCTGCAGGGCGTAGTACACGATCTTGCCGGGCCTGGGGTGGGGTAGTAGGGGGCGTGGCGTGTGTGTGTATGTGTGTGTGTGTGTGTGTGTGTGTGTGTATGGGGCGGGGGCAGTTCATTCCAGAACCACAAGCTGTCCAACCATGTTCCCGGCCGACCCCGGGGCCCCAGGCAGCGAGCAAGGGCAGCCGCCCCCCCAACCCAACCCAATCATTGCCCACCTGCTGCCCACAACGCCCCTACGCCAGCAGCCCCTGTGCCCCGGTGCGCACCAGCCCCCCGCCCCCCGCCCCCCCCCCCGGGAAGCCTCCCACATACATGTCCCCGCCCGTTGCTGCCCCTCACACCCCCACCACCCCCACCCTCACCACACTCGGTTCTGTACGGTCAGGTCGGTCCCACCCGTCAGCAGCTCCACCCAGGGCAGCCACTGCAGCGGGGTGGGGGGGTGGGGGGGTGGGGGGGCCCGGGCGGGCGGATAGGGGACAGGGGAGGCAGGTGGGGCAGGTGGGGCAGGCGGACGGCGGCAGGGGTGAGGTGGGCTGAGGTGAGCAGCGTGTCAGGCACGTAGCACTGTCCCAACCGCACCATACACACACACACACACACACACACACAGTAGTGCCTAGCTCGCCCTGCCCTGTACCGCCTCGCCTCCACTGGCCCCCACCCAACACGCACCCCCAACCCAAACTTAAAACCCCATCTCCCCAACCTGCCCCCCCCACCCTTGTCCCAACCGCACCTGGTTGATGAGGGGCGTGGGCTGGTAGGGCAGTCCGAACAGGGTCTGGAAGTTGGAGTAGCCGCGCACCGCGCCTGAGGGTAGTGGGGGGGTGGTGGGTGGCGGACGTGTGGGGCGTGGGGTGGTGGAGTTGGGGGTGAAAGAGGCACAGGGAGTGTCAAGGGAGGAAAAGGACTGCGAGCGAGTGCGGGTGTGAAGGGGCACACAAACACGCTCCCAGACCCTCGACACAAAACACAAAGGCCCGCCACTCACTAGCCAGGGCCGCATCCGCCACGTCGCTGTAGGGCTTGATGGTGGTGGTGGACGTCACCGTGACCAAGGTGCCGGCGGGGGAGGCGGCGCGCAGCAGCAGCGGGCCGCCGCCCGCACCGCCGCCGCCGCCCGCACCGAACACGCCGCCGCCCGCGCCAAACACGCCGCCCACCCCCAGCCCGCCGCCCAGGCTGCCGCCGCCCAGCAGCCCCACGGCTCCGGGGTTGGCGGCCTGCTGCTGCTGCGGTGCGTAAGAGGGAGGAGGGAGGGGGGGTTCAATGCATGTTAAATTAATGACGGGGGAGATGTAGACAGAGGGGGGGAGGGGGGGCGCTGGGGAGAGAAAGAGGGAGTGGGCGGAAAGCGAGTGAACGGATGTGGGTGGGGGCAGGGCTGCTGTTTCCAGACTGCTGGGGGCAGGCGGCCAGGCAGGCAGGCACCGGAGGGGGCAGCAGGCGCTCCTGGCTGGCTGGCTGGCTGGCTGGCTGGCTGGCCTGGTGCCGGTGGCTGTTGTTGGCGGGGGTGTAGTGGGTGTTGCGCTGTTGGTGTGGGTGTGGGTGTTGCGGTTCCACCTGCTGCCTGCCTGCCTGCCGCGCACGTGCCCCCGTGACTCCATGACTTCAGCGGGTGACAAGTGATCGGGCGCTTCGAATGGACTCGGCCCGAAACACCAGACGTGGCGGGCCGAGCACCGTGCTGCAACCACCCCGTACCCCATACCGACGTCCCGCCCACTCCGTCTGCTGCCTACTGCCCCGCCTGCCGGTCCTGCCCTGCCCCCACCCGATGGCCCACTGCCGCACTGCCCCCACCCACCCATTGCCAACCCCACCCCCTCACCATGACCCGGCTGAGCCAGGCGGGCGGCGGCGCGTCCGGCGTCGGCGGCTGGGCGGGGCACAGCACCAGCGTCCACTGCAGCAGCACCGGCGCCACACGGCTGCAGCAAGGGCACAACCGTGCAAGTGCATAAAAGTGCAGCATGCGATCGAATGTGCATCAGACAAGTGCGTCAGCGACAGGAGCCACAGCAGGGGGAGGCCGCAGCAGGTTGGGGTAAGTGGTGAGAGGGAAGGAGCGATGTACGGGGAGGGGAGGCTATGGAAGAGAAAGCAGCGCGCCTATCCATCCACCTCGTGCCCACCCGCCCGCCCAGCCCGCCCATCCCCACCCCACCCCCCTACCTGGCGTTGGGCCCCGCCCGCACGTCCTCCACCACCAGCGCCCACCGGCCGCGGGAGGGGGTGCGGTACAGGCGGCCCAGGCTGGACAGCGGCGTGGCGGGGCTAGGGGGGGAGGTGGGTAGGTGGGGGAGGGGTGGTGGGTAGGTGGAGGGGAAGGGGGCTTTAATGGAGGAAAGGAGAGCGCGAGCGTGTGTTTTGTGCGTATGCGGGTGTGCACATGAGGAGGGAGCTCTGAGTGCTGTCAGCTCTCATCCACCCACCACACACACACACGCACACAGCTCTGGCTGCCGGTCATACATACCCCTAAGCCCCTATGCACCTCGCCATCCGCGGGGCCTCGTATTCATTGCCACACAGCCGCCCCCACGGCCCCCTATGCCCCACTGCCACTGCCCCCGCCCTCCAACCCGTATTCCGCCCCCCCCCGGCCTCTCTCACGTGTAGTTGGCGCTGGCGTTGCTGACCGCCGCCCAGTAGCTCATGGCCCCCGCGGCGGAGTCGGAGAAGGAGGCGCCCGACAGGTCGGAGCCGGTGCCGCCCTGTGTGTGTGTGTGTGTGTGTGTGTGTGTGTGTGTGTGTATGTGTGTGTGTGTGTGTGCGCGCGCGCGCGTGTGTGTGTGTGAAGCAGGTGGGGAAGGGGGGGAGGGGGGAGGGGGTGTGGGTGGTTTGATTGGGACGAAAGCAGCGGGCGACCGGCGGTGGGCATGCTAGGGATGGGCGGGGCGAGGGAGGAGGAGGAGGCGCAGGTGGAGGCAAGCAGGCAGGTGGGGGCAGGCAGGTGGTATGATGGGGCGCCGTGCCATTTGCCACATCTAGTCTCCTCCATCCACGTACCGCCCGCCCCCCCCACACACACGCGCAATGACACACTCACCTGGCGAGCCTCCTTAATCACCACACTGGCGCCACTGGTGCTGTTGGTGTTGGTGCTGTTCCCGTCGCCTGGGAGTGTGATAACAGGATGGGCGGCCGGGATCAGTGATGATGAGCGCATCTGCCCGTTCACGCGCCTCACCACCCACACACCCGCACACGCACCCACACAGTACCCACACACCCCACACGCACCTGCCACGCCGCCCAGCTCCTCCAGTAGTCGGGGGCTGGTGGCGGCGGCGGCGGCCAGTGCGCCCGCGTCCTCGTCATAGGGCAGCCACAGCAGCGAGACCTGTGTGTGTGGGTGGTTGGGGGGGGGGGGGGGTAGGGGGCAGGAGGGGGCGGGTGGCCTGTGTGTGTGTGTGGGTGGTTGGGTGGGTGGGGGTTAGGGGGCAGGAGGGGGCGGGTAGGGGAGGGTAGACACGAGGGTGGTGGGAGGGAAGGACTGGGTGTGTGCGTGCGGGTGTGGGTGCGGGTGTGTCACACGGCAGCGGCAAGCAGGTCCCGCCCCTTCCCTCCCCCGCCCACACCCACACCAACACCCCACCACCCAGCCCCTCCACCCCAGATTTCAGGCTCTGGACTATGAACCACCCCCACCCAGCCCCAGTGACCCCAACCGGCATCCATCCACTCACCACCAGCGCCCCCAGCCGCGGGTGCTGCAGCCGCACGTCGCGCACCTCCACCGCCCCCACCGGGCCCAGCGGCCCGCGGCCGTCGGCGATGTGTGTGGCGCCGTTCAGGGCGCTCAGGTCCTCAGCCACCAGCAGCACACTGTGGGGGTAATTCGGGTTTGGGGTTGGGGTGGGGGTGGGGGGCCGGGGGTGGGGAAGAGCGCGCGTTGAGGGCAGCGCATCGAGATGAGTAAAGCCCCACCCATCCTCCTAACCCACCCACCCTTCCCCACCCTTCCCCACCCTTCCCCACCTGGTCACTGCGCTGCCGTCGGCGCTGCGAACGGTGAGGCTGGTGTCTCCGGGGCGGCCGGGGGAGGCGGTGTAGGCGACACACTGCAGCAGCAGGACAGGACAGGACAGGACAGGGGCAAAGGGCAGCAGCGGCAGCAGCCGCACATGGCAACGCATCGGCGGTAAGGCAATGGAGGGCCCGCAGTGCGGGTGAGTGAGTAGGCCCAAGGGACCGACCCGTCCTGCCTAGCACGTACCAAACACACGAGCACGCAGGCATGATCACGTCTACGCCACACACACATGAACGACCACAAACACCTCAACCGCCACCAGACCACCAACCGCCGTCCGCCGCACCTCCTGTGTGGTTGTGATGTTGGCGGTCCGGTTGCCAGCAGGGGCAGCAGCAGCAGTCGCTGAGGCGGCTGTCGCTGAGGCGGCGGCGGCGGCGGTGTCGACACGGGTGTCGGTGCCGGCGGCCGCCGCCTGCTGCTGCGTGCGGGCGGCGAAGGCGCCGCCACCGCCACCATCGGCACCAGCAGCACCAGCAGCACCAGCAGCACCATCCATGTCCGCCGCTGCCGCCGCCGGGGCCACCGCGCCGTCATCCGCCAGCGGCCCCATCGAAGGGTCCCTGGCAGTGTCGGCGGCGGATGCGGCGGCAGTAGCGGCTACGGCTGTGGCTGTAGCGGCTGTAGCTGCGCCCGCCTGGAATGACGCCACCGACTCCATCAGCAGGTCGCTGCTGCTGCTGTCCGGTGCGGCCCTGGCGGCGGCCCCAGCGGCTGCGGCAGGAGCGGCGCCGTCAGCCGCCACACCAAGGGGGCCGCCGGCGCAGGCGGCAAACAGCAGCAGTAACAGCAGGGGGGCTGCTGCTGCCGCCGCCAGCGGCGGCAGCGGCCGCAGTCCCGCAGCAGCAGGGTGGCGCAGCGGGGCCCTCTTGGGCCGGCAGCAGCTAGCGCTGCTGCTGCTGCTGCTGCAAGGAGGTCGCATGCCTGCTAGCAAAGTATGGCGACTCCGACGCTGCAGCTGGCAGGTAGGGTCGAGGCTGGCTGATTTTATGACCGACCAATAGAAATCAATTGGCGTTGCTTCGCTCTGTATAAGCGCGAGGCCGATCCGTCTTCGCGGAGTTTGCCCCGAATCGTGCTTGGCCCGCGCGCGGGCAGCCGGTCAGCCGGTCCAAGCGTCGGATCCGCGAGCGGCTCCAATTCCATCTGCCTGCGAAGACAACAAAAATACTATAAAGAAGAAAGGCAGAGAGCAGCGATACTCAGCCTGTCGCTCTAATTGCTAGCGGCGCGCGACGCGACGTCCACACCTCGCCCTCTTTCCACACCCCGCTAAAACCCTGCCGACGTACCTGCCGCCGCCGGCAGCGTGCGATCCGGACGTACGTACGCGCGGTGCGAGCACAGCAGCTGACCAGGTTGCAGGTGGGTAGGTGAGTGAGTCGCTGACGTCGCTGGTGCCGCGGGGGCCTTTCCGAGCTGCTGGGCCGTGCCTCGAGCGCCGCTTACAGCGCTGTATGGGCCGGGTCGACGACGGAGATTCCGCCCGCCAGTACGCCAGCGCGCATCGAGCCCGGTCGCCCATGGGCCCCCATGCCTCGGTTCCCGGCTGCCTTGCCGCCGCCGCCCTGCACTCCTTTGTCACTGCTGCTGCGGACCGCGCCTGCTGCTCCCTGCTGCTAGGCGGCGTGGTGGAAACGTCCATTCGATCGGTGCATCCAACCCACCACTGCGTTCACCCGCCTGCCCTTGCGGTGCGCCTTGCCACACCTGCTGCAGCTGCAGCTGCACTCCTCGCGGCAGCCGCCTCCGCCTCCGCCTCCGCCCCGAGCCAGCCAGCCAGCCAGCCAGTCAGCCAGCCAGCCAGCCAGCTAGCCAGCCAGCTAGCCAGCTAGCCAGACACGTACAATGCGCCCCACGGCCACAGCCACTGCCACCGGCAGCAGCAAGGGCTGCGGCGGCGACACGGCAGCAGCAGCAGCCGGCGGGGAGGGCCGCAGCAGCAGCAGCAACTCCCCTTCTTGTTCCTGCCCGCCCCGCGCCCCCCCTGCTGCTGCTGCTGCTGGCTACCCTGCTGGCCGCCGCCCGCCACCGCGCCGCCGCCGGGACCCGCCGGCCCCGGTGCTGCTGCTGCTGCTCCTGGCGGCGGCGGCGGTGCCGCTGTGCCTCTGCGGCCTCGCGAACGCCGCCACCCTGGCCGCGGCCGCCGCCCCTGCTGGTGACGCCGCCGCCGCCGCCGCCGACACGTCCAGCGGCGGCAGCAGTCGCGAGCAGCTGCTTGCGCACCACCACCGCAGCCTGCTGCTGACGCCGTCGTCTGAGGGAGAGGAGGAAGAGGCCGGCGCTGCTACTGCCGCTGCTGCTGCTGCTGCTACTGCCACAGCCGACCTGCAGCTGGATGAGCTACCGCTGTTTGATGATGAGGTGGAGGAGGAGGACGCGGCGGCGGCGGCGGCGGCGGGTGGCGGTGGCGGCGCCTCCTCGCGCAAGCTCATGTCTGCCGTGCTGGGTGGGTGGGTGGGTGGGTGGGTGGATGCGATGGGCGCTGTGGGGCCCGGCGGCGGCATGCACTTGGCGTATGAGTGTGTGATGGGCCTCACGTGCGCTAACGTGCGTGGCGCCGCCACGTGGTGTGGTGTGGTGTGGTGTGGTTGCGGTGTGCCGCCCAGCCAGGCAGGCAGTAGCTTCTTGTGTTCGCTGCATGGGGCCCTGCCTGCTGCCCTGCCGCCGCCCTGCCGCCGCCCTGCCGCCGCCCTGCCGCCGCCCTGCTGCCGCCCTACTTGCTGCCGCCCTGCTGCCGCCCGCACCCTCTGGCCCCTGAGTCAGCGGCTGCTGGCGGCGGCAGCTAGCCACGTGGCGGCCAGCGCCTCGCTCTCTCCTGCTGCTGCCTGAGCCCCCCACCTGCTGCTGAGTGCGTGCCTGACCGCCTCCCCCACCTCCCCCACCCCCAAAAACACACACATACGCATGCGCCCCACCCGACCACCCGACCACACACACACACACACACACACGCAGCCGGCCCGCTGCCCGGCCTGCACTTCGTCCCCCGCGGCTTCCCCAGCCCCACCGGCCTGGGCGCCGGAGGGCTGGGCCTGATGGCGCGGCTGGGCGCCTTCGGCCCGGCGGGCGCCGCCGCCGCCGCCGCCGCGGTCCCCGGCGGCGTGGGCCCGGTGGCGGCGGGCGCGGGCGTGGGCCTGGCGTCGTACGTGGTGCTGAGCACGGACCCGGTGGCCATCGCGCTGCGGCAGCTGAGCATTGTAGCCATCCAGGCGTACGGCACGGCGGTGCAGAACAGCATCAAGCGGTGTGTGCCGGGGAGGGGGCCTTCGGGGGGGGGAGGCTGGGGAGGGGCCTGGGGGAGGAGGGGGAAGCAAGCACAGGGAGTGGGTGGATGGGCAGCAGGTTGGCCGTGAGGAGTGGCTTATGTCGGAGGCTCCTGCCCCGCATGTCCTTCTCCGCCCCTCCCATGCACTTACCAACCTGTCCCCCTCATCCCAGGTCCTCCCACGCAGTCCTCCCCACCCCACACACACACCCGTGCCCACCAACCACACCTACCCATGCGCTCCACCCCTCCCCCCCCCCCCACACACACAAACCCAACCCAACCCAACCCACCCAACCCAACCCGCCCCATACCCCAGCGGCATCAAGGCCATCGACGTGCAGCTGGCCCGCTACGCCGCCTACCTCAAGCGGCTGGCCAAGCAGCTGGACGCGGCGGACGCGGCGCCGCAGCTGCAGGTGGCGCAGCAGGAGATACGGGTGGGTGGGGTGGGTGGGGTGGGGTGGGTGAGGTGGGTGGGGTGGGTGGGTGGGTGGGTGGGTGGGTGGCAGGGAACGGTCGGGATGGTGGTGGCACGACCACATGATACCACATGTGACATGCCCGCCAACCCCTTGATTGACCCACCCACACCTTTTCCTCACTGCCTCCTCCCATCGCCATCCCCATCCCCCCGAACCCCTCACAGGCACTGGTCATTGCCCGCGCCGCCCTCAAGGACTACGGCGCCCGCCAGGTGGGTGGGTGGGTGGGTGGGTGGGTGGGTGGGTGGATTGGGTGGGTGGGTGGGTGGGTGGATTGGGTGGGTGGGTGGGTGGAGGGTGGATTGGGTGCAGGTAGGTGGCGGCAGCAGCAGCAGCAGGGTGGGTCATCAGCAAATGCAACCGACACCCTTTGCTAACCTCAGCTGCCGCCGCCACCCCTCCCGTCATCCCACCCCACCGCCCTTCCTCGCGCCCCTACACACCCGTCAACATCACCACCACCACCCCAATGACTGACACCCAGGTGTCGTACGTCAAGTTCCTCACCTCCGCCTCCAGCGCCTGGACGAGCTGGTTCTACGGCATCCAGTACCGCTTCACCACCCTCACCATCTCCCTGCAGTGGGGCAACGACCCCATACAGCTGGAGCTGAACCGCGTGCTGTACAGGTGGGGCTTCAGGTGCTGGGTGGGTGGGGGGCTGTGTGTGTGGGGGGGTTGTGGTTACCAGCCCAAACTAAACCAATCTAAAGGAAGCGGAGTTGAGTAATGCAATTACGGTAATACAACGAAATACTCGTTAGGTTGAAGCAGTCGAAGAAGACGTGTGGAGTGCGCCGGCGACTAGAAATGCCACCCGAGCTCGGCGGCCAGACACAGAGACGTCACGCATAGGCAGCAGGGCAAACACCACGACTTACCTGGCGACCAGGAAAGCAGCCCCGACGCCAGGTAGCACGCGCCGGGCCAGAAGCGTGACATGTGAAAAAGGGAAGCAGCAGGGTTCGAAAGGGCAAGGCACAGTGAAGGGGCCGAGGCGCGGCGGTAGAAGGAAAAAGGAAGTAGACAGCACAGACTATGCACACACGAGCTCAGGTGGCAAAAGAGGGGCGGGCAAGGAGAGGGGCGGATTAAGTGCGAAGTACCAGGGATGGGGTAGGCAATGGTGCGGGCGATGAGGGAGGTTAGCAGCGTAGGAGTGCGGCAAGCAGTGTGCGGGCCGCGTGCGGCTCCCCACAAACACTGCCAGCCCGGACGTCCCCCCGCACCAGGGGACTCCCGGGGTAATGGGGGAAGGGCGTGAGCAGGGCGGCACGGGACGGAAGGGGCAGGGGTCAGGGGGCGGGGGAAAAAAAAGGAAAGAGGGGCAGGTGTGGGGGGGGGGCGTTGTTCATTCCAGAAACCAGAAGGGGGGCTGTGACGGGTGGTGGGCGGCTGTGGGTGGGTGGGGCCCTGGACGCAGCGGTACCAATGGGGGTGCCTGGGCGGGGGGGGGGGGGGCCAGGGGGAGAGGGGGGGGCACAGGGGGGGGAGAGGCAAGGCGGCGTGAAGGAGGTGGTGTGAGGACAAGGAGGGGGATGCGGGATGTCAGGGTCACGCAGTCACTTGTGGGAGAGAGAAGTACTCAAGTAAGAGGGCAGTGACGCCCTGAGAGCCCCGCCCCCCGGGTTATAAGAGCCGTGCATGCATGTGCCAACCTACGTGCCCCCCCCCCGGCTGCTGCTACAGCCTGGCCGACGCCACCAAGTTGTCCGGGCTGCTGCTACAGCCCTTCATCGACGCCTTCAAGTACGAGCAGTGAGTCCTCAAGCAAGCAGCAGGGTGACGGGCGGGTGACTGCTGCTGCTGCTGGTGCTGGTGACGCGGCGAGGCAAAGCAAGCGGCGAATGTATGCGTGCGTGGGGGGCAGGGTGGGGGTGGTTCAGAAAGAAAGAAAGGTTACACTGGACCGTAGGTCCTAGCGTGGATTAATGGAGAATTGTCTGCGAGCGCAACCCTAGCACTGTCAGACTAACTCTACGATTCTTCACCACCGTATCCTAGCCACCATCATATCCTAGCACATCCGAGCCACCCTATCCTAGCCATCACCCTATGCCGCTAGGGAAACGCCGCATTAAAGCTGCGGAGCACTGCCAGTTAGCGCAACTTGCCAGAGCCTGGCGCTCCTGTTTTACGACCACCAACTTCGGACTCTGCCTGCTCCACGACCTATTTCATTCGTGGGATCACCGATCGGTCTCTCACCAATCTTACGCCCGTGCATAATTGGGCTTCATCCGGATTTGAACCCGGGTCCCTTCAGCCATAAGGACGTATCAAATCGCTAACCGAATTAACGAATTAACAACTGGTGATGGTGGGGGTGGTTCATTTGGCCTGTTGCTACAGCTAGCCCTGCCATACAACCCCACGCCCAACCTCCCTGGCCTCAGGCGCTTCTCCGCCGCCCTGTTCAACATCCTGTTTGACGCCTACAACCGCGAGCGCAACCGCCTCACAGTCACGCCCGTGGCCCTGATCAACGTATGTACGTGTGTGCGCGTGTGTGTGTGTGTGGGGGGGGGGTTGTAAATACCAGCCCAAGCTAAACCAAACCAAATGCATAAGAGCGAGGAGGTGACCATGGCCTATGATTTGGGGGGGGGGGGGGGGTAGTTCATTCTAGAAACCAAAGCGACCATTGCAACCTAAAAACTCAGAACCCAGAACCAGAATGCGCGGGCGGGGGTGCGCCGTCAAGGGGGGGGAGTAAGGGAAGGAGGGGCGAACATGGGCTGGGACAGGGACTAGGAAGCGGGGAGGACGGAAACAGAGGGAGTAGCTAGAGAGTTCGGGAGTGTGCATGCATGTATGCATGCTTGTGGGTGCATGGCACAGTATGGTACTGGCAGCAGCACACAGCTGCACAATGATTCATCAGCACAACTCCTTCGCAGGCTTTCACACCTGTCCTTATTTTCACACACCCGCCCCAACCCACCCACCCACCCACATGCCCACCCACGCGCCCTACCGCACCATACACCCCCACCCCCACCTCCCCCACCAGGCCCCGCTGGGCAGCGGCCAGAACCTGGCCGGCGTCATTGCCCGAGTGCGCGAGCTGGCGCAGCAGGTGGGGGGGGGGGGCAGGTGGGGGCATGGGGCAGTGGGTGGGTTGGGGTGTTGTGCGTGTGGTGAGGTGGTAGCGCATGGTGCGCGGTGGTGGGTGGCTGGGGAGAGTGCGGACGGAAGCTAGGCCACCCGGCTACTTGCTGCTCGGGTTGCGGTTCGCCTCACCCACTGCCCTACACGCACGCATACGCACGGCACGTGTCAAGGCCGCCAGCCCATCGCCACCACCATACATACACGCTCCCCACACTGCCACACTGTTCTTACACACACACACGTACGCCCCGCACGCCTCTCCACACCACACACCGCCACACACATGATGACATGAACAACAGCTGGGCGGCGAGCGCGGTGCCGCCGACGCGCTGCGCACCGCCGCCCTCACCGCCCGAGACCAGGTGGCAGCGGCGCTGGGAACGGGCGGCGGCAGGGGCGGCGGCGGCGGCATGGGTCAGTCCGCTGACAGCAGTGGCAGTGGCAGTGTCGGCGGCGGCGGCAACGCTACGAGCGCTGAAACCGACAGCAACCGCAGCGCAGGCGGCGGTGGCGACAGCGAGCGGCCGGGTGTGGCGGCGCTGGAGCGGCTTACGGACATGCTCAAGCAGAGGGCCCAGGAGCAGCAGGGGCAGCAGCAGCAGCAGCAGGCGCAGAGCGCCGGCAGCAGCAGCAGCAGTGGCTAGATGGAGCGAGGCAGGCGGGCCGGCTATATGACGTCGTGAATAACGCAACCCACCTAAGATTGCAATGCTGGCGGCAGCTGGGACGCCCTTGATAAGTAGAAGTGCGAAGATGCTAGGCTGCACACATCCAGTGCTAGCTGTTACTGGGTGGCAGTGCTTGACGGGGCAGGGGTGATCCAACAAAATGCCCGGCCAGGGGCCATAATGTTATTGTTATTGAAGTGTTATTGTGGGTCCTATCTACCCAACGAACTGGTGCTGCTACTGGTTGGGGCTCTCGCGCAAGGCCGCCTGCTGCTGCTGCTGCGTGCTGGGCGGCACGGCGCGCGGAAGGCCGTGCGTGCGTTGCCTCGCTCGGATGTATGGAGGCACTGCGGTGATGAGCGAGTCGGTGGGTGTGGTAGGCTTGATTGTTTATGCGAGCCAGTCCATCTATCTGGCGCGTCTAACTGTGATGCAGCAGCAGCAGCAGCAGCAGGCGGGCGGCCGACCTATCGTTGGTACCAACCGGCTCAGTGAGCTAGCGCGCGTGCATCTGTTGTGCACGGCGCACTTTCTTATTGCCAGGAAGTTGGGGGGTTCCGGGGTTCCTGTGAGAATAACGGGGTAAAGGAATACGCTGCGGACCTGATTCAGGAGTAAATGAATGCCGTGCACATAGGCTGGACGCGGCGGCGGCAGGGAGGAGAAGGGGGTGTATAAAATTGCTATCTACTGCCTGCGCGTGTAAGCAGTCAGTAGACGAGCGCACGCGCGGCTCCACGCACACGCACGCACTCGCTCCATGCATTGACGTCGGCCCCATGCACAAGTCAACACCCAATGCACCCAAGTCAATACCCAGCGGACCCACCAGCGCAGCAGCCTGCCAGCACGCCAGCCAGCGGTCACGCAAACTGCCGCACGCCCATGTACGCCCATGCACGCCCATGCATGCACGCACGGCGGTGCATTCACCCCCTGCCTGCGCGGCGTGCGTGGCGTGCAAGGAGCGCCGTCAGTGCTGGCGGCGGCGGCGGCGGCGGCAGAAGCTACACGGCAAAAGCCACACGGCACCAGCAGAGTAGCCAGCGGCGCGCGTTGCAGCTGCCACGCCACTAGGAAACCGTTGTTCGCCGCGCGCGGGTGCAGGGCCGGGGGCCGGGGGCCAGGGGGGGGAGGCAGTGCGGTGGGTCACCGGCATACATCTTGGGGTGCTCCGCCCGGGGCGTGCGTGTGCAATCGAGTGTGCGTGCCGGTCCGAGAAGCGCCTCCCAGGCATCGGCGGCAGACCCTGGCTCCGGCACCAGCTCCGCGCACCTAGAGCACCTGGCGCGCCATACGTATTCCTGGACCTATACGTGCTTTCTTTATCACACCAAAAAATAACATCGAGGCCACCCACCCAGCCGCCCACCCAGCCAGCCAGCCAACATGCCTCCTGGTGCGCGCAGCTGCCGCAGCAGTAGCAGCAGGAGCAGCCACAAGGCGCTGCCGCTGCTGCTACAGCTGGCGGCGCTGCTCGCGCTGCTGCTGCAGCCCGGGCTGCTCGAGGCGGCCGGGCCAGCAGGAGCTGCCGTGGACGCAGGCCTGCTGGCTGCCGAGCAGGCTGCGGCCGGCATCAGCGTCTTCGGCGGCGGCGGCAGCGGCGGCGGCGGCGGCGGCGGTAGCAGGGCAGGTGCCGGTCTGGGCGGCGCCGCCGGGGGGCTGCAGCGGGTGCTGCTGGCGTCCGCGGGGGGTGCAGCGGGCGCGGAAGGCGGGAGCGGGGGGGAGGCGGCCGAGGCGCTTGAGGCGGCCATGGCGGCCCAGCTGGCGGCGGGGGATCCGGAGGGGCGGCGCCGCCTCATGTCGCTGGTGCGGGGTGAGTGCGGGGTGCATGGGCGGGGGTGATGGGCGAGCCAGGGGCGATGGCATGGCATGGTGTGGTGCGGTGCGGTGTGTGTTGTGTCACGCCTCACGCTGCACATACGCACGCCTGCTGCCTGCCATGTGGCCCCTGTTGTGGCCCTCCTAACCCCATCCAAGCACACCCGCCCGCGCCCGTAAGCGCACCCATACCCACCGCACTCACATTCACACCCACCAGCCGGCCCGCTGCCGGGCCTCACCATTCCCGGCTTCCCGGGCGGCGGCGCGGCGGCGGCGGGCGCGGCGGCGGCGGCTGCGGGCGCGGCGGGCGCCGGGTACGTGATCACGCAGCAGGACCCCATCGCCATCGCGCTGCGGCAGCTGAGCATTGTGGCCATCCAGGCGTACGGCACGCAGGTGTCGGCCGCCATTGGCATGTGGGTGACTGTGACTGCTGGGAGCGTGTGTGTGAACATGTGTGGTGCACGGGTGGTGGAGGGCGAGGTGGCGAGGTTGCGCGGAAGTATGGGTGGGTGGGTGGGTGCGTGCCGCCTGGTGGCTGCTGGCTGGCTGGTCGATCACTGGTCGATCCCAGTTGCGCTGGCGACATTTGGGGCTGGGCTGGGGGCTGGGCTAGCTAGGTGGGTGGGTGGGTTGCTTGGCCGTAACCGCGCCAGTCCTTCTCCGCCTCCCGGCCTCCCGCTACATACAGCTCTCACTCCCCGCCCTCGACCCCCTCCGTCCCGCACCAGTCCGCCCCCCCAACCCACCCACACACCCACACGCACGCTTGCTTGTCTGCACACACACCCCTCTTGCCTCCTCCCCTCCCTCCGCCCCTCCCTGCCCACCACACGCTCATGACCATGCCCATGCTCACCCCTGCTCACCCCAACTCAATCACCACCTACCGCCAGCGCGGTGGGGGCTCTGGACGTGCGGCTGGTGCGCTACTCGGACTACCTGAAGCGCGAGGTGGACGCGCTGGGGGACAGCAACACGCCCGGCCTGGTCGACCAGATACAGAGGGAGATACGGGTGGGTGCTGAGTGAGTGATGAGTGATGAGTACGTGTGTGTGCGTGTGTGTGTGTGTGTGTGTGTGTGTGTGTGTGTGTGTGTGTGTGTGTGTGTGTGCGTGCGTGCGCGTGTGAGGGATGGTGGTGAGCTGGCGGGTGCGGGCCCTTGATGGGGCAGTGGCGGGGTGGGGTGCCATGCATGTTTGATTAATGACGAGGGGTGGGGTGGGGCCGTACGCGGCACGTTTGTGTGCCTCACCGCGCGCGCGCGCACACACACACACACACACACACACACACACACACACACACACACACACACACACACACACACACGCCCCGCGTCCTGTGTCTGCTGTTCTCTCCCTTGTGGTCTCTAACGCACGCCCCGTGTGCTCCCAGCCCCAGCCCCAGTCCCAGCCCCAGCCCCAGTCCCAGTCCCAGTCCCAGTCCCAGTCCCAGTCCCAGTCCCAGTCCCAGTCCCAGTCCCAGTCCCAGTCCCAGTCCCAGCCCCAGCCCCAGTCCCAGTCCCAGTCCCAGCCCCAGCCCCAGCCCCAGCCCCAGCCCCAGTCCCAGCAGCCCCCAGCGCGCTGCCTGGGTCCTTCTTCCTAACGCCCTGCTAATCTCTTCTTCATCACCACTCCCCCCAACCCCCGGTCACCTCGCCTCATGACCTCGCCTCATCACCCCTCACCCACCCCCACCCCCACCCCCACCCCCACCCTACCCTACCCCACCTGCCTCAGGTGATCGTGGTGCTGCGGGCGGCGCTCAAGGACGTGCAGGCGCGCCTGGGCGTGTACGTCAAGTTCCTCACCACCGCCACCTCCTCCTGGACCGCCTGGGTGTACGGCATACAGGTGCGCGTGCGTGCCCGTGCCCGTGCCGTACGTGCTTACGGCAGGTGATGAGGGTGCAGGAGCGGCGGGCGGGGATGGGTACGGCAATACCCACTGTGTACATGGGAGGGGAAGAGGGGCAACAGGGTGGGAGGGGAAAGGTTTAGGCAGCTGAGGGCGGGCGCTGTCGGCGATCAGTGGTCCGGAGCTGAGGGCGGCAGGGGTCAGGTGTAATGACGGTGCACACACACCACACATGCACCCCCCCCATGCACCCCCACATGCACCAGGCCGTCGTCGTCGTCGCCTGCCCCGTCCGTGCTCAGCATCCACGCACCCGCATCCAATCAACACCTCACACCTTGACCCGCCACGGATACCCGCGTGTCCCAACCCCCTCATTTTCCCCCCACCCCACCCCGCCCCACCCCAGTACCGCTTCCAATCCGCCAACGTTAACTTCCTGACCTCAAACGACCCCTTCGGTGTCGAGTACGCGCGCGTGTTCTTCAGGTGGGTGGCCGTGTGGGACTGGGTGGGGGTGCGTGCGTCATGCGTGGGTGGGTGGGTGGGTGGGATGTGAAGGCAGACCTGGTGTGGCATGCCAGGCAGGTTGCAGGGGCCGTCGCAAACCCCCTCTATTCAAACCGCACCCATGTCCTCTTCCTGCTTTGCAAATCCGGACGGCTCCCTCGTCGCAACTTGCTTCAATCCCAACCTAGACCTCACACCGCCCCTGGGTTTGATGGTCGGGTTGGAACTTAGAAGTTACTTACCCAAACGGCCCCTGCCCCCCCCCCCCGCAGTCTGTCCGACGAGACCAAGCTCATCGCGCTGCTGCTCAAGCCCTTCATCACCGAGTTCAACTTTGGACAGTGAGTTGTCGGCTTAGGCACGCTGCACAAAGAGCACTTGGGGTGTGTGTGTGTTATGTGCTTTGTGGCGCATGAAGGGGCGTTAGAGAAGGGGGGCGATGTGCAGGCTGCTGAGAGCGAGGGGACGGAAGGCTGTGAGGGCTGGGGTGGATCTGGCCCGGTTGGCTCAAGACACGGTCTTTGCGCCAGGACTGCTGCAACACCAACCCCCCTGCTCTGCCACCTCTGCCCCCCCATCTGCCCCACCCCCCACCCCCTCCCCAAAAGGGAGTTCTTCAACAACCTGGCGGAGATCCTGATCGACGCCTACAACGCCGAGCGCGACCGGCTGACCATCACACCCGCCGTGGCGCTGGAGGTACCGCGTTTGTGCTTGTGTGTGTGTGTCCGTGTGTGTGTGTGTGTGGGGGGGGTGTCCGTGTGTGGCTCTGTGTGGCTGTGTGGCGGTGTGACCGTGTGTGTGTAGGGAGGCCTGCGCCACTGCCACCGGGCGGCAGCGTCGCCCCACCTCCCCATGCCTGCCAGGTTGCTCCATGTCATTTTCCCCTGTCTTCATGTCTGCCCCGCCCCGCCCCATTGAGCCACTGCGCCACCTGTCCACACCTCACCTCTCCCCCACCTCGCCTCTCCCCCACTACCACTACCACTACCACTACCACTACCACTACCACTACCACTACCACTACCACTACCACTACCACTACCACTACCACCACCCACCAGAACCCGCTGGGCACGGGCGCCAACCTGCAGCCCATCATCGGCCGCGTGCAGCAGCTGGCGCAGAGGGTGAGGGCCGTGAGGGCCGTGGGGGCCGTGGGGGCGGCCTGTGTTTGGGGTGACGGGGGAAGGCAATGAATGGCGGAGGGCATGTGCGAGGGCCCGCAGGTAGGAGGGCCCGCAGCTTGACGCGAGTGTGCAGCAGCCTTTCATCACCCCATCTGTGTGGGCAGGTCACCTTGCAGTGGTGCAAGCCCCCCACCTCCCTGTCTGTAAGCCCTCCCTACTCCCTCGCCCCCTGCTCCCCCCTCCCCTGCTGCCTCCCCACCTCCCCATCTCACCTTGCATCATCCCAGCTGGGCGGCGGCGGCGCGGCGGACGCGCTGCTGGCGGCGGCGCGCCAGGGCCGCGACAACGTCATCGCCGCGCTGAGGCCGCCGCTGCCGGGCGGCCGCAGCAACGTGGCGGGGCTGTGGCGCAGCGGCGGCCGCAGCAGCAGGGGACGCGGCAGCATGGGCCAGTCCGCGACCGATGACAACAGCGGCCCTGACGGCTTGCTAGCGCGCATGCAGGGGCTGGCCGAGGGCGCCAGCAACGCCGGCTTCTTCAGCGCGCGTAGCGGCTAATGCCTATGCTCGTGATAAACATTCGGCAAACGCGTCTACGCGCGTGCGAGGCGGTGAGCTAGCATCCCGCGCGAGTGTTCTGGTCGCGTGGTCTCTGTGAGCTCTACTTGCAATCTCATTGAGCTAAGCCTGATAAGTTGATTTACTCGAATGCTTGTCCTAATTCCAGCGGCCAGAATCGGTGGCTCAATCAAGGTTCTTTTGCAGGTTCTTTTGCACAAAGTGAGGCTATGTGGTATCTCGGAACGAATAAATGAGGCGTATGTACATTAGCGAGTATGTACATTGAGCAGGTCCCTAAAGGAAGCCCAAAAGGTGGACCGAGGCGGGCTGTCGAATCCGGCGGGCAGTTGAATCCGGGTTGCCCGAGTCTGTGAGGGGGCGTCTGGAAGAGAGGACTCTGGAGGCGTGGCAGGGGCAATGCTTGCAAAGCAGGGGCAAATCGGTGGCGCGGCATGCCATGCTCCCCCCCCCCCCCCCACACACACACCAGCCCAAGCGGCCTCAACTCCTGCAACAACTCGTCTTGTACGTAGACCCCAACACACATGCATGCGGCATCAGGACGCACCGAGACACACCAACTACTGGAATTAAGGCCGCGATTCAACCAGTTCAGAGCGCTGCAAAGCCCCGTAGGCCGCAGCCAACAGCGCATGAGCATCGGCCGTTGGTGCGCCATGCCTCGGGATTGTTGAGTGCGCGTGCGACCCCCCCCCCCGCCCCCCTCATGGCCTCGCCCACCACGCTCCTGGCCTCCTGCTGGCGGCCTCCTCGCGCTTACCCTCTAGGCTCTCAGTCGCCCCCCCCCCCACACCACCTCTAATTCATTCCCGCCCGATCAGCGCTTTACGTCGTGCCCCAGCGGCAGTGGCACCCCGTCCGGCCGCAGCTCCGGCGCCTTGCCCACGCCAGCGGCAGCCCCTGGTGCGGCCGTGTCGTCCACCCTCGTGCCCTCCTCCTCCCGCCCCTCCGCGCCTGTCCCCCCAACCTCCACCGTGCGGCCGCCCGCCCGCTTGGCCTCATCGCTGGCGTTCTCCACCACCACCACCTCCGCCTGCCGCCGCCGCCGCCGCCGCCGCGCCGCACTGTCGGCGGCGGCGGCGCTGGCGCCGCCGCCCGCCGCGTTGCCGCCAGCGGTGTACACCTCCGGCCGGATCTGCATGCATGCATACCGTATGCACATGCATACAAGAGGCCATCATCATACGTGCGAGTCCGGAGTCCGGTGAGGCACGTGGCAGCCGATGAATAGGGGGGGGGAACAGGTGAGGGGGGTAATGGCTGGGTCACAAGGCGTCAACGTGGCGGCGCGGCAATTGCCTGCCGGAGGGGGCTAAGGGGGCTAAGGGGGCGGCCTTCCCTCCATGCCCACACAGCACCCCTATTTCCAATACACCGGTACGGCAGGTGGGTGGACCAGCAGGCAGGCAGGTGGGGCCAAGAACCTATTTCCTGCCAACCTGCCTATCTACCCGGCCTCAGGGTTAACTCCACCGCGCAGCCCACCCACCCTGGGCCCTGCAGCCCACCACGCCCTGCTGGTTCACAGCGCTGCCCAGACACGCGCTCCCACGACCGACACGCGGACAGCAGGCACCCGCCCGCCCGCCCGCACACACAGGCAACCACACGCAGAGCCGCTCACAAGCATCTGGCCGCACGCCCTCACGCCCGGCACTCCGTTACACACGCACCATGCAAGCATCCCAGCCAGCCAGCCAGCAGCAGCAGTCCCCACCCCACCCACCCACCTGCGGCATGGAGTAGTCGCCGGGGCCCTGGTCCTGGTTCTCAATGCCCTCGGCCTGGCGGCTCTGCAGCGGCCCGCCTGTGCGCACGTGAATGGCAAAGTGGTGTGGGTTATTGGGGTGGTGGGTGGGTGGGTTGGGGTGGTGTGGGTGGGGCGGGTGGGTGGCGAAGTTTGCTCACTCAGCTTGTAAGTTCGCTGCTGCGTTGGGCAATCTTTATTCTTCCCCGCCATATGCACCTACCAGCTGTGGGTCCGGCGCTGCTGCGGCTGCTGCCCTGGGCGGCGGCGCTGTCGCCGCCTGCAGCAGCAGCAGCGGCAGCGGCAGGAGCAGCAGCAGCTGGCGCAGCGGCAGCAGCAGCAGAGCAGAAAGGCCGGGCCGCCGCACCCGCCACGCCGCCCGCGCCCTGCTGCGTCATCGAGCCGCTGCTGGGTCGGCCGCCCCTCCGCTGCAGCTGCGCCCCCACCGCCACCAACTCCACCTGCTCCGCTTGAGGCTGCTGCTGCTGTTGGTGGTGCGGCCACTGCGGCGGGTGCCGGGCCGCTGCGGCGCGGAGGCGGTCGCCGCAGGTGCCGCCGGCCGCAAACGCGCGAGCCGCCAGCAGCAGGTTGCCCACGCGGCGAGCCGCGGCCAGTGCTGCACTTGCTAGCTGGGCCATTTTGTCTTTGATCCGCTGCTAGAGAGAGCGCGAGCCCCCTGCTATCTGATGGCACCAGCAAAAGGTGACGAGCAACTTGAAGGGTAGGGCTTGCCAACTCATAGTGCAATGCGTACTCCACGCCCATTCGCCACGGCAACTCCACCCCCGCGCACGCAACCCCTTGCGAAATCGGGCAACCCCCGCATACGGCACACGTCACCGCCGCCGCGCCGCGCAGCAGCGGCATATGGGTACATTCATGTGCGTGTGTCCACATACGTGCTCAATGGCGGTCTGCGGCCCCATGTTCATGGATGTCCATGGATGGCCCGTGTGTGTGAGTGGCCCAGCGACCCAGTGCAGGGCGCAACGCCCCCACCCATCCCCATCCAATCGTCTGTGTGGTTACAAGGTGGTGCCTTCCTGCCTCGTGGAAACCGAAGGCCCGGGCCGGGGTGACCCTTGTAACGCCTCACTAACCAATCGTCTGGCCCGCACCCCGCCTGCCTATTCCTCAGTCAGTCGTTCCACCAGGCAGCAGCAGGCAGCATCACCAGCCAGCAGCAGCACTGCGGCACCCATCCGCCCCGCGCTCGCCCTATGCCTGACTAATCATCATGTATGTATGCTTGGGAGTGAGGCGGCCCAGCCCCTAGCCGGCCCCAGCTGATGGCTCCATGAAGGCGCCTGTCTGCAGGCGGGTCGTGACACACTACTGCTGACCACCTGCCGTACAGCTGACAGCTCGCTCTCCGCCGCCCGTCCGTGCCGGCCGGCCGCCGTTCAACTGCCACTCCACCCCGTCGTCACCACATAGCGACACCCCATCTATCCCATCCACAGCTAGCTGCAGCCAAAAGCGACTAAGCCACCCACCTAGGCGTCGCTCTGGTCTGCGGTGCTGGTCAGTGTGGAGCCGCTGCCGTCGTGCCCGGGCGGCAGCTCCGCGCCGCCGTCCTCGTCCGTCAGGGGGGCCGCGGCGGGCTCCACAAGCCGCCGGTGCTGCTGGTGCTGGTGCTGGTGCGGCTGGTGCTGGTGCTGGTGCTGGTGCGGCTGGTGCTCCTCACTGCCACCGCCGCTGTGTGGGGCGCCGTCGCCATCACTCACGCCGGTAGCGCTGGAGGTGCGGCTCTGGCGCTGATGAGCGACCGTGTCAGGG
This sequence comes from Chlamydomonas schloesseri, assembly GCA_016834595.1. Classification (NCBI taxonomy): domain Eukaryota; kingdom Viridiplantae; phylum Chlorophyta; class Chlorophyceae; order Chlamydomonadales; family Chlamydomonadaceae; genus Chlamydomonas; species Chlamydomonas schloesseri. The sequence goes on along the minus strand of JAEHOD010000058.1, from coordinate 105,653 downwards.
CTGGTGTTGGCAGTGGCGGCAGCGCCTGATGGTCCGTGGCAGGTGAGCAGTGGGTGGCAGTGGGGGGGCCGTAACCATGGGATGGTATGGGTATGGGGCGGGGGAGGGGCAGGCGGCGGGGGGAGAGGGGCAGGTGGCGAGTGCACACACACACACACACACACACACACCTATGTCTGCTGTTCTCTCCCTTGTGATTTCTAACACACACACACACACACACGCGCACGGACACACGCACACACACACACACACACACACACACACACACACACACACACACACACACACACACACACACACACACACACACACACACACACACACTTTCGCGCTGCCGCCCTTTGCCTATGCTTCCTCTGCCGCCTGTAGGTGAGACTACGGACAGCGGGCGGGAATCAGGGAATTAGGCGTGCTGGGTAAACGTTTTTTAGGCGCATGTCACAAGCATATGGGTGCATGTCGGGGTCGGTTTGCTTCGCGAACGCCCGACGGGTTCCAGGCTATTTCTGCGGGTAAGTATGACTACCGGGGCTACGCGGTACCGTCCAAGAAGTATTCGGTGCGTATCCGTCAGTAACTGCGAGCGATTGCGGGGATTCCTCTCCGTTTCCGTTTACCAACACACACACACACACCCACCAGGATAGTCCAGGCACATACATGATCCCGACCGGAGCGAGCACCAACCCTGCCACACTGCCACCCTGCCTTTCCAACACCCTAGCCCGTACTGTCACGCCCCCGCCTCCACACCGCGCGCTCACCAGCCAGCAGGTGGGTGCAAGCGCTCCCCTGGCCCCTGCACTCCCCCCCACCCCACCCCTCCATACGCATGCGACTTGTGCTCCTCGCTCCTTGCCCCGTGCCAGAACCAGCTACCAGCAGCACTGCCAGTACCACTAATGATGCCTGAGACACCCAGACAAGCAAGCAGTAACTCACCCTCGGTCCGCTGGCTCTCGCCCTCCTCCTGCTTGTTGCCCTGCTCGCCGCTGCGGGCCGACGTGTCCGGCTGCTTTTCTACGAGATCATTGGGGCGGCGGCGGCGGTGATTGCGCAGTGGGGTAAAAGGTAAGTGATGAACAGCTGTGCTTCGTGAGAGCGGTCGTGGCGGGGTTGCGCGCGGAGGGGCGGCGGGAAAGAGAAAGGTGGAAGCAAGGGACTGGTGGGGGCTGGGTGGACTGGCGGCGGCCGGGACCCACGGCACGGCACGGCGCACTGCTCAGACGGCGACCCACCGAACTGCGGCGACGGCGGCCCAGTCTCCGCCGGCCCCTCGCGCGAACTGAAGCCCGCGGCAGCACCTGCACCTGCAGCACCAGCCGGAGCAGTACCCGGAACAGGGCCTGCAGAGCTGCGGCTGCTGCTGCCCCCGGCCGCGGCGGCCGCTCTCGCGCCGGTGCCGGCGGTGCCCGCGGAGCGCCCTGCGGCGGCTCCACGCAGCAGCGCGGCCTTGAAGGACCCGGACAGCTGCATGGCTAGCAAGTAGATTGGCGAATTGTGGTGCGCGATGGAACCTGAATTGGTGTGGTTGAGGCCGCTGAGCGTGGGAAGCGGGCCGAGGCGAGAGATACGAGAGACGGCCGCGCGAGATTGTGTCATTGCTGCCCGCAGGAGAACCCTTCAAAGCGCTGTCTGCGCACCAGCAGCTCGCTACAAATTAAACTCAGTGCACTTCGTGCTGCAGAAACACTAACCACAGCAAGCTATCTATTAGTTATATCACTATGAGCGCTCCCGAAGCAGCGGCCATAAGGCCTGTCGACGATACCTCGCCCGGCCCCTACGTGGAGGGCGCCTCTGCTCCCCTGCAGGCCACCGGCCTGTTCACCGCCCAGCCCCTGATGCGCGTGGAGGGCGACCGCCTGGTGCTGAGCACGGAGCTGCCGCCGGAGGGGTCGCCGCCTGGGGAGGGGGCGCAGGGGGCTGCTGCTGCTGCTGAGGAGCAAGCGGCCGCCGCAGCAGGCGGTGCTAGCGGTGCTGGCAGCGGGGCGCAGCCTGGCGCTCGCAGCGGTTCCGCGGAGGCGCAGGCGATGGCAGGGGCCAGCGGTGGTCGTGGCGGGGAGGGTGGCGTGGCCGGTGGTCCCTCCAGTGAGGCCTCTTCGGCTGTTGGCGGCGGTCGCCGCGGCTGCGGTGACTGCGGCATGACCATGCGTGGCGTGGCGGAGGCGCTGGAGACCGCTACGTCCGGCGGTCAGCAGCAGCCCGGGCCGGCCCCTGCGCTGCTGGGCGCAGGCCTCACCGCCGGGCCCCCGGCACCGGCGGGCGAGGAGCTGGGCCTGTGATGCACTTGTGCTGTGATGCGAAGCCTGGGGAGGAGCGGCGGCATTTGCAAGGCCACTTGAACCGCGGGTCCTTCGCGCCATGAAGCGCGCACGTCTATCATTTGCATATGTCAGCGGATTGTGAACTGCGACTGTTTCATGTAGCGGCGTTTCTGGAGAGCAGGTCAGACCGCGACGGATTAGTTTCCCGCGCGGAGCCCCGTAATCAAACTGACAGCACTCTCTACTGATACGGCACAAGTATATCTCATATGTTGTAACGCAAATGAAGCCGTCTGTGACCTGAGCTAAGCGCGAGCGACTGACTTGGCCTGATGACGATGGACGCGGTTCTGCAAGCCTGGCTGGGCACGTTTGGTGCCCTGCCTCTACCAGCTGTGATTGCTTCGATAGCTGTATTGACAATATCCACAGCAATCTTGCTTTTGTTTCGGAGCCGACCTGGCGATGCCCCAACTGTGCCCGGCCTTCCTCTGCTGGGCTCCGCGCTGGCACTCGGACGCCATGGCGTGGCATACATCAATAAATGCAGGCAGCAGGTATGCTGTCGACTAATCGCCACGACTCCCAAAACGCGTCCGGCGTCAAGCTGTGTCCAGCCGCGCCTCACCCCCGCTACCCCAACCTGCGGCACCGCAGTTCGGCAACAGCTTCTCGCTGAGCCTGGCCGGCGTGCGGATGACGTTCCTGTTTACGCCCCAGCACATTGACTACTTCTTCGGGGCGCCGGACAGCAAGATCACCTTCAGGTGGGACCAGCGCCAGGTGGTGTGCGGTGGTGGGTACGGGCCCCTTCGTTTACCTGCCTTCCGGCCTTCCTAACCTACCTGCCTTCCTGCCTTCCTGCCTATCCCGCCTGTCCCGCCTATCCTGCCTGTCCCGCCCGCCCGCCTGCGGACAGGCCGGCCGTGGAGCAGTTCACGCAGCGTGTGTTCGGCCTCACCTCGCGCCTCTTCTTCCCGCTGCACTTCAAGGTGTGTGCGCGGGTTCGTGCGTGCGTGCGTGCGTGTGTGCTAGAAACCAAACGAATCGCGTGTATGTGTGTGTGTGTGTGTGTCTGTGTGTGGTCTTAGCGCGATGGAGGTCAGAGTTCCTGGGGCCAGGCCCTCGGCTTGTTCCCGCTCGGCTGTGCACGCCCCGCCGCCGTATGCCCCATCCTTCTTCCCACTCGACCCCTGCCCCTGCCCCCAACCCGCACACAACCTCCAACCAACCACAACACAGATGCTGACGGAGCTGCGCCACCTGCTGGTGCCGGCCAGCATTGCGGAGCACATGCAGGTCAGAGGGTGGCGGTGCATGGGGGGGCTGGGGGGTCGGCTGAGGGGCGTGCGGCAGGACGGAGCTGCTGCCCCTGCCCCTGCCCTTGCCCCTCCCCCTGCAGGGGTGGTGTCCGGTGCTCCCCCCTCATGTGCGTGTACGCATGCACAGCACAGCACAGCACGGCACCGCGCCGCATCCATACACATGCCTGCCTGGCCTCCCGCCCGCCCGGCCACCCACACACGTGCCCAACCGCCAAACGTGTGTGTTTCGCGCGCCGCTGCCCCTGCCCCTGCCCCTGTCTCCGTCCCGCTGCAGGGCCTGGGCGAGCGGGCCCTGGCGCTACTGCCGCTGTACGTGCACCACCCGCAGGTGGACCTGTACGCGCTGTGCCGCGGGCTGGTGTTTCATTGCGCCGTGGAGCAGCTGTTCGGCAGCGCCTTCATGAGCGCGGTGGCGGCGGGCGACCTGCTGCTGCCGCCGCCGGCAGAGGGCGGCTCGGCGGGCGGGCGGCAGGGGCCTGGAGGAGGGCGAGGGAGGAGTGGTGCCGGCGGAGCAGGAGGAGGCCTCGGCCGGGTGCCGCGCGGCCGCGGAGAGCGCGGCGCCAGCCCCAGCCCCGCGGTCACTAGCATGGACGAGAGCGAGAGCGAGCGCGAGGCGGAGCAGCAGCGGCAGCGGCAGGAGCAGCAGCAGCAGCAGGGGTGTGGCGGCTCGTCAAGCAAGTGGATGCCCTACCCCTGGCTGCCGCAGTGGGCGGGCGCGTTGGGCGCTGCTGGTGGGGCTGGTGGGGCTGGTGGGGGTGTCGGCGCGGACGCGCACGTGCACCACCAGCGGCCGCCCGAGGGGATTCACCGGCTGGCGCGGGACTTCTTCGCCTTCGAGGACGGGTTCGAGGTGGGTACCGTATGCGGGGGTGGGGGTGGGGGTGGGGGCAGGGGTGTAAGGGGCGGGCTGCAGGGCGTGCTGAGGAGGCACGGCGGATAGCCCCTGTGTTGCTACGGCCCAGCGATGGGCCGGGAGGGAGGGAGTGCTGGCCGCATGCGGTGCGGTTCCGGTCTGCTGCTGCTGCTGCTGCTGCTGCTTGCGCCATCGCGCCCCACGGCCTCGCTCGACCCCGCCAACGCCCCAACCACCACGTGTGGTGCCTCCCGCTTGCGCGCTCGGGCTGCACCTCCCCAGCCCCTGACACGCACCTGACACGCACCTGGCCACCTGACTCGCCCCCCAACACCTCCCATCTGCCTCCTCCCTCCCGCCCCCCACCCACCCACTGCAGCTGGCCGCCTCGCCGGTGCCGCACGCGCTGCAGCCCGAGTTCACTGGGGCGCGGCGGCGGCTGCTGGCGCTGCTGGCGGCGGCGGACGGGCGCGGGCTGTTCGCGGGCACGCCCGCCGGGCAGCTGCTGGAGCGCACGGCGGGGCTGCCGGCGGCGCTGCGGCCCAACCTGCTGCTGGCGGTCATGTGGGCATCGCAGGTGCGTGTGTGTGTGTGTGTGTGTGTGTATGTGCGTGTGTGCGTGTGTGCGTGCGGGGGGGGGGGAGGGCGTGTGCAGCGTGGAGGAGGAGGAGGAGGAGCAGGAGGAGGAGCAGGAGGAGGAGGAGGGGTGGGTAGTTCATTCCATTTGCCAGGGGGCAGCTAAGGGAATTTGGGATGTGATTTTCGGGCAGGAGCAGGGGCGGGTACATAAGGTCTTCTCCCTGCTTGTCCAAGCGCGTGGCATCCTCATTCCCCAACCATCCACATCCTGGCTCCTGTGGGATTGCAATGCGCCTTACCCGCCGCCCTCCACCGCCCGCCCTCCACCGCCCGCCCTCCACCGCCCTCCACCGCCCACAGGCCAACACGGTGCCCGCCACCTTCTGGGCCGCCGGCTTCCTGCTGCTGCCCGAGAACGCCCACCACCGGGCGGCGGTGCTGGCGGAGCTGCAGGTGGGAGTGGAGTAGCTGGGGTGACTGGGGACCGGAGGGGGCTGGGGTTTTTGAGGCGGCGGGGCCGGAGGTAGGTGGTGGGCCGTAACAGGTGGTGCAGGGGCTTGAGGGCTTGTCACCACAACCACACCCGCTCCCTCCCACACAGACGGAGCTGAGGGGCGGGGCGCCAGGCGGCGGCTCGCCGGGCGGCGGCTCGGCGGCATACAGCAATGAGGGTGAGCTAGGCGGTTGAGGCATGGGGCCCGGGGGGCCGCAGAGCTGGGGGGGGGGCAACCGGTCACGCCGCGTCGCAGCGCACCCAGGGGCAGGCCTCTGCCATGAGTGCATACTGGCCACTTGCGAGCACTCTGCAGCAATGACGATGCAACCTATAACAACCTTTCCTCCCCGGCGCGCTCTCCTTGGCCCCTGTCAGAGCTGGTGGCCGCCGCCGCGCGTGTGGCCGCCAGCCGCCGCTCCGCCGTGGGCCGCTGCGTGGCGGAGGCGCTGCGGCTGCGCGTGCAGAGCATCGACGTGCGCATGGCGGCGGACGACCTGGAGCTGCCCCAGCTGCCCCAGCTGCAGCGGGGGGAGGCGGCGGCGGGCGGCAAGCAGGGGCAGGGCGGCAGCGGCGGTGTGCTGCGGCTGCCTCGCGGGCGGCTGCTGGCGGTGTGCCCCTTTGTCAGTCACCATGACACCCAGATGTACGGCGGCAGCGGCGGCGGGGCGGCTGCCGCCAGCAGTGGCGCCACCGGTGCCGCCGCGGCCGCCGACGTGTCCAGCCCCTGGGCGTTCAACCCCGACCGGCCCGAGCTCAAGCTGGGGGACGGCACCGCCGTGGTCAGCAGCGTGGCGGGTGCGTCCTTATTACCGTGTTACTTGATTGGTTGCTTCACACTACCACCACCACCACCACCACCACCGCCACACCACCACCACCGCCAATACCTGTGTGGAGGCCCGTGGCTGTGTACTGATTGGTGGTGCCCACATTCGCGGAGGGGGGGGGCACTCACACGCGTGGCGCTTGCTTGCGAAGCATACAGTGGGTTTGCTTGTCCTGAGATCTGACCCAGATCAATTTCCCGCCCACTTTTTCCAACGAGCCTCTCCTTGAGCTACCCCTTCCAGTGGTGTCACCCCCGTCATGGCCCCCCGCCCCCTGCTGCCTGTCGCCTGACGACTGCCTCCAGGCCTGGCGTTCGGCGGCGGCCCCTACCGCTGCCCCGGCCGCTTCTTCGCGGAGCAGGAGCTGGGGCTGCTGGTGCAGCTGCTGCTGTGGACGTACGACATGCAGCTGTCCTACACCGCGGACGGCCGCCCGGCGGGGCTGGCGGGCGGAGGTGGAGGCGGAGGCGGCGCACACATGCCAGCTGGGGCTGCTGCGGGTGAGGGTGCGGCGGGCAGGGGCGACCGCGCAGCACCGCCGGTGTCGCCCGGCGGGACTACCACCACCACCACCACTCAGCAGCCGCAGCCTGACCACCACGCGCTGAGCCCCTCCGCGGCCGCCGCCGCCTCCCGCGCCGCCGCCGCCGCCGCGCTGGCCGCCGTGCCGCCCCAGCCGCAGCTGCGGAAGGTGGCGGGCGGCAGCTGGCTGTACGGCGTGCTGAGCGGGCTGGTGGGGGCGCGAGCGCTGGCATGGGGCTGCGGCTGGTTTGACGGCGTGGACGGCCCCCTGGAGGTGAGCGGGGGTAGTTGTTGTTACCAGCCCAGTAGACCATACCCAGTGCAAAAGAAAGAGGAGGGGGGTCTACATGGTGTACCAGGCCCGTGAGGGCGAAAGAGAGCTGTGAGGGCGGAGGAGGGCTGGGGGGCCGAGCGCGCTGGCAAGAGGAAAGGGGCCGTGCACGTGTACCGTATTCATGGCGCGTATCGGCCCCACCTGCCAGCCGCCCATAAGCTTCTGCAGCTCCACCTCACACTCACGTCTCCCTCACCCATCCGCCCACCCACCCGTTCGTGCACACACACGCGCTCGCCCGCAGGACTTCCGGCACAGCGGCGACCCGGGCGGCCTGCTGCCGCCCTGCGACCTGAAGCGCCTGGTGGGCGTGAAGGTGCCGCGGAGGCCGCTGTGGGTGCAGCTGGCGGTGCCGCACTGGCAGGCGCGGCGGCTGGGGCTGCTGGCGCCCGCGGCCGTCACCTCGCGCAGGTGGGCGGACATCGACTGAGGCGGGTGCTGGGCTGGCAGCTCCGGGTGAAGCCGCCGGCCAGGGTGGGGGGATGGCTATGCGGGCCAGGCCGGGTGCAGCTGAGGATGGGCGTTGTTAGGTGAGGCCGCTCGGTGAGGTGATGAGCGGCGTTGTTGGGTTAAGTGAATGAAAACATATAATGGCGTGCGGCAGGCCTTCTGACCTTGGCGCGGTAGCGCGCAAAGTTTTAGGGTGACAGTGCGTGGCGCGGTTGAGGTGTGGGACCTGGAGGGCGCAGGTGACCTCCGAGCGCCCCTCCAGGTTGGTGTACACATCAACATTACAGGCGCATTCACATGTTTGGAACTTATGTGAGGTTATGCGTTTCAGCTTGCAAGTGCGCTGTTAAGTTCTGATGTCTGAGGGCAGGTTGATGGGTCGCCGCAGGCGAGAACGCCCTCTCGCACCGGCGCGGGTGATGCTGAAGCCATGTAAAGGGTTGGTAGGTCTTGTTCAAGCACAAGCGCTGTGTTTCGTCAAGAAGGTCTGTTCCGCTCCTGGCGTGATGAGACACATTTGCGCCCATGCAGCCGCGATGGGGCAGCGAGAGGCGGGCGACGCGCCTTTAAAGCCCTCTGCGCTTGCTACTTCCATACATTTCTTCCTGACTCGCGTCTTCATACCTACATATCCATACTTCCTTCACAACCACGCGCCTTCTGTCGCTGGTCAAGTCCGCGCAACTTCCCATCAGTCGCAAGTCGCAAGTCGCGCTCCAAGCTCCCTCCTCAAAAATGAAGATTGCTTGCATCGGCGCTGGCTATGTGGGCGGCCCGACCATGGCTATGGTCGCGCTGAAGTGCCCTGAGATTGAGGCAAGTTGATGGCCAACGTCCTGCCAACTTGTGGGCGTCTTGTGTTCGGGCAATGCCAACTGATTTGTAACGCCCCAGATGGTATGTCTAGATTAAAAGCAGCGAAAAAGGCTAGCTCACGAGGAAGAACGTTTCCGATCATGCCACTTCGCGGCGACTGACCCTTCTTGCTCGCTCGCCTGCTGCTGCCAACGACAGGTGGTGGTTGTTGACATCAACGAGGAGCGCATCAAGGCCTGGAACAGCGACAAGCTGCCCAGTAAGTCTAGGCCCCAGCCCGGCTGTTGTGCTTTGGCAGCGGCACCTTCGTCGCCGGCTGTAGTGGACGTCGTCCTCCTGTTTCTTCGCTGTCCCGTCGTGCTATTCCCCTCCTGACGCCTTGTCTGCCTCTTCCCTGTCCCGTTACTGCCTCTCAGTCTACGAGCCTGGCCTGTTCGAGGTGGTCAAGGAGTGCCGTGGCCGCAACCTGTTCTTCTCCACCGACACCAAGAAGCACGGTGAGGCTTGCCGGAGTTCACCAGCTGCCGCGTCTTCACTCATTGCACGCAGCCTTCCTCTCTGGATACTATGTCTTCACACACAGTGCCTGCCAAGCCTATCAACTAACAACTGCCCCTGTGCTTATGCGGCGCTGTTACGTCTTTCCCCCCTTCCGCAGTGGGCGAGGCCGACATCGTGTTCGTGTCCGTCAACACCCCCACCAAGACCCACGGCATTGGCGCCGGCCGCGCCGCCGACCTGACCTACTGGGAGGGTGCCGCCCGCCTCATTGCCAGCGTGTCCACCAGCAGCAAGATTGTGGTGGAGAAGTCGACCGTGCCCGTCAAGACTGCCGAGGCCATCGGCAAGGTGCTGAAGCGCAACTGCCAGGACCCCAACGTCAACTTTGAGATCCTGTCCAACCCCGAGTTCCTGGCTGAAGGCACGGCCATGGAGGACCTGAAGCACCCCGACCGCGTGCTGATCGGTGGCGCCGACACCGAGTCGGGCCAGAAGGCCATCCAGACCCTGGCCGAGGTGTACGCCCACTGGATCCCCCGCGAGCGCATCCTCACCGCCAACCTGTGGTCCGCTGAGCTGGCCAAGCTGACCGCCAACGCCTTCCTGGCGCAGCGCATCAGCTCAATCAACGCCATCAGCGCGCTGTGCGAGGCCACCGGCGCCGACGTGAGCCAGGTGGCGCACGCCATCGGCACTGACAGCCGTATTGGCCCCAAGTTCCTGAACGCCTCGGTGGGCTTCGGCGGCTCGTGCTTCCAAAAGGATATTTTGAACCTGTGCTACGTGTGCGAGACCGTGGGCCTGAAGGAGGTGGCGGAGTACTGGTGAGTCGGGTAAAAAAAGCGGTTTTGGGCCAATTATTATAAGGCGCGGGCGGGGGCGGGGTGCTGCGCCTCGCACTTGCCGACTGGATCGACGCGGCCCTTCGCATGCGCCCGGCGCTCGCTTTTCCGCGCTCCGCCGATGTAGCCTCGCCCCGCATTAGCATATTTCTATAATTACACATTACAACGCGTCACGCCCTGCGTCCGCTGCGCTTCGCACTTGCCGACTGGATTGACGCGACCCTTCGCATGCGCCCGGCGCTCGCTTTTCCGCGCTCCGCCGATTTAGCCTGGCCCCGCATGACATATTTCCATAATTACACATGGCAAATTAAGCGCCAGTAGTATCAGGCCCTGTTTGCGCTGCACGTCGCACTGTGTTGTGAGCCGGCTCAGCAGCAGTAGCCAGCCAGCAGGGTGTGGGATGGGTTACTTCACATAAATTTATGCGCGCCTTTGGGGGACGGGTGCGTTACAGGCGGGTGAGGGAGTGGGCAAGGGCGAAACAGCGGTGTTGCGCGGAGGCCAGGGAAAGGCTGTGCGGAAGGAACGGCAGGTGCTATGGTGACACGACTAGCAGACCAGCACCAGGCACGTACCCCTCTCTCAATGTCTCCCCCTTCTTCACCCCGCAGGCTCCAGGTTGTGTCGATGAACGACTACCAGAAGCAGCGCTTCGTGGAGCGCGTCATCGGCGCCATGTTCAACACCGTGTCGGGCAAGAAGATCGCCATCTACGGCTTTGCCTTCAAGAAGGACACCGGCGACACCCGCGAGACGCCCGCCATTGACGTGTGCAAGGGCCTCATCCGCGACGGCGCCAAGTGCTCTATCTACGACCCCGAGGTCAAGGCCGAGCAGATCTTCCGCGACTTGTCCGCGCCCAAGTTTGAGTGGGACCGCCCCAACTACAGCCGCAGCCAGAGCCACATGCTGGAGAACGTGCAGGTGCAGTCCGACCCCATCGCCGCAGCCGACGGCGCGCACGCCATTTGCGTGCTGACCGAGTGGGACGAGTTCAAGAAGTACGACTTCGGGGCGCTGTACGAGAAGATGGTTAAGCCCGCCTTCATCTTTGACGGCCGCAACATCCTGGACCACGCCAAGCTGCGCGAGATCGGCTTCATCACCTACGCCCTGGGCAAGCCCCTGGACCCCTTCCTGGTCAAGGGCTACTAAGCGGATGACGGCGGCAGCGTGGCGATCAGCGGCTATGGCGTAAGGCGGCCGTGGGCGCTGAGTTGCAGCGCTCTGGCGCGTGAGCGTGGAGCGGCTACATAGGAGCATAGCTGGACCTAGGAGCTGGAGCAGGCGGCAATGCAGCTGCACATTGGCAGTAGCATGGTTAGCAGGTTGCGCCTGGGTTGGGCGCTGGGCGGCTGGGCAGTTCACCCGCCGCCATGGAGGGCGGTGTGAGGTGAGGGGACGCGAACAGACGTATCCATCGGCGGCGATGAGCAGAGCAGCGCAAGAGAGCAGGAGTGTCAATGCCTGAAATGCTGTGAGCCCTATCCGGGACCGAGGAATGAACATGCATGGCCGAGAAAGTAGCGCTACTTGATGGGCTGTGTGCTGCAGGCAGCGGCATTGGAGTCCGCAGGCCGAACGGCACCAGTCAGAGGGGCGTTCACGCCCAGACCAGACTTGACTTCAAACGTTGTGACCTGACATGAATACTGTGAACCTACATGTGAGCGCGTGCCGCACTGGTGTTGTCGGAGTTTTAACCTGTTTGGACTTCTGACTGGTCGTGATCTTGACCCCGAGTGTGCACAAGTTTTTATGATGAGATCGAACAGGACGCACGTTAGCGCGTACCGTATGCGTTGGCGCGCATATGTGAAGCCGACCCGAGTCTGTTGTATTCGTGGGTGTCAGGATGGCAAAGCAAGTGATGGGGCCCCAACTCCCTCAATGTGTAAAACAGACTGAATGAGCCCGACCGTCTGGGGACTCTGTGCAACGGCTAGGCTGGTGATCTTTAGGACAGCAGCCGGAAGCGGCAGAGTGTGGGGCGGGGCAATATGAGCGTTGCGTTGCCTGCGTTGCCCGACCTTGCCTCGTGGGCTGGTGGACCCGTCAGGAAAGGGGCTGCGTCCCTGCGTGCAGCTCACAACCAAACTTAAAGCTCAAAGTCCGGCCCTATCACGGCCGTCTCATAGCAGGCGTGGTGGTAGATGCAGGTAGGTAACAGGGCGGCATCGCGTACTGAAATGGCCGACCGGGGCAGTCTGTTGGGGACCTGCCGGATGTCCAACCGCCAGGCGCAGCTTCCGACGTCATTGCGCTACGAGGCACTACTTTCAACCTCAATGCACAGTAAAATCCTTTCACAGCCTGGTCACAGAGTTTACAGTACCGATAAATGCTGGTGTTCAAGCGTCGGGCTCTTACATTTGCCCGTTGCAGTGAGGGCATATTACTCGAGTGATAGTTTAACAAAGCAAGAATTGTAAGCAGATACAACGACTACCATTCACAACGTGTAATGGCGACAGCTGACGCCGCAGCGGGCGACTCCGCAGTTCCCATGTCCCGGCCCACTGCAGCCTTGCCCTCAACAGACAGCGTGAGCCTGCTCACGCTGCCGACGCACCTGCTGCAGCAAATCCTGGTGCTGGCGGGGCCAGGGGCGTCCGGTGCTGTGCGGTCGTGTCGCCAGGTGCGCGAGGCCTGGCGGGCGGCCCTGCGCTGTGCCCCGCTGATGGCGGCCTTCATCGCGGCCCGCTGCGCGCCCGACCTGGCCGGCGCGCCGCTGTGGGCGTACCGGCCGCAGGTGCGTGCGGCGCTCCTTGGCTTCCCGCTGCCGGTGCCGGAGCGCTGGTCGGACCCGGTGCAGGAGCCGCCGCCCAGCCCCGAGGCGGACTGTGCGCAGCTGGCGCTGATGCAGGCGCTGGCGGCGCAGCAGCCCGGGCTCAGCTTCCTGCGCTCGGTGAGAGTGTGAGACACCAGCCTCCTGGTGCTCCTCCCCCCTTTTGCGTAACCGGTGTCCAAGCAGGGCGGCTTGGGGATCGCTTGGGCCTGCGCAGGTTTGTTCAGCAAGGCGACAGGGCATCGCACCAGTATCACGTGATGCCCCCTGACTAACCCCAACCCTAATTGAGCCGCCCCCTTGCAGCCCTCGGCGCTGCTGCTCGCCGCCACCCGCGCCCGGCATCTGCTCACACTCAGCTGGCTAACCTCGGGGCCCTCGCTCGGCGGCGGCGGCGGCAGCAGCGGCCGCGGCGGGCCGTGGGCACACGCGCTGTCCGCCATCAGCCCGCGCGGCCACGGCGGCGAGGCGCTGCTGGCGGCGGTGGTCGAGTGCCGCTGCCCCCACCTGGCGGCCTGCCTGCTGGAGGCGGGCGTCAGCGCGCGGGCGCAAGACAGCGCGGCGCTGATTGCGGCGTGCCGCCCGCGCCTGCAGCAGCAGCAGCAGCAGCAGGGCTCCCTGGTGCATGTCGAGCAAACGTCAGCGGCCGCGCAGGACAAAGCACAGGACGGGGACGGTGGCGGTGGCGGGGACGGCGGCGCAGAGGCTCAGCTGGCGCTGGTGCGGCTGCTGCTCAAGCACGGCGCCGACCCCCGTGTGCAGGGCAGCCTGGCCCTGACGGAGGCGGTCAGGTGGGGGCCAGAGGGGCGGGCACCGCTTTGCACTGCTGAGCGCGGGGTCAGGTTCATGGCAGTGGACACTGCCATGCGCTTCCAATGCACCCAAGTGACCCAACCACTCCTCTCGCATCCACCCGCCCCCCCCCCCTGTGTCACATCTTGCCGCCCGGCCGACCGTCCCGTACTGCACATACACGCGCACGCACACGCACACGCACACACAAGTCTTTTATTTATTCTCTCCCTTGTCATCTCTGGCACACAACCAGGTGCGGCAACCTGCCCCTGGTGGAGCTGCTGCTGGCCGGTGGCGCCAACCCCCTGGGCGCCGACAGCCGGGCGCTGCGGGAGGCGGCGATGGCGGCCCAGCCCCAGCCCGAGCTGGTGCGGCGGCTGCTGGAGGCAGGCAGTCAGGCGGACGCACTGTGCGGCGCAGCGCTGGCGTCCGTATGCAGGTCCCCGCCCCCGCCCCCGCCAGAGCCATCGTCGGCGGCGCGTGCACTGGTGGGAAATGAATCAGTAGCGGGGGAGGAAGAGGAGTGCTGCTGCGCGACTGCAGAGGGCGGGCAGCAGCGGTGCGGTTGCGCAGCGGGCCAACCGCTGCGGCTGCGGCTGCAGCTGGCGGAGGTGCTGCTGGCCGCCGGCGCGCAGGCCAACGCCGCTGCGCTTACCTACGCTGCACAGTGGGAGGCCGGCTCCGGCCTGCCCCTGGTGCGGCTGCTGCTGGCGGCGCGGGAGGAGCGGTCTGGCCCCGGCAGTGCGGCGGTGCTGCTGGCGGGCGGGGCGGCGCTGCAGGCGGCCTGCCGCGGTGGCTGCGTGGAGCTGGTGGGGGAGCTGCTGGCGGCGGGCGCGGCGGCGGACGGCTGGGCGCTCAAGGCGGCTGTGGAGGGCGCGGCGGCGGCCCGCACCGCCGCCATCGAGGCCGCCACCAGCGCCATCTCACTGGCCGCACTGCGGGGCGGGCCCTACACCGTCAGCCTGCCCTACAGCGGGGATAGCGAGGACGAGGGCGAGGACGAGGGCGAGGGCGAGGGCGAGGAGGGGCGCAAGGCGCTGGAACGGCCGCCCGCTAAAGCGCAGGGCGGCAGCCGCTGTGCCAAGGCGGCGGAGCGGGCCGAGTTTGAGGCGCTGCTGGCGCGGGTCAAAGCAGCGGCGGCGGGCCCCCCCGGCAAGGCGGGCAGCACCCGTGGAGGCCGTGGCATGGCCGACGGTGCGGGGCGCACGCCCTCAGGTCCGCAGGGCCCGGCGGCTTACTCCCCGGGGGGCGGCCACGACGCTGTGGTGGAGCTGCTGCTGGGCGCGGGGGCGGACCCCATGGCCGAGTACGGGCAGGTGTTCATGGCGGCGGTGCGGGGCGGCCGCTGGCGCATGGTGGGCGCCATGTGCTGCGTGCCGGCGGGGGCAGCAGCAGCAGCAGCTGGGGCGGGTGGTGGTTGTGCGGGTGGTGGCGAGGTTGGGGCTGGCGGCGGTGCCGGTGGCGGGCGGCTGCGTGTGATGGTGGGCATGTGCAACAACCTGCCGCTCAAGGACGCTGCGCGGCTGGGCTGGCGGCGAGTGGTGGCGCTGCTGCTGGCGGCGGGCGCGGGGGCGGAGCGGGAGGTGCGGGAGTGCGCGGCTGCGGAGGCGGGCGGCTACGGGCATGGCCGAGTAGAGCAGCTGCTGCTGGGGTGGCAGTGAGCCGTGAGCGTGGCCTAACAGCGCATGGGCGCAGCAGTGTTGTGGGTCCTCACATCATGTGCATCATGTCCAGCCTCCATGTAAGTGGAGCTTGTAATGCAGTACACTGCGCAGACGCGTTTCACACTCAAGTTCTCAAAAGTCTGCCCAGCTTCTAGGATGTTGGGCAGGCGTCCCTCAACTCTCAGGCGCCACAGCTACCACGTAGCTTTCGTTCTTCTACCGCATGCGGGAGCACATGCCGCACCCGTGGAGGGCACTGTAATCCACTGTAGACACTCACCAACCCGGTGCGCCCCCCTGCAGACGCAGCAGTCCCGCCCAGTATGAGTAACACGGGACGCCCTGTCGCCCTTTGCCACACCAGCCTTCTACAGTGCTACTGCAACAGGCCTACAGCTAACCTTCCCCCAGCCCCCCACCCCCTGTCCCTGCTCTCTGCTCCTGCCGCCACCAGCCCTACTGGGGCAGCGACGCCTCGATGTGTTGCCGCAGCTTGTCGGTGGTCATGCGCGGCGGCCAGCGGGGCAGGCGGACCTAGAGGGGGTGAGAGGGGGGTGGGGGGGAGGCACGGGGGACGGTGTTGCGTGCAGCGGGTTGGTCTGGCGGACGTGGTTGCAGATGAGCCAAGCCACCTGCGCCCAGTAAGCCCCTGTGCACTCCCTCCCCATGGGCCCTGCCCCGGGCTCCCTGTCCTGTCCCTGACGCGCCCCGGCCGACCGGCCCACCTCTCTCCCGTCGGAGCCCACCGCCATGAGCACCGGCACCTGCGGCCGCGGCGGCGGCAGTCGGCGGCAGCGGTGGTGGTCAGTGTGCGCATCCACACAACACATGAGACACATACACTCACCCACACACACTTGTGCTTTTCTAACACACACACCCATGTCCGCCCATGGCCACAGCGACCCCCCACCCCCCGTGTGCACAGGTGCAGGCGCCCGAGCTTGAGGCGCCGACACCACCCCCCAGGGCTGTGGGTGGCGTTTGCTTCAAAAGGCCCTCCAGAGATGTACACAAGCTGGACCGTCACATCACACCACAACACACCAAACAGCACCGCACCACACCACACCACACCGCACCGCACCGCACCACACCGCACCGCACCGCACCGCACCGCACCGCACCGCACCGGGTGCGGGGTGCGGGATGCGGGGCCCCCCAGCCTCACTGGGCTGCCCCCCCGGGCCCACCACGTGCAGGTGCAGGTGCAGGTGCAGATGCAAGTGCTCACCTCCATGTCGTACACGGCCCAGGCGGGGTTGGAGGTGATGTCTCGCTCCTGGGGGGGGTGCGCGTGGGGGGTGGGGGGTGGGGGGTGGGCATTCCACAACCCGCAGCAACCAACCGACGGGGGGAAAGCGAGAGAAGTGCGGCTGGTGGGCTGAACGGGAGGAGGCTGCGGCGGCGGGGGCGGGCGACAGGTTGGTCAGTGCGCTGGCTTGAAGCTGTTGTGTCGCGTTCGTGCGCGTGGTGGGTAGGTTGGGTGGAGTTGGTGGTGTGTGTGTGTGTGTGTGTGTGTGTGTGTGTGTGTGTGTGTGTGTGTGTGTGTGTGTGTGTGTGTGTGTGTGTAATGGGCTCTGGGCATGCATCTGGCTAACGGCCGTGAGCGCAGTGCGGAGGGCCTTGGGAGCTAGGAGGCGAGCAATGGACCCCCAACCCACGGACATAATCGCATGACACGCGGCTACCCACCTCAAGGTGCCACTCCGCGATGGCACTGGGCATGAACTGCGCCCGGTCAATGATGCCCTGCACCCGGTCCTGTGGTGCAGCAGCGCAGCAGGACCGCGTGCAGGCAGAGCCGCTTGCAGGGTGTCACTCATCAGCGTGTGTGGGCATGGATTGCAGATCATGTGAGTTGAGGGGCCTGCTGCTGCTGCAGCTGCAGCAGCAGCGCGCAGTTTGGTACCGGCGTACGAGTGCTGCCGTGTGGCCCACCCCAGCGCTCGAACCTTGCGCTCACCCTCGTCCCGTCGCAGAGCTCGCATCCGGGTTTCGTGTACACTATGATGACTTTGCTGCTGCTGGCGGCAGCGTCCGCCACGACATGCGTGGTGAGCTGTCGGCGGCGAGCGTGCATGCCCAAAGCTTGTGGCCCGACTCGCCTCCGACTGCTGCCGCATGCATTCCTGTTTTGAGCAAGTTGTCGAGATACAAGCATGGCTTGCAGCTAGTCCTCGAAACACCGAGTTGAAGAAACGTATGAAGCAAGCAAAGTCGAAATTGCGCAAGCGAGCAATTGTCGAGTCGTTTCAGGTATTTATGCTTTGGTTCCGAGCGCCTTCGGCAAGTTGAATTGGGAAGATGGTCCGTCAGCAAACAAGGGCTTCCATTGCACGTGCACGTTGCCTAGGAGGTCAGGAACGACAGGCTTCCCCGCGTTGAGTGTTATTATTCTCGTCACCTTGCATGAAGTCACTTGCGCAATACTTAAACACTCCTGCGTGGCCCTAGCTTGCGCGAGCACGCCAGTCGTCTAGCGTCCGCTCTGCGTCGCTTTGGCAGTAGCTGCCTTTTCCAGCTTTGTGTATTATAGTAGCAAGCTTTAGTGCGTTGCCGCATTGCACCCTCAAGTGACTGAACATGGCCCTTGCTTCGCGCACTGCTTCCTCTGCCGTCGTTAGCCGGTGAGCCGCAACGCCAGTTAACGTCTGGACTCACATGCGGGTTTCGAACTTGTGCAATTGGGCTCGCATACACGTCCTGCCTCGGTGCCCGATCATCAACGTGACCACCGCTTGCAACGCTGCTCGCGCATTCCGTAGGTCGGCGAGGAGTGGAGTTGTTGTGCCTGCTCGCCCGGCTGCCGCACGTTGCCAAGCGGCGCGCCCGGCGAGGCGTTCGTCGGTCGCGGTCCGCGCAAGTGCGTCCTGGGGTTCTGACGTCTGGGCACGAACACACTGGGCGGGTGGGGGATTCGCCTGTATGGGTGTTCCTAGGGCGGTGCCCGTGTGGCAGTGTTGGGAGCATGGTTGGTGTTACGTCAGCAGCTCTCCGCTTTCTAACACTGGCTTTCGTGGCCGAAATTGTCAGGTCACTGAATGGCCAAGGGGCAGACAGGCGTGGGGCTTGTCGCAGCGCCATTTGCGCGCACGCCGTATCCAACCCATGCAGCTGTCAGCTTCGAATCCTAACAACCGGCACGCATTGGCCCCAATGTGCCCCTCTCCCTACGCGCAACCCTTTCCTTTCTTCCGCGTGGGGTTGTGGATCGAGATAGGCACCACGCCCCTGCCGGCATGCCTGCCCGCACCCCAAACCACATCCCACCGCTCCCCATCCCACCAGACCACACCACCCACGCCCACCCCCACCCCCACCCAACCCAACCCTCCACCCCTGCCCCTGCCACCCACCAGGCGACGAGAACGGCTCCTCCTCCGTGCGCCGCGCCACCTACAAGGAGCTGGAGTCCATCCAGTGCGACCTGTCCGCCTTCCCCGGCGTCAAGTTCTTCCGCATCGAGGTGGGTGCCGTGATGCGGGGTGCTGAGGGGGGGAGCCATCCATGGGATGGTGTGTATCAAATGTCGTCCAGTGCCGATGCCCAGAGGAACAGCGCGTACATTAAGGGGAGGGTGGAGGTAGAGCGGGGACAGGGGGGTTGGGGACGACGCGGCTGTGGGGGTGCTGGGTTGATTAATGGGGCTGCAGCAGGGGGGCGGCGAGGTGCTGAGCCGGATCGAGCTAGGGCCAGGCGGCGGCGGCGGTGGTGGTGGTGGTGGAGTTGGTGGTGGTGGCGGTGGCGGTGGCGCTGGTGGCGGTGGCGGTGGTGGTGCTGGATGGAGGGTGCTACCGGGGCCGTATGGGATACGGCACACAACCTCGGGCCTGGAGTGTATGGGCCGTATCGGCGGCGCACATGCCGCCATCGCGCTCCTGCCTGCCTGCCTGCCTGCCTGCCTGCCTGCCTGCCTGCCTGCCTGCCTGCACCCACCTGCCGCCCTCATCACCTCCAACTCCATCCTCAAACCCACTGCACCCACACCCACGCCACACGCCCACACCCGCCCGCAGGCCATCTTCCGGCCCTGGCGCCTGCCCTTCGTGATCGACACGCTGTCCAAGTACGGCATCCGCGGCCTGACCAACACCCCCGTCAAGGGCGTGGGCGTGCAGGTGGGCGGGTGCGGGTGCGGGTGCGGGGGAGTCTTGGGGTGGGGCCTGTGGCCGCGCACTGGACTGCGCAGTGTTAGGAAACACGAGAAAGGGGAAACGCAGACCATGTGTGCGATGCGTTGCGCTGAACTGTGTGTGTTCGTGTGTGTGGTAGAGTTCACAAGGGTGAGAACAGCAGACATGGGACAATGCGTGCGGTGCGGTAACGGACGGTCGCGAGTTACCTTGCATACTTTACTACAGCCGACCAACCTGCCGAGCCGATACCCGGAAATGCCTGTTACACCCATCTATCTAGCCTTGGGTGGGGATTAGTGTCCAGTGTTCGCGCGCGCGTTTGTGTGTTTGTAAGAGATCACAAGGGAGAGAACTATGAAAGACTTATGCGTGCGAAGGGACAGGAACGCCAAGCAGGCAACGCGACGCGTGTGTGTGTGTGGCCACGCCTGCCCACCCCTGCTCTGCTACCTCCGCCTGCCTACGCATCTTCTCTCTCTCCTACCCGTACACCTAACATTCACCCGGCCGCTCTGCCGCCGCTGCCTCCCCTCTGCCCTCCTGCCCGCTCCAGGGCGGCTCCCGCGAGCGCTACGCGGGCACGGAGTTCGGCCCCTCCAACCTGGTGGACAAGGAGAAGGTCGACATCGTAGTCAGCAGGTGAGTGCGTGCGGGGGCGTGGGTGGCTGGCTGGTTGGGTGGGTGGGCGGGTGGGTGGCTGGGTAACTTATTCCACAAACCAAATCGACCATTGCGTGGGGCGTGCCAGAATCAGAAAGGAGGGGAGGGGTTGGTGGCGGGCGGAGTAGGTCATTCCATTTGGGGGGCGGGGCGGGCCGGCAGGCGCGCATCCGGGGAGGGGAAGGCCAGTGGCCAGTGGCCATGCAGTGCCGGGCCTGGGACGGCGGCGCTGGACACGGCTGGCGCGGGTTGGTTGGGTCGCCCGCCTCTTCACCTCCGCACCCTTGCGCACGCACACACCCAGTGCTGGGCGGGCATGACGGTCCGGCGGGTTTGGTTGTCGGTAAACACATCCTCGACCCAACCCACACCTCCACCCCGCTACCCCCCCCTGTCTACCTCTACTCTGCTTAACCTGAATGCATGGAACCCTTTCTGGCTTCAAAAATAAACTCCCCCGTCATCTCCTCGGTCATTAATCGAACACACACACACATGCACACAGGGCCCAGGTGGACGCGGTGGTGCGGCTGGTTGCTGCCAGCGCCTACACGGGCGAGATCGGCGACGGCAAGATCTTCGTGCACCCGGTGGCGGAGGTGGTGCGCATGTGAGTGCGTGTGGGGCGGGGGCACGGTGGGCGGGGGGCTGTGCTGCGCTGTGGTGAGGAGGGGTGGGGGTGGGGTGCAGTGGGGGTGGGGGCAGCGGTTGCAGGCAGGGCATATGGGCACAGATGAGATGTAGAAAGAGGGACAGGGGCGAATTGCGGGGAAGGGGGCAGCTGAGTTAGGGGCAATCGGAGGTGGCGGCTGTGTTGGCATGAGTACTGTATGTGTGGCGGCCCCTGTACGGCCAGGGCTTTCAAGCCCCGTACCGTATGTGGCAGCATACACCCGCAAACGCACGCCCCCTGATGTCCACTGACTGCCCCCTACCCTCCCTGCCATCTTTCCCCCACGTGACGCGACGCGCCGTGCCGCGGGCCCCCCACCTTGTGGTGGTCCTCCTCCTCCGTCCTTCTTCCTCCTCCTGCGCGCAGCCGCACCGCCGAGACGGGCCTGGAGGCGGAGAAGATGGAGGGCGGCATGGAGGACATGATGAAGCGCAAGAAGTAGAGGGCCGGGGCGGGGGTGGAGATGGGGGCAGGGGGGTGGAGCTAGGGGAGCTGCCGCGCTGGGGCCGAGGGAGAGCCCCAGTAGGAGCCGGGAGAGGGGGGGGGGCGGCGAGCAGCTGCCGGAAGGGGAGGAGCAGGAGCTGTTGGGGGAAGGAGGAGGTGCAACGGGGGATGAAAGCCAATGGGATGATGGTGTGAAGGGCCCGTGTTGGACTGCACCGTTGGAGGGTGGACCAAAGGGGATGGCGGTTTGAGTCGAGGGACTGATCGGATGCGGTCGACTGCCGCCCGCAGAGCCCAGCAGCAGGCGTGGCGGGTGTTGCGGCCAGCGGTGGGGTGGCGGGTGAGGCGATGACCGATGTGTGGTTGATGACGTGCCGAGGAGGCGACAGTGCCAGTGTGATTTGTTGCTATCCTGAATCGCTTCGCTCAGGGGGCTCAGCCCAAAAAGTCACTGCCACACGTACACCGTCGGTAATGCAAGCAAGGGAACAGGTGTGCGGCGTCCCTCGAGTGTCAGAAGAACCCACCCCCCAAATACCGTAAATACATGAGCAGTCGGGACAGAGGCAAAATTGCGCGCTGTGACTGTACCGACTGAGGTAGCTGGCCGATGTTGCTGGAGCGTTTTGCTGTTGCGCATTCCTCACGCTCCGGGCGCCCGGCCAGGCGATGCCACTGCCACACGTACACATGCACCTGCGTGGAGAGTGGAGACCAGGGGTGGTGGAGGCGGACTTACGGACAAGGTCTACCGTAGTACCAGTCTCCCCTGCGTAGTACTCAGCAGCTGTGAGACCCGGCGTGATGTGCGCATAAGGTTACAGACCGGAATGGGGGTTGTGGTGGCCGCACACGGCGGCGGCTGCGACCACCCCTGGCTGCGGCCATATGACGGACGCAGGGCTGTCGGCGGCACAGCGACCCCCCCCGTTATTACGGTTATCCAGGGATCCCTACCTTCCTACTCCCCGCATCGCAGTGCGCCAGTGCCACTTACACCCCGACCAAACGCGCAGCTTCTCCGGACAACCCCGCACTTAAACTGCCGCCACCGTCTCCCCGCCCGACTGCTGCTGCTGCCTCCTGGCCAGCTGCTCCGCGCACCGGGCCTGGATGTAGGTGGCCAGGGAGGCCACGCCGCCCCCACCAGCAGCCCCCGCAGCCCCGGCCCCCTCCTCAATCCGAACCAGGCCCTCAGCCCGCAGCCGCGCCGCCGCCCGCTGGCTCAGCGCCGCCACCGCCGCCAGCTCCCGCCGCCACTGCGCCGCCGTCGTTGGCCCGGCACCCGCCCCATCCTCGTCCTCCTCGTCCTCCTCCTCCATACTCCCTGCCTCTTCCCCGGCCCCTTCCGCCTCCGCCTCGTCCGCCCGCCGTGCCTCCTCCGCCGCGTGCCTGCAGCCCGCCGCCGCCAGCGCCGCCACCAGCAGCGGCACCCCCACCCGGCCCGGCATCTGGGTGTTGAGCCTCAGGTAGCGCAGCGCCCAGGACCAGTGGTCCTCAGCGCCGCCCTGCCCCTGCGCCTGCCCCTGCGCCTGCTGGGCCCCATCGCCATCTCCCAGCAGGTAGCGCAGGGCGGGCGAGGCCAGGACCTGGTGGGGGCGGGGGCGCGGATGGGGGGGGGGGGATGGAGAGGTGAGGGGCGGTTGAGGTGAAGAATAGCAGCGCAGTGGAGCTCGCCATGAGCCCAGCTGTGCCTGTGTCCCAGCCGCTGTGCCCCAGCCGCAGTGTCCCTTGGCCCCCTGCAGTTGGCTGCGCACACACCACCCGCCCACCCACTGACAGCACACCCACTCACCGGCGGCGGCGAGTCCGCGACGCCGCCGTCCACGTAGTGCGCCGCCAGCGCCGCCAGCGCCCCCGCACACCCGCCCGCACCACCACCGGCACTGGAGGCCTGCTGCGCGCTGTTCAGCCGACTGCAAACGTGGGGCGACCACGGGCACACACACACACACACGTGTGGGTAAACGTGGGCAGAACATGTGATTGGGCGGATGCGTGTTGGGTGTTGGGTCGCCAGAGTGCCCGTCGACCTGCTACTGACCCATAGGCCTGGTCCTTCCCCTCCCCGTCCCGTCCCCTCCGCGCCCCCTCCCGTCCCCTCCGCCCCGCACTCACTCCGTCGCCGCCTCCGCCACCAGGTAGCTGAGCAGGCGCACGCAGGCGGCGGGCGGCAGACAGCCCAGCAGCGCCTGCACGTTGTCGGGCTGGCCGAACACCGCCTCCTTGCCCAGCACCTTGGCCAGCCGCCGGTCCAGCTCCACGCGCTCGTTGCTGCGTTGGGGTGGGTGGTGTGCACACACCACCACCACCACCACCACCACCGGTGTGTGGGGGCGAGTGTGTGTGGGGGGCGATTCAGTCAGTGTATGTGAGGACAGGACATGGCAGCGAAATAGACGTAATAACATGTTGATGGTCGGGATGGGGCGCACGAGTACCGGTATGTGTGCGGGGCGGGGCGGGCAGCGAGGGCCACGAGCCGGGTGGGGCGGAGGAAGGGGGGAGGGGGGGGGTCACGCCAGTGACTCCCAGTGCCGGCACAGACCCCAAGGTAAACAGGCTTGTGCCGTGTTCCTATCCCACCGCCGCCACCGCCCCGGCCCTCCCACATCCACACCAACCGCAGCACAAGGCCCGACACAGGGTCGCACAGGGAGGGAGGGCGGGAGGACGCGACCCACCATTCCACCGCCGCCGAGCGCTGCCGCACGTATCCGTCCGCGGCCTCCACCGCCGCCAGCCCCGCCGCCAGGCAGCCCAGCAGCCGCCCCGCCATCTGCCCCACCTCCGCCGCGCCCCCGGGCAGCAGCAGCCGGGACGCAGCCACCGGCGGCACCGCCACCGCGCCACCTCCACCGCCCGCCGCCGGGCCTCCGCTGCTGCCCTGCCCGCCCGGCAGCGGCAGCGCCGCCCCCGCCCGGCCGCCCATGGCCCCGTACACGGCTGTTGCGGCCAGCAGGCGCACCAGCGCAGGCTTGGGGTCGGTGTCGTACCTCCAGCGCAGAGTCATGTCGGCGGTCTGATGGAGGGCGTGGCGGGGAGTGAGCGGGAGGGCAGGGAGTGCAGGTTGGGGGGCAGGTTGGGGGGTTGTGGTTACCAGCCCAAACTAAACCAATCTAAAGGGGGCTCGGTCAGCGCACGATGGTGTTGGTGTGGCGGCGGGGAGGGGGAGGGAGCAAGGCGCGTGTGCGGGCAGCTTGCCGTCATGCCGATTGAATGAGTGGAGTGGAAGAGACAAGGCAGCAGGTCGCGGGTGTGGTGTGGTGTGGTGTGGTGAGGCGCACGTCCAGTTAGGTACACCGTACACGGCACCCCCAGGCACCACCAGACACCACCACGGACCAAGCCGCCGCCGCCGCCTGCCTCCACCGCCCACCACGTGGCGCGCACCACACCTGCATCAGGCGCAGCATCAGACTGCCTTCCACCGCCGCCCGCGCCTCCGCTGCCGCCGCCTCCCGCTGCTCCGCACTGCCGCCCGGCCGCTGCCGCCACTGCAGCTGCAGGCTCCGTGCGGCCCGCAGGCGCACCTCCATGTCCGCCACCAGCAGCGCCGTCCAGTAGCGCAGCAGCAGCAGCTGGCCCACGTCACCGCTCTCGGCAGCGTCTGGAGGGAGGGGGGCGGCGGGCGCGGAGGGGGGGGAGATGAGGGAGGAAGGAGGGGGGCTGCATAGCTAAGTGAGCATGACGGAGCCCCCCCCCCCACCCTCAATGACGGAGCCCCCCCACCCCCAAGCAATGGTCGCTTTGGTTTCTGGAATGAACTACCCACCACCGCCACCGCCACCACCATCACCATCGCGTACAGCTGCAGGCCGCACACACACCGGCCCCGTGTCCTGTGTGTGACACACCCGCCTCCACCAACCGCCTCCACCAACCGCCGCTACCACCCGCCTCCACCCACCCTTCTCCGACGCGCGCGGCAGTGCGGGGTGGCCCGCCGCCTCCACCGCCCGCGCCACGCAGTTGTGCGCCCCGCCCGCCAGCAGGCTGAGGCCGCGCAGGTGCCGCAGCCGGGCCGCCAGCCGCGGCAGGCCGGCGAGGGGCGCCCGGGACCAGGTGCTGCGGGGGGGGGGGCGGCCGCAAGCCCCGGCAGGGCCCCGCAGCAAGTGGGTCACAACGTGTGTGAGGAGTGGGAGGGTAGTTCACTCCAGAAACCAAAAGCAAAACGACCAAGAGAACCAGAGACGGGAGGGAGGGGCAAAACAAAGAGGAGGGGAGGGGAGGGGAGGATGAGGTGTCAGGCGGCAGTCACCCCACAGGCAGGCTGGCAGGCAGGCGCACCCAAGTCCCGCAGCAGCCCGCACATGCGGCACTTGAAGCGCCGTGGTGGTGGTGACGGCAGCCCTCTCCAAACACAGCGCCACCGGGCCCTCTCTGCATCCAGCCCCCGTGTATCCCCGCCCCCCCTGCCACCCCTCCCCTCCCCACGATATGGTCGATTGCCTCCCCACCCCCCACCCCCGCCCCCACCCCCGCCCCCACCCCCACCCCCACCCCCGCCCCCACCCCCGCCACCACCCCCGCCACCACCCCCGCCACCACCTGCACCAAGGCGCCCGCCCGCCCGCCCCCACTCACCCCGACACCGGCTCCCACAGGTCGGGGTTCACCTCCAGGCGGGGGTGGGCAGGCGGCTGGGGCTGGGGCGGGGGGCCGCCCGCAGCAGCGCCCCCCTCCTGCTCGTCCTCCTCCTCCTGCTTGCCGTCCTCCTCGTCCTCGTCCTGCTCCTCCGCGTCTGCGCAACACGTTGTGTGGCGGTGTACGACAACCCAGGCTTACAAAGAGGGGACCTCAAACCCCACAGCGCCACCACCACCACCACAGGTTGCAGGGCGCACAGGGGCCCCTCTGCCGCACGACGCAGGTGGATCAGTGCGGCCGGTCAGCGGCCGGTCAGCGGCCGGTCAGCGACTGGCCCTCGGCCGCACTTCCCTGCCTGCCTGCCCTCCCCGCTGTGGCCACTCGCCACTTCCACCTCCTGTCCGGGCCACCACCAACCACCACATGTACACCGCTGCCCCCGCCCCCCGCCTGTTCTTGGGTTCTCTCGGTTGGTTTGCTGTTGATTTCTGAGGTGAACGACCCCCCCTCTCTCCGCCCCTCACCCCGCCCTCTCCGAAACTCACCCCGTCCGGCTGCTGCGCCTGCCCCGGTCGCCGCCAGGCGCACGGGCGGGTGGCGCTGCAGCAGCCGCTCCAGCAGCCTGTGGTGGTGGTGATTGGGGGGGGGGGCCGGGGCACACCGCACGGAGGAAGGGGCATCCCATGCACTGAAACATTGCAAGGCCAACCAGGGAAACCAGGGGGCAGGCAGCGGGGGAGGGGGCGATGCCAGTCTAATTCGGCTCCACACACGGCACTTGCCCCACCCAGGCACGTGTCACATGCCCGGGCCCCACAAGGCACCCACGACAAGAAACGACACCTCCCTCCCTCCCTCCCTCCCTCCCTCCCTCCCTCCCTCCGCATCTCCTTGCCGCCATCCGGCTCGGAAGCAGCTTGGGCTGGTCTTCGCAACCCCCTGGCCCCGCCCCCCGCCCCGCCCCGCCTCCGGCTGCCTCACTGCCTCCCTGCCTCACCCCAGCGCCCGGCTGGACAGGTGGGTGCGGTGCGCCTCGGCGTTGAGCACCATGTGCATCAGCGCCTCCTGCACGTGCCTGGGGGCGGGTGGGTAGGCCGGGGTGGGGTGGGTAGGCCAGTGTGGGTATGGAAGGGCGTGGGTGGGTAGGCCGGTGTGGGGGCGTGTGGGAGCTGAAAGGCCGAGGGCATAAAAGTGGGTCAGGGCCCTGCTGTCGCCCCATATGGTACACACAAAGCCTCTTCCCCCGTGCCTGCCGCTCGCACCCGCCAGCCAGGCCCCCCACCCTCCCCACCCAAAGAGCCTGCTGCCTCTCACTTGGGCGCGGTGGTGTCGGGCGGCAGCAGCAGCGGCTCCAGCAGGTCCAGGCAGTGGTGGCCTGGAGGGGTGGGCGGTTGAGGTGGTTGAGGTGGTTGAGGTGGTTGAGGGGGGGGCAATGAGCGTTTGGGTGGAGGTGCGGAGGTGGGGGCTGGCGAAGGAGGGGGGGGGGGGCGGCCAGAAGAGTGCAGCGCGACGTCTGCATGCCGCCAGGGCAGCCCCGCCCAGCGCCTGCCTGCCAGGTATCCCACACGCCCCACAGGGCCGCATGCGGACAAGTGTGCACAGCTCACCGTTCTCCTCCCACACGCGCGCCGCCTCCGCTGCCGCCGCCGCCTCCGTGCCCGCCAGCGCCTCCTTCACAGCTTCGCCACCGCCATCGTCGTCACCCGGCGCGCCGCCGCCGCTCTGCCCCGCCCTGCGACCCAGACGCGTTGTGTTGACCCTTACACTAGCTTGCGGGTGCGCGCCACGATGCACACGGGGATCACGGCACTAACAGCTGGTGCGGGCCCGCGCCGCCGACAGCCCTGGCGCCAGCACCTACGGTCCTGCACTCGTACTGCCCCTCCAACAAACCGCAGTTCTCCTCCCTCCCCTCCGCACCTGCGCCGCTCACTCCGCCGCGCGCCAGCAGCCGCAACCCCCGCGCCGCCGCCATCTTCCGCGTAGCGCTCTAGCAGCGGGCTGGCGTTGGCGTACTTCTCATACAGCTGCCATACCGTCTGCAGCGCGGCCTCGGTCAGCACGCGATGTCGCTGGTGGCTGGCGCCTCCTCCTCCCCGCACAGCCTGCCGCTTCTGTATCTTTTCATTCCGCTGTACAGGCGACGGGGCAATGGGTTTGATGTTTCAGGCAGCTGCGCTGGGTTTTACGATTTTGCGCCCAAACACTTCTTCGCATGGCACGTAGAGAGCAGAGCTTCACCTGTTGCTCCTGTTGATTGTTAAAGTTGGTTGCCCTGGTCGACTTTCGTCGGGTAGACATTTCGAGAGCGAGCAACAGTTCAAAATTTGCGCACCAGCTTTTCCAGCGCGTCAGTGATTTTTTTATCAATTGTAAATACTGATAGGAGCTTGTCGCGGACTGCAATAACTATTCATATGGATCCAGGGTTTGCGTGGCACGGACAGATGCGCAACCTGGCCCCGCCCAAGCCCCGGCTGGGTCAGGCTGGGTCTCGGTCTTGCCACTTTGTCTGGATCTTTAGCTTCCGGCTGTCTATAGTGCAGCCGCACATGGTGAGATATCCGGCAGCATGGAACGCAAAGCTCTGCATGTTGTGCTACACGTGCCACTGTGCCAGGCATACGCTTTTGGCTTCGCACCGGGGAGGCACTTGGGCCCTTCGCCGCGTTACAGGCGCACCCTCGCGCGAGAGCATAGCACGGGGTGCTCATCCCACTTAAATGCATAGTCGCCGATGGACCCACTGACCGCGCACTGCCTTGAGAGGTCCGAATCCTGCAAGGCAGGCCAGGCCACTCGGCCTGTTGCCACCGTATGTGTACAGCAACCTGGCACCCCACATGCGCGCTATTGCATGGGCATTGAGGCCCGGTGACACGGCGACCCAAACGCTGCCGCTATGAGGCCACCGCAGCCTCACACCTCGAACCACGCAGGTATTGAGCATGAATCTAATTGTATTTGGGACCCATGCATTCAGCACTGACAGCACACACCGTAGCGTATCATTGGCGCACACCCTCCGTTGGAATCCTCGTGCGGACACAGAGCCTCCCCACATCGTAGGTATGTATTAATGTTGTCGCCCACCGAGCCCAATCCTGGCTGTACAAGCTGCTTGTGAGTTTTGCCCTCCGTTCACGCAATACCCGCGTATGGAACACCTTTCTATTCAGACATTGCGTCTGCTACCTCCTCCTCTTCCGCTGCCACTGCGCCACTGCTGACCTCACCCACGTCATTCAAGCCCGTTCCCGCACGGGCCCCAGTCCGAAGAGGCTGCGCGGCCGCCCCGGCCTTTGCCGCCGCAGCGGCAGCCTCACCCACACGGGGTCGTGCCCCCTTGCCCACAGCAGCACCACCACCACCTGCTGCTGCACGCCTGGCACGGCCGCCGCCGCCGCTGGCACCGCTGGTCTGCGCCTCGTCCGCCTCGTCACCGCGGGCACCTGCACCCACTGCTGCGGCCCCAGGGCCCGCCGCGGCGCCACCTGTCGCCAGCGGCTTCAGGTGCTGTTGCTGCGGCCGCTGCCGCTGTTGGTCGGAGGGGCTGTTCAGCGCCGGCTGCGCGCCAGAACGTCGACCGCCGCTGGCTGCAGACACCGCCCCGCCGCCCGCCTCACTGGCCTCGCCCTCAAACCTGCGCTCTACCTTGCGACCTGCCCGCCCCGCGCCCCCGCCGCCGGCACCCCCCGCAACCGACGTGGTCGCGCCGCCGTTACCGCTGGCGCGGTGGTGCGGCCCGGCGCCGCCAGTGGCTCGGCTCACGCCCGCCTCGGAGCGCTCTGGCTGCGTGCCGCCCGCGCCGCCGCCCGCCCGGCGGCTGAGCCCGAAGCCCCAGCCGCTGGCCATGGACTCGGTGGCTCCGGTGTGCGTGGTCATGGTGAGGCGGTTGCTGCCGCGGTTGCTGTGCTGCTGCCGAGGCGCCACTGCCTGCGGCATGCCGGGAGGGCCGGGAGTGTGTGTGTTAGAAATCACAAGGGAGAGAACAGCAGACATAGGACAATGCGTGCGGTGCGATTACGCGGAGTGTGTGTGTGTGTGTCAGTGGGTGCATGGATCAATGACAACGCACGCAACCCAAAAACGGCAGAAGCAAAGAGGGTACAGACCACACCTCGCCGGGTTACTGTGTGCACCCGTACGCCCCGCCACACGGCCATGCGGCGCACCTTGAAGGCGGAGGGCTGCAGCAGGCGGGTGGCGGCCAGCAGCACCTCGGGCCGCACGCCGCCCATGGGACCCAGCCCGCCGCCGTCGCCGCCCCCGCCCAGCCCCATGCCACCCGCCGCGCCCGACGCCATGAGGGCCGCCGCCGCAGCCGCCGCAGTGGCCGGGTCCAGACCCAGCGCCGCCGCCGCCGCCGCCGCCATGGCCGCCGGATGGGCGGCAACCAGCCCCGCCGCCGCCCCAGGGACAGGGCCACCCGGCGGAGCGCCGGCGGCAGCGGCCGCCGCTGCTGCTGCGGCTGCGGCTGCCGCAGCCTGCTGCTGTTGTAGCTGTTGTAGCTGCTGCTGCTTCTGCATTAGGACGTACTTCTCACGCTTCTTCAGGGGCGGCAAGGGGGGCGGCGCGCCGCTGCCCGAGCCCTCACCGCTGCCGGCAGCCCTGGAGAGGAGACGTGGTGAAGGCCATGCGGGTGGGGTTGGTCCAGGGAAGCACATGCAGCGGACCCCAAAGCAATCGGGCGCATCACGCCTGCACGCCTGTGCGACATCATCCCTTCTTGACGCGGCCCCCCCCAGTGAGCCTGCCGCCCTGCCGCCTGCCACCAAGCTCGGCTACCCAGGGCCTGGAGCCCAGCCCCCCTCCGCTTAGTAACTGCCCACCTGGGTGCGGGCCCCTTAGTAATGCCCACCTGGGTGCGGGCACCAGCGACTGCACCATCTGCTGCATCTGCGCCGCCAGCGCGTCACCGGGCTGCAAGCCCAGTGCTGCCGCCGCCGCAGCCGCCGCAGCCGCCACCTCCTCGTCCTCCTCCTCCTCCTCGCCCTCCTCGTCCTGCGGCACCTCAGCCGGCGTGTTGCCCAGCGCCTGCGTCGGCAGGGCGTCGGCGGGGTGGCGTTACGGGGTGGAGTCAGAGCGGGTGTATGCACCAGGACGTGTCGGCCGCATCAGGGTCTGCTCCACCTCTGTAGCCCAAGCTTCCACCCCGCATCCCCAGTTCCAACCTCCCGCTCTCCGCCCCAGCCGACCGCTCATCTCCCTCCCTCCCGCTCTATGGTTCTGGGTTCTGGGTTTTTGGGTTGCATTGGTCGACTTGGTTTCTAAAATGAACCCCCCATTGGTTTAATTTGGGCTGGTACTCCCCACACTTGGTTTCTGGGATGAACTACCCCCCACACCCACACCCACACCTCCACCCACACCCACACCCACCTGCGGGTCGACCAGCCCTAGCTCGCCAAAGGCCGTGTTGGGGTCCTGCCACCACTTGGTGACGGCAGGCATCGAGGCGGGGGCGGCGGCGGCGGCGGCAGTGGTGCCGGCGGCAGGAGCCAGCGCCGGTGCCGCCGCCGCGCCGCTGTTGGCGGGGACCACACCGGCAGCAGGAGCCGCGTCCGCAGCGGGCGCTAGGGCGTCACCGGCTTGTTGTGGCTGAGGCAGCAGCGCGGCCGGTGGCAGCGTGAGGACGTTGGTGCCGGCGCTGGTCACCGCAACACCTTCGTCGCCATCGTCGTCGTCGCCATCGTCGGTGGGCGCCTGTCCCTCGCCTCGGCGCTCACCGGCCGCAGCCGCCACGCCCACCGGCGCAGCTGCGACCCCGCCCTCCGCTGCGGCCTGCTGCTCGGCCAGTCCCCGGCCCTCCCGGCCCTCGGACCCGGGTCCACTGGGCCGCCCCTGGACCTTGGCGCCGGGCCCCTCAACAACAGCAGCATCAGCAGCAGCAGCAGCGGCGGCAGTAGCGGGCGCCGCAGCGGGCGCCTCTGCCCCTTCGCCCGACTGCAGCTGCGGCTGGGGTGGTGGCTGCGACTGCGGCTGCAGCGGGATCTGAGGCTGAGGCTGAGGCGCCAGAGCTCCCCCTCCTCCAGCCCCTGGGGCCGCAGCCACTCGCTCCACACTCGCAATGCGCTGCAGGGAGCCCGGGGGCCGACTGACCATGCCCTGCGCCTGGCCCTGCCCCTGCCGGGCTCCTGCAGACAGCGTGGCGGCAGCGCCAGCTGCACCCAGTGCTGCTGCTGGTGCTGGTGCGGTGGCGGCGGGCGGAGCTGCTCCTGCTCCTCCTCCCGCCACGTGGCGTGCAAACCATGCCTCGTGCGGGTCGATGGCCGCTGCGGGGCGAGGCACTGGGATGGCAGGGGCGGGCACGCCGGGCGGCCGCAGAACTGGAGGCACCTGTGCACGAAGGGGTGCGGAAGCGGCAATGTGCAAGTGTGAAACCAGCTGAAAACGACTGGTGTGTGCAAGGCTGAAAACAACTGCGTGCAAGCGGTAGTTGCCGGCGTGTAGACTTCCAGCGCGCTGCACACAAGATACGTGCCCAGGAGTAGGAGTAGGCACACCCGGCCGCGACCTACCCTTCCGGGCCCGCCGGCTCCCGCTCCCGCGCCCTGGCGGCTGGAGAACAGCACGGGCAGCGCGGGCGGCAGCAGCCCGCCGAAGCCCCCGGCCCCGGCCCCGCCCCCGCCCCCAGGCACCGCCGCCGCCGCCACCGCCGGGGCGGGCCCTGGCGCTGGTGCTGGCGCTGGGGCTGGACCTTGCTGTGGGGCTGCCAAGCCACCTGCTCCTATGGACGGCTCTGGCTGCGGCGCGGATTGCGGCATGCTTGTGAGGTTGCCACCACGTTGGGGCGGTCTGGCCGACGGCTGCAGCGGCTGTGGCTGCCGCGGCCCACCTGCCGCCAGTGCCATGGGCGCTATGGTACCATTGGGCCCGGCGAGTGGCAGTGGGCCAGGCACAGGCAGCGCCTCCGGCGGCATCATGCCCGGGGGCGGCGGCGGCGGCGACGGCGGCAGCTGCTGCATGTGCGCCTGCAGCCCCGGCACGGCTACAGTCCCGGCTCCAGCTCCGACCCACTGGGGTGGCAGGAGACCCATGTGCAGCGGTTGGCCCGGGGCCGGGGGTGGGGCCGGGGCGTGGGCGTGGGCGTGGTGCGGCGGCGCGCGGAAGCCAAGGCCTCCACCCAGCGCGGCACCATGCGGTGGCAGGCCCATGAAACCGGCTGCGGCTGCGGCACCGGGCGGCAGGCCCCCAAACAGCGGCTGGGGATAGGGCTGGGCGTAGTGCTGGGCCAGCCCCCCCTGAGGTGCCCCGCCAGGCATGACCCCCAGACTGGCGTGCGGGTGCAAGCCGAAGGCGGCCGCAGCGGCAGCAGCTGCTGCTGCAGGCGACGGCGGGTGCGGGTGCGGGTGCATGCTGGGCGGCGGCATGAGGAGGGCAGATGCCTGCGGCCGCTGCGGCACGCCGTGGGGCGGAAAGGCCGGTAGCGGGTGCGGCAAGGGTGCTGAGGTGGGTGGGCCGGCTGGGGCACCATGTGGCGCCGACTGCACCTGCAAGTTGTGATGAGGGCGATGGTAGGTGGGTGGCATGTTGGGCGGGCACTCAAAATGTAGGCATGAAGGCGATACCACCACACGGCAAACGGGCCAGCACAAGCAGGCGCTAATATCCACATACTGTACCAGCCCACTCACCCCTGTCTGTGGCTGCTGCCGGAACGGCCCTGCTTGGCCCACGGCTACAGCCCCCTGGGGAGCGCCGCCGCCGCCGCCTGCACCAACCGCGCCGCCTGCCGTGTTTCCGGTGTTCCGCGCTGGCTTCTCAGCCGCCGCCGCCGCCGCCGCTGCGGCCCGGGCGGTGGCCTGCGCCACCACCTGCTGTACCACCGTGGGCTGCTCGCTGTCCGCCGGGCCGTCGTCGCCGTCCATCAGCGTGTACAGCTTGGAGGCGGCGGGCCGCACAACCGCGTTGCCGCCGCCGCCAATGCCGCCACCGCCGCCACCCAGACCGCCCACTACCGCGGTCGCTGCGGGCCGTGGCGCGGGCGGCGGCGGCACTGCCGGCCGCACCAGCTGCTCCGGCGGCACCGAGCGCAGCACCTACAGCGGCCAGGTGGTACCGCAACGGTGACCCAGTGGCGAGTCAGAGCGTGCACCCGCGTGTGGCACAACCCTTTGCTTTCCGCTGCAACCGTGCGGACTAGGAGAGCCCAGCGGACGCCACCGCGCCAACGCATGCGGTACACAAAGAGGAAAGGCCGCACTTGTCGAGTCGCCTGCTCCCCCATGCCGATGCCTCCCGCCCTCCCCTCACTCACCTTGTCCCTCAGCCCCCGCGGCAGGTTGAGCAGCAGCTGCATGTCGCCCAGCAGCCGCAGCCGCAGCTGCGCCCGGCTCATCACGGCAGCAGGCAGCGGCGGCGGCGGTGGGGCCGCTGCCGGGGGCGGCGCAGCGGGGCGCAGTCCGCCGGCGGCCGACGTCGCGTGGTGGCTCAGGAGGTGGTGCGGTTGCTGCTGCGGGGACGTGCCCGCATAGGCCCCGCCCGCCTCGGCGGCTGCGGAGGCCACCACTGAGCCTGTCGCCTCATGAGCGGTGGTGGCGCCGCCGCTGACCAGCTGGTAGCCAGCGTCGGTGCCGCCACCCGCAACTGACGCCAGGCCCGGCCGCGGCCGCCGCTGCTGCTGCTGCTGCTCGCCGCCGGCCGCACCGCCACCACCCTCCTGGCTCTCTGGTGTGGCCGAGTCCGTGAGTGGCTGCGGCGTCAGCGGCCGCTGCTGCTGCTGCTGCTGCTGGCCGCCTGGGGCGGGCGGCGGCGGCATGGGGCGCAGGATGGGTCCGGCGGGCCCCGCCCCCGCGAAGCCGGCGTCCATGCAGGCGGCCTGCAGTCCGGCGGGGTCCACCACCAGCATCTCCGACCAAATGACCTGCGCGCGTGAGGGTGACCGCAGTGGGGGAACATAAGCGAGCGTGAACTTGCCGGTGCGCGGGTTCGCTGTCACATTCACAGTCCTGCACATCCACTTCTCAAGGAAGCAGCAGGAGCGCGGGCGCCCGTGCCGATTATGGTGCGGTCAAAGCCCCTCGGGGCCTGCATTCCGTACAACGTACACACACGCCCATGCATACCAACGGCGCACACACCCGCCCCACCACATCCCTCACCACGCAGCCCCACCCCACACCCCAATACCCACTACCTACCTGCTGCACGCGCGCGATCTTGTGCAGCTCGCCCAGCTGCATCACGAACACCGACTGCTGCCGCATCAGCGTGGCACGCACCGCACTGTACAGCGGCTCCCCCAGCAGGTCGCGCAGTGGCACCGGGGGGCCGCCCGGGGGCCCGCTGCCACCCGGCGCCTGCTGCAGCGGCTGCGACTGCGGCTGAGGGTCTGGGCCTGGAGGGAACGGAAGGCCAAGCTGCTGCTGCTGCTGCTGCTGTTGGAACGGAGGAGGAGCTAGAGGCAGCTGTGTACCAGGGCCCAGCGGGCCCATGCCCGGCGGAAACGCAGCCGGCGGCATCATGTGTCCATGTGGCGGTGGCGCTGGTGGGAAAGCTGGCTGCTGTGGCAGTAGCTGAGACTGCCTTTGAAGCTGGGGCTGAGGCAGTTGCTGGGGCAGCTCACCCCACGGCTGCAGCGGTGCCTGGGGCCGCAGGCTAAGGCCCGCAGCTGCTGCCGTCATGGCAGCCGCTGCTGCCGCGGTTGTTCCGTCATTGCTGCGCGGAGCGACCGCGGCGGTCCCACCGCTTCCGTCTCTGCTTCCCACGCTTGCCCTGGCCTTGCCTTCGCCCGCACCCGCACCCGCACCCGCACCTGCCCCAGCCGCTGCAGCCGCATCCTGTTGGCTGCCGCCGCCACGGCCACCCTCACCCTCCTGGTAGCCGCGGCTGCCCGTCAGCACGCCAGCTGCCCCGGGCCCCGCCTGGTGCAGCTGCAGCTGCTGCTGCTGCTGCTGCTGCTGCTGCTGCTGAGCGGGCGTGGCGCGTTGCTGCGACTGCGACTGTGACTGCGAATGGGACTGGGACTGGGAGCTGCTGGAAGTGAGCGGCGTGTCGCTGCACTCGGTCTCGGACTGGTCCTCCACCCCTCCGCCCTCCTCCAACCCCATCTCGCCCATGTCCGTATCCTGCTCTTGCTCACCGAGCCCCTCCGCTCTGCCCGCCGACCCGACGCCCCCCTTGGCACGGCCACCCGAATGCGCCTGCACCCGCGCCCTCGCCTGGGGTGCCATAGGCGCCTGCGTGTGCCGCCACTGGCGCGTGTCCACCTGCATCGCGTCCGAGCCGCCAGCCGTGGCGCCGCCGGACCCGGAGCCCCCCTCGGCCTGCTGCACGTCCAGAAGGCCTCCGCCGCCGCCGTACTCGCGACTGCCGCTGCCCGCATCTGACGTGCCGGAGCGGCCAGCCCGCTGCTGCCGCCGCTGCTGTTGTTGCTGCCGCACCCCCTCCGCTCTGGCCGCACGTGCGGCGGCTGCCTCGTTTGACAGGCTGCGCCGCTGGGCCGGCGCCCCAAGCGTCGTCGAGCCACCGCTCCCGTTGCCGTCCGCGCCGGTGCCGGTCACGCCGCCGCCGGCGCTGGCCAGGCCGCCGGACCGGCCGCCGCCCGAGGTCTCGCTGCCGTCCACCGCCAGGCCGCCAGCACCGGGAGGAGGCGTCCCGGCGCCAGCGGCAGCGGTCGCGGCGGCCGCCTCCAGCGCCTTGGCGCACGGCTGGGGCCCCACCTCCTCCGAATCGTCACGCCGCCGCTTGCAGCCGTCAGCCCTGGCACAGGTAATCGCAGCTGCGCTTGCATGTCTACCAGGCCTGCGGTCGCCGTCACCCGCCGAGCCCTTGTCGCCTCCGCGTGGGCTGTGCACCGCTTCCGTTGAGCCTCCATGTCTGGTCAGCGGTGGGCCACACCCAGCGCTGGTGGCGCCACTGCTGGCTTCCGTGCTGTCTTCCATGACTGTGCTATACGACTCACCCGACGTCTGCATCTGCGGCTGCTGCATCTGCCGCGGCAGCTGAAGGGGCTGTTCTTGCTGGTGCTGCCACGGCTGCTGCACCGACGAGGGCGGTCCCTGGCGGTCGCCATTGCCTGACCCGCTCCTGTACTGCTCACCCGAAGGACCGGCGGCCGCAGCAACGTCGCCTGCTTGCCTGCTGTTTCCCACTTGCTTCTCCGAGGGCGCCTGTGCAG
This sequence comes from Chlamydomonas schloesseri, assembly GCA_016834595.1. Lineage (NCBI taxonomy): Eukaryota > Viridiplantae > Chlorophyta > Chlorophyceae > Chlamydomonadales > Chlamydomonadaceae > Chlamydomonas > Chlamydomonas schloesseri. The sequence goes on along the minus strand of JAEHOD010000058.1, from coordinate 68,957 downwards.
CTCCTCCGGGCCGGGGCGCAGCGCCCTCTGCCTGTGCAAGCAGCGGCGGCGGCTGCAGCGACGGAGATGACCCAGCTGCCAGTGGCACGGGGCGTCTCACAAGCAGGGGCTGGGGCAGGGCCTGCTGTTGCGACTGCTGCGCATGGGCTTGAGGATGCGCCGGCGGCTTTTGTCCTGACAGCTGCGGTTGCGGCTGTGGCTGAATGCCGGCTCCACCTAGCAGGGCGCCATTAAGGAAGGCAGTCGCGGCTGCAGGCGGTAGCCCAGGCAGTAGGGCCTGCTGCTGCAGCTGCTGCAACTGCTGCTGCAGCTGCCACTGCTGCAGCAGCGACACAGCGCCGTCCGCGCCGCCTGCTCCGCCACCCGCGCCCAGGGCCCCCAGCGCCATGTGCCCGCCGCCGAAGCCCACCGGCAGCGGCACCTGCAGGCCACCTAGGCCAGGAGCCGGGACCGGGCCGCCGGGACCGCCGAAAAAGGGTTGGCCGAGGGCGCCAGGTTGCGGCATGGCAGGGCGGCCGCCGTTACCGGCCATGAGGGCTGCCGGCGGCATAGCCATCGCGGGTACAGAGCCCAGCGGCCGCATACCGCCTGTTGACGCGCCGTGCACACCAGGATGTGCGAGGCCAGCCGGTGCGGGCAGCGGCGTCCCGGCCACCCCGCCCGCCGCCATCAGGCTGCTGAGCGCCAGCAGCGCCCCCGAGGCCGCGGCCGCCTGCTGCTGCTGCTGCTGCTGCGGATGCCCCGGGACACGGCCCTGCAGTTGCGGCGTGTAGCGCGCGGGCGGCATCTGCGGAAAGCCCGGCCCCGGGCCCAGCGACAGCGAGCTCTGTGAGTTCTGCGGCGTGCCCGCCACCGCCGCCTGCAACTGGCGGTGCAGCTGCAGGTGCTGCAGGACTGGGGAGATGCCACCGACTGCACCACCGCCACCCTGGCTAGCAGCCATCTGCATCCTTTGCCGCTGCTGCTGCTGTTGTTGTTGTTGTTGTTGCTGCTGCAGTTGTTGGTGCAGCTGCTGCGTCTGCTGCTGCAGGTACTGCTGGAGCGCCTGCTGGTGCTGCTGCGCCGCCGGCGCGCCCATCTGTGGCTGCGGTCCTGCCTGTAAGCCACCGGAGCCGTGCAGCTGACTCAGCATAGCTGCAGCAGCTGCGGTTGCACCTGCCAGGTGGGGGTTAAAGGCCTGCTGAGTAGCGGGTTGCCCCAACGGCCCCACGGAGCTGACTGGGCGCCCGCTCTGCTGCGGCTGGCCTCCCGCAAGCTCCGACTTTCCCACCGGAGCGCCTGAGCTAGCAGGCATCCGATTATCTGGTCCCATGAACTCTGCTCCACCAAATCAGGTTAGTTTCGGACTCCCGGGGGAGGACCGAGGTCAGCGAACCCTGAGCCCATTCACAGGCTTTGCGCGCCCCCGCGCCGACCTCCTTTGGTTGTGCTGGTGCTACGGAAAAGTATGTCCAAGCGTATGAAAGAGCGCTTGTGTGCGGGCTGACAAGGTATCAATTTTGTTGCGTGCAAGTTCTGACCGACGTTGAGCGGTGCCGAGCGCAGTGTTGGCCCCAGTTTGTGAGGCGCTATCATTCGGCTGCGCTGCAGGCGGCAGCGCGTCACAACAGACGCACCAAACTAAAAAGAGCAACGAAAGCAGCACGCGAACCAGGCAAAAAGGCTTTGCGTAACAAGTGCATGCTGCTGTGAACTAAACTGAATAGGAAAACTTGGCAAGCTAAAATATCTGCTGCGATGAGGACAAAATTTGATTGTTGCTCGTCCCACCCCAAAAATCGCATCGCCAGCGCGAGGCTCGCCCCGAAACCGGATTTGTTGGTCAGCATGCGAGGGTTTATGGAGAGCGATGGTGAGGCATCGAGAGAGCTACAATTTTGAGGGGGAGGGGGTAGAGGGTTGGAATCCTTTGCTCTTGCTTTTACTGCCCAAAGTCCATGGGTGCCCGTCTGTCCATCACAGAAAGACATCAACGGCCGTGGGTGCCGCTGTGTAAGCCGTACGTGACTTGCTGTAGTTCTAGACACAGTACCTCTAGCGTCTGCGGCTCAGCAGCTGCGGCAGCTTCCACGGATGGAGGGGTTGACATGATGTCGCCACGGTGTTTCGTGCCGACCAGCCCCGATCGATGCCGACCTAATCAGCTCTCCATTACAAGGACAATGGCTTTGCAACATTGAGAAATGCCACTGGTTGCACGCGGAATATCGACACAGCCTTTGGTTTAGCCCAAACTTCTTGACCCGAACTTCGCGTGAACTGACGCAGCGCACGATTTGTTCCTCCTTATCTTTCTTTGCATTAATTATAACACGGATATATTCATCGAATGCTTGTTCGCCCAATAACTCAAGGACACCCAGTATCGACAAACCTTCACAAATTTTAGAACCGACACCAAGCTGCGATGCTCCGTTGTATTGAGCTATAACTTGAATCTAAGTTAAGAATTATGGCTGAGCAAGATGGCTTGGAAAAGGCTCCGGGCACGGCATCCGGAGAGCCCGAGCGAACGGAGGACCCAGCATCTTCTGGAGCGTCCATAGGTGCCCCGATGGAAGAGGCCGGACAGGGCTCAACGGAGGGCGGACAAGGGGAGAGCAAGGAGAATAGCGGCGCCAGTGCTAGTGCCACCGTGGCCCGCATATTGGCGCGACCGCCTCGCAAGGCCAAGCCGCCCCAGGGCGTCCGCGTGCTGGAGCCCAAGGATACAATGAGGAGTCGGCTGCGCAAGGCCCTGGCGCCCTACCTCACAGCCACTTACTGGCAGGTAATCCCTTGACCAGGATCCATCGGAGGGCAAGTCGGGTGTCAGCAGCCGCGATCATTCCACCTCGATGCGCACATACAAGTTGCTGCACTTTAAAAGCGTACTAGTTCGGGTAGGGTGGTGCGGTCCGCCTGGTGTGCTCTGGGTTGGCCTGGTCGGCTCATCCGCAACCCACCCCCGCTGCTTGAGGCGGCCAGGTGCACTCGCTTCGCTAGATATGGGACGTACGCTTGATTGTGCGGGGCATCAGGGCGGAGGCGGCAGATGGGGGTGGGAGAGGGGCTTGGGGTCGGCTGTGGCCGTGTGAGGTGTCGCCCACGCGGCTGCACTTCCCGCGCGTGTCCTCACACACCACGCCTCCTCATACCCACGCCCAGCTTGTCCCGGTCGTGACACATTCATATGCGCCTCGCTGCCTCAACCACACCACGCCTCAATCACACCACGCTGCCTCAACCACACCACGCCACAGGGCGAGATGGCCAAGAAGTTCACGGCCGAGTAGTGAGTGGGCCCCAAAGGAAAGGGGGCGAGGGCGGGAGGGGAGGGGGAAGGGGGGGGAGGGTTGGCTCATTCCTGGAACCAATCAAACCGGCCCAGAGCGCGGAGTGGTGTGGCTTTGACCTGTGGGTCTTGTGGGGGAGTGGTGAAGCGGACGGGCATGGGTGCAAGTACCGGCCCTTGCTAGCTAGGCCCATCCTGTCATGCAACAAGGGGCGGGCGCATGGGGAGCTTGCAATGTCCCCTTGTTCACAGCGGTGGATTGGACCATGGACGACGCTGTGGCAGGGAGGGTGGGGGGCGGACTGGCAAGGGTGGAGCGTGCAACTGGCTATTAGGCTCAATGTGAATGTCTCCCAAACATGTGCGCCCTGCCTCCCAAACTGTGCGCCTGTGCCTCGGCGCTCACTCGCTCGCTCGCTCGCCTGCAGCATTGAGGCGCACCCGCCCCCGGAAGATGAGGTGCGCGGGTGGAGTGGGTGTTGGGACTGGGATGCTGGTCCGGTCACCTTGCAATCACCTGCTACACTGCATAGTGCGCACTACACTCGTCAAGCTAGCTGAATGTGCGTACAGACACATACCGTGATGGGTCTTAGGTGGGCCCCCACTGCACCGCTTGTACGACCGGTAGTTATCCCGGTCTCGCCACCCGCCCCCCCACCCTGCACAGGACGACCTGCCCGCCTACATCGCGCAGCACCTCAAGGAGCTCAACCGCGTCACGGAGCGCTGGAGCGGCTGCGTGGTGAAGGCGCTGGACCCGCTCAGCCACCAGATGGCCATTGACGACCGGCTGCAGGTGAGGGGGAGGGAGAGGGGGCCGGGGGGAGGGAGGGAGGGGGGCCGGGTCTGGGGGCTGCGGGAGAGCGTGTGTATTGTGACGACGCTGGGGGGGAGGGGAGGGGGAGGGGGAGGGGAAGGGGGAGGGGGAGGCGGCTGGAGAAGGCGGGGACTGGGAGGGGCTTGCCAGCCGACACGTGCGTATTGATTCGGATTAGCCGGCCTTTTACTTAAATGTTGCTGCTGTGTTGTCCCTTGCCCCCGCCGCCTGGGGAACTGTCGAGGTTCTCTCCGTTGTCAAAGCTTAGGCCACGCTCACCTCCTCGCTCTTTTGCAACGGGTCTTGTTCAGTTTGGGCTGGTAACAATCCCCGCCACATTCCACCCCGCCGCCTGCCCTCCGCAGCGCCAGCGCCAGCGGGCCGAGGGCCTGCCTGTGGAGCCGCTGGACATCGACTTCGCCATGCGGCCCGCCCTGGTGCGGGGGCGGGGGCGGGCGCGTGTGCGGGGGCTGGAGACTGGCGAGGGGGTGACTACGTACTCGAGGGGTACCGTATGATGGCCTATGGTTGTCCTCCATCATGAGAGATCGTGACGACCAGCAGCGGAGATGCCTCTGTGCAAGGGGGGCTGTGGAAGCTGGCGTTCACAAAGGTGGTGTTGCGGTCGCCTGACGCTGCCCATTCTCCTCCCTTTGCCGCCCTACAGTCGACAGCCGCGCCGACAACCTCTGCGCCGCCAAAGCCCGCAGCGCCGGGCGCGCCTCCTGCTGCTGCTGCTGCTGCTGCCGATGCGGCTGCCGCCGAGGACGGAGGCGACTGCCGGCTGACCAGCAGCCAGATCGTGTCGGCCGTGCACCTGGTGTCCGACGTCAAGGTGTGGGAGGAGATCCTGGCCGCCAAGAAGGCGGAGGAGCACCGCCAGCACGCCATCGCCGAGCTGCACCTGCACCACGCGGCCCGCATCATCCAGGTGCGGCACCTGTGCGGCTGAAGCCCCACATGGGTGGGGGCTATGAACGTACTCCCGTACCCATTGAAATGAGACCGAGGAAACTGGGGGGGGGGGGTAGGAGCGGAGCGCCTGCCGGCCCGCCGGCCTTCACGCCCGCCGGCCGGCCTGCCGCTCCACGTGTGCCTGCCTGCGTGCCTGTCTGTCTGCCTGCGCGCCCGCATGCAGCGCTCCTGGCGCGACTTAGTCTGCCGGCGGCGGGAGGAGAAGGCGCGGCTGGACAGCCTGGTGTCACCGGACGTGCAGGTGGGTGGGTGGGTGTGGGGGGTTAGTTCATTCCAGGAACCAAAGCGACCATTGCAACCCATAAACCAAAGCCCAGAAGGGGGACGTGCAGCGGTTTAGGCATAGGGACGAGGCGCGAGGGGGGGGCGTGTTAGTGCCGTCGCTTAAAATGAAACGTTTGTCAGAGAGGACCGGGAAAGAAGCTGGGCAGACCATACATCCGTCTTCGCGGCACCGGCACACAGTCCAGGCCCGAGCACGATCACTGGCGAGTGAGGGCGATGAGGATACGGCCATGGGTACTCGCCGCCCGCTGGCCAGATCTCATACTGTCATGCGTGATTTGGTGGGGCGTCCGCTTGCCATAACGCGCATGTGTGCCATGCGGCTGCTGCTATGCGCCGTGGGCCGCCGGTGCTGCCGCTGCTGCTGCAGGCCATGCTGAGCGCCGCCGCCTACAAGGCCATGCGGGACGCGCGCAACAAGCTGGCGCTCACACGCCTGCGCAAGAGCCTCAGCCGGCGGGCGCGCGTGGGCGGCTTCGGCTCTACAGCACGTGAGTGTGTCCGGGGCGTGATGCAGAGCCAGAGAGGGGCTTGGGTGCCCGAAGATTGTCTTCCCTCTTCTACGGGCTGTGTCTGAGTCGACGCAGTCAAAGTGCACCCTGCCCTCATTCAATAGCATGACTGACTCCCTGTTGGTCCACCCCGCACTGGCCCCGCGCCACACAGCCCGCGACCTGGACTCCGTGAAACCGCAGCCGGCGGGAGGAGGCAGTGTAGGCGGCGGCACAGTACCGCAACCGCCCGCCAGCCGCCGCCCGCCAAAACCCCCGGGCGGCCCACGGGGCTCGGGTACCGCGGATGGCGGCACCGAGGCCCGGCGGCGCAGCCGGGATGTGTCGGGCGCCCCATCCGGCTCTAGGTGGGTCGGGTTGGGTTGGGGGATGCTTCCTGGGTGCGTCCCCAGGAGGGGGGTTGTTCGGCCTGGTGGGACGGGACTGGGAAGTGTGACAGGCGCGTGTCCAGGCGCATACCTTGCTTAAGGCGGCCCCCACTGTCAAAAACTCCGATGAGATGCCTTGAGTACGATCAATACCGCTGCGGGTCCGCCCTTTTGCCCTGTTACCCTCCCCTTCCACACACACGCGCGCAATCCTTATGCACGCCCTGCCTGTGTGTCACACTGCAGGTCTGCGCGCGACAGCTGTGGCGGGGCCGGCGCCTCTGAGGAGCTGCAGTGGGAGCAGGGGCACGACCAGAGCGGCGCTGAGGGCGCCCAGCGCGGTTCCTCGGCCGGTGGTAACAGCGGCGCCCGCTCCGGGCTGGGCAGCCTGAGCCGCAGCGCCTCCCGTCGCACCTGCAGCGCCAACAGCGGGCGGGGGGTGGTGCGGGCCAGCTCCATCGCGGCACGCTCGGCACACATCTTCAAGCGCCTGGTGTCGCTCAAGGGGCTGCAGCAGGGCGGGGAGGGCAGCGCCGGCCGCGGCGGCAGCGCCCGCGGCAGCGAGGTGGGCGGCGAGGGCGAGGAGGACGACGGCTGGACGGAGGGCGTACCGCGGCCGGCCGCCGGCCGGTACGCGCGTGCTGGCGGTGACCAGGAGGGCGACCCCGAGGGCGCTGGTGAGGGCGCTGATGAGGCCGCTGATGAGGGCGCTGGCGGCAACTTTGATGATATGCAGCCTGAGCCGCTACCCGAGGGCGAGGAGGAGGACGAGGAGGAGGAGGAGGACGGCGAGTGGGAGGATGCGGACGGCGAGGAGGAGGACGAGGAGGGCGAGGGGGGCGAAGGGGAGGCGGGCCTGCAGGGGCTGCTGCAGCCTGAGGACGCGGACCAGGCGGTGGCGGAGGCGGAGGAGGTGGTGGAGATGGCGGCGGCGCTGGCGGAGGCGTTCCTGGGGGCGGGGGCGGGGGCGGGCGGGGAGGAGGCGGACCAGGAGGAGGGAGAGGGACAGGAGGAGGGGGAGGGGCAGGAGGAGGGCGGCCAGGGGATGGGCGCCGCTGCCGCGGTGGGTGGTGAGACACAGGAGGCGGCAGCAGCAAGAGGAGAGGGAGGTGCTGTTTCTACTGCTACTGCCGATCCTGATACTGGCGCCAGCGACGGCCTGGTCTCTGGGTCAGCCGCGGTCACGGCGGCGGGGCCCAAGGCTCCCAGTGCGCCCAAGGCGCCTCGGCCGCCGGCCGCAGGTGGTGGTGGTGGCACTGCCCGTGCGGCCGGCCCCCGCCGGGGCGGCCGCACCTCCGCCCTGTCCATGTCTTCCGACACGGCGGCCATGAGGCATGTCATCGCGGGCGCACTAGCGGCAGCGGCGGCGCCCGTGCTGGGCAAGAGCGGCGCGCTGGCCGTCGCGCGGTTGGGCCTGGGTGAGCCTCTGGGTCCGCCGCCGCAGCGGCTCATCGGCGCGGGCGGCAGCAGCGGCGCGCTGGCAGTGAGCGCGGCGTCCCGGCGGGCGGTGCTGGGCGCCACCGGGTCAGTGCCGACAGGGCCGCAGCCGCCGCGTGTGGGCCGGCTGCGGGCGGGCGTGGGCAGCCCGGGTGCGGACCGCATGTCGGGCTCCGGAGCCGGAACCTCAGGCCACCCCAAATCGCCCACGCCGTCCGCCATCCGCGCGGAAGCTGAAGCAGGGCTACTTGCGGCGGCAGCGGCGGCGGCTGGCGGTGGTGGAGCTGGAGCTGGAGCTGGAGCTGTTGGAGGCGTGGACGACTCGGGGCTGGTGTCTGCGGACTGGGCGGTGGCCGCAGCCACCGCCGCGGCGGCTGCAGGCGCGGCTCTGCTGGGGGGTGGCGGCAGCAGCTCCGGGGCTCCGGGCCCACGTGCGAGCGGCTTCAGCAGCAGCCAGCTGGCGGCGGTGCACCTGGAGCCGCTGGCGGCAGCGGGCGCCCCTAGTACACCTAGTAGTGTGTTGGCGATGGGCGCCTCGCCGCGGGCCAGCGGCTCGGCCGCGCCAGTGGTGGCGGTAGCAATGCGGTCACCGCGCCCAAGCGACGGCGGTGATGGCGGCGTGCCGCAGACTCTGTCCCCGGTCGGCCCTGCTGCTGACCCTCCGGGCGGCCAGCAGCAGCCGGGCCGGCTGCCGCGCCTGTCGGACGGCGCAGCGCCCGGCTCGCCCTCGCCGCTGCCGCCCCTGGCCGGCACCCACATGCAGACAGGCGACGACGCGGTGGGCGGTGGGTTGACAGGCACCGCCGCCGCACGCCACCAGCCGGCGCATCGCGTGTCGCAGACGGGGGCTCCAGGGAGCGGTTCGGCTGAGGCGGTCGACGCCCTATCTTTGCCGCTGGCCAGTCCCACTGGTCGCCTGGGAGACGTGTCGCCTGCACCTGCAGCTGCACCTGCAGCTGGGTTGGCGGTGGCGCCCACCGCCTTGCAGCAGCAGTGGGCCATGCCTCGGCAGCCCCAGCCGCCGCTCGCCCAGCAGCGCACCGCCGCGGCGCCCACCTACCACCACCCGCAGTCCCACCACAACCACGCCGCCTACCACCCGCCCGCCGGCGCCGCCACGATGGCCTCCGCGCTGCCCGACCCCCGAAACACCGCGGCGGCTGGTGCCGCAGCCGCCCACAAGGACCCCTCCTGGCTGCTGCCACCCATCGCGGGTTCCCCAAGCCGCAGCGTCACGGGGCCGCCGGGGCTGGGCGTGCAGGCCGCCACGGTCACGGCACTGCGCGCGGGCGGAGGCGTTAGCGCCAGCCTGGCGGCAGGTGTTGTGAGCGTGTCCCGCACCGCCTCCGAGTCTTTCTTGCAGCGCCCGCTTGGCCTGATGGCTCAGCAGCAGCAGCAGCAGCAGCAGCAGCAACTGCGGGGGTCGCAGGCGGGCGCGCTCGCCAGCGCCATGGGATGCCCGGCCAGCCCCGGACTGTCGTCCCGCGCCAACCTGGGGCAGGGCGCACTGGCGGCGGCGGCCTCGGGGCAGCGCGCGCGGCGCTCCAGCCAGGTGGGCAGCGGTGTGGAGGGGCCCCTGGGGGCGCTCATCTCGCTGTCCAGCGGCGTCATGGGCGGCCCGGCACACGGCGGCGCCTCGCCGGGGCGGCTGGCGGGCGGCGGCCGGGCGGCACGCAGCTCGGTGACTGGCTCGGTAGGGGGGATGGCGCCGGGCAGCGGTGGCGGTGGCGGCGGGGCGCACACCGCCCACCACCAGTTGGTGCACCACAACCACACGGGCCTGACCGTGTCTGTGGACAGCAGCAGCTACCCGCACGCGGGCTCGGTATCGCTGATGGGCGTGGCGGGCAGCGGCCTGCTCATAAACGGGGTGCCGGGCAGCGGCGTGGGCGTGGTGACGGCGCGCGGGGCAGACGGCTCGGTGGGCTCGCCGCCGCTGGTGTCCAGTCAGCTCAAGGGCGGCGGGGGCGCAGCGGGCGGCGCAGGGGCGGCGCGGCAGCAGCAGCTGCAGGCGGCGGGGCGGCGGTGAGGGTCGCTGGGACCACGCTGAGCCATATGACATGTGCGAAGATGTGTGTCGTACCGTAAATGTACAGTGTGGGGGAGTGAATGCTGGCAGCTAATGAGTGATCACCAGTGCGTGTGCTGTATACCAGGGGCATTACCTGGGTCCTGTGGCGCTGAAAGGCGCCGCTAGTATCGTTGATGCATTGTTGTTGGGGCGTTGTAGGCACTGCAAAGGTGCGTTGGTGCGTATGATTTCTGTAAATTCGCGTGACTATAAAGCTCCATGTCAGGTGACCGACTTCTTCTCTTCTAACTCATGCACATCGTAAGAATGGCGCATGCTGGGTGACTGGTGCTGGTCCTGCACTCCTGCAGCACTGCAAGCTGGCAAGCAGAGCGTGAAAGGGCATAATGCCGCAACACACCAGTTCAGGTGTAACGGGTGCAGTCCTGGCAACCCCGTCGTCCACGACTGCATCTCTGCTTCACTGAAGCGGCAAAGCTGACCTGGTTACGCAAGCAGCTGTGCTCCTGTACCGGCGTGCACGCTTTGGAATGCCAGGCAGCCTGGGGGGCGAGGGCCCGCCGGCCTGGCTGCATGCTTGGCTGCATGCAGCCATTGCAGCTGGCCGGCTTGGGGCCAATCGGCGCTTACGAGACTGGGAGCCAAGAGGAATTTCCAGCTTCATGGAAGGACGATACCTGCAGCTGCCTGTCCGGTTTGACTCAAGGGGAAATGCCGGGGCCCGGTGCTGCGTCTCCGGGGCGGGATTGCGATTCTATTCGGTCGGGATGGAGCCGGCATGTCTGGGTCTACGCACAGTCGCTTAACATTGTGGTTTGTTAGTTTAAAGGTCAAAATGCTTCAAAATTAGTTACTCTGGCGACGTTATGAATTGAAAGAGAAGACCAAACACTAATATGCGGCAAATGTCAAAGAAGTAGCCCGTTGCCAGTTATAGGACTACCAAAATGACTTTGTCGATGGATGACTGTGGCCGGGCGCTCAAGTACGTTATCGACTCGGGCGCGTTTGACACCATTCGCAAGACGGTGCGTGCTGGAACCGGCCAACCTGTTTGGCGACGGCTGCATAAATTATGGCAACTCCTGCATTAATCTGATTGGGATCCAGGTCATGGAGGAGCTGAAGAAGAGCACCAGCCTGCGTGCGGCCGTGCTTGCGGAGGTGGAGAAGAGTGCCACCATGGCAAACCCCGAGAAGCGGCAAGGCAAGGACACGAAACACATCCTCGACGAGCTCAACCGCGAGCTCAAGTAAGTACAGCGGCGGGGGCGTTGCCTGAGGTGAAAGGGGCGGGCAAGAGGGAGTGCGGGCACCCGGAAGGCTGGGCTGGCGTCACGGCGGTCTGACCGTCGCGCTCGCCCCATGCACGATGTTTGGCGGCACTGCGGTCCGCAATCGCCGACATTTCCATGGTAGCCGCCGGCGGCGTAACCGGCACTGTCATGGGCACGCCTCGCGCCCGGCCTACAGGAGCACGCTGACCGACATGACCACCCGGGCGGCCTGGGAGCTGCTGACCAGCGACACCGACAGCCAGGCGTCCAAGGAGCTGGAGGTCAAGGTACGTGAGGGGCGCGGACATCGTGGCGGGGTGGGGGGTGGGGGTGACACCACGAGGCTGTGCTTGTCCACAGTCTTAGGGCTGGGCAAGACTGGGGCGAAATACGGTAAAAAGGGCGGAGTGATTGGGGCAGGCATAGCAGCTACTCTACTCCTGGCTTCATTACATGCATTTGCGCTCTGTCTACCCGCCCCCCGCGCCCGTACCCCTGACCTCCCAGGTTCTCGAGGCGCTGAATCGCCTGGCTGAAAAGCGGGAACTGCAGCAGCAGCAGCAGCAAAAGCAGGGCGAGGCGGCGCCCGCTGCAGCCTCATCCACGCCGGCGCCAGGACCCGCACGACAGCCCTCGGCGGCGGCGGCAGAGGCGCTTGGTGGCGCAACGGGTACCACCACCAGTACGCTGCCCACGGCCTTCCTGCCGGCTGCAAGGCCGACCGGGGCCGCGCCCGTAACGGCGTCACTTGCGCCCGCGGCACAGGCGCGCGAGACACAACAACAACAACTGCAGCAGCAACAGCAGCAGGGAGCACCACCGCAGCGGACAGCGCCTCGCTACGGACTCGTCGGGAATTCCTAGCCCCGCACTCGTTCAGCAACGGGCGCCGCCACACCACACGCCACCGCGGCCAGCTGGCGCAGGCGCCAAAGGAGGTGCCCAGCCGCAAGGCACCTCCTGCGGGTTCACAGCAGCGCAGGCTTCTTCTTGGGGTGGTGGCGTGGTCCGGTGGACACCAGATGCGCCCGTTGGTACCGCGGTATGCCGAGGCAGCTTGAGTACGAGGCGTATGTGCCCAGTGGTGTGCATGGAGCCTGTAGGAATGGCAGTGTGAGATGTGTCGAGCTTTGGATTGTAGGTCCCTCCTGGCCTGCCTATCTCAGGTCCGGTGGACAACCAAAGTCGAGTGCCCAAGCGGCAGATATCTGATCGGTACACACAACCGCATGTGTTGGGCTGGTGCGCCCAGCACACTCGTTCGAGGACTTACGCAGTTTAAGGAAGAATTCTGGGGGTCCAAATGAATGTGGATTCGAGGACTGCAAATTAGGTATGAGAAATGACGTAGTACTTGACCACATGCATGTATGAGGTTGAGGTATGAAAGACTGACTGGGCTAGGTTTGATACAATTTGTAACCCTGTTCTGTACTTCAGCGCACGTATCACAGAAGGCCGCATGGTTGCTGAAGGTTGCGCTGCTGTGCTTGTGCCCCACGCCTTGGTTGTTACGCATGGCCACGTGTCAGACTCTGGCGGGCGGTTGCAGCTGCAAACGTATCAAGAATCTCTCCATCTCACAAGAACTCCACTCCTCCACTGCACACCGCTACGGCGCTACCAGTACCGCGTGCTGCAGGCCACCCTCGTGCCTGAGCCCACGTGCGCGGCAGGAGGCTGTGGCACTCGTTGCGCATTCCTAACAGCGCTTGCCTTACACCACCTCAGACGCACTAACAGCAGCGCCCACCGCATAAGGTCCTCCTCCTCCTCCTCCTCCTCATCGTCTTCCCCTTGAGCGCCACCCCTAAGCGACCGCTTCACCGCCCCCCCCGGCGCCACCGCATCCTCCTCGTCAATATAGCTGGTCCGGAATGAGCACCTGTAGCAGGGATGGAGTGAGTGGTGAAAGCGGGGCGCAGCTTCACACGTCGTGTCGACTAGCGCTGAGGCAAGGGCGGAGCGGCCAGCCCTGCCCTGTTCCATCAACACCTACGCGCGCCGCCTCGTGACCATTAAACCCGCTGCCTACCCCAAGAGCTAGCAGCAAGCGTGTTCCTAGACGCGCGCACGGTAGAGCTGTTGCCACCCTCCTTACGTTGGATCACACCACACCACACGCGGTCCTGGCCCGCCCAGGCGGACCTCACTCAGCACCTCCCCGCCTAGCCCAGCCCAAGGAGACCGGCAATCGCCAACCCCCCTTCTTATGCATTGGGTTTGGTTTAGTTTGGGCTGGTAACCACAACCCCCCCCGCCCCCGCCCCCGCCCCCACGCACGCCCCCATCCTTCCCCACAGGCCCCCGCCCCCGCCCCCGGCCCACGCGCACTGACCATGTGCATGTCGCGCGCCGTCTCCTCCAGGCTGAGCGTCTCAAAGTCGCCCGTGCTGTACAACACACGCGCCTCCCGCTGCGCCACGTACACCTCCTGCAGCCGGCCGGCCGGGCGCGCGCACACACACACACACACACACACACACACACACACACACACACACACACACACACACACACACACACACACACACACACACACACACACACACACACACCAGCGAGCAAAGGGCAGGGAAGGCACATGTGAGGAGGAGGTTTCGCAATGCACTTGACACGACAGCCCCCACACAACGCTCCAAACTGTATCCACAATCGCATCGCGCCCAAAAGCAACGCATTCTCGCGCGGCCCGCCCGGTATGCGGCCATGCCAGCCTCCTTCCCAATCACCCTACCCCGTTCCCTCCGCCGGTCCGCCCCCTTCCCCCTCGCCCTCCTCCCCACCTGGATCTCGATGAGGTACCACAGGTTGTCGTCCGGCCAGAACAGCTCTGCGTGTCGGCCCACCAGCCCGTCCCCGATGTCCTCCAGCATCAGGTACCGCACGTTGCCGCCCGTGCTGGCCTGCGGCCGGCTGCTCGACGCCTTGTAGCCTGCATGGGCACAGATGCGGAGGGGGGGAGTTTACTACAGAAAGCAAAGCGACCGATGCACAGGGCGGGGGGGGGGGAGAGGTGCCAGCAGGCGGTAAGCAGCGTAGTGCAAGGCGGGCGCACGCATCCATGAAACGGTCTGCCGGCCGTGTCACGCCATGGAGGCGATCAGCGTGAGCGGCCACCACCGCCTCACTGCTATCATGGTATCTGCCCCGCCCTGGCCGGCCGCAGTCCATTCAATTCCGGACCCAAAAAACTCCGATACGATATGTCCCTGTCAGCAGCACACTGGCCGACGCGGATCGCCCGGCCATCCCTGCACGCAGCCAACCACAAGCACCTGCTGGCGGCGGGCGCATGAAGGGCACCGGGTTGGCCTCCGCCGCCGCTCCCGGCTCCTCGTAGGCGGGCAGCGACTCGATCTGGTAGTCCTCGAATGTGGATGGCTGCAGGCCGCGAGGGGGGAGGGGTGGGCGTGGCGGGGCTGGCGTGCATTGAGTTGACACGCGCTATGTTCCAGAGGTTGTACGGGCTCGCCCACGGGGCTCGCCTCGGCGCATGGCAAGAACCCAAGAGCTCGTCTCCTACTGACCCACCCCCGCAACACTAGTCAATCATGCAGGAAGCCACCGGCATTCCGCTGTGTCGTCAACCTCGTCCTCCCCTCTCGTTCGCCAGTACCAGTCTTGCCAGCCGCCCGGAAGCCCATCCGCAGTCCACCCTGCCTGACCCGCACCTGGGAGTTGAGCGGCGCGGCTGTCGATGCCTTCTTTTTTACCGCCTGCGGCCCCGCAGGGGTGGGCGCGCCGCCGCCCGCCCCACCCGCGCCGCCGTCCTCGTCGCGCGGCCGCTTGCCCTTGCTGGCCACGTTGGCGGCCGCTGCCGCCTTCTTGGGCGCCGCGGCGGGCGCTGCCGCTGGCGGCGGCGGCAGCGACAGCTCCTGCTGCAGCGACATGTTGAACTCGTCCAAGCGGGGCGTCTTGCCGCGGCCCGTGTCCAGTGTGAAGTCCTGCAGGTAGTCCAGGCCGCCGTCCGGGTTGTTCTTGCGCAGCTCCTTCTCCAGGTCGTCCGTCACACGCTCCAGCTCAAGCGCGTGCATCTCCAACAGGTCATGTGCCTGCTGCGCCAGCTGCACCTTCTCGTCCGCAAACTGCAGCAGCATCTTCTGGCTGGCGGCCACGCGGTTGAGGACCTCCTCGTACTCTGGGCCGGGCTGCTGGTAGGCCGGGGGCAAGCTCAAGAGCGTGCTGGTGTTGGCTTGGACCTCCGCCGACAGGTCATTGCACTTTTCGTCCAGCGCTTTGATGGTGTTCAAAATGCGCTGCAGCTCAGTTGGGAGCGTGCCTGTGCCCTCGACGAATGCCTCTAAATACATCACGTTCGCTGAGTTGTGCAATGCCATTGCTATTCACTAATAAGGAAAATACGCCTATCAAGTGGGCAACACGCCGAACTAAACGCGTCAGCGCTGTGCTGGCCCGTCCGGTCAAAGCTTCGGCAGCCTAGTCTCGCCTTACATCTTTAAAATGATACCAGAGATGCATATTCAACGGGGTGATGGCTTTAGTGTCCAAACTCAGAGCGCGGGAAAATCCAGTGTCTCGTTGCGTGTGGGCTTGGCGAGACAAATTAAGAAAGAAGCAGATAAATGCTGAAGTACAGGGGACGGCAAGCTTCACAGCCAGAGGACAGCCCACGTAACGCGAGCGACGGAATGAGAATGCATGCGCTTGATCACCCCGGTTTCAAGAGCTCGCTTCGCCCAACATACTTCATGCTAATCTAAATGACACCATATTTTTTGTGCAGAAAGCGACCACATACTATATAGTTTACACCGAGCACTTTGCACAGAGTGCAATTCGGCGCCTGCACGCTTCCGCGCGCCGGGCGCCTGGACCCACATGGAGCCTAGCGGGTTTGTGCGGGGATTAAACCCATGTCGCTTGCGTGGGCGGTTGCCGCGCGGGAGCGGCGGTCATAATAGACCGGCGTGGTGCATGGTGGCCGGGCCAGCGGTGGCAAGCCACGGCGCGCAACCGCTGCGTGTAAGCAGCTTGCAGCAGCCTGCTGTCTGGGGCGCATCTGTTGCTTCTCCAGCGCAATCTACAGCCTCCACCCGCCCAACCAGGGCGCCCGGTCCTGTATGCGCCAGCGCCAGCGCCAGTGGCACTGCGCAGTCCAGCTCCCCGGACTCGCTGCCAGCTGCGTGGCAGTGGCGGGACGGCGACGTGCTTGCGCTGGCGCTGGCGGACGGCCGCAGCGTGTACGTGGAGGTGGAGGGCCCGGGGGTGGGCGCAGGGGCAGCGGCGGTGTCTTCGACGTCGGCAGGCCAGGGGGCACGAGGCGGCCAGCAAGCACGCAGGTCAGGGCGGCAAGGGCCCAGGTCGGCCCCATCAACAGCAGCAGCAGCGGCGGCGGCGGTGGCGATGACAAGTGCAAGCAGCACAGCTTCCTGCTCCTCCTCACCCCTGGTCGTCTGCAACGGCGCCCGGTACCGGCTGGAGCGGCAGGAGGCGCCTGTGGAGGGCGGCGGCGGCGGCTGGGTGCTGCGGGCCGTGTCAGGTGCGGGCTGGCGCGCGGGGCCGGCGGCCCGCGGTGGCCTGCGGGTTGGAAGGAAGGGTTGCACATGCGGCAACCATGGTACTGGCTGATGGCTGAAGGTATGCAGTGTCCTTAGCGGCCCGGGGTGTGCTCCTCCTGTCCACGCAGGCGCGCTGGTCCCGGGCGACCCGCTCCTGGCACTGTTAGCCGCACCGCCCAAGCCCCACGCAGCGGCATTGCGCGCTTGGGCGCCTCTCACGTCCCAGCTGCTTCGGGCGCCGGTGGCCGCGGTTGCTGCAGCTGCACCCGCAGCGCCCAGCTCCTCACCGGCCCCAGGCAGTGCGGGGGCAGGTGTAGCGGCCGTGGGTGCCGTGCTGGACGGCTGCTGCGTGGCGGCAGTGCGGCGGGTGGGCGGGCTGCAGGAACTGCAGGACCAGGTGGCAAGCGACCCGGGCCTGTGGTGCGACGGCTCAGGTGCGCTCCTGGGGACCTGGCTGCAGGTGGTTGTGGTGGGATGGGGCGAGATGCATGGTCTGGCGGTGGGTGGGCGCAATCAGGGTGCTACGCAATACCGGCTCAGGTGGTGCTGGCAGTTGAGTTGCCACGCATGTGCCGTTCCCACGCTCACCGCCGGCGCCCTCAGGTCCGGGCGACCCGCCGCTCACGCCTGACCAGCTGGCCCTGTACACGGCCGCCGAGCTGGCCTGCCTGGCTACCGGCCGTCGCGGGGTGGTGCTGCTGCAGCTGCATGTGGGCTGGCAGGCAGCGGCCGCGGCGCCGCCCTACGGCCCCTTCAAGCCGCTGGTGCTGCGCCTGCTGCGCCAGCTGCTGACCAGCCCCGGCAAGGAGCTGCCGCTGGTGTCCTTTGCCAGCGCTGCGCCCGACCCCACGAGCCCGGCCGGCAAGGCGGCGGCGGGCCTGACCATGGTGCTGTGCGCGGACAAGGAGCCGTTCAGGTCGTGGGGTGCACACCTGGCCGGGTTTGGCTGCCAGGTGCGTGCATACACATGTGGCCGTACGTGGGTACATGTGTGTGTAAGTGTGTAAATGGTATGTGCACACACGTACGCAACAAGGTGGGGCTGAGCCCATGCCGGCAGTGCCATACCGTACTCCAGGGTGCTGGTACACATGTGCATGGTGGTAGTGCGGGCCGTTGTTGCTGTGGCATACCGGTACTCACGACCTCGGCCCCCGCCCGCTTGCCCATGCCCTGTCTGCTAGGCGGCGCTGGAGGCCCAGTCGCCCTACTACAAGGCGCTCATAGGCCGCGTGCTGGGATACAGCCCGCCCAACATTGCACACCACATCAAGGTACGCATGCATGCGTGCACGTGCGGCATGAGTGGGATGCACAGCGCAGTGTCTGTGCAGCGGTTGGTGCAGTGCAAGTTTGCTCTCTGCCCTAAGGGCTGTATCGCACCATGGATTGGACGCGAGCGGGCAACGAACAAGCATTCTTGCTCACAGCCCCGGAACCCGGCCGGGGAACCGCGCCCCCCCCCTCAATTGTGTACTTTAACAGGAGAAGCACGGGTCTCCGCCCTCGCCGGAGGTGTTGGGTGCGGTGGAGCGCCAGCTGACCTCTCTAAGCGCCAAGCAGCCGCAGCTGCCCTGGACAGCGGGGGCCAGAGGCAGCCGCAGAAAGGCGGCGGCCCCATAGCAGCACTGCCCACTTAGGAATGCAGGATTGCTTGCTCCTACAACTAGATGATGCCAACTTCGAGGGGGATGTGCCTGGCTGCAGCAGACGGCTACGTCGTAGGTGTAATTCGGACTTGTCTGAATGCTTCATGTCTCTTTACCCCTGTAACGACAGCCCCAACAGCTATCCGACTTGATCAACCTACTTCAATTGAACTTGGAGGATGATGACCCCAGTGCGTGCGAGAACCAGCCCTTTTCAGCATCAGTCTCCACTGCTTACTTCATTCGTTGCATGGCTATATTAAAAGCATCTTGTAGGGCCCAAACGTCACCAAGCTTGCTGTGCTGGCGTACCTAGCCTCCCACCAGCATTCCGCACCACCCGCAACAGGCAGCCTCTCGCCGCACACCAGGTAGCCAAATGGCCGGGCGCATCCCGCGTCCAAGCCGTCATGTGCTAAACCACTTGACACAGCTGCTGCACCTGCTGTCACGCTACGGCGCCACTCCGCAAGCGCCCCGGTGCTCACACCGACGGCCCAAAGTCCCTGTTCTTGAGTACCGCCGGCGCCACCACCGTCCAGCCGTACAGCGCCGCGCAGGCCCAGCTGCTGGCCACCTTGACCCAGGTGGAGCCCCAGGAGGAGCGCGTGTCGGGCGTGAAGCCGGGCGAGAAGTGCGACACCTGCCAGTTGGTGAACAGCATCGCGATGTAGGCGGAGCTCCTGCAGGGGGCGGAGGGGGTAGGGGTAGTCAGGGAGCCGGGAATACGGTACTGCGGTGGTGTGGGTGGCACCGCAATGGCGAGCGTCCAGGCCAACCTCCAACTAGTCGACTGTGATTGCGACTAGGTAACCGCCTTAGCAACTGCATGACTCTCCCTGCAGCGCCCAGAAGACCCCCTGCCCGCCTCACGTGCAGAACACGACATGGAAGAAGTCGGGGCGGTAGGGCAGCTCCGCGTCATCGCCGCCCTTGACGCCAAACATATCCTTGCTAGCGATACCTGCACCAGCGGCCACCAGGTAGAGGGCGGGTGTTACATGAGGTCTGACAGGGCTTTGATGCGACTACTGCATGTAGACAGTGGGTACCGGGGCTGTGTGGGAGCAGGCGGGCAAGTGCCAGTGATGCGGGAGGCAGACTTCCGAGCCCATGTTGACGGCTGGCCAGTGGGAGCGGGCGCGCCCTGTGCCCAATCAAGCCAAGGCTTCACGGACGCACCACACGGCAATCACATCGCCACTCCTGCCGCCGCGCACCCACCCGCCGTGAAGGTGGAGTAGACTACCGCGGCCAGCGCGATGAAGAACGCCACCACGCCCACCCAGCCCGCGCTGACGCCGCCGGAGCGGGCGCAGTCGCTGGGCACGGGCTCTGAGGCCAGTGCGGAGTAGATGAGGTATGAGCAGTACAGCCACACGCAGCCGCTTGTGAGCAGGCCCGCGGAGGCCGCCCGTCCGGGTATAAACAGCACCCCCACCAGCGCCAGGCCCAGGATGAGGTTCCAGGTGACGAAGAAGATGTTCTAAGGCAGGAGTGGGTGGGTGGGGGCCGGGGAGGCAGGGGGCATAGGATCAGGGACAGATGTTGGTCAGCAGGAGGAAGCCATGAAGACCGACACGCAACGGCGGCCATGGCTGGTGGGCTTGTAGGGACCGGAGCAGGCCGCACATACCCTTACACCGTTATAAAGGAGTTGTGCCTGCTCGCACCAGGCAGGCACCGTATGCAGGCGGGGCATGCCCTATGTACCCTAGTCCTGGCTGCGCCTCACCAAGGAGCACGACGCCCTGGGCGCAAAGAAGTGGTAGTCAATGCCGGTGAGCACCTGGCCAATGGGGGGAGTAGCGGGGGGCAGCAGGGGCAGGAGGCGCCCAGGGTATGGTCGGCGGCAGTGCACACGGCGCTGCCTGCATTAGGCGTGCATTGTTCTCCTGCTGGTCCACAGGCCACCACAAAGCTTGCGAACCCGAGTGCTGGCAATGTCCTGCCCCTCACCAGGCCCAGGCAGAAGGTGGCCACCGCCCCGCTGATGAGCACCGCCCAGGCGGCCTTGTTGTCCTTCTCCACCAGCCACTCGTTGATCTGCACAAGCCGCCAGGGTGGTTGGGTGGGTGGGTGGGGTTGGGGGCGGAAGAGTGTGCAAAGTCAAGCATTGTCAAGAGTTCTCAAACACTGGTCCATATGAACTCCATGCAGCGCCCTGACTGAGACTGGGTGTGGGCTTCTGCGGCGGCCACGGGGACTGAAGCCCCGCACCGCTGCGCCACCCCGCCCCTCATACCAGCACCCTTGTAAAACGTCGCTTGGCTAGATTGTTATATCATAGTATGCATAGCATGTTGACGCGTCGCCATGCTCATCCCCAAACCATGGGCGCTCATGTCGGCGCCCGGCGCCAATCATCGCAAGAATGTGGTTGCTACGTACCCCCCCCCCCCCTCGCCTTAACGGCCCCTGCCTCTTTTTGTTTGCCACCCTCACACATGGCGCGTCTTCGGGTTTCCCTGCGGCGTGGCACTGTCACGCCGCTCCGTAGGTACGTATGGGTGCAAGGCGTTCAGCAAACTATCGCGCGTCTCTCGCACCGCACGTCTCGCCGTCTCGCCGCCTTTTCTTGCTTTTTCCAGCCGTCCGCTTAGGGGCGCGCTACCTTTCACTCGACATACATACCTATTACTATACTCGCCAGCAAACGGGAACGCAGCCTCGGCGAACACGGCGCTGGAGCCAACGGTAATGTACCCGCTGTTCCGCTGGACATCGGCACTTCACAACCATTTGATAAACACCATCCGATGGATGGCTACCCCCCCACGGTACCCCCCCCATTAGTTAAACACCCTCCATGGATGGCGACCCCCCCCCCTTCTGTCCGAGCCCAGGTGAGTATACTAGTATGGGGATTTAGTCGGTAATGGGGAACGCGCGCGGCTCGCAAGGCTGACATGGCTCAAGACGGCTCTGGACTCCGTCGCCAACCTGCCGCTCCATTGTCCAAGCCCGCCCGACCAAATACGGTGATGTTGAGTAGCTCGCATAGGCGGCTGCGAATCCCAGCAGCAGCGCAGTCACGTTCTTCGCAGTTTGTTCTCACCGGGACTGTTTACCAGTAACCCCCCCCCAAAGTTCGCCCCGCTAGCAGCGCCCTACCTCGTACACAAAGTTGACCAGCAGTATGAGCTGCAGGACTAGGAACACGCCGCTGGCGTAGCGGCTGAACTGGCCGTAGCCGTACAAGATGCTGGGCGGCAGCCACATGAAGCCCACCAGCAGCCCCAGCCAGGACAGCACCTGCCACACCCACAGCCCGGCGTGCACGTCCACGCGCACATCCTCCACCCGGCTCAGCCCGATGCAGCCCAGCAGGTGCGCGCCGAAGAACACGAGGTTGGCCAGCGACACGCGCAGCGCCACCTGAGAGGGCGGGGTTGGGGTTGGGGTTAGGGGTGACTAGGGCACGTACGGCGTGCCGCCTAGGATTGCGTTGTCAGTTTGTGCGGCAACCTGCCTCCGTGAGGCCTTCAGCCTACGCTTAGCTGGGGTTACCAGGACACGCCGGCGCCTCAGCACACCGGACTGCTTCCCAAGATGTGCACACGCACACACCTGCTGTCCAGCACAATCCTCCACGCCGTCTTGAGAACCCGCCTGGGTAGGGGCACAGCCACAGGACAGGCAAGTTCAGCGTCGGCAAGCTTAGCAGGCATCCCCTGCCGTCATGGCGGCGCGCGTTCAACAGTCACCAATGCACCCAAAGACACGGCTGCCTTGGCTGCGCTGCGCCAACGCCGCGCTCCCACCTGCACCCCCGGACCCGCCCCTCCCCTTCCCCCCCCCCCCACACACGAGCACCTGCAGGCAGTCGCTGAAGGAGCTGATGTTGTCAGCCAGGAAGCCGCCGCCGTAGTCCCGCAAGCACCAAACCTGGGCAAGTGGGCATGTGGAGGGCGGGTGGATCTTTGCAGGCGTGCAGGTGGAAGCGGCAGCCCACCATTGCAAGCGGTCGCATAACCTGCTCACCGCTATCGCAGTAGCTGAGAAGCCAACGCAGTAGAACCACTTGGCAGCTGTGAACCGCGTTCTCAAGCCCACGTCCCAGCCATTGCAGCAGAACAGCGCTCGACACATCCTGCCGGCACCTTGCCTGCCAGTCCCTCCCTCCACCCAAAGGCCGAAGCTCTGCAGCGGTGCAACGACCCTGACCTAAGCTCAGCGCCACAACCAGATGGTACGGAGGTTGTTGCGGCTTAGACCCGCCTCCTGTGCAGCTGCAGGACGCACGCTCAGCCTCCCGCAGGGTGTCCCGCAGGGTCGGCAGCAGCACGCCTTGGGGTTGTTCACCCCAGATGTGGCTCTATGCAATGCCGGCAAGTCTCACGTGACACGCCGCGAAATACCGCCAGTCGCGAACTGTTGCTGCGACTCAGCTGCTTCCGCTGTCTGCAGCTGCCTTCCAGGACCACGCCCCAGGCGGAAAACTATATCGTGTAATTATAGCTACATCCAATAGCAAGAGTGGAATGGAAATATGTTTGGAGCAGCGCTGCTCGAGGTAGAAGTTTGGAGAGAGCAAAGGGCGATGTCTTAAGACGCGTCCTACGCCGTCGGAACAGTGGTGCGTGTCAAGAAAATTTAAATGGATGATACAGCTCTGCTGACTTGACGGGCCGATCGCACGCATATACGACGAGCGCGCCCACGCGAACCTGCGCGGAGTCGGGTTCGTGCCGAGCGATCTCCTCCTGCCTCCGCCGCCCCCACAGCACTAGACAACACAGCAACTTGTGTCCCCACCGCAAAACACCCCGCACCACTCCACATGCATATCACAATCACACCGGCTTTGCGTGCGGTTGAGACATAACTTTCACCTTGTGTCCTAGCCGCTGGGACCCGCGTTCTGAACTGCTCCGCCCACAACTTCCTCGGCATCACTACTAGCTCGCGCTCACGAGGGCACCAGTCGTGACAGCAGCGTGTACGTGCCGCCCGCCACCAGCAGCACACCACTGGCCGGCGTCACCCACGCCGAGTACTGCCGGAAAGCCAGCAGCTGCTTCACTGTGCCCTGGGTTGTGGAGAAATGTGCAGGGAGGCCACGGAGGCGACGGGATTAAGCAACGGTGTGCACGTGCTAGGATGTGTATAAGAGCGCGTGAGCCCAAGAGGCAGATTGCTAGACGCTGTAGTTCACGCCTGCCTGCGACCCGCCTTACATCAAGCGTGCAGCGTGCTGTGGGTGGTGACCCAGACAATAGAGCCTGACCTGCGCCAAAATGCTACCTAATAGATGACGGCTGCAGCGCTCCAACGCTGTGCCTACCCCCATTCCCACCCCGCGGCCTTACGCTTCATTCATTATTTTGTTACGGGATCGGCCGCCTACCCTGCCCGCCCCTCACCGTGAAGGACGCCGCCAGCAGCAGCGGCGCCACGTAGCCGCACGTGTAGGCCAGCAGCAGGCTGCCGCCCTCCAGCGGGTCGCGAGTGGACGACACGTACGCCAGCAGCGTGGCCAGCACGGGGGTGCTGCGCGGGTAGACGGCAGGGAGAGTGTTTGATGTGTGCGGTGGACAGCGGGTTGCTTGCGCAACAAGGTTCAAGGCCTTCGTGGCTCACGCGCATCTCTCTGGTCAGCGTACGGTCAGCCATAGTGCACATACAGACCAGCGGCGTGCCTAGCACACTGCCCTACATACACTACACTATCACCTGCGCCCCCCACCCCACCTGCAGGGTGACGCCGCCAGTGCAAAGGTGGCGCCCGCTAGGTAGGCCTGCAGCGCCGGCGGCACCGGGGCGCGGCGCACGTCCACGTCCGGCATCAACGAGGGCAGCTGCAGCTGTACCACCTCCAGCAGGTTCAGTCCCATCACCACCGCCACCAGCCCCACTGCAATGGGCAGCTCATTGCCGATCTGGCCGTACGCCCGGCCCAAGAAGGAGCTGGCCACGCCCAGCAGCGCCAGCGTGGTGGCCAGGCCAAACGAAAACGACACGGCCTGTCAGATACGGGTGGCCGGCAGTCCCCCTAGGTCAAGGCTGTGGCATTTGCGCCCAAAAGCAGTCAGGCCCTGAGCCCGAAGGTTGACGGCATTGCATACCGACTTACTTGCAGGCCGAGGTTTGGCTTGCTGGCGCCATTGCCGTTGTCGTCCTGGCTGTACCCGCCAATGTAGCCGATGGTCAGGGGCAAGACGCTTAGGGTGCAAGGCGACAGGCTGGTCACCAGCCCCGCCCCCAATACTACCAGATATGTCAAAGGCGTGACACCTACGTGCAAAATGCCCCATTAAATTCATGTGGCAAGCGAGAGAACGAGCGTGGTCCGACTCGCACCGGTGAGTTGCTCTGATACCAGCGCATCAGCGCTCTGCCCTGCCGCAAATAGGCTCTGCACAAGGTCCTGGGTCTGCTCAGATAATCCATACAGCTCCTGCAAGCAGCCGACGAGCGTAAACGTCTTCCATCTCTTTTCTTGCCTTGCCAACATCGGCAGCCCACCTGGCCCTGAGCCGCCCGCAAATGCCGCTTTAGGGTCCTTGTCCTAGCAATGCGTAACCGACATGGCCGGAACAAAGCTTGGCGACGACATGAAAGGCTGAGGCACGGTGGCTGCCGTAATAAATGAATCGCTGCCTGCATGTTTATGTATGTGAATTGCAGAGAAGCTTGTGGCTGTTTCTATCGCTGATGACCAGCTATGCAGACCCAACTTATGCTGGACAAGGCTGAACATGGGCTGCATCGGCTGCGTGGCTGTGCCCCGGCCCCCTCCCAGCCCCGCTTGTCCCACACGTAAAACCACCCGCCGCAAACTTAGCAAAACGACGCACACAACGAAGGTATACGCACCACCAAACATCCACTCTGTGCGCCGTCACCCGCATCTGCGTGAACACTACTGCCCGCGCCGACCTCGTCACACAGGTGCTTAGCCACGCACACTACGCGGCAACCCACTCAAACCATGCCCATGTGTATTGTAATTACACCGACACTTCTCAGCTTGTTATGCATCAGCACAGGACTGCGGCATCGCAAGTTGCACAGGGCCAACTCGACACCTCAATCCCTTGCCTCCGCTAACCCCACCACCACCACGCCTACGCTGCACCAAACAACATCACTGCACCTGACATGCTGGCATGCGCTCCACGTGCACACGCAGCCACGACAGGTGCCGAGGCAACTGTCTAAACACCGTTGAGCGGCCTGAGCCCTGTGGCCCCTGCCGACGCCCATCGCACAGGTTGAATGGCTCAAGTAATCAAGTCACACAGCGACGCGCGCGAGCATGACACGCATGACCAGCCATACGCGCAAGTTGAGCGCGACGGTGACCGCCCGGGCGTGCAAGCTGTCTGCCGCAGCTAAACCGCCCGCCCATGCAACCCCAATGCGCGCCACGACCCTTGCTCTGCCCCTGTACACGGGACTCGCGCGCAACCCAACAACACCCGCCCCCTACATACACACACATACACACACACACACACACACACATACATACATACACCTGCGCAGACACCCGAGTGGAGTCCGCGAGACGTGCTTGACTGCCCTCGGCGCCTTCAACCGCCTTGACACGCCCCACCCTCCCCGCCCCCACTCACCCGACTTGCTCGCCTGGGCTGCTCGCCTGCGCTGGACCGGCTGCCCTGAGCTGCTCCTCGCTGCCATGGCCATACCCCGCCCGTGCTGCATAATTTGCTGCTGCGCCCGCGAGACACATCGAGAGGCAATAGTATGGACAATTTCTCTCGTTACAATCCCTTCACCACCCGGCTGCACCGGCCACACACGCTCCTCAGCACCAGCGCGCCCGTCCAAAACGCGCAGAACAGCGTCCGCCGCATAGCTCCAGCCGCCGACCCAGCTGCATCGCATGCGGCGGCCGCCAGTTCCGCGCCCAGAGCTCCACTCCAGCTTGCTACAGGCCGCTTACTCCTCGTCCTCAGCCTCGTTGTCGGCAATGTTGAAGTACCGGAGCTCGTAGACGTTGCGGTCCTTGTTGGAAGCAATGACGCGCAGCCAGTCGCGCACGTTGTGCTTCTTCAGGTACTTCTTGGTGAGGTACTTCAGGTAGCGCTTGCTCAGCTGAGACTCAGCAGTCACGGTGACCTTGGTCTTCTCCTTGGCCACCTTGATAGAGTCGCCCAGCACGCCGGTCTTCCCGTCCACCTTGATCTTGTCCATCAGGAACTTCTCGAACGAGGAGATGTCCATAATCTTGTCCTCCACCGGCTTGGAGCAGTCGATGGTGAAGACCAGGGCCTTCTTCTTCGCCGCGCCCTTGGCGGCCGGCTTCTTAACACCCACGGCCATTTTTTGAGCTAGCGGCGTAAAAAGCACGAGAGAGAGGAAGGCAAATGGTCGCCACACGGCTGAAGAAGCCTGCCTCGCGGGGCTGCCCGAATGGGCCGGCTCGCCGATTACCGAGTTGGTTGCCCCAGCAGAGTTAACCCCCACGCCTAATTCTTCGGGTCCAACACGCATATGTGAAAATATGTGCATAGAGCCGAGGCCAGACCTGCGAGCAAGGGGCGAGTTTGAGAGGCCTTTCGTTGCCGGGGCTACACTTCTGGCCCCGGCAGCGCGCAGTAAATAACATGCTCATCAAATATATGTAGGGTATAACCGGAGTGGAGGCGGTGACGATGCGTGGCAAGTCGCCCAGCACACTCCGGCACGGCCCCGCATGCTCCGCGTACCACCGACCAGCATCCAGCGCTCGCACAAGCTGCCATCCAAATTCTTGCGGTATCCTGGCTGGACCTGCCACTGCGACGTACTAGGGCTTGTTCTTCGCAGGGGGGGGGGCCAAACCCGACACGTTACACTGGCTTCCGCGGGTGGTGCCTACCTCGTGAGCGCGTCAAGGGACTGGAAGAAGGCTGCCACCAACTGCTTACCCTTGACACGCAAAGTTGCCCGCAGCCGTGAATCTCGCAATAGTCTATCGAGCATGTTAAGTCAGGCAGGTTGGCAGTTGAACACAATCCGGAGGCATATTGTCCCTCGTTTCGTACACGGCATCAATCACCGGGCCCTCTTCCCACACCGTTACTCGCCCCCACCTTTCCAGGTCGGTACGATCTTTAGATACTCTGTAGCTATCAGGAAGCTATTACATGCATCAATCTAACTTTGCACGCAACTTGCCAAACGCAATCACGCATGCGATGCAGCGGTGCCCCACGTCTTCAGGGTTTGCGGCGCCAGTGGTGGTCATGGCCCGACCCAATCCAATGGTGCAACTGGATGCAGTTAGGGGTGCACAGCGTGGCTCCCACACGGTTTTGAGGGATTTCTTTGTACACCTGCTACACCTGCTACAGTTCTTGAACCCTGAGCTCCACCAATGCCGGCCTGAGGCTTGGGCCATTCGCTATCCCTGACGCGATGTGGGCGGAACGCCGAAACGCCCGTGTCGATGAGTGTGCATGGGAGCACGGCTGATGGCGCCAATAAGACATCACACGCCCAGTGCTTTGGCCAGTTGTTAGGAGACACTACTCACTAGCAATCCCTGTTCGAGACGGGCCTGGGCCCGAACTCTATGCTCTCTAGCTCAATCAGTGACACGGGCGTCAGTCCTTCGCATCTGCTGGAGCTCTCGCAGCCTCTGGCCTCGTCCTTCGCTAGGTGTGACATGGTGTTCGGGGATACCGAGTAGCCTCCTACTACACGGTACACCAATCAACATCGTCACACACGCCATCGGCAGTCTAAACGCCCTTCTGCGTGTCCGCTCCCCCTTCCCGCCTGTTGTTGGCTGTGCATGGGAGTGTGTCTCTAAAGCGCTCGGCTAAAGCATTTCTGCTGGTTTGCATCGCCTTCGATAGACCACAACCAAGTTAGCAACTCGCACTTGTCGCGGATTTCAGACTACATATGGGCGGAATGCGTGGACAGAAAGCGCTGCTGGCGCGCACCCCAGCTGGCAATGCAAGCGTCCCGGAGGCATCCTCAGTCATGCATCTCCCGCCGTCCGCGGGAAAGTGGCCCTAGCCTTTGGCGTGATAGCCTGCAGACGAATGCCGGAATGCGTTCCCTACACAAACCACACGGCTGCCCCCCACCAACAGCCTCATCCTGTGCCCGCCTTTCTCAGCTTCCCGCCCGCCTTCTCCAACTGAAGGTCAGCTAAGTCGGCGTAGCTCACAGCGGCAGGGTGTGGTAGCCTGCCAGCAGCACCCGCTTCAGCTCAAACCACACGCTGCGACACGGGTCTCTAGCTTTACTCATTCACCCAACAGGTTGTCATTGAAACCTTCACTGGTCATGAGCATTCCAGCAATCACATTCAGTAGTCAAGCCACCCGCCAGGCAGCAGTTTCCTGACAAATACCTCTGCCAACGCTGGGGCCCGACAGAACTGCAGGTGCTCGTGCTGCAAAACTGCCTTCGCCTGCACGCGGGTGCCATTGCAGCGCTGGCCCCGGCGGCGCCCGCCGCGCGCTTCCTAATGCTTGGCGGTTGCACGCTGGCGCTTGCGGCCTTCGTGAGCCCGCCTGCCGCCAGCGTGCCGCACCTGCCGCAGCCGGTCCTGGACCTGCTGCACGCCGCATACAAGGCCGCGCCCACCAGCACCTCGGCCACAGTGGCGGCACACCTGGGCGCTGCTAGCAGCAGGCGCTGACCCCACCATCAGCAACGCGCAGGGAGAGTCGCCCATGTACATCGCGGCGCTCCGGGGGCACCTGGGATGCGTGCAGGTGCATCGGTTGAGCCGTGGGTGAGTGGAGGCAATAGAGCTCGTATCTTAGAAGGGGGACCGGGACGGGCAGCGTAGATTGGCCCCCAAGATTGGCCTGAAAACGTCTACTCTAAAACTTTTCCTTGGGGTGCAAACCGCGACTTCTACGTATTAACATTTGCTATTGCCGGTGGCGGTGCGGCTGCTGAGCACCTGGTTTGACTATGTGCCTGTACAGACCGACCCCGGCTATGTCCGGGTGGTGAGGAGGTTCGGCCTCAGAGAGTGGAGGGGCTCAGCTCCTTTTCCCGTGACAGGGGCACACTTTTCCTTGGGGGGCTACCAAAAACAAAATAAAACCTCCGCGGCTCCGCCCATGGCCCCAAAACACGGCCATAGCAGCCTGCTTCCCTCTCCGGACTGGCGAGACTGCGAGAGCGCCACACTTGACCGGCGCACACATGTCCGTAAACCCAACCCATGTCCGTAACCCATGCCTATTCCATCAGCGAGGAATGGGGGTGCCAAGAGCCGTGTCAGCGTAGATTGGCTGTGCCAAACCCTAAATAACGCCTAAAATTTCGCCCGATTTTATTTACGCCATTGCAGTATCCCTGATGAGCGCCTAAAACATGAACCTATCTTTGCGAAATGCCCCGGCCCCCTCAAGGGCCGCGACGCCAACTCGGCAACGAACATGCGGCACGCACTCATGGAGATGCTGCTGGGCAATGAGCGCCCTGCGGCGCTGCGGCCTGGTGGTGGTGGTGGTGGTGGTGGTGGTGGTGGTGGTGGTGGTGGTGGTGGTGGTGGTGGTGGTGGTGGTGGTGGTGGTGGCCCGGGGCCTGGCGGCGGTCGCCCCGGCCCCAGTGGTCAAGGCCCAGGGCCTGGCGGCGGCGGCCCAGGGCCTGGCGGTGGCGCCCGCGGCCCCAGTGGTAGCGGCCCAGGGCCTGGCGGCGGCGGCCCGGGGCCTGGCGGCGAGTGTGTGCATGTGCGGAGCGGAGGGGGCGGGCAAGGCCACATGGAGGAGGAGAGCGCGGAGCCGCTCAAACAGCGGCGCCGACACGCGGGCTATTATTGCTGGCCGGTGTTTTAGTTGGCGGTCCACGGGCGAGTGAGAGCACGTGATGTAGGCAGCATGAGTAGTGTGGCTGCTTGATCGTGCTGTGGCTTGACCGTCTGGATTAGCGACTGCGCACCTGGCTGGCAGTGCCTGCACAAACCGACCCCGGCTATGTCCGGGAGATGAGGTACTATCGAACACCTTCGGCCTCAGACGGTGGATGTGGTGCGGGATCCGCCCGCTTTTCCCGTGCTTCACGGGGACTACCTCCCTTGTTTATGGTAAGAGCACCCAGTGTCACGACCACCTGCCGGTTTGGGCCTAGGTCCCTGGTAGGATAGGGTAGGATGATAGGATCGCCATTACTAGGTGCGGGAAGGGTCGAGACAGGAACGTCGCGCGGGCGTCCTCCCGTAGCCCCTGCTGGGGAATCCCCGCTGGAACCCGGCAAGACACGGAAGTGCCTCGGCGTACAGCAAGCTACCCTTGTTGGCCGAAGCCTAGGTGATGCTGCTATATGCATGTGCACGGCCCGCCTAGACTTGGCATGCCCTCGCTGGCGCGCCAACAGCCTATTGCTTTTCGTTACGGCGTGACCCTAGCATGGTCCACCCGAGTTCTTTACAGCATTCGTTCTGTTATCAGTACAGTGGACAGGGGGAGTAACGAAAGAGCAGCGCCGGTACAGAGCCAGCGCTGCGCTCATATGCCTAAGCGTCAGCCTCGTGACCGCGGTGCGAAGGCAGCGACAGGCAGCGACGACACGCCCGTTGATGTCGCTAAGAAGAACAGGCACACTGCCGCACTGGCGGAGTTCAGGCGCGTCACGGCACAGGCGTGAAGGGCGGCTGGTGCGGTGTCGGGGTAATGGTCAGGGATAATCACTCGGGGAACGGAAGGATAGGGACGTAGGGTCGGGGAATGCCGAATGCATGGGCGGGCATGCGATTCCGGTCGACACGGTCTGTTATGGTCTCACCCCGCAATAATTGCTTGGATACAAACGCTAGATACCAGTATATCACGCGAGCAGGACTGATTGACCCGCGTATTCAACTTTTCTAGAAACATTCTGCCGATCGTCCGAAGCCAGGTCGCTTTGGAAGTCACCTTTCACACTATCAATTGCCGAGATGGCGCGAAGGCACCTTGCTACAGCAGTATTAATAGCCGCTGCAGTGTTAGCGGTGGCACTGCCCCGTGCTCTGGCAAATGATGTGGATGGGCACAAAGCGAAGCTGCGGGCCTCCGCGCTGCTTTTTGAGGACTTCGATAGTGGCTCCGACTGGACTGAGAGGTGGAAGCACTCCAGTGCTGACAAGTACACGGGGCGGTTTACGACCGCGCAGGCAAGCACGGGGGGGGCGGGCGCGGAGCCGCACTCGGGGGCGGGGCCGTTCCGAAGCATGGGAGCACGAAGCGCCGCAATTACATGATCTGACCGACAGGATAGCGGTCCCCTATAATATTTCCTTGAGCCCGTGACCACCGTGTATATGTACTCCTTTGATTGCACACCGCAGGCCAAGGACTGGAAGGACAAGGGCCTTAAGGTGTGCGAGCCGCGTGCGTTTTAGGGGGGGGGCGGTTGTTGCGGCGCACAGACTGCGTAGACGGCGGCCGTACAGTTCGTTGTTTTCAAAGTTGGCTTCAACTTTGTCGCATGCCTTGAGGCGCATGCTTGACGCGTGCATGCATCACTACCAGCATCCTTCTTTCGTCCCCTATAGTCTAAGACTCTAAGTTGAAAAGATCTTTCCCTTATCGACACACCCCAGATGCCGGACAAGAGCAAGCACTACGGTTTGGCCGCGCTGCTGGCGGGCCCCGTGGAGCCGGTGGTGGGGCCCGGGGCGCCGCTGGTGGTGCAGTACGAGGTAAAGTACAGGTGAGATGGGCCTCAGGAGAGATGGGGCCGGTGCGGGAGGGCGGTTGAGACATGAGGTCGGTGTTAAGTTCACTGTCGAGGCCGGTCAAGCCGCTGACCAGGAGTAGAGCGGAGGTCAAGTGCGGCCTTGCGCATAGGGTGGTGAGGGTGGTGGTGCACTTGGCCGCCGCCGACTGCTGCAACGGGTGCCAGGGCACTTGCGTATCCACCTCCCTCCTCCGCTCCTTCGGCATACATCACAGCGAGGGTGTGACGTGTGGCGGCGCCTACCTCAAGCTTCTGTCCGCGGACCCTGATCTGTCCCCCGAGGGGCTGGTGGACTCCACGCCCTACTCGCTCATGTTCGGTCCGGACAAGTGCGGCGGACCCGGCAAGGTGGGGCCAGGGGAAGCGTGGCGGGGCGGCTTCGGGTGAGAGGTTTGGCATGCAGCGGCAGTGGTACCTGGGGAGCTTCGAGCTGAGGCGCTTAGCATACGCTGTTAGAAACTTAGAAGCGTGCTGGGCATACGCCGCCCACCATCCTGCCGCACCATCAACGCCGGCGCACGCACCTTGGCTCCACATCCTGGCCTTGTGTGTGCCGCGCATGCAGGTCCACCTCATCCTGCGCGCCCGCAACCCCGGCAACGGCACCATCACCGAGCGCCACCTGGCCTCACCACCCGTGCCGGACGCCTCCGACTACACACACGTGTACACGCTCAAGCTCAGGTGAGGAAGGAGGAGGGAGGAAAGAGGAGGAGGGAAGAGGAGGAGGAGGGATGAAGAGGGCGGAAGAGGAGGTCAATATGTGGGTGTGTGCCCGTAGGGGTGAAGGAGTAGGTAAAGACGACCGTACGGGTGCCATCAGAGCACCGGGAGGGGGAGGGACGGAATGCAGGATCAAGGGCCGTTGCTAGGACTCACTTTGCGTAATAGCTTGCGCCGCGCCGGCTAGACAGCCGTATTCCGTAGCAGCTCTGGTACCTGTCCCTGTGTAATGTATGTCGGTGTGTATGGGTGGGATGTGTTCATGAGGAGGAAAGTGGAGGAAGAGGCCCAGCCTGCGTACGACGGGCAGGGCAGCGCGGGTGAGGTGCGCGTGATGGGGGGTGCGGAGTCGGTGCCCGTGTGTTCATGCGCTGCGTGTGATCTCGGGACGATAACTTACCCGACCGATAGGCACATCATACCTAGCAACCAGTAGCAACGATACAGCTGTGTTTAGCTGCACAGGCGGCAACTTAAGCCGAGAGTTGTATTGCGCGTCAAACATTATACTGCCTGAGCAGTATTATGTTTGCGGGTCCGGTGGGTGTCCCTGTTGAGCCAAACTGATAAGCCCCTATCAAAGCTAACGCACACCCGCGGAGCCTGCCCTTGTCACAGCCCGGACCACAAGTATGAGATCTCCATTGACGGCGAGGTCAAGTCGTCGGGCGACCTGCTGGCGGAGGGCGTCATGGCGCCGCCGCTGCTGCCGCCGCGCGAGGTGCCCGACCCCGACCACACCAAGCCTGACGACTGGGTGGACCTGGCCGTGTGAGTCCAGGGACCGCCTTGCGGGCAGACAGGGCGGACAGGGAGGGCGGACAGGGAGGCCGAGCTTACAATGGGACTGGGTTTGGTGCGGACACAGGCAGGCAGGCAGGCAGGCCGGCAGGCACGGACAGGGGTGTTCCTGGGGGGCATCGCCCCCCCTGAATCGTTTCGCTCAGGGGGCTCAACCCAAAAAGCTTTTTGGCTATCAAGAACTCCAGCAAAGGGTGCATGGGCGGCGGGGCTGCATGGCCCCAGCGTTTGCGGGGTTCTGGTGCAGGGCTGTGGATGAGGGTACCACCGCACTGGTTGGCTTTTTTGGGGCAATGACAGGACTACCCACGCACGGCAAGCCAGGCCTTTGATCAGCATAAGACGTGGTTACCGCACAGGATCAGTGCTTCACCACACTTAAAGTGAATCCTCGTCGGGACACCTTCCGCCATCACAGGATCCCCGACCCCGACGCTACCAAGCCTGCGGACTGGGACGACCGGGAGAAGGTGGAGGACGAGGCAGCCACCAAGCCGCGAGGTGGGGGCGTGTGTGGGGTGGAAGGGCGTGTGTGAGAGGAGTCGGCTGGAAGATGCGCGATAGATAATGTTAAGCCCCTTGCGCGCTGACCTCACACCACAGTGGCTTGCCGAACCCTTGCCCCCCTCCTCACGTGCTCCTACACCTGCAACCCTTGCCAGGCTGGCTGGACAATGAGTCGCCCATGATCGACGACCCAGGTGCGTACTGTGCCAGTGGTGGGCGGGGGCTGGAGTTGTAAGGGCGTGCTGTGAAAGCCACGAGCTCACTAGTGCAATGATTAGGGTTGTGCTGACCACAAGAAATAAAATACTAGGCGAGAACGATCCTATATAAATATATGGTAGGTTTGAGAAATCCGGCGCGGGACGGGTAGAAGGATCGTGTACTACAACGACGCACGGGCAGGCTTCCGGGGCCGTAAAACTGTGCATTCTCGCAGTTTCTGGTCGCGTAACATAGCTGCAGGCCCTATCAAGGCAGTCAACGCAGTAAGCGCAAGCAGAAATCATTGGAAAGCCGAGGTTCTGTCGGCGCACGCCCCGACATTTCCGGGGATCCCAGGGTAACGTCTGGTGTCAAATTGCCTGCGCTTAACTTGCAATGGTTCTGGAAGCCAAAATACACTAGGCGCAAGCTGATGGCAAGAGCTGTGGGCTATACATGGCATGCTGGCGTGCCAAACGGGGCCTGCTTATTGGGTTTGGCGCCAGAGGCACGCTTCCCCGCACGACCCAAGTATTGCAAACGTTTGGATCATATCATATGGTGCATGAGCCGCACCCATGTGCCACACATCGCTAGTGTGCCTTGTCTCATGCACCTGCACCGCCGTACCTGCAGCTGCTGTGAAGCCTGAGGAGTGGGACGACGACGAGGACGGTGTGTGGACGCCTAACCAGATTGTCAACCCCAAATGCAAGGTGGGCCAGCGGCCGCGGTCGCACGCTACGCAAGAGGGGGAGTAAAGTAATCCCGGCCTGAGCTACCTGTCCTACAAGTGCCGACCCTCAAGCCGAAGGTCCGACTGCTCCACTGTCCCATGGCACCATTGCCACGCTATGGCGCTGACTGCGGCGCCTGGTCTCTTGCCCACAGGTGGGGTGCGGCGTGTGGAAGCGGCCGCTCAAGCCCAACCCCGCCTACAAGGGCGCCTGGAAGCCGCCCGTCATCGACAATCCCGCCTACAAGGTGTGCGCGCTAGGGGAGAGGGAGGGTCAAGAACGGTCCCTGTCGCGCGGGATAAGTGAGCCATGTCATAAAGCTGCGCACAGATCACTGTGTGGACCCGGCCAGCAGCTGCTCTTGCGGCTCTTGGTGCGCTTGGGTCACCTGGCCCTGCCCTCGCCTTATCCGTCTTCTGGCGCGCTGATTTGTAATTTGGCCGTCCACATCCCCCTCAGGGCCCCTGGACGCAGCGCCGCATCCCCAACCCCGACTACTACGAGGACAGCTCGCCTCTGACCAGCAGCGTGGCGCCCATCGGCGGCGTTGCGCTGGAGCTGTGGACCGTCGACAGCGGCTACATGTTTGACAACCTGCTCGTCACCCGCGACCCGCAGCTTGCGGCGCTGGCGCTGGAGAAGCTGTGGAAGCCTCGCCATGATGACGAGGTGGGCTGGCGGGGCCGTGTGGGGGGTGGTGCGTGTGTGTTTTGCTAGTGATGGGTGGTGGGCGTGGGTGAGGGGGGGGCGGTGAGGGGAAGGTGGAGACCAGCCCAGCCTAACACACCGACCACATGTGGGGTTTTACGTGTTCAATGCCCGGTAGTATCAGAGCTTGGCGCTGAAGCTGCGGCGCGACCCGAGCAAGTGATATGGGCCCCGTCCCGACTTAAGTTACGGTGGTGCATTGGCATAGTGCGTGGTCAATGAGGTGGATGGATGCATGAGCCTTTGCTCACGCAACTACTTCACCCGTATTGGTTCGTAACCGGTGTTTCTTCGACGCTTATTCAAGGCCCTGCACCTTTCCCAGGTCAATGCGTTTGAGGGCCAGATCAAGAAGAACCAGGAGGCGGAGAAGGAGCGCAAGCGCAAGGAGCGCGAGGAGCGTAAGAAGAACCGCAAGAAGAGTGGCCGGCGGGGCAGTGAGCAGCTGGAGGCGCTTGCGGACGGCTTCCTGAACCTGTTTGAGGTGCGTGAGAGGATAGGATTGCGGGGGGTAGCCATTTATGCGGATGGTGTTTGTCAGATGTTGGTAAAGTGCCGACGTCAAGTTTCGCCGCTCACCGTGTTTCCTTGCTGCCTGCTAGCTCCGACAACACCACCCCGCCCACTGCGCATTTGCATTTTAGCGCATGTCTGTATTAAGAGACACAGCGAGGAAGACGGTTCGAAGGCGCTGGGGGCTGTAGGGCTTTGCATATCTGTGTGTCTTTGGACTCCCAGCGTGCAATGCCTCGAGCTCTATCCGTACAACAGGCAACGGCCTCAAAATTGGTACCGCCTGCGTTTTGCCTGCACAGCCTGGCGCAGCCCTGGCTCCCCTGGCGCCGCTCCTGGAGCCGCTGCTGGAATGGCTACGCGGCAACCCCGAGGGCATCGTGCTGCTCATCGGTGTCACCCCGCTGCTGTTGCTGACGCTGCTCATGATTGTGCGCACCAGCGGCCGCAAGAAGGTGAGCGCCCTGGCGAGTGGATGCAAGATATTCAATTCAGTCCTGTGCGAGCAGCAAGCACCGGTGCTGATTATCTGCAGCTCATGGGCCTTGCACATGATAGCCAACGTTTTGTGGTCACACCCATTGCCTGACAATGGTTTGTCTACAAACGAAGCCACTGAAATCTATGGTGTTCACGCTACGTGCTTGCTCTTTGCCGCCCTAATTGCCCCCAAATGTCCTCGCCTGCCCCAACACGTGTGGCGGTGCAGAGCCCCAAGGACCTGGGTGCTGCTGCCGCAAAGAAGACGGACGCGGTTCAGCCCGACGACGAGCCCCCAGCCGAAGGAGACGACAGCGTTGCTCCCGCAGTGGCAGCTGCTGGTGAAGCCGAGGCGCAGGGCGTGGTCTCTGTGAGTAGCGTCTCAGTACGTTGCATGCATGCTTTGTGGCCCTTTTCTGTCTGGCCCCCTCAATCTGGTCTACCGTACTCTTGGTGCACTGCAGGGTCAGGCCGCAGAGGCCGTCGATGTCGCGGACGAAGATGACGATGAACAGGATGAGCCTGCAGCGGGTGGGGCGCGGCGGCGTACGCGACGGGCAGCTTGAAGAGCAGGGACTTGCTTGGGCAACGTATGCCGCCGTCCTCCTGCACGTGAATCAACGACGCGGCCACGTGGACCTTGCGGGTATTTCTGGCAAGGGCACGTATCTTACAACCTCTCCCCTGCTTACAAAAGACCGACTGGAGCGGGCAGTCAGAGCGCACCAAGACAGCATGGGCTCATCTGTACTGCTGGCCGCTCCAGCCTGGGCCGGCCAAACACGACAATGTAACCTGGCAAGTAGCACTCGCGCTGGGCAAGCACGGTTGCCCCGCCCATATTCTTCTCTCTGCGCTACTTTTGACCATGCAACATCCTCGGCTCTAAGGATCAGCAGCCCGTTCCCAACTCAAGCCAACTGGCCCATCCCTGCCACTGCCGTCACTGCGTCAGCCGCCGCCGCTGCAATGGCCCCCTAACATCAACGGCCCCTCATTACGAACATGCGCTAAAATGTGAAAGCAGTTATCCGAATAGGACAGCTAACAAACAATACAGCTGAATGACGATCCTTACTCGTTGGGTAGACTTCAGTGCCAGGCAATGCAAAAGTGCCTGGCAGCGCGCGCCGACGTGGCTGAGTGCTTTCCTTCCCCAAACCGCGCGCAAAATCAACCCCCAAATCGTCTCAGGTGCATATCTGATCACCTGCTGCCACCCTACCTACACGAATAATTACCCGAGAGGTTCCGCCCGGGCGCAGAACACCGCACCAGCCGGCCCTCACGCCTGTGCCGTGACGCGCCTGAACTCCGCCAGCGCGGCAGTGTGCCTGTTCTTCTTAGCGACATCAACGGGCGTGTCGCCGCTGCCGTCGCGCCGCACCACCGCCTCCACTCCACCAGCACTTAGCAGCAGCCGCAGCAGCTGCGCACTGCCCTTGCGTGCGGCAATGTGAACCACGCTCTGGCCGTACTTGTTGGGCGCCACCACCAGCTCCGAGCCCGCGGCGCCGGCAGCCTGAGCATACGTTAGCGCCACAGGTACAAGTCAGCACCAGGCGCTATCAAGCAGATGAGGGCAACAACATCGAACCGGGGTGGGGTGGAAGTACAACGACACGGACAAGGCCACCCAGGCGACTGCTTGTGCGCCCACCTGCAGCAGGCAGGCCGCCACGTCCTCGCGACCCGCCACCGCCGCGGCGTGCAGCGGCGTCCAGGAGTCGCCGTACAGCTCGGGGTCCATCCACTGGATGCCGCGTGAGGTGCATGTGCGCAGCAGCGCCTGCATATGCGGGTGGCGCGGGCGGCGGAGATGGCACAAGTCTAGCCAGTACCTGGCACAGGCTATGGCATAAGACAGCGTCTGCACATGACCAGCCTGCTCTACACAGATGCGCAACATGCGGACACACATGCATCTCAAACCCCCCCGGCTCAGCCGACACACCTGCACGCATCCCAGGTGTCCCCGGAGCGCCGCGATGTACATGGGCGACTCTCCCTGTGCGTTGCTTATGGTGGGGTCAGCGCCTGCTGCTAGCAGCGCCGCGCACACGTCCACGCTCTTGCCCGCCTCGCTGGCCAAGAACAGCGCCGTGGCGCCGCCGGTGTCGCGCGCGTCCACCACTGCGCCCCCCGCCAGCAGTTGGCGGATTCCGGCGATGGACCCGGTCATGGCGGCCATGTGCAGCGGTGTGGAGCGACTGGTGCTGCTGGAATTGACGGCGCAGCGGACAATGCACCTGACCGCCTCCTCAACAAGCAGGTCAGCCACACGCGCGCCCGCTGACACGGCGCTGGCGCCGGCCTCGGCAGTAGCGGCCGTGTTTGTAACCTCCCCGGCCGAGGGCGACACAGGGTGCAGATGGCGGCGTAGAAGGCTGCGCGCCTGCTCCACCACCGTCGCTGCGTCATTGGCAAAGTCCCACACCTCAACCGGGGTTCGACCCAGTCCCGCCAGCACCTCAACATCTCCCAGCACCCGCCGCATCGCTGCCACCAGGGGCAGTGGGAAGAAGGTGAGGTCCAGCGCCACCAGCTGGGGCAGCGCCAGCACCGCTGCCAGGAGCCACTGCGCTGCGCCCAGGTGTGCCGCCACTGTGGCCGAGGTGCTGGTGGGCGCGGCCTTGTATGCGGCGTGCAGCAGGTCCAGGACCGGCTGCGGCAGGTGCGGCACGCCGGCGGCAGGCGGGCTCACGAAGGCCGCAAGCGCCAGCGTGCAACCGCCAAGCATTAGGAAGCGCGCGGCGGGCGCCGCCGCGGCCAGCGCTGCAATGGCACCCGCGTGCAGGCGAAGGCAGTTTTGCAGCACGAGCACCTGCAGCACGGAGCTGCGGGCGCCCTGCCCCGCAGCCAGGCACGCCAAGGCGTCCGCCTCTGTGCCCCAGCGGCCCAGGTCCAGGTGGCTAAGCGCCAGGCAGGACAGGCCCGGCACTGCGAGCAGCGCATCCAGGCTGCCCGTGGTGAGCTGGAAGCAGCGCTGAAGGTTCAGCATGAAGAATGATGCCGGCGCACGGCACTTGCCGTGCTCACAGTCTTGCTGCTTATCACCAGCTGTGCGCTGAAGCAGAGCCGTCACGCCGCCGTGCGTGAGCTTGCGACTGCTCACGTCTAGCAGCTGCAGGCGCGGCAGTGTCGTCACACAGCGCAGCAGCTCGCCGTCCTCCAGCGGAAGGCTGGGCAACAGCAACGCCACGGTGCCTGCAGGAGTGCCATGCCCGTGTGTCAGCAGCGTGCTGCGACAGCTCCCTCTCTCTAGGGAGCACGACCGTCAGTGCCATTGACCCCGCACCTGGCATGGTCTTCGGAATTCCCTCCAGCAGTTCCCGTTTC
Organism: Chlamydomonas schloesseri; assembly: GCA_016834595.1. NCBI lineage: Eukaryota > Viridiplantae > Chlorophyta > Chlorophyceae > Chlamydomonadales > Chlamydomonadaceae > Chlamydomonas > Chlamydomonas schloesseri. The sequence goes on along the minus strand of JAEHOD010000058.1, from coordinate 29,153 downwards.
TTGCCCTCGCCCCCAGCCGTCTCCAGCGGTAACAGCCGCCGGCGGGTGTCGCACACGAGCTCAGCATCCTCAGTGTGCTGCTTCAGAGACTTGCAGGCCAGCGCACAGTTTGCCACATCCGACGGCGAGCTGAGAAATGAAATCACGGTTGTCACCACCTTCGCGCATCCACAACAGGGGCATTCATCGTTGATGCGAGACGGCCAATGCGTCCGCGACATCAAGCGCTACGCATTCCGCATTATAACAGCAGCTACACGATAGCGCTGCACCTAGAAACCTCCGCGCCACTCCGAATTCACATAAGGCGACCCACAAGTGGTGAAACCGCCACTTACCGCGTCCGGCAATCGCATCAATTCAAAGGGCTCCAACTGCTGTGGAGCCGCTGCATTGTTGCCGGACGTGCCGGCTGGCTGCCTCCTGGGCGTCCAAGCAGGCGCCCAGGGGTTGAGGGTGAGGGTTCCGCGCATGCTCGCTTTCTGTGTCAGCCGCCTGTGTGCAGCCCTCCCGCCAACGTCACGAGGCCAGCGGCCTCAGGCCCCAGGCCCTGACTGGCCTCCGCGCAGCTGACCGGCTTCACAGCGACGCGACCGCAGCTGACCATGTAAAGATTATGGAGAAGGGCGGAAAAACGGACGCGCGAGCGCGTTAGGGAGGCGTGGGGTGCAGCGAGGAAGCGTTTGGAAGCTCGGTACAGACGCTCAGGTGCGGACCGCGGAAGTAATTAAAGGGCTGTAAATGGCCCCATTGCAGCGCGAATGCAAAACCGGTGTGTCGACACATTGATGTGTCTCCAGTCAGGTCCACGCGTGCCTCAGCCTCGTACATTCGGTTTGGATAAATGCCAGGTGCTCGGCGTTGGTAGCGCGTAGCGGGGACAAGTTCATACCGTTTCTCTGTCTTTAGACACTCACGAGCACCATCCTCTTGTACTCACGTGTTTGGATGAGTTATTGATAAAGACACCACGCTTATAATGAATTGAGCAGCACTCCTGAAGCATGGGCATGTTTCGTTGACCGCCCCGCTTCGCGTTCGGAGAAAATCGGGCGAAGAGTCACAGAGCATGACGTGGGCTTAGCGTGGAGAATGTATGACGTAACCTGACAAATGTTGCAGCACAAATATCAGGTGCGTGTCCGCGCGGGCCACGGGCACGGGGAGGTCACCCAGGGGTCTGAGAGAGCGGGGCGGGGGGCAGCCGTCGATGAAGACGGCGGGCAGGAGAGCACATCTTTCAATTTACCTCATGGAAGAAATCATACTGGAGGCCAGGGAAATGGGTGCTCTCTGGAGTGCCACACGGGCTTGCCGCAACGGCAACACACGCTGCGAAAGCTGAGACAGGTCTGCGATTTGCCCCACCCACGGGAGGGCTGTTGGGGTGCCTGGTTGTAGTGCAGGTGGGGGCAGGCCTCTGCTAGGTATAACAGCAGGTGTTGTCGATGAGCGCCATCGCTGTTTACCAATGCTATACGCAGATCATCTTCCACACCGGCGACGGCTGGGGCAGGGGCTGCGCTTCAGGTGTATCGTTTGAGGTAGTGGGAAACCAAGGCCGCTTGACCAGCAGTCAATGCGTACAGACGGTGAGGTGTGCAAGGTACCAGGAGACTCTGCGCAAATGCTATTATTGACTTCATCCGGCGGAACGCCTTATGCTAGCGTGTACATGTGATCCTGTGCAGGAGGTCAAAGCTTTGAGCTCGAAGCGGGAGCGGGCGGCGCAGCACGCCGCTGGCAGGAAGGACACACCGCCTCACACCGCCGCGAGGGTAGGGCACGGCTGGTTGTGCAAGACAGAGTCACGGGCTGCAATCAGTTACGCTGATGTGTACTGCACGTCGATATTGTTTCGTGCAGGCGGGTGAAGCTGCCGCCGCTGCAAGCAGTGGCGCAGCTGTCCCGCCAACAGGCGGGCTACAACAGCCCAGCACCACAGTGACGGGTAGGTTTGGGCTGAATGTGTGGCACAGAGCAAGTGGGTTGGCTTGGCACTTGTCGGTAGCGCCCTGATGCGAGCTCCGGCTCACACATCATACCAGAGGACGTACTGCGTCGGTGAATGCGCCCATCTTGTAGGCCCGCCGCTGGAGAAACGGAATGTGTTTGCCGCGTTCTCCCAGTGGCTGAAAGCTGGCGGTGGTGCGTCTCAGCTGTCGGCTTTAATCAAGGGCGCGGACTCGGGCGGCGATGGCGCGCTGTCTATGCAGGAGGTCAAGACCCTGCTGGCCAAGGTGAGCGTGCTGACAGGCGTCGAAACCCTGGATTGGAGTGCGGGGCCGTCCTCCTGATGGAATTGAAGGAGGGCATGTGGCCTTCCTACCTGATGAGTACATGCTGTGTTGCCGCCACCGCAGGCTGTGCCTGGTGTGTCGGATGTGGAAACTCAGCTGTTTGTGGCAATGGTGGATGTAAACGGGGACGGAGTAATCAGCGAGGCGGAGCTGATGCAGAGCGTGGTGGACTGCGCCACCATCAACTCCACGGTTGCTGGCGGTAAGCGTGCGATGGCTATGATTCGGGCCGATGCGTGCATCACTGGCGTTAAATGCTATGAATGCTCTTGGCCCTGCAGGTGGTCCGGGTGTCGCTGGCAGCGGCGGCAATGAAATGGGCAGCGCACTAGAGGGGCTCGTGCAGCACCTGCGCAGCAGCATCGGCGCAGTAGATGCAAAGCTGTTGGAGCTCAACCCAGTCGGTAGGTAGCCGGGCGTGGACGGCGCCGCAGCAAATGGTCGTTGCATACTTGCCGTCATGGACCGCTGGTGACTTGGTTCCGTTGTGTGCTGAAGCGATAACGCTGGACACTTTAGGAGCGGAAGGAGGGGAGCACCTGGAAGGTGTGTCGTCACACCGACTTGGTTGTCTGCTGCTCCGCAGGCGGATACCTAACCTTCGCGCAGCTTAATGAGCTCTTCCAGGTAATGTGCAATTTTACGCTGTGGTCGTCCTGCAAGGGGGAACCTCACGGACCAACCCTGTGCTTTCACCGCCTTCTTTCTTTATAGCTCTTCCTGACATGAGTGAATGTGCAGGCGGTGGTTCCCGAGAGCATGGGCGGGCGTGACGCGTTGAGGACGCTCTTGGTGGGTTATGACTGATGCGTCGAGGTCCCGGCATACGGCAAATCGACTTTCGGCGGTGCCACGACTGACCCAATGCGGCTGCGATACCTGCAGGCTCATGTTGCACGCACTGCAAACATCACGGCGCTGGACCCCGGAGTGCACGTGGCAGAGTTCAAGCGGTGCTTTGGCCTGCAGGTGCGTCTCGCCGCAGACTGCCGGACATCGGCCGCAGGACGATAGACTACCTACCGCTTGGTGCGCTTCTACCTACCGCTTGGTGCGCTTCTGAGATACCCGCACCATGTTTGTCATCACATGAACCTGCCTGTGACACCCCCTGCCTGCTCGCCGTGATGCCGAGCTCTCATGCAGGCAGCCGCGCCTGGCTCCGGACCCGCTGCGGCTGCAGCAGGCTGGGTTCCGGGCCGTCCACGGGACGTGTTCAAGTTGCTGCGCTATCACGTCAAGCACAACCGGGCGCAGCTAGATGAGCTCTTCCCTCGCGGCACGGAGCTGACCGTCAACCAGGTGTGTGCTGATGAAATCGCTCTCAGGACGCTCCTGCAGGTCTTGTACCACTACATGTGTGTCTGTGTATGTCTTAGCATGTGTGTGTGTGTGTTTTGTGTGAAAACATAACCAAACAAAAACAAACTCCGACCCCGTGTGTCCGTGTGTTTGTATGTGTATGCGTGCGTGTGTGTTTGAGAACAGGATACGCGTGTGGTGTGTATGTTTATGTGTTGCGATGGTGGGGGAATGCTTGCGCATGCATTGCCTGTGCGCCGGCACGAATGCTCGAACGCTTTTAGTCCTGCCTGCACGTTGCAGGTGCGGCACCTGGTGAAGCAGGTACTGGAGTCGCGTTCGGGTGAGCCGCCACTGACGGGCCGCGAGGCGCGACACCTGGTGGCGGTACTCGACGCCAATGGGAACGGGACGCTCTCTCGAGAGGAATTCGAGGGCGGTCTAAAAGAGTGCAGGTGAGGGATGCCCGCAAAGCCCACACGAGCTTGCTTGTACTGCGGCAATCGTGACAATACCTGGTTGTACCATGTGTGCAGGGAGGTGTCCGCGGCCATGGCCTGTGTGCGGAGTGGCAGCCTGGCGGACAGTGTGCAGCCCGAGGCGCCCATGTACGCGGCTGCTGGGCCGGAGGATCAGCCGGCCACGTGGGGGCAGTTCCTAGCGGTGCTGCAGCAGGTGCACGAGGTGGTCAAAGGGGATGTGGCGGACTCGGCGTGGCAGGCCAGCGACTCACGCAAGAAGGGCCGCATTGACGCCTGCGAGCTAAGAAAGGTGCGTGCAACCCGCACGAACAGCGCATGATCGCCCTGGAGTTTTGAGAGCTACGCGCGCGAACAATTGCTAGCCAAGTGGTTGACCAACCCGCCTGCTCCGCCGGCTGCACGGGCTCCTCCGTAGGTGCTGCTGGAGCTGTGCCCGGAGCTGTCGCTGCAGATGACTCGAGCACTGCTATTGTACGTGGACGCGTGGGACCCGTCGGAGCACGCGCTGTTGTCACGAAAGCACTTCCTGATGGCACTGCGCGGCGAGCCGCCGCCGGACAGCTTGCAGCCCCCGCCCCCTGGTGCCCTCACAGCTGGAGGCGTATCTGGTGAAGGTGAGCAACAACGTTGCGCACTTAACCGGGCGCATAGTTCTTGCTTAGCAAGCTCAAGGGTCCCGCGTCACACGTGCTGCTGCTATTGCCACCGTCTCCCATGCACTCACGCAGGCCTAGCCGCCGTGGAGGTCGCGGCGCTCATGCACTTGAACCAGCGCCTCGCACACAATCTGCGCGGCCTGGGTGTGGGGCTGTGCCTGCCTGACCCCGCGCAGTGGCTGGCCTGGCACAGCAACGTGAAGACTACTGGCCGGCCCTCAGGTAACAAGCGGTGTCGCTGTGCCGTGGCAATGCTTCTACTCTGTGTGACTTCGCGGTGCGTGCGTCCTTGCCCCTCCCCGTGGCCCCTGCAGGTACTGTCAAGGTCGGGGGCGCACAGCAGCCTGGCACACCGGACTTCTGGAAGTCTCAATGGAAGTGGCATACCTCGTGGCTGCTGAAGCGCTCCGCCTACCGGCAGGCTGTTGCAGCTCAGGAACAACAAGTACAGCGGGCCCTGCCGCCGCCGGCTGGATCGCAAGCTCCGCCTGCTGCGTTGCCCGCTGGTGCAGACCAGCCGCGTGCCACCGCTGCGGCCGTAGATCACGCAGAGCCCAACAGCTTGGAAGAGCGCATGTGGCCGAACTTGAAGGTGCGCCCCTGTCGCTACTCACTGAGCCGGCCGGTACCCAGAAGTCGTCATGCACTTCACCTACCGCTTTCGCTCTGTTTACCCTTGTTCCCCAGATTGAGGATGTGCCTTTCACGGGTTCCGTCTTCACTCGGGAAGGCCCGGCACTTCTTGATGTGGGGCTGGTGGCAGGGGACGCCGGTCGGCAGCAAGTCCAGGTCGCTGATGGAAATGCACCAGCAGGCACAGCCACTACTGACGCGGCGGCTGCAGGTCGCCCAGGCCCGGCCTGCCCGGCTGCTCCTCCCCAGCAGCAGCCCGCAGCAGGGTCATCTATGCAGGCGGCTCCTGCAGCGTCGTTGGCGCCAGCTGCTGCAGCTGCTGCCGCGGTTACCTCTGCACAACCGGTACCGCTAGCACAGCCAGCACCCCTTGCACAGCCGGCGCCGCTAGCTCCGCTTGCACCGCTAGCTCAGCCGCTGGCGGCCCTTATGACGCCAGTGCCGCCAGCGGTGCTAGAGCCAATGTCACATCCGGCGCCCCTTGCAGCTCCGGCGCCCCCTTCACTACCGGCATCGCTAGCGCCGGTTGTCCAGCCCACGCTACCAGCCCCTGCCGTAATTGACGCTGCTACGGGCAGCAATGCGCAGCCGTTTGCACCCTTAGTGAGGCCAGCGGCAGTCCCTGGACCTGCGCCCGACGTACGCCAAGGGCGTGGGCCTGTGGGTGAGGCCATTGAAGGCGCACCCGATCCTGCCGCCCTGCAGCCGCCAGGACCAACACCGGCAGGCCCCGTGACACCACAGCCTCCAGCGCTCTCTACACCAACACCCGCTTCACCGCAGCAAGGGCAAGCGGGACAGCCTTTACCAACTTTATCGGTTAGCCAGGCAGCGGGAGCAGCCGGGCCCGCCATGGGCGCTCTCCTTGGCGCTTTGCCCCCACCTGCACCAGCGGCTGCCGCACCAGCGCCCTCCGCATCTGCAGCACCCGAAGCGGCAGCACCCGCAACTGCAGCGCCCGCTCCTGTGCAGCCCACACTGGCTGCATCCGCACCACAAGCAACCGCTCAGGCGGCGCCCACCACGGCAGCAGCAGCAACGTTAGCAGCTGCACCGGTGGCGCCCCCAACGGCAGCAGCCGCAACGGCGCCGCCCATACCTGTGGCGTCCACCACGGCAGCAGCCGCAACGTCAGCAGCTGCACCAGCGGCGCCCCCAACGGCAGCAGCCGCAACGGCGCCGCCCATACCTGTGGCGTCCGCCACGTCAGCAGCCGCCACGTCAGCCGCTGCACCAGCGGCGCCCCCAACGGCAGCAGCCGCAACGGCACCGCCCGCACCTGTGGCGTCCGCCACGTCAGCAGCCGCAACGTCAGCAGCTGCACCAGCGGCGCCCCCGGCAGCATCAGCCGCAACGGCACCGTCCGCACCTGTGGCGTCCGCCACGGCAACAGCCGCAGCGCCAGCAGCTGCACCAGCGGTGCCCCCAACGGCAACAGCCTCAACGGCATCGCTCGCACCTGTGGCGTCCGCCACGGCAGTAGCCGCAGCGTCAGCAGCTACACCGGCGACGCCCCCAACGGCAGCAGCCGCAACGGCACCGTCCGCACCAGTGGCGCCCCCAACGGCAGCAGCCGCAACGGCACCGCCCGCACCAGCGACGCCCCCAACGGCAGCAGCCGCAGCGCCAGCAGCTGCACCAGCGGCGCCCCCAACGGCAGCAGCCGCAACGGCACCGCCCGCACCTGTGGCGTCTGCCACGGCAACAGCCGCAACGTCAGCAGCTGCACCAGCGGCGCCCCCAACGGCAGCAGCCGCAACGGCACCGCCCGCACCTGTGGCGTCCGCCACGGCAGTAGCCGCAACGTCAGCAGCTGCACCAGCGGCGCCCCCAACGGCAGCAGCCTCAACGGCACCGCCCGCACCTGTGGCGTCCGCCACGGCAGCAGCCGCAACGGCACCGCCCGCACCTGTGGCGTCCGCCACGGCACCAGCCGCAACGTCAGCAGCTGCACCAGCGGCGCCCCCAACGGCAGCAGCCGCAACGGCACCGTCCGCACCTGCGGCGGCCGGCACGTCAGCAGCCGCAGCGCCAGCAGCTGCACCGGCGGCGCCCCCAACGGCAGCAGCCGCAACGGCACCGTCCGCACCTGCGGCGGCCGGCACGTCAGCAGCCGCAGCGCCAGCAGCTGCACCGGCGGCGCCGGCAGAGGCAGCTCCGGCAAACCTCGGTCAACCAACACCAGCAGCTGTGCCTGTTGCGGCAGCTACTGTTGCTGCGCCCGTGGTGGCTGCGGCTGTGCCTCTGGTTGCCGCTTCTGCTTCTGCACCTGCGCCAACAGCGGCGGCTGCGCCTTCCGTCCCTACTGGGCCTGAGCCACTTGTGACCGCGGCAACAACTGCTTCACCAGCGCCCCCGGCTGCGGCCGCTCCGCCAGCTGGGCCTCAACCAGCTGCTCCTGAAGTTGCTGCGCCTGTGGTGGCTGCTCTAGTACCAGGTGGTCCTACCCCGGCTATGGCTGCATTGGCGGCTCCAGCAGCAACTGTTCCTGCTGCGGTTGCTTCTGCACCTGCTGCTACCAGTAGCTCCTTGCAGGTACCGGTAGCTCTGCTGCCGCCCTTAGTCGTGCCCGCGGAGTCCAAGTTTCCTCTCAAGGTATGCCCCTGTTGGCTCGCAGCATTGCTCGCACACTGCGCCGCATGCACCCATGCCGCTCGCTACAAATCTCCAATTACGTATGTCCTTTCCTCGCCACGGCACTGGCAGGTCCATCCCCTAATTGCGCCCACTCGGGTGCTGCTGTATGAAGTGGTGCTGGCGCCGGGTGCTCAGCTGGGCAACATGGACCAGCTGAGCGTGCGGGCCACAGGCGATGCCGGGAGTGAGTGGCAGCTGGGGTGTAGGTCGAGCTTGCGATTCAGATGTGGTTGTGGCATGTCATGAGCGCCCGCTCCGAACAATGGCAGTCTGAGTGGAGTGTAATTATTGCATGCTGCCCCATCCAAAATCACCTTGCTGTGTGTGATGACGCCGTCCTCAGGTTGGTACCTGGAGAAGGTGGAGGTGCAGTGCACCACCAGCGAGCCGCCCCTGCTGTGGGAGGTGCACGTGCGGCGCTGGGTTCAGCCCGGGGAGGTGCTGGCCGAGCTAAGGGCGGACCCCTGTGTGTGGGAGGAGTGGGACATGCAGGTAGGTGATTCGACGGGTGGAGTGAACTTGAGAAGGGGCAAAGCGAGTCTGCGGCTCACGAGGTCTTCCACCCGTACAATGGTGTAATTGGCTACACTGCTTTTCTCGCTGTTTGCAAGGTGGACGCTACTACCGGTACACCACGGGCAACTCTGTATCTAAATCCCAACCTGCAAGAGTACTTTTGGCGAGCGCCACCACCCCCGCCCCTGGCCTCGTTACCTGGTGAGGGCCCTGACCATTATTTCAGTCATCGCTACGCCGAGTAGCCTTTGACCAGGGCCATGGCGCCTGGAAACATCGTGCAGGTGCTGTGCCGAACCTGCAGCCGTCGGACCCGGCTTCCAGGGACCGCCAGCATGGCCGCGAATGGCTGGTGGGGGCCACTCCCATGGGCGCCCAGCGCTGCAGCCTGCGCTACCTGGACACACTGCGCCAGGCGCCGGTGTTCTATGCCACCCGTGTCTGCAACAACTACGGGCTGGGCTTCGGCGGGGAGCTGGGTGTGCTGCAGGGTGACAAGGTCCGTAACGCTGATGCGCCGGGCGGTGATGTGACGGTCGAACTGAAACTTCAATCCACGGCACTGTGTGGGCGTGTGAGCAGCAAGTCCTCAAGCAGCTGCACTAAGTGGTTATCTGCGCATATACTATGTCTCTTTTGCTGTGGCATTGGGCTCAGGTGCGTGTGAAGGGCCAGACCTCCAACCACTCAATCGCCGTCCAAGCACGCGGAGGGTTCAAGTGGGCGGACCCGGACGACCCAACCACCGCGCGCCTGCTGCCGCTGACGGGCGCCGCGGCATCCACCGGCACGTACACGCGCGTGCCCCCAGCACTGCAACCGGCAGCTGTGGGTGGTGCGGGCTTGGTGCCCGCCGACCCGTTTGGTGGCGGCGTCATCCCTGGCGTGCGCGAGTGCGTGGTGCTGACCTACAACCTGGAGGCCGCCTCCACGGAACTGGGCGAGCGCTATTTGTGGCTGCACGCACACGTAGCGCTGGACGACAGCGCGGGTGAGCGGAGGCGCTACGGGAGAGGACGTCGAGTTCCAGATGCACCATCAGTCAGCTGCAGCGGTCATTAGGCAACAAGTAACGTGCCTGTACTGCGGCTTTCATCTCACTTGCAATCGTAACCGTTACGGGGCACCAACATTTCTGCATTTTCGTTCTCAGGCACGCCTCCAGGACCCGTGCGGTTCAGCATCGTGAAGGATGAGACGCTGACATGGGCGGCCTGGGTCCGCACGGCGGGAGAGGTGCTGGTGTGCTGCGAGTCGCTGGTGGGCTGCAGGTAAAACATATGCTAACTGATTCTTTAAGTGTATGCTTCTTCGTTCATGTTCGTGGCACCATACGCAAATCGGGTTGCCATCGGTTTGGAACGTACTGAACCCTTCAGGCAGCTGCACCTGGTGGTGGAGAGTGACTTCAGTGGTGGCTCCCGCTGTGTGTGGCTGGACCCGCTGCTGATGTGTGCGCCCATCCTTGATAAGGGCATCGTGGCGGAGCTGGAGCAGGCTGCGCGCATTGCTGAGGTGGGTCTACCAGCATGGAATTGCAGCAGGTGACCTGATCATGTAAGTCAGAGCATGCATGCTGGGAGTTACTTGCCTTTGCCGTGTTCTCTCCGCCTACAGGACGCGGACTGGATGTCCCGTGACCTGCGGGTGCAGTTTGTGCGTGAGGCGGCCGGTGACATCATGTACATGGCGCCAGCCCGCTCCGTGCCACAGGAGGTGAGGGAAAGGGCGCTCACATGCAACTGTTCCCCATGCACGTGCAGCTTGTCAGCTCTTACACAACAGCTTTCTGGCGCTGCTTGAGCCCTCTTCTGAGCTCTGCGTTGCTGTGCAGATAAAACGTGCAAGTGCCACCGGTAGCTACCGAGTCAGCGTGTACTCCGGCGCGGAGAAAAACGGTGGCACACGAGGCAAGGTATATATCAAGCTCCATGGCCGACGCGGAGCTGACGACAAAGCAGCCGTCAAGAGCAACCTCATCTGCGTCAACAAAAATGGCGAGGTGCTTTCGGAGTAAGTGTTGTGACAGTACGACACATTCGGCCACACAACTTCAGACACGCATACCTGTTACCTACACGTGCTGCCTGTGCTGTGCGTCTCTTCCTTGCCCTGCGCCAGGGGCAATAAGTTCTCCATGCTGCAACCCATCTCGCTGCCGCTGATGGATGAGGTGGACTACATCACCCTTTCGCACGTGCCGCCGCCTGCCGGCATCATGGGACCCAGCTTGACACCCGGCGGCGCAACGGACTGGAGCGTGCAGCACGTGGAGGTGTCGTGGTGAGCTGCAGGAGGGAGGGAAGGCTTGACCGGGTTGCCCGAGTGCCTGACGCCGCCCGTTTGCCATGTGTTTGCATCTACACTGCGTCACGCTGTGCTACTCAAAGCTTACTGCTTTCATCTCGTTCACTGATGTGTGGCCTCAATTGAATGCGCTCCTTTCCCCTGGTAGCGAGGAGACCGGCAAGACCTGGTACTTCGTGGCGGGCGGCTGGTTTCTGGCCCTGGCGCAAAAGCAGGCGGCGGAACGAGCTCTGGTCGCGCAGGGCGGCGTAGCAGGAGCAGCCGCCGGGACCACGAAGCCTGTCATGCCGTCCGACGCCGAGCTGTACCTGCCGCGCGCGACGTCTGGTCTTGAGTACAAGGTATGCGTTGCGCACCCACTTCGGCCCACAAACTCCCGTCAATGGCACAGAGTCCACGGAGATATGGTGTGCCACGCAGGTCGTGCTGCATGTGCTGAGCTCAGGAAAGGGCAAAGGCATGGGCATCGATGGCGACATCCAGGTAACCACCCACTGACCCACCTCCCCATTGAACCCCCCACCCACCTGCTGGCTAATTCAGCTCGGCGTGCCTCGTTGCGCTGTTGCCTAGCCCACACACGTGTTTATGCTTGCTGACGTTGATTCATTATTTTACCGGCACTTGGTGGCCACGTTGCCCATGCCGTACCCGTGCCGCATCCACGCAGCTGTTCATCGTGGGCATGACGGAGCAGGGCTACATGCAGAGCCCGTTCAGCATCCCCGGCAGGTCCATCGACCACAGCCATGAGTCCCGCCTGCTGGTCAGCCCGCAGCCACTGGGCGAGCTGCTCAGCGTCGAGCTGACGTGCCAGTGAGTCTCAGGCGGTGGCCGCGGCAGTGATGGTAACATGAGACGGGCCATGCCTTCTTCTGGGGCTGACCGCAACCACCTGCACTGGATCCTCATGCCCGCAGGCAGCCCGGTATCCTCAGCACACGATTGCAGTGTGTCGAGGTGCGCATGAAAGGGTTTGTTAATCACTCCAGGACCAACAGTAGCTGACCGAGTTGAAGCCAACCCGGGCTACCATCCGCCACGTTGCGATTGATGATAGGTACACTTTTGAGGCTGGTGGCATCACGCGCTCCTCACTACAGGTGGTCCGGCTGGTGGACGGCAAGCACTACCTGTTCTTGCCCCCCCCGCCCGATCCGGACGACCCACCGGACCCCGCAGCCACAAAAGTGGTGCTGCGGGTGGCCTCCCAACCGCACTTCCGAATTGCCACCTTCACCAGCGCCCTCCCCGAGGTGAGTGAGGCTCCCAGCACGGTAGTGCTGCAGTTATGCGTACGGGGCCTTGCATGTCACTTGTACGCATGCTGGCATGGCATGTGTCTGTCGCCGGATATCACCTGCCTGTTAATGCATATGCGCAGGCTAGCACGGACGCGCGCGTGTACATCGACCTGTTCGGTGCCAAGGGGCAGCTGCTGGACCTGTACCTGCGGGATGCCACCGGAGACAGCTTCGACGAGGGCAGTGAGGTGAGCTTCAGTCTTTGCAGAAGCAAGATCCCTCTGGCCGCTCACAGCGCCTCTCTGTGTGCTGCACACGCAGGACGTGTTCTTCTTCCCTGACCCTGGTGGGTTTGCTGGACGGTGTTCTGGCATATAGGATTGGGATGTCAAGGCGCGAACTGTGTGTGTCCTGGCTCCTTAAACCATACGTCTCCTGATCACTCTCTCTCTCTCCCCCCACACCCTCAAGGACTTGGCGATATTGGGAGTGTGTGCATTTCACATGACGATTCCGGTGAGTTCCAGATTGCGTTTGCCGTTTTCGCCGATAAACTGATAGACGCATTCCTGTTCTTGGAATAACAGGTGACTCGCCAAACTGGCACCTGGATCACATTGAAATCACGAACACCGGCACGGGCAAAGCGGCCGTGTTCCTTTGCCAGAAATGGCTAGGACTAGGCGTCACCATGCAGGTAAGGCCGTACCTTTGCGTAAATGAAGAGAGCTCTCTTCAAAGGGATGGCACGTGTCAAAGATCATGCCTGGGCTGCTGTGCATGCGCAGGACGACAAGAACATGCAAGGCCGTGTGGACCCGGAGCGGGTGCTTGAGCGCGTACTGTACCCTACCCACCTGCTGGCAGCTTTGGACGTGAGTGTACGAAGGGACCATTTTTGTTGCACACACACATGCCTTGATGGACACAGATTCGCAATTACGCGGCGTAAATTGTCTTGTGATGCTGCAGACTGGGAGGCCACTCATGAGCTACCACGCAATCTTCAACATGGAGGCCCAGGTCCCGTGTCCGGTGTGGCATGCTGCAGAGGCGCTCCAGCTGGTCGGGTGGAACAATGATGTGAGTTCACACAACCTTGATCCTTGCAGATACTGCTTCCTGCCTGCATTGCCCTGATGTTATCTGACCTGCTATTATAACTTCAACCTCTATCCACATGCAGACACTTCAGTACTCCGACATGGTGATCCTGGACAGCGGAAAGCTGGTGAGCCCTGAGTAGCCAGTTGCATCAAGCGGCAGGCAGTCACGTCTTGTTGCACCGCGAAATAGGCTTGTAACATCCGTCATGTTCTGGATGCGCCTCGTCACTTCCCCTCTCGCCACGAACGCTCATAGGGCTCCAACCTGGAGCTGGACATGCACTACGTGCAGCACGTGCAAGCCATGAGCCAGGCCGCAGCGAGGCGGGCAGCAGCGGATGCTCCGGAGCCTGCCGCTGCGCCAGCAGGGGTAAGTGGGATGGTGTGCACGCATGCGAATGCAGCATATACCGTAAGCCGGTTTCATGTGTAAACCCCAGCCCAGCCACGCTAACCAACAAGTCGATGGTGCAGGGACGGACATACCAGGTGGTGGTGCAGAAGCTGGCAGCGCACCGCGCCAGGTCCAATATCGCCATCGGGTCCTCTACGCGAGAGATCACTTTGGTGCTCTCGGGCTCGTTGGCCAGCAGCAGGTGCGTGCGGAGCGAGGCCGTACTAATATGTGGATTTTGCCCGTGGTTGGTTGATTTGTACTCGACATGGCTGGCTTTTTTCGCTAACACTTGCGCCACGACAGGCTCATCTTGCTGAACTCTGGCAACTGCACCAACATCGGCGTCGCACCCTTCACGCTTCCAGACCAACCCGACACCTTTCAGGTGTGTGTTACGCAACCAAACCTTGGTCATTCCTCTGTGTGTTGATGCAGCATTCCGGATGCGGGGCCACGCTCACAACGTCCAAAGTAACTCAGGCTAAGCGGTACACCACGCCACGGCACACGGATGGCAGCGCAGCTACCGTATCTTGCATTTTCCTGCTGCAGACTCTCATTCTTATCTTGCCTTCCCGACTTGAGTCTCGCGCCCTCTGGACAGGTTGCCTCGGACGTCGAGCTTGGACAGCTGCTTCGGGCTGATGTGCGCCTGAGCAGTGCAGCCTCCTCGGACTGGGGCATACTCCTATCGTCCGTAGTAGTTCGAGACATCAGTGACAGCAGCAGCGCGCCCGTGGAGTTCACCACAGGCCCTGGCGGCCAATGGCTGGGCATGTCCCCGACCTCACGCGAGGGCGTGTACGGCGGCACACAGGCGCTGCATCTGCTTCCCGTGGGGACGGTGGCAGTTTCATTTGTGGGCAGGTGCGTCTGCAGGACTATAGACTTGCATGCATGCTATCGGATGCTGACGCGCTGGATTCTCTGCCATGCAGGGCATTCCAAATTATCTCAGCCCTGCATGTGCGGCATGATAACCCAAAAGTGTGGCCGGGTTGGGACCTCCAAAGCATCGAGCTGTTCGCCACCCCGCCCCCTGGCGCTCCAGTGACGACAACTGGCGCCATTCCGGGCAACATGCAATCGCCTGCAGCAGACCCAGCCGCAGTGGCTCCGCCCCAACCCAGCCCCACGTACCTGACCGGCATGTTCACAACCACCGGCACCATACCGCTTGGGCCACCAATTGCTGGTGGCAGCTCGCAGACCGCAGCAGGTCCGCCGACGGCGGCGCTGACTCAGCACGGGATGCAGCCTGTTGCAGCGCTGGTACCACCACCGATGGAGTCAGCTGGGGCCCCCTTTCTGCAAGCGGCAGGCCCAGCGGCGTCGGCGCCTCTGTCGCCTGCAGCGGCACCTGCCCCACTGGTGGCTTCGGCGCCTGTGCCGTCTGGCGCCGCACCTGCCCCACTGGTGGCTTCGGCACCTTTTCCGCCTGCGGCCACACCTGCGTCGTCGGAGGCGTTGGCGCCCCTGCCGCCTGGTGCCGCACCTGCGCCGTCGGCAGCGTCGGTGCCTGTGCCGCCTGCGGCCACACCTGCGCCGTCGGCAGCGTCGGGGCCTGTGCCGCCTGCGGCCACACCTGCGTCGTCGGCAGTGTTGGTGCCCCTGCCGCCTGGTGCTGCACCTGCCCCAACAGCTGCAGCACCACCGCCGCTTATGGCCCCAGGCTCTGGTATTCCAGCCTTCATGCCGGCAGCTACGCCAGCGCCGCCTGCAGCATTACAACCATTGCTGCAGCCGCTTGGGGCGCCAGCGAACCCGCAATCAGCTACAAGGGCAGGTCCCGTAGCTGAGGCCAAGGTAGCCGCACAGCTACCCGTTCTACCGTCTGCACCAGCGCTGTACTTCTTCGCAGGGCCATCCGAGCAGCTTAGCGCATGGCCGTCAGCCGACAAGCCATTCATCAGGTGAGGCATCAGCAGTGTCGTAATGAAATGACAGGCTAGAGATCGCGCCTTTACTACGCAGGCACTACATCACTGAAGCCACCCGGCAACAAGGCTACCCTCCGGAGTCGTACTTCAGACCGCCGACCATCGCCCCGCCACCTGCTAAGAAGGAGCCCATTCCCACAGAGCCGGCAGCCAGCACGGGTGCTAACGACGCAGCGCCTTCCGCGCTGGTTGATGTTGACACATCCGCGACCGCAGCTCTGGCGCACACCATTGACCCAGAGCGCCAGAAGGTGTGTAATGTGGCGCGCGTTGGGCATATGACAACGTACAGACATTAGCGTGTAGGGAATTGTGTGAATGCCAGCACATAGGCGGCGCCGTGTAAATTACCCTCACGAGCATTATGCAGATTGACCAGATTGACTTTGCGCTGGATCTGCCTACAAGTCATCACTATGACTGTGAACTCGCCCCCTACCCTACCGCTGCTCAGGCGCTGGCGGAGGCGTACAACGGCGAGATACAGGCCTACATGGCACTGGCCGCAACTGGCAGCGAAGCACATGCGGACCTGTTTGCACTCATACGCGCGCGCCTGAAGGTACGGGCGTACTGCACTGTGTATTCTGCGCGTGCGCTGTTACATGCAGCAACTGCTTAAAAGAAGAAAGCATGATGCTCGTCGTGGCATGCTATGCAGGCTGACCCCACATCCTTGAACGATGCATTTGCACGCCTGGACCACGATCGCGATGGGAAACTTACACCAGAGCAGGTACTGGCGTGTCTCGAAGGTGGCATGCTGATTGGATATATGCAGGCCATCAACCAAGTTTATCAATTGCGCAGGTGCAAGCGCTTATGACATCGTTGCTGCCGGCCGAAGTTAAGTGCAGTGGGCCGCAGCAGGCGTACCTAGCCTCAATGGTCCACTTGGGGTCGGACCAAGGAGTTGGCATGGCTGACGTGACCTCCGCGCTCAAGTCCTGCCGTAGCGCGTACAAGGAGGTGGGTATACTTTGCTGATAGTGTATTCAAGTGTTCAGAGTTGTCATTTGCTGCTCTTGCCTGGCCAGGCCTTTACGTGTGGTGCGCGGTCGGACCTGCTATCTTCTTCAATCCGCTGCAGGCCGCCGCCATGGTGCGCATGACCGAGGGCGGCAAGGCGCGCCCTGAGGTAACCCAGAAACTTTGATTTTGTTGAGGGACCGTGCAGGAAGGTTGCTCTGGGCTTTGATCTTCTTTAACCCTGATTCTGGCTGTATTGCAGATGGCCGAGGACTCAATCGGCGCAGAAATGGCGCTGTGCCGGCTTTCTGAGGTGTTGGTGCAGCCGGGGAACACGGCTGCAGCTGAGGCTGCATTCAAGCAGTATGACACCTCAGGCGATGGCTACCTTGATGTCGGTAAGCCGAGGAACGCATATGTGGGTGACGGCTCGACAGGCAGGGGATGGTGCTACATCACAGCAGGGCTGAGAATCGTTCATTTCAGCTTCGGACACATTTTACACAGCTAAGTACCGTACCCGTCCGGGATCACCACGCATGTTCTTGACAGAGCTGGACCGCGGTTCCGATAGTACCAGCCCCCCTGGATAGTACCATGCTGCATTACATGCGGTACAGCACACAGCCCCGCTTGCTGCTGGGCCACACGTACAGCCCAGGACCACGCAGCTTTTATGGTTGCGTGGCCTTGCGAAATTGCTAGTTAGGGGGGTGCGCGACCCCAAACCAATACCGGAATCGGGCCTCCGGCCCTCGGGGACCGGCCCTCTGGGGGCGCGCCTCGGTTCGGTGGCCCTCACCATCCCCTCCCTCCGCCCCGCCCCAGTATATCCCGTATTGCCCTGCCCCCCGTGCTATAACCTCTACATATGGCTTCGTGTTTCATTAGGACCTGTGCCACATCACACCACCTTGCGTGCTGCAGGGGAGTTCTGCAAGGCGCTCCAATCCTTGCCCGGCTTGCAGCTGAGTGGTCACGAGGTCCGCTTGCTTCTTGCCTTTTGCTTCCACTACTCCGACAAGTGAGTGCATTGCCATTGCAAGTCAATTCCTGGTTTGCGTTTGCATGGACGCTCACGAGTTCCGGACTTGTTCTGAGTTGCCTCTTGCCCGACAGGGACTCGGACTCACGGCTGTCTGTTGCGGAGCTTCAGCTGGCGCTGGCACCTTTTGTTCCACGGCCTAAGGAGGAAGAGCTGCAGCGTGCAATTGCTGCCTATAACGCGAACCACAACCTACCGGCACTGTTGAGGAGCATACATAAGCTGCAGCCAGCCCTTCTCCCTGCAGCTTGCACACAAATAGTCGGTGCTGCGTCCACATTTCCTCTGGATTCACTTGGCGCTTTGGTCGCATCTGCAGCTCCAGGTACCGCTCTTGTCATATGTTTGCGGTGTCATGCATATCTGCGCTAAACCATCTATCTGCCACAGGTGTGACTGTCCCGGGGATCGAGGTGGAAAACCTCCGTCAGCTGCTGGTGCTCGATACGGGTGCCACGGCCTTGCCGCCTTCTGATCTAATCACCCAAATAAGCCTGTGTGCTGACGCATACAAGCGCGCCGCGGGAATATCCAGGTGCGTGCCATGGTTGTTTTGCACCGCGGCGTGTAGGTAAAGCCCAATCATGCAAGCCTCACAACTGCCACGTGCATCCTCTAACAAAAAACAGGATGGTTTCGGAGGCGAGGAGCCAGGCCATTGCCGTTCAGCTTGATACGGACCTGGGCGGGGCTGAGATCATCTTGCAACGCATGTCCGACCTTCTAGTGGAGGGCAACGGGCAGCAGATTGCGGAGGCGTTCAGGCGCATGGACAGGGACGGTTCTGGTTATCTGGATGGGCCTGAATTCTGTGCTGCGCTACGCCAGGTAATTGGTGTGCCTGGCCACCATCGGGCAGCTCTACTGTTTCACGTGCTTCCACCTGCCTCACCCAAGCCATGGCCTTGCAGGTCCAGGCCATGATCACTGTGGATGAAGTCAGGACAATGCTGGTGAGCAGTTGCGCATTGGTACTCCATCGCCTGCCCGCCTGGCAGTTGAATGTGTTGTGCATGCCGTCACGTATGCAGGCCTATGTACAAACGGATGCCGACAAGGATGCCAACGGGCGCATCTCGCTGGAGGAGGTGCAGGTAGGCGTTTGCGGCCTTGCATGTCTTTGCGCACGGCCATTGGTCATTCGGTACTGGGCCGCCCAGCGAGAGCGTGCTGCACTGGATGGGTCATGCAGCTGTGTTAACGATGTCTTGTGTGCTCACAACTCCCTGGTCCGTTCCCACCGTGCAGGCTATCTTGAGGCCTTTCCAGTAAATCATGATTTGCAGAGGTCAGCTTACCGTACAATGGAGGTGCAACGTACACTGCTACCCATGAATTTGGGGGTCAGATGGTGATAGGGCTGGATGGACTGGGGGCCCTGGTGGTATCATGCGGTCCTGAGGCGTGTGTTTTGTGAGATGGGGTTGACGCAAGTGGCCGTGTGGGGCGACCATACGACGGCAACTTCGGTGGGGTAAAAGCCAGCGTGGCTTTAGCAGGGGGCAACACAAAGATGAGAGCTGCTTAGGTCCTGACTGCATGCCACAGAGGAAGCGGTGCCTGCACACTGGCCAGATGCCCGACTCACGTCTTGCCCGGGTCAACTTTCCCGCCGCATATTCACATGCAACACGCAACACTTGTGGTTCACACCGGTGATACCGGTGAATAAAAGTGATGTTGTGCATGTGCTTGTTTGCATATGCGCTTGGAATGAATGGCAGTAAAAACCGCCAGTATCGGCCAGTATTTAAACGGCATGGTCCGGTGCAGGCGGGGCATACCGAGGTCATCCTGTCTATGGGGGGAAGGGCGCCTGAAGATGACGTCATTTGGGCCTTTAACAGTGCAAACACGCCCAGAGCGCGCTCCGAATGCATAAAGACATGCAGCAGCATCGGGGGAATAGCTAGGGGAGCCAGACGGGCGGTTGTCCCTTCCACACAGTTTCCATGGGACGTGCCGATTCATTCAGGGATTTGTGGCATCCCACACCGCAACACCTCCCAAGTCCCAAACGGCTTCAAAGCGACTCTATGCACCCAGCCGTTCTTTTACTTGTACCTTTAATGCATTTCCCTGGTTGATGGGTGACGGTGTCTTAGTGTAGGATGCATTGACATGTTGAATTCTCGTTCTGAGGGCTAAATCGTTCTGAGACGTAATCGCCCCCAGTGGCAGCGGCCCAGGGCCTCACGGCGGCGGCCGGCGAGTGTGTGCATGTGCGGAGCGGAGGGGGCGGGCAAGGTCACATGGAGGAGGAGAGCGTGGAGCCACCCAAAAGGCGGCGCCGGTGCGCGGGCTACTATTGCTGGCCGGTGTTTTAGTTGGCGGTCCACGGGCGAGTGAGAGCACGTTATGTAGGCAGCATGAGTATGTGGCTGCTTAATCGTGCTGTGGCTTGACCGTATGAATTAGCAACTGCGCACCCGGCTGGCAGTGCCTGCACAAACCGACCCCTGCTATGTCCGGGAGATGAGGTACTATCGAACACCTTCAGCCTCAGACAATGGAATAGTGGGTGTGGTGCGGGATCAGCCCACTTTTCCCGTGCTTCACGGGGACCACCTCCCTTGTCGTTCTGAATCATAGTCCGGGACCCATGTCCTATGGAATCGGCACAATGTGATAGCGCCCGTCCAAAGGACTGCATTTACACCAGTTTGCTGGGGTTTAAGGGATGGACGACATGATTTTGTGGTTTGGGTGTGTGGGTGAGTCGGAAGGGGGTCTGGAAGGTTTTGCAACATGAGGTCAGAAGGTAATGTTTGTACCCCCCCTGGTTTGTACGCGAGGCAATCAGCAGCGCTCCAATGTCCAGAAAGCAAGTGAGCAGTAGCCCCATGCAGATCGGGAGGAGGCGGGGCGTATAAAACTTTCCATTCTCATGTCCCAAAACGTCCGCGATGCCCCCACAGGCTGACCACGCCGCCACCGCCACCCCCAGGGGTGGCCACCCCAGTGCCTCCCCCAATCTCCCCTTCCCCAGCCAACTGCCAATTGACCGCAATGCTGCCACCGCCACTGTCCATAACGCCACGCTTCCCTGCCCCTGCAGCCGGCTATCCCGTCCACACCATCAACGAAACACCCGCCGCCGCCATGTCACGTTCATCATCGCGCCAGTTACTGCCGCCACGCCGCCGCCGTCAACTCCTTTGACATTAGGCATCTCTTCATCAACCTGCACTGAAAACGTGCATTGACAGCGTTTTGGGCCTCTGTGTAGCCATGCGAGAGCACCTGCACCCAACGCTGCTGGCCATAAATCCTACCCGCGCTCTCGCTACCGTCCAGCCTGGCCATCACCCCTGGCCATCACAAGCGTTCTGGGACCTGCGCAACAAAGCTCGCACAAAGCCCGCCACTCCCCGCGTCACAGCACCACATCCTGATCGCGGTCAAAATACGCACGGGCTCCATGACATATGTACAGCCGACGTGCTGCGCACCATGCTGTGTGCCCTGCTCTCGAACTCCCTGACCTCCTACCGCGGCCCCACCTTCCTGCAAGTATGCGCCGTCGCCATGCTGCAAGTTTCACCTCTTACGTTGCACACCTGGCCCTGGCGTACGATGAATACAGGTGGCAGTTGGCTCTGTAGTACAAGGCCTGGCAGCCGCATGCCACATCCCTGGCAATCCTGCCCACCATTGCGCTGGACATCCTTACTGTAAATCATGCTCGGACACTCAGCGGTATATAGATGACCTCCTCTCGCCTGGCAACCCCTTCTTCCCCCTCCTCACCTCCCAGTCCCATCACTCCCTGGCGGCCTGCGCGGCATCTACTTCACAGCCATCCATTGCACCTCAGAGCAGCACCTCAGCCTGCCATACCTCGACCTTGCCATCAATGCGTGTATGCGTGGAGGGAGGTGGCTGTGCAGGTGGCATCCCCTTGACTGCACCACCTTATTCAGCCTCAGCCGTACGACAAGCGCAGTAACAGCAAGTACACCCACCTCAATATGGGTCGCTTCACTCCTTTCTGACGCTGCGTGCCATGGCACTTCAAGATCAATGTGGCTGTCAATGCTCTTGTCACCACGGCGCGGCTCAGCTCCACCCTGGCAGCCTTTCTGGCCGCTGTGCGCATAATGTTACGACAGCTACATACGCGGCTATGCCAGAACCATTCTGCTTAATGCCCTGCGGCGCTTCAGCGGACGGCACTGGTACATGCTCCCATGCCGCTGCAGCATGCGCACGCTGCGCAACCTGCTGCCACCGAGGCCAGCACGGCCGCACGGCAGATTCCCACGCCCATGCAGCCGCCACCGACCCTGCCCCCGGCCCCACCGCTGGCGCTATCACCACCGCTGCCCGCCAGCACGTCCGCGCCCCCTGCACGGCTGGCCATGTCTGGTGACAGCGACTCTGACATGTCTTTGGATTCGGTTCCCGCCTCCCCATGCGGCTCCGACATGGCCATCAACTCCATCTAGGCCGCTGCGCACAGCCATGCCACTCATCTCAGCTAGTCACAGCGTGTGGAGCATGTTCCACGGCAGCGAGCGACAGCCACAGCAGCAGACGACAGAGCACCAGCGGTGCTGAGAATAAGCGTTACGCGATCGGGCAGTGGCAGGCGGCAATAGTGGGGCGGTGGCGATGGAAATGATAGGGTGGGGCGCCGTTTTGGCCGCATCACAACCAAACGGCTTGGTAAGAAAAGAGACTGTTCGCCCGTATAGCTCTCCAGCCTTTTGTTCAGCCCCACACCCTGACTCTTTCCTGCTTGCACACTTGTCGCCCGGCCACTTGTTTAACGCGTGCTGCTGCATCTTTGCTGTTTCGACGAGGCAGCGGCTTCCTTTGCTGGTCTGCATCCCAGGTGCACGCGCGCGGCTGAACGTTTGTACTTGGGTCCTGGGCTGGGAATTACTTCCCCATTGGGACTCCAATGCATTGAACTCCATGGTCCTATAGGCTGACCATCGGACCGCCGTACCGTACAATACCGGTACGTGTCGTCCAGCCCCCAAACTCCACTATATTTGACTGCATTTGTGCCAACGCACTCCCCTCCCTCCCTCCCTCCCTCCCTCCCTCCCTCCCTCCCTCCCTCCCTCCCTCCCTCCCTCCCCTCCCCTCCCTCCCTCCCTCCCTCCCTCCCTCCCTCCCTCCCTCCCTCCCTCCCTCCCTCCCTCCCTCCCTCCCTCCCTCCCTCCCTCCCTCCCTCCCTCCCTCCCTCCCTCCCTCCCTCCCTCCCTCCCTCCCTCCCTCCCTCCCTCCCTCCCTCCCTCCCTCCCTCCCTCCCCTCCCTCCCTCCCTCCTCCCTCCCTCCCTCCCTCCCTCCCTCCCTCCCTCCCTCCCTCCCTCCCTCCCTCCCTCCCTCCCTCCCTCCCTCCCTCCCTCCCTCCCTCCCTCCCTCCCTCCCTCCCTCCCTCCCTCCCTCCCTCCCTCCCTCCCTCCCTCTATCTCCCCAAGCTCCCCTTTCTTCCCAGCCTCATTCATGCGAGCCTTCCTCTCATCCAAGGCCTCTCTCCCCAAGCTCACTTTCCCAAAGAACCCTCTCTGCCCTACCACCCTCCCTCCTCAGCCTGCTTTCTACCTGAGCCCCCTTCCCTACACAGCCCCCTACATCCACCTACACAGCCCCCTACATCCACAACCCCCCTCCCTCCGCAGCCCCCTTCCTTCCCCAGAATCCTTGCCTCCCCAGCCCCCCTCCCTCCCAACCCGCATCCCTCCCAAGCCCCTGTCCTTCCAAGCCCCCTTCCTCCCCCAGCCCCCGCCCCTCCCCCAGCACCCTCCCCTTCCCAGCCCTTCTTCCCTCCCACACCCCTCTCTTTCCCCGGCCCCCCTCCCTCCCCAGCCCCATTCCTTCCCCAGCCCCCCTCTCCCAGCAGCCCCATCCCTTCCCGCCCCTCTCTTTCCCCAGCCCTCCTCCCTCCCCAGCCCTCCTCCCTCCCCAGCCCCCCCTCCCTCGTCAGCCCCCTTCCGTCCCTCGTCACTTTTGGTTTCTGAATGAACTACCCCCTTCCGTCCCTAGCCCCCGTCGCTCTCAAGCCCCCTTCCTCCCCCAGTCCCCTTCCCTCTCCAGCCCTCCTTCCCTCCCCCGCCCCTCTCTTTCCCCAGCCCCACCTCCTTCCCCACCCTTCCCTACAAGCCGTTCTCCACAGCCCCCAAGCCTAATTTCCCTACCTCCGGGAGCGTTCCTCTGCCTGCACCCACCCAAGCTCACCTGACAGCCATAGGAGACAGCCGAGGTTAGGCATTTCCACAAAGCCGCAGCCTGCGGGCTTTCCCATGGGCACTCCAATTACGTATTACATGTCAAGATAAAAGGAATGGCCATACAGAGTGCGCGCGGCCAGGCGGAAACTTAAGCTCGCGAGGTCAGCTTGGCGAGGTACTGTTATCAGGACCTGCGATAAATGTGTTTTGCAATACGTATGAATAAAGTAAGTAAGCTTGGCTGCTATCCTCAGCTGAAGAAGGCATAATCGCCAGAGCTTGACTGGAACAAGTGAACCCCCCCGTCGCGAACCCTGCGACCCGTGGCGACCCCTGCGACTTCAAGTACCAACCACGATACATCACGCAAAATAGTAACTATTCTTATACGGGGCCCGTTCTTTAAGATACACTATACAAACTCGCCAATCGATGCGTGAGCTGCAAAAACAAATCTTGCCCGAACCGCCAGGGCGCTAGGAGTGTAACCGAGCAGAGACACATCTACGGTTAGCGCCAACAAGCTAAATACATATAAAAGATTACGAAAGTTACATAGAGGCCCTGCACATCGCCAACACAAGTGACAGCGCCGACTTGCACTCAGGGCCGAGTCTCTGACGCTGCCAGCTCGCTGAGGGCATTGGCTTGACGCATACAGCAGACTTGAAGATCACCAGGGCTATCCGTGGCCTCGGCATGTGCAGCCAAGGTGTGGAGTGACCCGCGTGTGAGTGGGGAAACTTGACCTGAACTCCCTGACCTATGCGACCTGCCTTGCACCCAGAACCTCCAGACTGCTCTATTTACTGCATTTAGCACAGCTGCAAGCTGTCAGGCCAGCCAGAGCAGGGGAGATGACTTGTCCCTTGGGTCGGTACAATAAACCCCCTGCACATCGCCAACACAAGTGACAGCGCCGACTTGCACTCAGGGCCGAGTCTCTGACGCTGCCAGCTCGCTGAGAGCATTGGCTTGACGCATATAGCAGACTTGAAGATCACCAGGGCTATCCGTGGCCTCGGCATGTGCAGCCAAGGTGTGGAGTGACCCGCGTGTGAGTGGGGAAACTTGACCTGAACTCCCTGACCTATGCGACCTGCCTTGCACCCAGAACCTCCAGACTGCTCTATTTACTGCATTTAGCACAGCTGCAAGCTGTCAGGCCAGCCAGAGCAGGGGAGATGACTTGTCCCTTGGGTCGGTACAATAAACCCCCTGCACATCGCCAACACAAGTGACAGCGCCGACTTGCACTCAGGGCCGAGTCTCTGACGCTGCCAGCTCGCTGAGGGCATTGGCTTGACGCATACAGCAGACTTGAAGATCACCAGGGCTATCCGTGGCCTCGGCATGTGCAGCCAAGGTGTGGAGTGACCCGCGTGTGAGTGGGGAAACTTGACCTGAACTCCCTGACCTATGCGACCTGCCTTGCACCCAGAACCTCCAGACTGCTCTATTTACTGCATTTAGCACAGCTGCAAGCTGTCAGGCCAGCCAGAGCAGGGGAGATGACTTGTCCCTTGGGTCGGTACAATAAACCCCCTGCACATCGCCAACACAAGTGACAGCGCCGACTTGCACTCAGGGCCGAGTCTCTGACGCTGCCAGCTCGCTGAGAGCATTGGCTTGACGCATAAAGCAGACTTGAAGATCACCAGGGCTATCCGTGGCCTCGGCATGTGCAGCCAAGGTGTG
The DNA here is from genome assembly GCA_016834595.1 of Chlamydomonas schloesseri. Classification (NCBI taxonomy): domain Eukaryota; kingdom Viridiplantae; phylum Chlorophyta; class Chlorophyceae; order Chlamydomonadales; family Chlamydomonadaceae; genus Chlamydomonas; species Chlamydomonas schloesseri. The sequence goes on along the minus strand of JAEHOD010000058.1, from coordinate 3,738 downwards.
GAGTGACCCGCGTGTGAGTGGGGAAACTTGACCTGAACTCCCTGACCTATGCGACCTGCCTTGCACCCAGAACCTCCAGACTGCTCTATTTACTGCATTTAGCACAGCTGCAAGCTGTCAGGCCAGCCAGAGCAGGGGAGATGACTTGTCCCTTGGGTCGGTACAATAAACCCCCTGCACATCGCCAACACAAGTGACAGCGCCGACTTGCACTCAGGGCCGAGTCTCTGACGCTGCCAGCTCGCTGAGGGCATTGGCTTGACGCATACAGCAGACTTGAAGATCACCAGGGCTATCCGTGGCCTCGGCATGTGCAGCCAAGGTGTGGAGTGACCCGCGTGTGAGTGGGGAAACTTGACCTGAACTCCCTGACCTATGCGACCTGCCTTGCACCCAGAACCTCCAGACTGCTCTATTTACTGCATTTAGCACAGCTGCAAGCTGTCAGGCCAGCCAGAGCAGGGGAGATGACTTGTCCCTTGGGTCGGTACAATAAACCCCCTGCACATCGCCAACACAAGTGACAGCGCCGACTTGCACTCAGGGCCGAGTCTCTGACGCTGCCAGCTCGCTGAGAGCATTGGCTTGACGCATAAAGCAGACTTGAAGATCACCAGGGCTATCCGTGGCCTCGGCATGTGCAGCCAAGGTGTGGAGTGACCCGCGTGTGAGTGGGGAAACTTGACCTGAACTCCCTGACCTATGCGACCTGCCTTGCACCCAGAACCTCCAGACTGCTCTATTTACTGCATTTAGCACAGCTGCAAGCTGTCAGGCCAGCCAGAGCAGGGGAGATGACTTGTCCCTTGGGTCGGTACAATAAACCCCCTGCACATCGCCAACACAAGTGACAGCGCCGACTTGCACTCAGGGCCGAGTCTCTGACGCTGCCAGCTCGCTAAGGGCATTGGCTTGACGCATACAGCAGACTTGAAGATCACCAGGGCTATCCGTGGCCTCGGCATGTGCAGCCAAGGTGTGGAGTGACCCGCGTGTGAGTGGGGAAACTTGACCTGAACTCCCTGACCTATGCGACCTGCCTTGCACCCAGAACCTCCAGACTGCTCTTAGGGTTTTGGGGGTTTAGGGTTTAAGGGGTTTTTAGGGTTTTAGGGGGCTGACGGCGCGCGCGTTGGCAGCTGCGGCGGTGCTTACTGCCGCAGCTGGGACTGGAGCTCCCCGGCTCGTTGGGCACGCACACAGTTGCTAGGACTGGCGGCGCACAGGAGCAGCAATGCAGTACGCAGGATGTGGGGTGGGGGGTTACGCCAGCAGACGGCATGGTGGACGGGCGTATGCTCCCCGCCATGGTTTTTCCCGTCTGCTGGGGGAGTGTGGCTTGTGTGTGTGTGTGTGTGTGTGTGTGTGTGTGTGTGTGTGTGTGTGTGTGTGTGCGTGAGCAGTTTGCTGTAGTTGGTAGTTTCCTGACGATTGGAGGGAATGGGTGAGGGGGGTGGTTGCTGCCCGGGGTGTGGACTGAGTATCCAAACCGGGCAGACCAAGTGTGAAGCAGAAGCCTGGTTGCTGCTTGCCTACGGCCGGTAAGCTTGAGCGCAAGCGGCCTCAAGTCTTCGGACCGTCGGGCATTATCCCCCCGGTAGCCTTTTAGGGTTTTAGGGTTTTAGGGTTTTAGGGTTTTAGGGTTTTAGGGTTTTAGGGTTTTAGGGTTTTAGGGTTTTAGGGTTTTAGGGTTTTAGGGTTTTAGGGTTTTAGGGTTTTAGGGTTTTAGGGTTTAGGGTTTAGGGTTTTAGGGTTTTAGGGTTTAGGGTTTTAGGGTTTTAGGGTTTTAGGGTTTGGGTTTTATAGACTAGGAATCTACCTGCTAGCCTGCACAGTTTTGAGCGTTTAAGGTGTCATTAGACTCCATTTGTTGCGTAGATAACGATAACATCTTCTAAAGGGGTCGTTAGGGGGGGTAATGACGAAGTTATGGCCGGTCAAAGGTTCAGGGTTGACCGGGGCCGGAATCGGCTAAGGTACCTGCCTCCCCTTGTGGCGCCTATGTGCCATGGGCCGTTTTGAATGGCAAGTAGCTTAATAGAATTGTTATGATGTGCAGAATCTATATTAGGGCTTAGCAGGGCGATTGACAGCATGTCAGCCACCTTAGAGCCCCCCTCTCACCCCCCTCAGAGCCACCCACACACCCCCCTTAGAGGCACCTACCCAACCCCCTCAGAGCTACCCACACAGCTACTTTACAGCCACACACATACCCCTTACAACCCCTCACAATCCCCCTCTCAGCCCCCTCACAATCCCCCTCTCAACCCCCTCAGAGACCCCCCTCTAACCCCACTCTCACCCCCCCTCAGAGCCACCCACACACCCCTCTTAGAGGCACCTACCCAACCCCCTCAGAGCTACCCACACAGCTACTTTACAGCCACACACATACCCCTCACAACCCCTCACAATCCCCCTCTCAGCCCCCTCACAATCCCCCTCTTAACCCCCTCAGAGACCCCCCTCTAACCCCACTCTCACCCCCCCTCAGAGCCACCACACACCCCCTTAGAGGCACCTACACAACCCCCTCAGAGCTACCCACACAGCTACCTTACACCCACACACATACCCCTCACAACCCCTCACAACCCCCCTCTCAACCCACTCACAATCCCCCTCTCAACCCCCCTCAGAGAACCCCCTCTAACCCCCCTCTCACCCCCCTCAGAGCCACCCACACACCCCCCTTAGAGGCACCTACCCAACCCCCTCAGAGCTACCCACACAGCTACTTTACAGCCACACACATACCCCTCACAACCCCTCACAATCCCCCTCTCAGCCCCCTCACAATCCCCCTCTCAACCCCCTCAGAGACCCCCCTCTAACCCCACTCTCACCCCCCCTCAGAGCCACCCACACACCCCCTTAGAGGCACCTACACAACCCCCTCAGAGCTACCCACACAGCTACCTTACACCCACACACATACCCCTCACAACCCCTCACAACCCCCCTCTCAACCCACTCACAATCCCCCTCTCAACCCCCTCAGAGAACCCCCTCTAACCCCCCTCTCACCCCCCTCAGAGCCACCCACACACCCCCCTTAGAGGCACCTACCCAACCCCCTCAGAGCTACCCACACAGCTACTTTACAGCCACACACATACCCCTCACAACCCCTCACAATCCCCCTCTCAGCCCCCTCACAATCCCCCTCTCAACCCCCTCAGAGACCCCCCTCTAACCCCCCTCTCACCCCCCCTCAGAGCCACCCACACACCCCCTTAGAGGCACCTACACAACCCCCTCAGAGCTACCCACACAGCTACCTTACACCCACACACATACCCCTCACAACCCCTCACAACCCCCCTCTCAACCCACTCACATCCCCCTCTCAACCCCCTCAGAGACCCCCCTCTAACCCCCCTCTCACCCCCCCTCAGAGCCACCCACACACCCCCCTTAGAGGCACCTACCCAACCCCCTCAGAGCTACCCACACAGCTACTTTACAGCCACACACATACCCCTCAGGGTTTTAGGGTTTTAAGGGTTTTGGCTTTAGGGTTTTAGGGTTTTAGGGTTTTAGGGTTTTAGGGTTTTAGGGTTTTAGGGTTTTAGGGTTTTAGGGTTTTAGGGTTTTAGGGTTTTAGGGTTTTAGGGTTTTAGGGTTTTAGGGTTTTAGGGTTTTAGGGTTTTAGGGTTTTAGGGTTTTAGGGTTTTAGGGTTTTAGGGTTTTAGGGTTTTAGGGTTTTAGGGTTTTAGGTTTTAGGGTTTTAGG